>CM034148.1:24606141-25806141 GCA_019776745.2 Taxus chinensis
GTTCTGACTCAGAAAATCCCAAAGAATACAGCTTTTTAATACTTTTGAAGTCATGGACTAGACTAAAAAGGGGAAGGCATCGTTTAGGTGAGGTGAGAATCAAACTATGTGAGCTTGATTTCTATTATGAGGGTAGGAAACGAAGTGCATGTGGTGGTATGTGAGCTCAAGGGACGAGCAGCAGGTAGATAAGAGTTGATATAACACTAAATTCAACATAGAATGGTTCGAGATGCAAGGCATTAAGGGGTTCAGGCCTCAAGTTTACCATTAAGCGAAGCTAAACGATAAGTGCCTGATCCATAGGTGTGAGTGATTATATAAGGCCCAATCCAATTGGGAGCAAATTTTCCACGTTTGCTCTTTTCTAGTTTGGTGACATGTTGTTCTCTTTGAGGACAAGATCACCAACCTTAAAGGTACGCTCATGAAGTCGCTATCATAAGCACGTTTGATGCGTTTTTGATAGATTTGAAGGTGATCAAGAGCTGTTAAGACGACGTTTGTCAAGAAGCTCCAATTGGGGCTAACCGCTCTTGGCGGAAATCATCGTTGGTGAGAATATCTTGAAGAGATATTCTAAGGGAGGGTATTTGTATTTCGAGAGGCAAAACAGCCTCGGTACCGTATACCAAAGAAAAAGGTGTGGCATTAGTAGAGGTACGAATGCTAGTACGATAAGCCCAAAGGGCAAAGGGAATGTGATCGTGTCAATTTCTTCCGAATTCATTGACAACTTTCATGAGGATTTTGGTTAGGGTTTTATTAGAAGATTCAGCCTGACCATTGGCCTGCGGATAGTAAGGCGATGAGAAACTAAGTTTGATACCAAAGTTGTCACAAAGGTCTTATAACAACTTATTTTTAAAGATTTACCATTATCTGTTATTAGGCGATGAGGAATACCAAAAACGATAGATAATGTTGATGGTTAATGAATTCGAATTTTTTTTCCTTTTTAGTTGAAATGAGTGGAATAGCTTCCACCCATTTTGTGTAATATTCGGTGGCTGTGATTATCCATCGGTGACGTTGTGAAGAGGACGGGTGAATCTCACCAATAAGGTCTAAACCCCATTGTGAGAAGGGCCAAAGATCTCGAGCGACCTGGAGCGGGTGGCTAGGAGTATGTTGAAGGTTGGCATGTTGCTGACACATAACACAACGCTTAACATATTCGTAGCAGTCGTTATTGAAAGTAGGCCAATAATAACCTAGGCGAAGGATTCGTTTAGCCACGGCAAGGCCACTAAAATGTCCACCACAAATCCCATCATGGACTTGTTGGATGGTATAGGTGACCTCCGCGCCGGTTAGATAGCAAAGGAGGATACCATCAAAGCCATGTTTATAGAGGAGTCCCCCCATAACTATATAACGAGAAACACGTTTAAGAAAAGCGCGTTTACCAATACTAGTAAGGTCAGATGGGAGAACAGAGGTTGTAAGGTAGTCGTGAAATTGGTGATACCAAGTATCCTGTGAATTAGCAGACACATTATTTATCATACAAACTACCGGGGTTGAGTAGGATGGGGCAAAAATTTGTTGGACCACGAGGAATAATTCAGATTCAGTTGATGAAGCTGGAATTTGCGAGGCTAAGCAAGCCATAGTATCCGCAAATTTGTTAGTGGAGCGGGGAATGGTTTGGATAGAATAGTGAGTAAATAAGGCTAGAAGTGAGTCCACGTAGTATTTGTACTTTTGAAGTTCCTCATTTTTACATTGGTAGATGCCCATAACTTGATTGACTACCAATTGAGAGTCGCCAAAAATATTGATAGATTTGATACCTAAGTGTATCGCAACTTGGAGACCCAGAACAAGGGCCTCGTATTCCGCTGTATTATTAGTGCAGGGGAAATCAAGCCGGAATAAGAGGCATAGGCTCGGCGTCGAGAGGAATAAGAACAACGCCGGCTCCTCCACCGCGTTGGCATTTGGATCCATCGAAGAAGAGAGTCATTGGATACGACTCCTCCTTGAGTGAAAGAGTGGTGATGAGTTCGTCGGGGAATGTAAAATTGGTAAATTATTCCCCAGGTAAAGGGGCTTCCGCAAGTTGGTCAGCGATGGTTTGTCCTTGGATTGATTTCTGGTGGATGAACTCAAGGTCAAGCTCGGTGAGGAGCATGAGCCATCAGGCGATGCGTTGGTTTAGATGAGGTTTGGCATACATGTAATGGATGGGATCTGTGTTGGTGATGACGAAAGTTTTGTGATTCAGAAGGTAGTGTTGGAGCTTGGTAGCCACGAATGATAGGGCTAGGCACAACTTTTCTACATGTGTATACCTAGTCTCATAATCCACCAAAGTACGACTTATATAATAAACGTCTTGTTCTCAATTTTCAGAGTCACGATGTGCAAGCATGGCCCCTACAGCGTGGTCAGTGGCGGAAAGGTAAAGGTAGAAAGGGCGGTCGTCTTGAGGTGGGATAAGCACGGGTGGCTGCAAGAGAAGCTTTAAGAGCTTCAAAGGCTTGGTGGCACTCTTCACTCCTATGAAATTCAATGTCCTTTTTAAGGAGGTGATGGAAAGGTTGACATCGATCCGAGAGTTGGGAGATGAAACGTCGGATAGATTGTAACTTACCTTGTAAGCTACGCAATTGTTTGAGATTAGTAGGTGGGGGCATTTCTATGATAGCTTTGACTTTAGATGGATCGACCTCAATGCCACGCAAAGAGATGATAAAACCAAGAAGCTTTCCCGAAAGGACACCAAAGACACATTTCTTTGGTTGAAGACGGACAGAATATTGTAACAGGCGATCAAAAATAATGGTTAAAACATCGAGATGTTCACTGCGATGTTTAGACTTGCCAAGAAGATTGTCGACATAATCTTCAAGGATAGTGTGCATAATGTCATGAAAAATGTAGGTCATAGCCCGCTGATAGGTCACACCAGCATTCTTAAGGCCAAATGGCATTACACGGTAACAGAAGGTTCCCCAAGGAGTTATGAAGGCAGTTTTGTGTTGATTGGCAGGGGCAACCAAAATTTGGTTGTATCCTGAAAAGCCATCCATGAGAGAAAGCATTTCATGACCCGCAGTGAAATCAACAAGTTGATCAATATTTGGGAGGGGGAAGTCATCCTTAGGGCAAGCGAGGTTAAGATCCCAGAAATCCATGCATATCCGAAGTCCCCCCGTCGCTTTAGTGACAGGTACGATGTTAGAAATCCATTGAGGATAGTCAATAGGCAAGATGAAGGAAACAGAAAGAAGTTGTTGAAGCTCTTCTTTGACTAAGAGGGCAATGCGTGGATGCATTTTTCTCAGTTTTTGTTTGACTGGTTTGGAATCGAGGTTTAGAGTGATGTTATGGACGGCAATGGTAGGATCAATTCCTGGCATGTCAGCGTAAGACCAAGCGAAAGCTTGGTTGCGAGCACGGAGGAAAGTAGTAAAGGCGACTTGTTCTGAGGCGTTAAGGGATTATCCGATCTTCACTATGTGAGGATCCTCCTCCGTGTGGATGTTGATTTCTATAGTAGATTCGTTCAGCATGGTTTGAGTTTCAGATTGTAAGGCGCGTTGAATATAAGAGTCATCCGCGCCAAGGTAAGTGAGGATGGAGTCATCATGCAGACACTCAACAACATTAATTGAAGGTGAGTCCTCTTCAATCATGTCTAGATACAGAAGGGGGATAGAAGAGGGGTCCTCATTATCGCATTGATAAGTGAGAGGACCTAGGAAGATAGCATTTATAAAAAAAATAAAAATTAGGAGGGATAGATTCGGGATCTATCGACTCTGTGGGTGACGAAGGCAAAATGGGTGATGATGGTTCGGTAGGGGTGACGTCGTTGTCTTCTAGAAGACAACTGACATGAGGTTCCTCCTGTGTAGGTGTTTCAGAAAAACCGAGACCACTGCGATCATTGTGTTTGCATGTAGTCACGGGAATGAGTGTATGTCGGCCTTGTTCATAAAGACCAAAACCAAAGCCTTTCCAAACACAACGAGTCAAGAAGCTGAGGGCGAAGCGACGATTTGTCAGGTATTGAAAATCAGATTGGAAGGGAACCACACCAAGAGGAGGTTCAGGGGTAATGGAGGATGCGTCAACACCCCCATACGTTAGGTTAGTGCGGCAATGGGGTGGTCCGTAAGAGATTACCTCCCCCACGCGACGGTCGTAGGTGGGATGTGCATGTAATTGTCCGTACTCCTGCGGGGGTAGGGAAAGAACTAACGTTATATAGGTGGTACTCCCCCAGCGTAAGGCGTTGAAAAACATCTACTAAGGGGTCGGAGGTTGGGATGTTAGCTGCGGGAAGGGAAGTGGTTTTTGTGACGGTGGTTTCATCAGTTGAAAGCGTAGGTGCGGTTGAGGTGGATGGTTAAGGTACATTTGAGGAGGATGGTTGGGTTGAATGTATGGGTGTCTTGATTGGTATAAGCACATCGTTAGGGCGGTATAACATATTGCAGGTTTTAAAGGGGGGAGGATCAGCTTTTACGGTGTAGGACTTCCCCTCATACTCAAATTTTATGCATCTATGTAATGTTGAGGGAACGCATCCCATGGCCCGGATCCAAGGACGACCCAGCAATATATTATATTGGAACTCTCCCTCAAGGACAAAGAAGAGTTCGGGTAAAGTACGTGGTCCTACCCGAATGTTGAGGATCACGGTGCCTAAGGTAGAGGTAATAGCGTCATTAAATGACCACAACATGATGGGGTTGGCACACATGCAACTGGAAGGGATATTCATTTGTTGGAATGCTTTTGAAGAGATGATATTTAGGCTGGCGCCCCCGTCAATCATAACACGACGTACCCGGATATCCCGAACGTACGCTGAGATAAAAAGAGCAGGGTCAGGATCTTCGGTACCAAAGTCGATAATTTCATCTTCAGAGAAACTGACAGCAGCGGCTTGCTGTACAGAGCCCGAAGTGGTTGGGGAGATAGGTTGTTTAGTGAGAGAGGCAACGTGATTGGGTGTCAGAATGGAGGCAACGGGAAGGGTTTCATTAGGTAAGACCTCGATCCCCTGAAGAATTTCAACGAGAGCTTGTCGATGAGATTCAGAAGTCTGAATGAGATCATATAGTGTCATTTTTACAGGTGATTGGTGAAGCTGTTTGATCATGGCTCAATGGGCAGTTCCATTAGAGACGGCGTAAGTGGGTCCACGAATAACCACTTTGGGTGGTGGTGCAATCAGGATGCTGGACGGAGAAGGAGAGGACGCAAGTGTGCTTTCTTTCGCTTTCTCATTGTTTTTCTGCACTCGAGTAGCAACACTAATCATATTAATCTCGTAGACCGGAGATGAAGAAGATGATTGGGATAAATCATGGTCTTCAAGAGGGGGGTTGTAATAATGACAGATCTTGGTGAGGCGGGGATAGATGGTATAGGAGAGGGAATGGAAACTAAAGGTCTCTCCCTTCGTAAGTTGTCTTTCTTAACCTTTCTATCTGGGAGAGGTGACTGATGAAGGATGGTTTTTAAAGCTTTGCATCCCTCCACATCATGTCCTGGTGTGCGGTGATAAGCGCAGATCTTAGACTCATCATAACCTATAGGTCGAGGTTTAGACGGGTCATAAGGTCTAAGTGGGGGTAGGGAAATGGTCGCATTCTCTACTAACATAGCAAGGATTTTGGCGTAAGATCCTTCGAGTGGGTCAAAATCAGAAGAGGATGAGGGTATTGATTGTCTGGATTTCGATAATGTTTGGGTATGGTTGGTTCGTGTGGGTGGTGGTTTAGCCAAGGGGTGTTGACACGCGGTTTTCACTAAATGTGGTTTCTTTGGCGCAGAAGCTACATTCAGCTAGTTAGATGATAAAGCTACAGATGACGTGGTAGTGGGACACAACCACGGAGAAAGGGGAGTAGCAGAGAATAAATCCTTTGATGATGGAGTTTGTTTAGGGTTGATTGGTGGACCGGATGCGTGGGGTGATAATGTTGATATACCCTTTGATCCCTGTATGGGTGCAGAAGGCGTAGGTCGTTTTGAAGAAAACGCAGGAGGTATGATATATTGGTGCAAGGTGGAAGGATGAGGTCCCAATATGGAAGGTAGGTATGACGATGATGGTTTTGATTGTGATAGAGGCACGGGTTGAGTGTGTCTCCTAGGTGGCGGGGCGGCTTTATTCTTGGACAAATCTAGTCGCTTAGGCAGGTGTGTTAGACTGGGTATGGGCAAGGTCCCAAGTGTAGGGGAAGATTTGGCTAAGTTAATAGAAGTGGACGGGGCATTTGGTAGAGGTGAGGGGGGTGAAGGTGAGAACATGGGCATTTTAAGCTTCTGTAAACACTTAGGATATATGGTAGAGGTGTCGGGATCAGTCATCTGCATTTGAGTAGAATAGGGAGTACTCAAACGTTCCCATAGGATTTGTCTATCTTCTGGAGAATGACAGTCTTCAGGTTTGAATTGTAAATTTTGTACGGAAGAAAGGTGGGTTGTGATTCCGGTCCACTGTGGGTGTGATACAGGGGGTAAATGAGGCACTGTATCAATAGATGTCAAGAGGTCAACCGGTCGTTGAAAAGATTTAGGCGATGAAGAACTAATAGGTAAGAGGGCATGTTCGAGAGGGTCTATCATGGTTAAAGAATTTGGTGATGTCGGTGCAAGAGATTTCTCATCTAAGGATGTCAAAAGGAGTGGCGTACCCTCCTCTTGTGCAGCAAGGGTGGTAGAAGGAGAAGTTTGGGAAATAGATAGATTAGATAACATCCGCTCGCAGTCTTGTAGGGATGTGGTATAAGAAGACTCATCGATGGGAAGAGAAGTCTGGGCAGTTAACTCCTTTATGGGGAAAGGAATGATTTCGCTTTGGCTTGATGGTGGTAAAGGAGGTTCGGGCTCCTGTGTTAGTGAAGAGGCTTGATTCAAAATTTTCTCGATAGAGGCTTTTGGCTGGGTATCGAAGACTGCATGGATCTCATGAACACTCTCCTCGGCTAAGATATCCTGGTTTGTGTTACTGTTGGGAGAGTGATTCGGGAATGGTTTGTTGAAGATTTTCAAATTTCGGTTGGCAGGGGCATTAGGATTATCGAGGGTTATATCCCCTGCGTCAACCATTTCCTGCACTATGTTTTTCAACATCTTGCAGTTTTCATGACTATGTCCTTTTACACGGTGAAAGTTACAGAAGTCATTTTCTTTATACCAGGAAGGTATGGCGCGAGTGGAATCAAACCCGGAATGAGGTTTAATAGGAGGCAAAGTGATAGCTCCGGCTTTGAGCAATTTTTCCAAGATGACGCCATAGGTTTCTCCTAAGGGAGTGTAATTGATGGGCTCGGCTTTGTACTTATAGGTGGTTTTTGGTGGAGTATTGGACGGCGCTTGAGATTTGACCATCACCGCGTGGACAGCTCCTTTTGATTTAGAAGAAGTGGACGCGTGAGGAGTGGTGGTATTTGGTTTATTGGTAGAATCAGGAGTTCGGAAATTGGGGTTTTTGTTGCGCAACCGCAATTTCTCTTCTTCTAAGGCTCGAATTTCTAGTTTCCGAGCCATGGTAAAGGCCTCATCAAATGTGCGGAAAGTTTGAATTTGAAGAGTAGGAGAAATGTGCTTAGCACATGCCCGCGTGAAAAGTTCGATAAGTTCAGTCTGAGGCAAGGCATATGTAAGTTGATTGATAAGGCCGCGCCATCGTCCGACAAAATCTGCGATAGATTCGTCTTCGAATTGTCAAATGGCATAAAGGTCGGTGATGGATACTTTCTTAGCAATGTTAATGGAGAAGTGATCCAAGAAAGATTGGGCTAGTTGGTTAAAAGAGAAGATTGAGTGCTGGGTTAAAGCACTGTACCACTCCAAGGCAGGTCCTGATAAGGACATGGGAAAGGTGCGGAGTAACAAGGCATCATCATGGGCAATCAAATAACAAGCATGTCTAAATGATCGCAAGTGTTGTTGAGGATCCTCTTTACTATTAAAACGAGTAAATTTCGGCAACTCCCATTGAGGAGGATATGAATGAAGGGGGACAGAAGGGTGAATAGGCTCCCAACAAACTTGCTCGTATGTCAAGGCGCTACGACTTCCTGAAACAGAAGCCTCCAGGTTTTGCATTTTGTCCATCATTTGTTTAATTAGATCAGTAGTTGGATGAGATGATGGTGTGGTTGTGGTAAACAGAGGCAAATTGGGCCAAGGACCACCGCTAGACCCTGGTGGGGTTAATTGTTGATAAGGTGTGGAGGATGAATATGTTGAGGCAACCGAATAGGGATGTCCCATATAAGGTGTTGAGGTCACTGGATATGTGTATGGGAATGAAAAGGTAGGCGGAGCTTGAGAAGGAAAGCTCGTGTGGATAGGTGGCAGAGAGCAAGTCATGAACGGAGCAGTCTGCAAGAGAGATGAGGTAGGGGCAGTTGGCGGTAATGATATGTGGGGTCCGAGGTTAACCAACGGAAAGCCAATCTGAGTCGTATGAACCTCTGAAGCCGTCGGATTGGGAGATGGGGCTAAAGGTGCAGGAAGCAAGGCGGTGTTATCAGGCGGAGTGGGCGCTAAATGAGCAGCTATACTAATAGGCATACCAACAAGGAGCTGACCATCAGGCGTACGGTCAGGGGTATGAGACAAATAGTATTGTACAGCGCTAGAATTAGCATCTAGAAACTTGGCAAAGTCCTTATCTCCCACAGGAATTTTAGGAACCTCGCTGGTATCCGTAGGATTCCCCACAGAATGTGAAGGGGGTGATTCAGGCAAAGAAACAGAGAAAGCATGTGAAACCATGGCGGCGGCTTGCTTTCGAGTGATAACAACCATGGATAGGAATTCTCAGTAGGGTTTCAATCTGTCAGGAATAGAAACAAACTCAGACTGGTAAAATTGGTAGGTTGCTGGTTTGTCAGGAATTGGAAAAGACAGTAACCGATATCAGTCTAGTAACCGATGTCGGTTATACTATAGCCGACGTCGGTCATCTAACCGATGTCGGTGTAAGAAGTCTGGGTTAACAAGATATAAAAAGGCTGCTAATTTGATTTTTAACAACGTTTAGTATACTTGTCCAATTATTGATCACAGAAGACAGAGTCTGAGAAAGAAAACAGAACTAAAAACAAGCAAGATGCACATGCAAATCCAGAGATTAACCCTAGGGTTAATTTTAATTATCGTGGGCTTATGCCTTTAGACGTAGAATGATGTCAGAATCCTAAACAAGAGACTTAGGGGAAATGTCAAGTTGTTTTGGCTTATAAGGTTACCTCAATCGGGCGGAGGAATACCGCGGAAAAAGGGGGGATGTTTGAGCTGTTGTGTTAATTGTGAAGTGATTCGGTATGTGTTGTGCAGTGAATGTAAGATTAATTTCCTGTCAATACCGTGGATATCACCCCCACGTGTACGACCTGTTACTTAATCTACGTTCACTAGAATTGAAAAACAACAAGCAGGAATGCAATGCACGTGTTTTAAACCCAAATCAAAAATTATGTTCGATGAAGCAAGAGAGATGACTTTCACTAATGTGAAACTAGGAAAGCAAGACAAATTCTTTACGAAATATATAACAAAAGCAGCAACAGCAAGTATGCTTCCTAAAATGAAAATAAGCAAGAGAAACAGAAACCCAAAATGGGTCCCACCGGGCGTGCCAAAATGTTTCACTCGGAATGTTTCGTTCCTTTTAGAAATAGATAAGGGTTGGGGCTAGGAGGAATACCTGTAGAATGTCGAGATGATGTGTGCGTACCGTAGAGAAAGATCAGGCTGACTGCGAAGAACTCCTTTTTGTCTTGGAAGGACTACCTGCAAATAAGAACACAAGACCACAAGATTTTAATTAGACAATAAATGAGGAAACTGCCTTGGGCCCAGGAAATATAAAACTTCCTTTCGAAGGTGGTCAGTTCCCCTGCTAATATGAATTAACACAAAAGACTATAAGATATCAATTAAATTGCTTTGTTGAACTGGGTAGGGGAAAGGCTGGTTATTGGTTATAGTCAGTATAACCGATGCCGGTTACTGATAACCGATGGCGGTTACTGATGACCGATATCGGTAGAGTCTAGGATCTGAAGGTTGGTTGTTTTGTGGGGTGGTGGTGTTATTTGGTAGTTGTGTTATTTGTAGGGCTGTATATAGGTGATATTAGGAAATAGGGTGATGAGAGGTAGATGAATGACAGTTAGATGCAATGACACATTGGGTAGTGGATCCAAGGATGGATTTGTGGGGACTTATGATTCAAAAAGTCGAAGAAATGTTATTAAAGAGGACATGCAAGATGGAACTTACTGATTATTCACGGAGATGCAGGTCCAAGAGCCCTGATGGCAAAGCCAAAACTGAGGTAGGATGGTCTGGCACACAGCAGATCAAATCAGCTGGGTATCACAGGGCTCTGGTATCCAGTTGCAGTCCTGGGCTTGCTCTCCCTTGCTGCTAACTCTCCTTGTCTCTTCACTTGTCTCTGCTCAGTCAAGTAAAGATCCGGGTTTTCTCGATCGCTCTTGATGTTCTTTCTTGATTCAAAGAATCCTTTTCTCTGATCCAAAAATGAAATTCCGATCCTTGTTTTTGGTTTGGGGAGGCCATTTACAGGGAACCGATGGCGGTTACGTAACCGACGGCGGTCGAGTAGGAACCGGCATCGGTAAGGAAAAAGTAGGCTATTTTTAGTAAAATAGCCCACCTTCCCTGCTTTTCTCCCGAGAGATTAGTTGCGGGCTTGGTCAAGTGACTAGAAGGTCGGTTTTTGGTGCGAGAAAGGGGTCCTTCATCATGGGTGTAGGTGTAGACCAAGTTTTAGGTTTTAATTAGGTTAGTTTAGGATTAGGGCTAGGTCATGATGAGGTGGCAAAATGGGGTGGCAGGTGAGGTGATGGGGATTTATCAATTACAAGGTAATTAATAAATAATTGTGTAAGGTTTAGGTAATGAGGTTAGGTTGCGAAATGGGATGCGGGTCACAAGGGGTCGTAAGACACGAATTTGGTGTCTACACACTCATCTCGTTGCCAGATTCTAAGGGAGACAACCCCTTAGTAAATGGTCAGAAGCTTTCAGATGAGCAAGTATACAATTCTCTAAACAAAGTCACGGTTGAGACTAAGGCTAGGTTGTTCTTGTGAAATGACAGAATCAGATCATTGGAGGTGAAGTTGGGGAAGAAGGCCAAGAGTTTAAAACAGGAGGAATTAATCAACGCCCAATTAAGGCATGAGTTAAAGGAAGAAAAGGTAAAGATGTAGGACATCTACAAGAAGGTGGATTCGATCAAGAGCACCATCATATTAAAGCACCAAGACCTAATGCCAATCCCTCAGAGGTACGCATCAACTTTGGAATGCTTAGAAGACCTAACGCATGTCCTCACTATGGAGAGGTGACCCTTGGCACTGGAATTTGCAAAAGAAGTGGACGCGCACTTGAAAGAGGTAGCAATTGTTGCTAAGTACAGCCAAGTACTCATGGAGATTAAGGTCATTTCCTAGTCTATAGAAGCTGCATATGACACATGCATAGATAGAGATAAGGTGGCGAGCTCCCTAGTCACCATGCTTGAAGTAAAGCTGAAAGAGTTCCAAGAAAAGAACAAAGGGAACAGGGCAGAGAGGGACAAGGTTCTAGCTGAGATAGAGAAGAAATCATAGGCAATTGAGGCTTTAAGGAGCTCAATTAAGGCCCGGCTGAAGGAACTATACCCCTAAATTACCAGAAGAATGGATAAACTCACAGACCTAGGTAAGGACTTGGAGCAGATTGTGGACACTTTGGGTGACTAGGGAATTGGCCTAAGCTTTGATGAAGTGAGCACCCTGGTGGGTGACCTATGCTAAAAAGTGAAGGATGAGGTCAAAGTGTGGAACAACCTAGAGGCAGATATGTGAAGGGACTTTCCCAGCCTATTGAATTGATGTCCCCCCCATTCTTCATTTTTCCCCTATTCTTTCATTCCTTATTTATTTTGTAAAGTATAATTCTACATATTGGTTCCATAAAAATAGCTTGCATCTTGGTCAAGTAAAATGTTTCTGAGTACAAAGAACAGGTGTAGTGTGGGGTGATGTTGGGCCCCTGGAATAATGACCAAGTATAAAGGAACGTGGGTGTGCACGATCCTAGTTACTGGAGGATGCGCAAGGTAAAAGCACGCAAGAGAAAGGCTTAAGGAAGCAAATAGCATATGGGATGTGAAAAAGGAGGTTAGGGATTTAGCCAATTTGGGCACCCAAGGCAAAACACATGAAAATCATGATCGGTTGTGTATGGATAAGATGCTAACCTGGCAACAGGTTGGCCCAGGAAAGAGCATGCCCCGGATGGAATCTTCTAGAAGATCATCATGAGATGGAATGGAGAGCTCAGGCCTAAAGGAACATGCTCACATGGGGGACCACATTCAACACTTGGTGACATATCTGAGGCCACGGCAAGGTGAGTTGGTAGCCCGAGAAAGTGATAAATACAAGTTCCTACCATGGAAAAGAGATATATACACATACAGAAAGAGATATATCATCAGGATATACATAGGGAATAGCGGGTTAGAGAGTGAGTGAAGCTCTACAGAATTGCTGCGAGTGGATACTTTGGTTCAGGAAAGGATATACTAAGCATGGAGTTGTTATTTTTCTTTTATGTTAGCTTATCTGCATATGTCCAGTGATGCGCATGACTACGATCTGCACTCTATGATGCTCTGTAATGAATCAATGAATATATTGAGGTTTCCTATTATAAATAGATATGAATATCAATGGGTTTAATGTATATTGCATTCATATGAGTTCTCTTTCCTTTCATGATATGAATGAATGGTTGTATCTTTCTTTCTGTTATAGTATATGTTCTGGAATCTATTAAAGCACTTAGTGTGAAGTGACTACAAGGATCTTGAGGCCGTTCTGATCCCTAGGGTTCTTGTATGTCTCAACTTCTTTCCTAAATACTCTTACACTAATCATAGATAATGCTTCCCACTAAACTCACATAAAAGAGAGACTCGGTACCCACGCGTGCCTCGGGTGAGTGCTCAGCTTCCGTTGGGTGATAGGCTGGCATGCATGGGGTTCTTCATCCCATTTGAGAACTAAATCTACCTCTTGAAAATTCTTGTTGCATTCCTTCTTGTCAAAAGATTTATTAACCTGAACCTGATGTTATTCCAAAGTCTTCATAGCCTTGTTCTGTACTTCTAACTCCATCAGCTCAGCAAACCTGACTGTCAAAGGATCACTCTCCATAACCTCAAGCTAATGAGATAAATCCAAAGAAGGTAACTCTAAGGAGAGTAGAAGATTTTCTTCTCTTCCATATACAAGCATGAAAGGATAATATCTTATGGCCCTTTTAAGTGTGATTTAATCTTCCCATAAATCATTCTTAAGTTGTTTGTGTCAAGTCCTCCTGTTAGTTCCCATTATACACTTGATGATTCGTATGAGATTCTTATTACTGGACTTGACTAATGCATTCCCCTATGGGTAATAATTGGATGAATGTTTGAGACAAACCCCGTTCTTGATGGCCCCTTAGGTTAATTTCAAACCAAGAAATACCATTACATTGTCTGAAATTACTATAAATGGAACACCAAAACGTGTTATTATCCCCTCCAAAAAATCAAGAACTGCCTTCTCATTGCTCTCTTTTAATGCTACTGCCTCTATCCATCAAGTAAAATAGTTTGTTGTAGTAAGGACCCATTTATATCCTTTACTAGATGGAGGATTAATCATTCCAATGAAATCCAACCCCCGTTGAACAAAGGGTTGGTCCACTTGAATTGGATGCAGTGGAAGAGCCACCAGCTTCTACTTCCCCATGAAAAAAGCACATTCCTTGCAGTTCCTTCCCTAGATATGGGCATCTTTGAACAAATACGGCTAATAGTAACCGGCTCACATGATCTTGGTAGCGATTGTTCATGTAAAATAATGTCCTCTAGATAGGCCATTATGAAACTCTTCTAGTATCTTACTTACATGTTCCGGTCCCACACATTAAAGAAGAACACCATTCAAATCCCTTCAAAAGAGAGCATTATCAACCAAAACATATGGAATGGACTGAAGACAAAAATTCCATCTTTTATTTTTATCCATGTTCATAGGATATACTCTTGAGAAAAGGAAATCTTCAATTTAGATAACCAATCAACCTAATCATCACCGTCATCAATGTTTAGGAGTGTCACGTCCTCATCACCTTTTGATTCCATGTCTGTAACAAGTTATTGACACAAACCTTTACCTCTAAAAAGTTTTGTAACTTTTATATGTACTTCATACTCCATCACCTACGTGATCCATCTAGCATTTTTTTTGCTCATCTCTTTGTTTAGCAAAAAGTCCTTGACACCTGGATGAGAAACCATTAGATGAATTTTGTTGTTGGACAACATGTGCTTGAATTTATTCACAGATCAAATAACCGCAAAGACTTTTTTTCAAAGAATGAATACTTAAGCTCATATTCTTTGAGGGATTAACTGAAGAAAGCAATTGGTTGCTCCATCAGATCATCATTTTTCTAGGTGAGGATACTAGAAATGCTCTCTTGACCTATAAAAGCATAAATAATTAAATATCTATCAAACCTAGGGTTCACTAGCATGGGAGCTTAAGAAATGTCCATTTTGATTGCTTTGAAGCTCTCCCTTCCTTCCTTTTTCCATGAGAATGGAATATTCTTCTTTAGTATGACTATCAATGGTTTAGCCAATGTTTCAAATTAAGGGATGAATCTTCACATGAAATTTATGGTTCCCAGAAAACACTTGAGACCCTTCTTGTGACTTGGAAGAGATAAGGACATAATCAAACAAATCTTGGCTAGATCAATTGACAATCCTTCTAGTGAAACAACAAGCCCCAACAACTTCCCCTCGTGCACTACAAAAAAACATTTCTTAGGATTGAGTGAAACCCCAAATTCCCTACATCTTCATAAAACCATCCTTAGATGTGATTAGTCCCTTAAATTCCATGTTCATGGATCTTTGGAAGTCACCCCAACATTGGACAATCTGAATGGCATTTTTTTGTAAGCATGTGTGCCCCACTTGGTAGTGAAATCCATTTTAAATTGATCAGATTCTTGGACCAGAATTTGATTGTAACCCAAATATCCGTCAAACAAAGAAAATATTTGATCTCATGCCACTGTTTAAAGGATTTTCTCCATTGATGGAAGAGGATAATGGTATTTTAATGAGACATGGTTCAAATCCTGAAGTCCACACATAACTAAATCTCTCGGTTCTTCTTCCTTATGGGGAACATATTGGCCACCCAAGAGGATTGCTTAATAGGAAAAATTATACATGCCTCTATGAGTTTAAATATCTCCTTTCTCATTAGTGTCTCAATTATGGGATTAATTGGCCTATGTTTCTAATGAACTAGCTTGTCATTAGGATCTAGTTCGTTGGTATGTTGTGCTAAACCTAGATCAAAGCCACGTAAATCTTTATAACTCTATGCAAAAACATCATTATATTCTTGATAAAGTTTGACAAAAGCCTTTTTCTCTTCTGGGGTACACACTTTGCCAATCTTTAAAAACTTTTCATTTGTTACCTTTACTTCCTCAAAGTCTTCTTCTTTGATCACCATGTTAGATCTTTGTCTTTTGGTTTGATCATCTGAATTGAAAATAGATTCCAGAGTAACTAAACCTTTTGGTATCTTTTTTCTTTTCAATTGTATGATTCTTACATCTTATCTTGATTTTTTGCAGCAAAGTTTGCCTCTTCTTGTAGGAAAAGGACAATTTATTTGTCACTATCAAACACTTTCCAGTTACTCACATTATCAAGGACTATAGGTCAAACCACTATTTTCATAGATTATCACCCTTCTTTTGTGATATCAACGAGTATGTTTCCCATTTTAGTACATTAGAACAAGAATTTTTTTTTGATAAGTGCTTCCTAGTTCTAAATACATAATTTAGAACTCGCAGATCATAACAATCATTCTTATAACAGATAACCATATGCAGCTGTAATGACTCGGTGTACCACCGATCTATTCATTCCATGACTCGGTGATCTACCGATCTATTCATGAGTATCATAGAGTTGGCATTTTTATTTTAACACTTCACTCTTGCGGTTCTCTTCCCTAATCTGGGATTTCAGAATGCTCTGTCCAAGGAACCTATCTAAATAATTATTACCATTATTCATCGGCATCATGTCCCTCAGACTAGGTGACATAGGACAACGCAATCAGCAGCTTGCGATACTTTGGCCAAAGATTTGAAACATACTGTTCATGTCTCATATTCCTTGACGGCATACTCGTCAATCTGGAATACGTCCTTCACCCCACTCCGATGTTAAATAGAATGTCTTATACTGACTTCTGTCAGCCTCCCCTGTCCCAAGTCATTCACTCAGGAACGGATTAATAACATGACACACGTTATAAGGATGCTCTTGAGGACTAGGGTAAGCTGACATACTGGGTCAACCACAGTTAACCCTGTGTGTCAAGGTACCCCGAGTCTCCAAGGGCAGCCTCATAACATGACCATGGTCCTAACCAGTCCCAGAGTAAAAAATTGTTCGAGTTTAAGGTGTAAATCTTAACGATCAATGCAAAGGGTGTCGCCATAGGTCACCTGCATTGTTGTATCCTCGAGAAGATCCTAATCTTCTCGAAGGTACAACCCTGCAGTTGACATGTGTCGACATCCTACAAACCGCCTCGGAAATATTTACATAACTTCAAAGAGTTACTTAAGTTGAGTTGAAATTAAATTTTAAGACTCTCCTATCTGGGTAGTCTTTTCCCAACCCCTGGGTTCCACACCTTTGAGTTGCCTTACTTAATTAAGATCCATTTCACAGAGAGAAGTTTAATAAGATTTGAGATCTCGTCTAGGAGTTCATTGGTTCCCAATAATCTTATTCTACATAATTGGGCAATAGCCCTAAGTCCCCTCATAAGGAAGCTAACTAAACCCGTAAGGGTTTATATCAACTCCGAAGACTAAAGTATATCTTGCTTATTGTTATTAAGACATAGTGATTTAAAATCATCAGTTACGTTGTCTTGACTTAGATCATGGATAGGGAGTAATAGATTACTCTTCCCGTTTCAGCTACCTATTAAGGTTTAGTTTAACCTTAACTTCTCGAAAGGCAGTGGACTAATTTCCAATTTAGCCTTATTTATAACATAAAAGAACTACTAATCATTCACGAAGTATTCAGTCAAATAATATTTACAAGGCCTACTTAGAGAATCCAAATAACTCTATGGTATACAATAATAAAAATGCACTTAAAATCAATCGAACCTAAGAATTTCAATCCATCAAAATAAAAATGCAGCCACATAAGTAACAATCTCCCCATTTCATTTATTTCCAAGCCATACGATTACAATTTATGCACTTCAGCATATTTGATACAATACTCAACAGCAAAAGAACAACTTTATTTCATATAGTACAAATAGAGAAATCAAGTTGGAATTCATCATAAAACCAGATTAAACAATCTGAGCATCATATCAGATCTGCGTGTCTTTACCACTTATGATGACCATCTGCAAAAATTGCTAACACGGGTCAGTTCAATGAACTGAGCATGATAAGCACTAATTCTTAAAACAATTGCATTCCACCAATTGTTTCCATTAGACAACCTGTTTAAATGAAATCATTTCATCAAACCTATAAACATGAATCACACTAATTATCTTTCTACCATACATGACTTTTTAACATAATTTCATAATATAACTATCATATTGACTCTTCTCGGATAATTCATCTTATGTTAGAGACTAAGAAGAACAAAATGAATCTAATATATCCATCCCTCTGAAATCCAAGGACAGTAACAATCCAATACAAATTACTCCATTCCAGAATGAATTCTTACCAGTGCGTGTATCCAACAGATTTACATTTAACAATTCAGCTAAGACCGGTTATAGCCTCTAACGAAATTCCTTTATACTCATTGCATTATTTCCATGACTTCGATAGATATACCAACTTCTATTACAATTCTACTTTTATTAAAGTAGATAACTGAATAACTCAAACAAGGTATTATTATAACTGTAAATAAGAAAAGAACTTAGGCCAAGACTAAGCATTTACCATTCTTTCCTCATAAATTTAACAGTTTAATCATCTTACACCCCTATAGCAGAGTTCTTATGGAAATACAAAAGAAGGGAGTACTAATAATTTTCCAGAAAGGGAGAGTATACTTTCGTATTCCAAAACTCCTATATCCACATGTGCTTTACAACTGAAGAGAAAGAACAGAGGCGTTCAGATCTCCATTCCAAACAAGTTCAGGACAGTACCAACTTTCCAGGAGCAAAGCATATACAATCAATCTTGAATTCATTTAGGGAAGAAAAGAAAGCAAGAAAATCAACACAATCCCATCCCTTCCAAGTACAAAACCTAATTTCCATCATGCAGATCTAGGATTACCCACACGTTATTAGGATTCAGAGTTCCTCAAAGCAAGATTTCTCTCAGTCAGACTGTGTTCCCGTTAACCAAGTTAAATCGTAAGGAAAACACAGCTACACTAGATATTTCATCACTTACAGAACCCATAATTATTGACCATCCCGACCCCTTTTCAACAGAGGTACAGGCTTGTATTCATACATTTTTCATACACTTGCCACTAAACCAGTCGAGCTCCAAAGAAGGAATTACAGTTTCATCTCAAATCAACCATGTATTCACCAGAAGCTATCAAGCAACAAAAAAAGCTCATACGACCAGTGATAAACAATAAACCAACTAAATAAGACACAACAATTTCCTTTTATGTCATTCCTCAACCAAGAAATCATCCAACGCAACGTCTAACATGGTACAGTTGGGAACTTATTACCTCAGTTAATCAAGAAGCAAGGAAACAACATAACAGAAGTCGAACCCATATGCAATCACAACAAACATTTCAATAGGGTCGAATCCATATGCAATCATAACAAACATTTCAATAGAGTCGAATCCATATGCAATCATAACAAACATTTCAATAGAGTCGAATCCATATGTAATACACAGACTTCAACAGAAGTCGAATCAACATGCAAACGCAGCAAGGACTTCAACAGAAGTCGAATTCATCAAGTATTCACAGCAAGGACTTCAACAGAAAAACCAACATCTAAACACAACAAGGACTTCAGCAGAAGTCGTGTTCATACGTAATCACAGCAAACACTTCAACAGAAGATGGATCCATAATATAAATACAGCAAGGACTTCAACATAAGTCGATTCCATAATATAACCAACATGAAAACACAGCAAGGACTTCAACAGAAGTCACTTTCATAACATAAACTCAGCAAAATCAACAGAAGTCGAACCATATGAAAACACAGCAAGGACTTCAACAGAGTCGTGTTCGTATGTAATCCCAGCACCATCAACAGAGTCGAACCAAATGTAAACACAGCAAACATTTCAACAGAAGTCAAATCCATATGTAACTCAGCAAGGATTCAACAAAAATTCAACAAATGAGCAAGGTCTTCAGAAGAAAACCATAATATAAATACAACAAGGTTTCAACAGAAGTCGAACCAGGGATTCCCAAATCAAAAAGAGAAGAAAATCGGTTGAACCAATACATTGCTTCCAGTTCCAACTGAACAAAAGAAATCATCTGAACAGAGTTGAAAGAAAGATTTTTTAAAAGTTAGGGCCTATCATGCCTGATAGTGTCGCTTAAAAATTTGAAGAAGACCTCTGAATGTGCTCGCACCTTCTCTTCTTCTTCCACGATAGATTAAACAACAATAAATTGTTACCTTCATGCCTTATAAACTTTCCCCGACAGAGAAGGAAGCTAGAAATTCTCAAAGTTGCCATGCAACACAGAGTAGACGACTGGTTCGAAGAACCAGTGCTCAAGCAGAGCAAAAAATGGAATGCATGGAAATCCAAACAACCAAACAATATTCCATTTGCATGCCTTCCCTAGCAATCCGCGCTCGGGAACCAAAGTTCATTAATTGCATTAACTTCCATCCTCCCGCCTATTCTCCATTGCCACCGACCACCAAAATTGGTGATCGCCAAAAGAAAACAAACAAACATTCCCATACTTGGTGATACTGCCACGTCAGGTCACATTAGCCGTTTGCAACCTCCACCAAATCTGACAGCATCCCAAGTCCTTCAACCTTATCCCCCTCATAAATGCCATGGAAACCACCGCCCATGACTCGCGCCCCTTCATAGGTCCCCCTCCATTCTTGTCATTAGTTAGGATAGGTAAGAAACATAGGTTAGATCATAGGGTAAGACATTAGTCTTACATCCATAGCGCTAGAAGAAGTTAACTCTTAGGAGCATTAAGCTTATAGTTTAGGGCTAGGTTAGATTAGCAATTATTTTAACCAATAGGTTATAGTTTAGGTTAAGATTATTAACCTTAACGAATCCAGTCTAGGTCTCCCAAGTAGGACCAATCAGTATTAGAGCCAAACAGGGTAAAACATTCCTGTAAAGGATCCTATCTGGCATTGCTAATTAAGCTTACGGTATACACAAGAACATCTTACCTGGCTTAAGGTCTAGGCCTTCCTGATGTTACGATATCTGGAACCAAATTTCATTTATCATGATCAGCCTGAGTTAAACTCTGGGATTGCTCATTCAAACTCATTCAGACCTTGTAACTTTCGTAAGGTCCATAAATTTTGTTCATCCTGAATAAGCTTAAAACATTCCTTGGATCAATGCAACTGATCCAAGGCTGAGTCAAAGATCTTCAAGAGCAAAGAAGATACAATCCATATCAAGCATGACTTCACAAACCAAAGGAACATGTCCTTATACAGAATAAATCATATATCAACACTTGAATGCTCAGGAGGAAGTAACAATAGTTCAGGGTGTTACGTTTTGAGAAGTTGTGGTATGATCATACCTTCTTCATGAATGTAGTATGTACCTAATCCAGACTCCTCCAAAAGTAGTAAACCAACTTCTTCCTCTGGAAATAAATCATCATAGGGATCGTACTAATGATCTCCACTCACTTCATCCTGCACAGTATCAGGAGCTTCTTCCAAAAGAGTGGTTGGTTCATGATCAATATCTTCTTCTTCTAGGTCACAAATGGTATAATTCCCATTTATGAGACTAGAAATATAGGGCTCCACATGATTATGGAAAATTGAATTCACCTTTATAGTCACTTTAGTCCCATATCAAGTCCTAAGGATCATATGATACCAATCAGCTGACAGGAAACCACCCATCTTAGCAGTGAAATCTTGTGATAGATAAATGACAAAGAGAGGAGGAAGATCGGTGACTGATATGTCTTGTGTGAGCAAAAAACTATTACATGCATGGATAGTAAGCTAGAGTCCTTTGATGACTCTAACGGTCTAAACTTCTATACCATCCAGCTGAACAACTCCTCTTGCAACTGACATATAGTGTATTCTTAGTACATCTGTAATTTCTTTGGGTATGACCGAGCTACTGGTGCCAGAATCGATCATGAAATTATGTACCAAATGATTGCCAATGATCTAGAATTATAGAATGGTGGTGGTTTTTTTCCTTGGGAATAATTTTCCCTTACGGTTTACATAAACGCATAGCAGTTTTTGTTCCATGACCCAATGATCCATCGATTGTACCAAAACTATTCAGAGCCTCTCACAACAAGTTTCTTTGAGAAGTAATTGAGATTGTGTCCCACATAGTAACACTCAAGTTGGTATTCTTAATTTTTTCTATAATACTGAAGATAATTTCTCCTACTTTGCTGACATTTATTTGGGTGTTAGAATCCTCTTTTGGAAAGTGATTTTTTGGGTACCGTGATGCCTAAAGAACCTTCTTTCCTTGCATTTTGGCTAGCATGTGTTTCTGGTGGTTTGTTTCACGCATCTTTATCAACTATCACTTATGGCTGATGTTGTGAATTGGATGTTTGAGCATATTTGGAAGGTTGAGATTCTATTTCTCTCATTTTGGAATGAGTGTTTGCCACCACTGATGAATAATTTATATTCAACCCGTAAAAATCTTCTTCTTTCCAATTTAGCAAAGTGGTTTCTTCAGGTGCCTGTGGTTGATCTGTTATTTCCTGCATAGATGAATTTTTTGTTGGCTCTAGAGGGGAAGGTACACTTTTAACCATAAGGGCCTTTCTAAGAACTCCATTAGGGAAAAAAAAAATTGTGAGGTTGAGCACAAGGATAACACCATTCGTAGTCTTGAACTAGATTATTCTTTATAGGTATTATAGCTCTAGATGAGCTAGCAGTAAGAGGGTTCTGAAATTTCAAAGGATTAACATTCACATCTTGATTTTTAGCTTGATTTTTTGGTTGACTATTCCCCTAAAAAGGAGGATTGTTAGCTTGGTACTTCTTATTTTACGGCTGGTATGAATGTTTATATTGAAATTTTTGCCTCTTGAGTGCAACAAGCTTGTTACCAAAAGTTTACAGCAGTAACTTGACCTCAAATAGATCATTTGAAAAGGTGGGGGCAGACTAAATTGATTGCTTAGAGGCTGGTGGAATAGGAGAGATGGTATGATGATTTTTCGTAAGATCTAGAGACAATGGAATTAGTGGTCGTGGAGCTATCTTTCTAGCCTGGATTAAGGAATTCTCCACTCTTATGGCAACTTTGTAAGCATCAGGTAGTGTAGTCCCTCCCATGGACTAGATCATGATAGCTACATCACTATTCAAGGCTCAAAAATAGTACAAGAATGTATTATTTGGACAAGGCTTTATGAGTGCCAAAATCCTATTCCAAGTCCTTTGGAATCAGATGTTGAAATCACTCATGTATTCTTGGGGGGCTATCTTTATGGTGGAGATTTGTTCCAAGAGAGACAGGTGATCACTCTTGTCTTTAAACTATTTACAAATATTTTCTCCTAACTTATCCCAAGTGCTTATAGTACCAACACTTAACCCTCAAAACTATTGAAGTGTTTTCCCCTTGAAAGAAGTAGTAAGAAGTCTAACCATAACATTGTCCTCTGTGATATTATGTACTACACAAATGTAGGCTACATCAAGAATGTGTTCCACTACAATAATGTGAGTTTCCCTTGTGTTGAAAGGTAAACTTTTTAGTGCCATAGTAGGTATAGGGTCAAATTGTGCCAACAAAAGAGGACTGCTTACATTGAAAGGGGGGAAAACTTGGTTCCTTGGCATAGCATTGAGAGTTTTATTGTTCCTAGGTGGAGGAAACCTTCTGTAAGGAGGATTTGAATGAACCATATGAGGTAATGTTGTAACTGGTGATGTTGAAATGCCTCTTCTTCTTCTTGGAGGAGACAAGGATAACTCAATATGTTGGTAATTTCCTTCTCATCTTATAGAATATCTTGTTCGAATTATTTACATATGTTAGCACACTGAGATATGAAATCAAGAGAGATGGAGTCATCAGGTACTTTTATTCATGTAAGTATGAAGATAAGTACCAACTCTGGTCCCACTAGGTGTGCCAAAAACTATTATCGCTAAATCACTACACCCTTTGAATGGCCAGAATGTGAACAGGATGTTTGGTGTGATTGGGTAATATGGGATAACCTCTCAAGCTATGGGACTTGGGCTCGAGGTGAACCTCTGGAGAAGGTCGGCTTTCTCTTCCTAAACTAAGTGTTATACTACTCCTAGTGCAATAAAATGGTTATCTAGATCTACGCTAACATTTTTATGGAATTTAGGGAAAGATATTTTCAAGAAATGAAACTATAATACGGATGGTGATGCACCAAATAAAGGGTGTTTCTAGACTCACGAAGGGTTGATTTGAAGAGGGTGTTGTGCACCACAAGACAAATTCACCTACTGCAACTTTAAAAGGGTAAAGATAATACCACAAACTAAAGAGCATTTGTTCCCTTTGTTAAAACTCAATCAAATAAAAAATATATCATTCTAGTGAACAACGATGAAATTAAGAAGGGGTAATAAACACCACAACTCAACTACATGTATAACTCCACCACTTGATCAGCACAAAACTCTAAGAACTTGCAATAGAAACTTAAACTTGCACAGTGTATCTGTAAGTATGAGAAAGGAACAAAGAAGTATGTGGAATGATGAAAAGGACTAATGGTAGTCACAAAACATACACTTTTATTACTTCAACAACGTGTACAATGCATCATTACATTAAGAAGAGGAAATGGTTTCCATTACACTCTTGGAAAGGAGGCTTGAAAGTTCCCCAATCCACAAAGATAACTTGCAAAAGAGAGGGGCTTCTTGAAAAATATACACTTGTCTAAGATGTCTAAGTTTTCCAACTTGTGTCACACACCTAAGTTCTGTAACCAATGTGTAACACCTTGGAATGAAATTCCAACTTACATTTATAGAAAATTTATGTGAGAGAAGAGAGGATAAATCTGGGCCTGAATATAGCACATGATGGCTTGCATGCTTAATTACAACATTAATTATACTTTAGAAGAATATTCCACCACTATTTCTCCATAAATTCACAAATTTGAATTTACCTTCCATTTAATTAAAAATAATATTTTTTAATAAAATTATAAGGCATCTCGGTCTTTTGATGAGACCCACTAGGTTTAATGTTGATTCGGAGGGGTTTTGAGATGATGACTTAGCAATTGGCTATTGTTTTGGAAAATGACTTGCCAGCCGGCTCGCCGAGCTGACTGGCGAGCTACCTTACACTTCATTAAAATAGATCTTTGCATTCATTTTTTCATTGGTCAGCTTCCAAGGATGTTGCATTGACCACCTTTTTTTAGTTCGAATGAACTCTTCTTCCAATGCTCATCGGCCACCTTCCCCTTTGACTGGGTCTCCTTAATCCATCACATTGAGCCCTTTTATTGGCCAATTCACATTTATCTTGGCTGCTCCAAGTTTTACTCCTATCTAGATCGATGGGCGGTTTTCTCGACATGGCAAGGTCTCACACTTGGCATTCCATATTAGGACTCAGTCTCTTCCTTTACCACATTGGGTTTGCATTGACACGTTACTTCAATACCTTAGCATTGACCAAGCATCTCAGCATTTACCATAGTCTCTTCATTTAATACCATGTCTCCCTCTTCATCGGTATTGAGCTCTTGACACATATTAGGCTGACCTCAGTTTATACCTAACTCTCCTCATCAAGCTCTCCATTTTCCATGCCCTCCTTGGGTCTAACCTCTCTTAGGAAAAGGAGCTTGAGTTTCCCCAACACAATCCTCTTGACTTTCCCCATGTTTGTGATGGATTGAAACTCCCCGACTCATATTTTTACCTCAACTTGTCCCCCACTCGTCCCAACATCCACACAATCCCTACGTAACATCTTAGACACATTATCCCATGGGTCCTAGCATCGACTCCATCATTGAGTTCTTTTTAAATTGGCTTCTCGAAGTTCAAATTCCCCCTTGACATGTCAAACCAATTATGTGTCATGAATTTGAGCTCCAAGTTACCTTGAAATGAGCTATTCCTTTGATTTGGCTTGGCTCCTCCTTGTACCGAGTCATGAACTTGAGATCATGATAGATCCTCTACCTTCTCGAGCCTCCCATTCATATTCTTAGCTTGTGGGTCATTTCCAAATGAGCTACTATCAACTTGGCCCTATGAATTTGGCCAATCCAATTGCATTTAAAAATCGAGCCCATGTTGCTAAGTTTTCTTTACCTTCCTCAATGTGTCGAGTGAGCCACCGAACTGTGTCCATTTCAATCTTGCGGGCTGATATGAGATTTGATCCCCATTCTGCATTATTTTGATGAACTCATTATGACTTGAGCTATTTCTTTTGAACTTCAAAGTGATGATCCCATCTTCACATTAGCTTCGCATTGACACACCCATGGATAGACATCCCAGATTGATGGGCTCCAAAAATATTCTGAACACATAATTCGTCATTATAAACACTGCACCAATCTTCCAATATTCTTGGCATGACTTGATTTGTTGAGTAAATTCCTCAAGACATCCCATATTTACTGACCTTCAAGCTCAAGCTATGACTGCATTCATACCTTCCGAGATGCTTTCCTAGCAATCTTGATTCATCCTTACTTCCCATCTACTTGTCTTTTCAACACCACTTTGAGTTCTTCCATTTCAATGTCTAACCAAGCTTTATTTCTGACCCGATGCCAAGTTATGCACAAACTACACACACTAACCATCAAGTCATGATAACATCATGAACTCTCTGTGTTACTCAAAAAATACTGAAATAATTCAACCTGAGCTCCAATGAGTTATTTCCATTTTCATTTCATTATTCAATGATTTGATGCCTCTATAACAAAACATTTCCACCTCTTCTTGTGAGTCCTCCGACGTCCACTTCTTCACCGAGCTTAATATCTTCAACAACGAGCTTCAAGCTCAAGTCTCTCGTCCAACACTCTGCATTCTCCTCTAAAATAAAGACTCACCATTTTCCTCATAAATGACTTGTCAACTTGCACAAATCTTCTAGTGAACTCGTCCCAAACTGTATTATTTTCACCAGTGGTTTGAATCTGATCTCATCATTCCCAAGAGCTAACTCACCCTTTGAGTGACTCGCTCATCGATCCATTGAGCCAAGTTGTCTCTTCATGCTACGATCCTCTACCAAAGTGTTGAACCTACATAGCTTGGTGTGAACCTAAGGTTTTCCCACTCAACTGTTAGGCTCAGCCTCACCATAGTGCTTCACTCAATGAGCCCCTCGATTGGTTTCCCATAATGACCTGTGACCCTCCTTTATCATGACGAGATAGCTTTTAAACTCACTTGGGATCCTTCAATGCCATCTCATTGAGTTTTTCTTAAGCTTAACACCTATTGTGGATGCACCTCCCCGTAAGTGTCGAGGTTTGCATACTCATTCCTTTACATGGTCGGATTATTTTATTACTTGGCAAGATATGCTTCTTAACTTGGCTAACTCACTGCACGTTAGGCTCGATCCCAAGTAGCCCCTTCATTTTACTTGATGGCTCCCAATCTTATCATGGTCGCACTATTTAGTTGTGCTTAGAGCCCAGTCCTGCATAATTTTACTGGCTCAATCTTTGGGTCGTTCCAAGTATTTGAGCTCTTTCATAGCTATCACAACAACTAATCATGTTTTTAGTCTTACACCAACTGGGACCTCCATGGAATACACTATGACCTCCAAGCTTTGAGTACCGAGGCCTTGAGCCTCTCTCTAGTCATACTTCATTGCCTTAATGGTGCATCTATATACTAAGCTTGACTTTGTACAAGCCTAACAAGTTCTCCCATCTCCCTATTGGTCATTGGGATCATCTCATCATTACGCCCAACCAACAAACATTTGATCAAGTTTGAAAATACAAAATGACAATATGAGCTATCTCCACAAAGAGTTGAGTTCCTAGCTCAAGTCTTTGAGTCACCTTTATTTACATGTCATCTCATCGAGATGTTTGACAAGTTAGTTTGCTTAGTGCCAATTACCCTCATTTAACTGATTTTAACCTTGATTTTAATTTTCTTGGGATTTCCTTTGGCACTGAGGACTTCATGGGAACATGGTAAGATCTTCTCAAGGTAATTTATTGATTTTTGTTAATCTTAACTGATGACAATTGAAAGCGGGCCCACTGAGGCTACTTTTATTTTTTTGAACAAACTATGAGCCTCCGAAACTCAGGAAAGGCAACATAGTTCAAGATGTTCGTGAATCCTCCTAGAACATCGTAAATGTTCTCGAGACACAAGAACTTTCCTATAGGCCCCTAATTCCTTTCTTGAAAACCTAGAGTTCAACAAGATCTTGTTTTCTAATTTTTTTCATGTGTGCAAAATTGGATAGCAGGAAGGTCATCTCCATTGTGAGTGTAATCGAATACCTCCTAATTCAAGTCTTAAAGAGTCTTTCAGACATGTCCCCAACTATAAATGACTAAATCTTCAATTTTTCTTTCTCTTAGCATCTAAACCAACACTCTCCTAGCGTCATTGCTAAGGACTATTTCCTAAAATTGAGTAAAATATGTGTCTCTAGTGATGTTTATTGTGTTTTTTATTTAAATACATGTCTTAAACTCGATCATTTGTTGGGATTTTCTAAAATAGATCCTAATTTAAACTTGTTTTCTCTATATTTTCCTAGTACAAGCAAGTTTTCATTAAATTTGACTTCGCTTAGAGAAGCCTGACAAAAATTGTGAAAATTTGTAAATATTTGTTCATTTATGGGTAAAGATATCATCTAGTAAGTGGTTTCAAGTAATCAACACATCTAAGGTACATAACCTTAGTGGCGGCTCCATCTTCTATGAGAATTCTGGTGAGAACCAATGCAAAGAATTTAAATCTTGGTTAACTTACTTATCAATTTCATAAAGCTGGAAGGAAGGAGATCCTTCTTCAAGTCAGATCCTACCAGAGTATTATTCCCAGATCTAGGAAATACTAATCTAGGAAGAAAACAGGTTTAGAAAGTCTTTGGTGACCAAATATCTTGAGAAAACATTGTACCTATTACTTCAATTGATCAACCTATAGTGGCATATTATTCTAACACTTCAGATAGTTCTAGATCAAGTAGTCCATGTGCCAATTTGTATTCTCTAGCTCATGAGGGTCCTTCATTTGCAATTAATTAGGGTATTCTTCAAATCTCTCCTTTATTGATTAGAAATAATAGAGTATATTTTGACACAGAATCATTAAAGGATTGTTCTTTTGAAGATCACATATCATTGCCTCATATACCTCCATTTCCCCATCATTTTAATCCTCCTATTGGAAAATCTCCTCATAAAAATATGGCTCAAACTTTGCCTAGACCCCCCTTTATTGTGAATGTGTACATGACTATAGGTTTCTGGGGTACGACGGGTTATCGTAATGTAGTTCCACGTGAGGTAAGAAATAGATTACCTAAATTCTAGGGTAATAATGCCATTAGTGGTGACCAACACCTTAGGATATTTTCTAATACCATGGAATATTTCAAGATTTAGTATGCAGATGTATATGTAAAGTTGTTTATACATACTCTAGAATAATATGCCCAAGATTGGTACAAGCCACCACCTGATAACTATATTGATTCATGGAAAGAGATTAAAAACCCATTTAAATCATAGTATGGTGATAAAATTTATGCAAGGTTCCTCCTCACAAAATTTGAGAGCATAAAATAGAATTCTGATGAACCTGTCTAGGATTTTAATACCAGATTTAGCAAGACCTTGACCAGACTACCTGTAAATTTGAGGCCAAGTGATGATTCATGCCTAATTAAATATTCATATTCTTTTAACAAAGAGGTAGCCTATTACTTAAGGGATAAAAATCCTATATCCTTGAGACAATTTTTTTTATTGCTATGTAAATAGAAAATAACATGAAGGAAGCTGGAAAGCCTCCTAAAAGGGAGGGAGTAAAGTTGATCAACCCAAAAAATCCCCAGGAAAGTAAAGCAGTAGTGTTTCACCATTTTCTTTACCCTTTTGAAATGAGGAAACAGATAAGGATAAGGGCCAAGGAGGAATACCTATTTATGTTGGTCGGTAGATGGTTTTTGTGCGCGTTTTGACTTCTTGATCCAATGATGATTGCAAGAGCTCCCTTTTGAATAGGAGGAACTACCTATAATAGAAAACAACACCACAAAAATATAGTTAAATGATATATGATAGTGGATTTCCTAGCATGTGCTAGATCAGAGAAGTGTGATACTCCCTAGATGGTTGTCAATCCATTGTTTAAAACAAATTAATGCAAGAAATAAACAAAGTCCTATTGTAGTTGATATGATTTAGGTATCTCATTCAAGCATAATAAGAAAATCTAATATAACAGGCTAGGTTATAGTCAGATCTAAATAATAAGTAGGTGTTAGGTTGCTAGAACTGGTCACGGTCAAGTTCTGGGTTGTTTAGGTCAACTGATGAGATGATTTTTGGGTCTGTTCTTAGTCAAGGTATAAAACAAAGAGACCAACATCGGTTGGGTATGACTGATGTCGGCTTAGGTAGAACCGATGACGGTTGTGGATAACCGGCGTCGGTATGGTTGAGGTAAAAGAAACTCGAATAAATCAAATGACAGGGGCTGATCTAAGGTCAAATGAGGTTGGGAGAGTGGATGAAAAGGTTTGTGGAGATCTTAGGTATGCTCAAAAATGGATATTAGGTCAGAATGGTGATTTGGTGGTGTGGGTAAGGTAAATGGTTGAATTACAAACTAATAAGCAATGGAGGAATGAACATGTAAAGTACAAACTAATGAGAGGAATTAAAACAGTTAACTATGTTGAAATTGACAATGCTGGTAGAGATGTACTTACTTTGATGCAGGTTTTGATGGCTAAATGGAGGTGGCTGTTGATCAGAAGAATAGTGTTAGATATCATAGTAGTGGCTCCCAGAATGATTTTGTGAGTACAATGCTTCTAAAATCTATCCTGGTGATGGCTTTGGATGTTTGGATGCGTGAAAGGATGCTTGTTTTTCTTACATGCAGCTCTATTTTTTCTCCTCTTACTCTCAAAATGTGCCAACCCAAAAACAAGGTTGTTTGGGTGAATAAATAGTAACCGACGATGCTTATAGGTTGACTGGCATCGACTAAGGAGGGATTCCCTAGGTTTACTAAAATGGTCAAATATTTCTAATTTTTTGGGCCCATTTAGTTTGTTCTCACATATTAGAATGGAAACTTCCCTTTTAATGGGTGGGAATGTGGTTAGAGAGATTTTAGAGATTTATTTTAGGGTTTAGACCAAATCTTAGCTCATTAAGGAAAATAAGACTTAGTTATTGTTAGTTATGGCAACATGCCAAGAATAGGTCTAGGGTGAGGTGGTTGGATGAGATGTCTAGGTGGGGTGGAAATTAGGTCAATTAATGTAATTAAATGATGAATATTGTGAGGATGGGTATTAATTTAATTAAATTAACTAAATTAATATTAATGTGGTGTGGAGGGGGTGTGGTTAGGTGAAAATGGTTGGTTTAATTATTCGATGGGGTGCCAAGGGGAGTGTGACCCAAATTTGGTGTCTACATTTTGCCCCTTTTTGTTGTGTTGCTTGTATTGGTAAGTGACGTTGAAAAAAATAAGATGTGGTTGTCCCATGTGTGGGTAAAGGTGATGTTGCCCCAAGCATGGGTGAAGGTGATCCCCCTCAAACCAAGAACTGGTGAGGTAAAAGAAAAAAGTGGTGAGTGGTTTGATAAAAGGTGGATATGACTAAAAAGGAGCGTAGATGTGGGAAAATGTGGGAAAGGATAGAATTCAAAGATAGGAAAACATGGTAAATGGGCCAGGGTCAAAGGTAGTGGTAGTCAAAAGCACGCACATGTTATAAACTGTGACACGGTTCTAGGTTGAAGAGCTTGCAAATTCTACATCATCCAAGGTCGATAGGTTTATCTAAACAAGGGAGAAGTGATTCTGGTATCCAAGGTATAGGATATGGTGCGGAAGCACATCACAGGTTAGGTGCAGGAACATTTAGGTATGTTTCGGTACACCAAAGGTTGGGTCAAGATAAATGGTATGGAAATAGACAAAGTAAGGTCATTAGGTCAAATAACATGGGTAACAATGTCAAAAGGTATACCGAGCACATCATGTCATAGGTCATTAATAATGTTCCAGGTCTAGGTAGCGAGGTACAGGTAAAATAACAAGTCCCTAAATGCAATTAAGGACAGGTATAGGTAATGTAGGCTTGGTGGTAGGTTGTGATAAGGGTGGGAAGGTTAAACGGTAGTTGGGTTGGTTAAGTTGGGTTAGAAATAGGGAAAGGGTAGTTGACAAGAGTATGACGCGTAACCTATGCCAATCATACAGAACTGGTGATGGTCTAGGTAAACCATCCATGGTTTCCTCAGGCACATGACTAATGTCAGTCTGAGTATAACTGACCATGGTGTGTTAGAGCACAAGATTGATGTCGGTTTAGGTATAACTGACGTCGGTCAGGTCCACGTGGGTATATAAGAAGAAAAAAGTTGTATAATACGGATTCATTTGTACATTTTGGCTTTTGTGAAAACAACAGAGCACTGAACAAGTTGTGCTTTATCAGGAGGAAAGGACAAGGGAAGATATCTTACTGGGGTGGATAGATCCAGTTGGTGAGAGGGTCTAGGTATACGGGTCCACGAGCATAGGGGGATTGATTGTGATTTGGTGGAGGTCTGGAGGATTGGATTTGGTGATTAGACATGGCAGAGGTGGGAGAAGGTTTGGGTGGACCACTGGCATCATGACTAGATGTGCCACCGCGTCGATGGCACCGATATGAGGTAGGATTCTATCCAATCCTATATTTTTTATTGAAATAGGCTATTAAAATGGGGTTGGGTGAAAATCTGGACATAAGTTTATTATTGGGAATGTATGGGTAAAAAGGAAGGAAATGAGGGGTGCGAAGGTCCAATGTTTCTTAAATATGATTGGGAATGAAGCTAGGATAGGTTTGGGTAGTTTAGAGTAGAGGATTAGGGTAGATTTTGAGGATTTGTGAAAAATGGGGGGGTTTGGACGTATTTGGCTCTGCGACAGTGATCGACACTGGTCAAGTGTTAGCTGACATCGGTGGTATTTGGCTAGCATCGGTCAAGGAATGGGTGATCGATGTCGGTTACACAAAACCGATAATGGTCATTGTTGACCGGTGTCAGCCATATTTGTGGGAAATTAGGGCCATAAAGAGCAAGGGTAAGAGGTAAGGATATGTCAGGAGATGTAAAGGGTAGGTTTCATGAGAGGAAAATAGGGGAGTAGGTATAAATGGCATGAATATATTGGTCTAATAAGGGGTAAGTGGTTGGGTGGGTATGATAAGAAGTGAGGATTGGATATAAGGTTTATGAGGTAAGGGGTGTGTTTAGTATGGTAAGGTTTTGACAATAGTGTGTTTTGTTGGGTACAGGAAAGGGACTAGTTATGGATGAGGGATAGGGTACCTCCCTTGCTCATGGAGGTACGAGGGGGTGCGACAGCTTAGGACTAGCAACATATTATAGAGGTTTCCCTGATTAGGGTCAAATGCTACCGGCATGTGGTCCAAGAGCCAATTTTTATGGTCATGATCATCAACAGATGGGACTCAATGACCAATACCTTCTATTTGATAATGGGTGAGATCACAGTCACCTTGAGGATGTATACCAAATCCTGCATCCACTGATAGTGGGGATGCATGTGTATTCTATCTCGTTAGAGGCCTCTGAGCAGTTGATGTTGACCGTGTTTAGTGAGGGGATGGCAGAGATGAGGTTCCATAGTGCCATTATGTGCTATGGAGATATGTATCGGTCCCATCCGGAGGAGATGAGGCTAGTAGTGTTGTTGATGGAGGCAGTCTGCTACTTTTCATTTCTAGATACAGAGGGTGGTAGATTCCCACGATCATTAATGGGGATTCTACATGATATGGTGGAAGACAGAACCCGTTTTGCATTGGTGCCCACATTCCTAATTCAGTTATATAGATATTTATGGGCTTATGGGTGGCTACAGAGGTTTAGCTTTTGTTTTACTTTCCTACTCCATTGTTGGGCATATGAGCACATTGTATGTGTGCATCCAGTCGGTATGCCCCGGGTTGATGCATTTGAGCCAAGTTTTGTTTGATTGGGCTTCAAGAGCTGGGTGTCTGCGATCGAGGAGCACCGAGCTGCTAGAGATACACATGATGTAGCCTATAACAGGTGATTGCTAAAGGGGTTTTATGGCATGGACATCATTTGGGGGCCTTATGTGGGTTTTCCATCATATGGGTGGATAGAAGAGGAGCTACGGGAGCTATAGCTACTCTGATGGATAGAGGGGTGTCATGTAGGAGAGCACGAGATGATACCCATTGAAAGGGTTAGATGACACTTTGGGTTACCGTAGGATATACCTCCACTGCTCCCACAGTACATGTGGGATGATGTGGATAGACCTATACCTCTACCACAGCTGACTATTTCGATAGGGTAGGAGGAGTAGGTGGTTGACTGGTGGATTGATGATTTTGGAGTTACAGATGGGTATAGACAGTGGTGGGTAGCACGGCTGCAACCTATACCACCTAGGTTGAGGCAGTGGGATTTAGCCACCATCATTGTTCAGAGGTATGCCCTACAGGGGCAGGTAGCTACCCTAGTTACAAAGTTAGGGATAGTGCAGGGGTAATTGATAGGCTCAGAGGCACAGGTGGCCACTTTGAAAGCATAGGTGGTGACTCTACAGGTTCAGGTAGCGTAGGGACAAGTACCTGCACAGGGTGGAGATGGGGATGGGGTATAGGTGGCCACCCTACAGGCATATATTATAGATTTGTAGGGCCAATTGGCCACTGCACATGCACAGGTCATGGCCCTTTAGGCCTAGATACAGGAACAGGTACAGATTCCCTCAAGATAGGCACAAGTACAAAGACAAGGTCCCTCTTTATAGGTACCAGTGGGACAAGGTCTCGAAAGATAGGCATAGGGGCTGAGACCGATGGCTCCACCCCAGACAGTACTGAAAGGCAGGTTAAGGGATTCCTTGGGTGAGGTCAGGTATTATCAGGATATTTTGATGGCCACCGGGATATATTTTCTATCCTATGGAGAGTATAGAGTATAGCAAGCCTTGAGTGAGAGGACCAGGTCATGCACCCATAGTGTAGAGAGCACATGGGGACATCGAGCCCTGAGACAGGGTCAGGGTGAGGCCATCAGTTCATGGAGGCTAGCCCCAAGTGAGGTACCAGTAGAGATTTGGCCAGGACAGATGATGGGTGGTGAGATGCTAGCTAGATGTCATACGGGGGCAGAGGAGGAGGAGGAGACAAGTGATATAGTTATCGAGGATATCCAGCAGGGTAATGTTTGATAGCCATATGTACCTCCTATTTTGTATAGTCATGTATTTTTTATATATACTAGTCTATGTGCTGAAGAGAGTGAGGATGTATCTGAGTGATTTGAGATGATTGTGTTGGTTATTAGGATATATATTCCATGTATTTTTATACATACTATTTGATTTATAGAGGATGGTGTTTATGGTATTGATGGTGTACATGTTTTAATTTGCATTGATATATATAGATAGGTGGAAATCAAGTGGATTAGCCCTGATAGAGTCAAGGTTGTGTAGGCTTGGTAGAGTCAGGTCTGTTTAGGCGTGGATGGAGTCAGGTCATAGGCATAGATGGAGTCGGGTTAGTTTAGGTATGATTGAGTTAGGTCATAGGCATGGATTGAGTCAAGTTAGTTTAGGTATGATTAAGTCATGTTGATTTAGGTATGGTGGAGTCAGTTTGGTTTAGGCATGGATCGAGTAAGGTTGATTTAGGCATGGTGGAGTCAAGTTGGTTTAGGCATGGGGGAGTCAGGCTGGTTTAGGCATGGATCGATTCAGGTTTGTTAGGTATGCGTAGCACCCCTGAATGTCTGCAACACGATGGGTTGAGACTCTCAGTGCGATTGCATAACATGGAGCTTTTCCCAAGTGTGGGACCTTGCGAAATCAGAAAAGCTCTCCGGATGAAGGCCGGTTCCTATTCCTCTGTTTAGATGCACACGTAGAAGATGCAGAGGGTTTACTAAAAACCTAATCTAACTTGCCAAGGAGACAGGGGTAAGAAAATGCATAAAATAAAACCTAAACTACAAAGGTGATGCACCGAGGAATGAAGAAACACCTGTCTTGCCAAACAAACACAGACCATTGAAATGCAATGCAAGATCATGCACAGATAGCTAGATTCACAGTGAAAGATCAAGTAGGATGCAAAAATGAATACAGAGAGGGTTGAGAATCATCCACAGACATGCATTAATTTGCTCCAAAGATTGATACAACACACTGCAAAATGCCAAGATAAACAAGGTTGCATTACCGTTTCAAATGGGAGGTTTTAACTCCACAAGTTCACCTGCCAAAGAGAAGAAGGGAGGGGCAAAACAAAAATGTCCAACCTTTAGAAAGAAGCCCCTCCTTACAATTTATAGGAAGAATGAGAGAGAAAAGAGAGAGGAATTCGAAATCTGCCCCAACCACCTCCAGAATGCACTTAACTCATCTCATAATGATGGTAGGTGAGAACCCAGCGAACCCAAAAGTGGCGAACTGTATTTTTCATTTTTTAAGAATTTTTTCTCACCCAATTAAAGATATCCAGTTGTAGTTGGACAGAGGACCTCGTAAGCTTTCCAAAAAGTCCAACCTTGCATGAATCTGAGCTCCCAGTCAAAAGTTATGGCCATCTGAATATCTGCGCCAGGGTCTGCTTCCTGTCAGCGCTCAAAATGTTGCGCCTCTTGAAGGTGCGCCAAGGGCGCATTCATGTGTGTGTCGACATCCTCTTCCGTGCGCCAAGGGCGCATACATTTACCCTATTGAACACTCATTGTCATGTGCGCCATTTCTGTGCGCCAAGGGCGCATACATTTACATTGTCGACACTCATTTCTGTGCACCACTTCTGTGCTGCCAAGGGCGCATACATTCTGTGTCGACACTCATTTCTGTGCACCATTTCTGTGCGCCAAGGGCGCATACATTTCATTGTCGACACTCATTTCTGTGCACCACTTCTTTGCACCAAGGGAGCATATATTTCATTGTCGACACTCATTTCTGTGCCCATTTTGTGCGCCAAGGGCGCATACATTTCATTGTCGACACTCTGTTTCTGTGCGCCATTTCTGTGCGCCAAGGGCGCATACATTTCATTGTCGACACTCATTTCATGTGCGCCACTTGTATGCGCCAAGGGCGCATACATTTCATTGTCGACACTCATTTCTATGCGCCACTTCTGTGCACCAAGGGCGCATACATTTCATTGTCGACACTCATTTCTGTGCGCCATTTCTGTGCGCCAAAGCGATAAATGTCAGGGATTTGAGCTTCTTTGATCTCTAGAATCTTCTGCTTGTCTATATCTACCTGGGGAAGATATATACAACAATTTGGTGACTCAATGGGATCACCTGCCTACTAGGTAGAAGATCAGTGGCCTTTTAGCAATCCATTGGGCATGGAGTCATAAGCAATAACCTGAAACCAACCTGATATCTGATCCCGAACCTGATACCGCAACTTCTTCCTCGACCAGCATTCTGAACTGTAGAAATCATCCTGAGAGCAACAAAACCTGTGCCGGAGCACTTAGGGAAACAGAAACCTAACTACCACAAGACAATGTGCATACGCACTTAGAGGAATTAAATCTAGGCTAATATTTACAAGGGTAAACCCTTTTCTTTTAGTAGCAATGTTTAAGATGGATTCCGTTAACCGGAATCGGGAATTCTCCTCCATCCAAAGTAGACAATTGGAAGGCATTACTACTTTTACATCCCGTGACCATGTAGGGGCCACTCCAAATGGCATCAAACTTGGAATGCCTTCCTGGTTTTGCCCGATCTGCATCCCATTTCAGAACTAGGTCTCCTTCCTGGAAGGTCCTTGCTCTTGCTTTCTTATCAAACCATCTTTTTACTAAGGCCTGATCTTTCTCAATTGTTTGAACTGCATGTTCTCTAATTTCTTCCAATTCCATCAACTCTGCATACCTAGCCTCCATTGGTTCGAACTCAGCCAACTCCAACTGCTTCATGAACTCCAATGTAGGCAGTTCTAATGATATAGGCAATACTGCCTCTTTTCCATAGACCAAATTGTAAGGGGAATTACCTGTAGACCTCTTTGGTGTTATTCTGTCAGCCCATAATGCTGATTTTAGCTTGGTATGCCATGTTCTTTGATTTTCGTCCAGAGTCCTCCTGATGATTCTTAGCAAATTTTTGTTCGTAGACTCTGCCTGTCCATTACCCTGCGGGTAATAATTTGAAGAGGTGCTCAAATAGATTCCATTCTTGACAGCCCATTCTGTAATCTTGGAACCTATAAATGCCAATGCATTGTCTGATATGATAGTGGCCGGCACACCGAACCTGGTCACTATTCCTTCATAAAAGTCTAGTATGTTAGACTCATTTGCTTCCTTGAGCGCTACTGCTTCGGTCCACTTGGTGAAATAGTCCGTTGCCGTGAGAATCCACTTGTGGCCTTGGCTTGAGTTTGGATTGATGACCCCGACGAAGTCCAATCCCCATTGCATAAATGGTTGGTCAACCAGAATTGGGTGCAATGGAAGCGCTGCTAGTCTTTCTTTGCCTGTGAAGAGTGCACATTTCCTACACTTTCTTATCCATGTATAGCAGTCACTGAAGACTGTCGGCCAATAATACCCTGCCTTCATTATCTTGAGAGCTGTTACTCATGGGGCAAAATGTCCTCCAGAATCTCCATCGTGAAAATCTCGTAACACCCTCTCAATTTGGCCTGTCCCAATGCACCTCAATAGAACTCCATTGATGTCTTTCTTAAACAAAACACCACCAACAAGCACATATGGAATGGCTTGTAATCTGAAGTATCTCCTCTTTGCTTTTCTCATTTCTGGAGGGCATAGGCCTGTCTGTAGGAAGTGTATCACATTCTGAGTCCAACAGGGAGTGGGCACATCATCATTTTCTTGTTCTTGGTTATCCTGTAGTACCAAGACAACCTCTTTTTCATCACCTGCTTCAACTTGTTGACTCAAGGCTAGCTGCTCACATAGTCCCTTCCCACGTACTAGTTTGGTGACCTTGATCTCGATGTCATATTCCATGACACGAGTTATCCATCCTGCACGTTTCTCATTCAGATCCTTGTTTAGAAGGAAGTCCCTGACTCCCGCATGAGAGACCAATAATTGGATCTTGTTGTTTGAGACTAGGTGCTTGAATTTCTTTAAGCTTCTGATTACTGCAAGGACATGCTTTTCAATGAAAGAGTACCTAGTTTCGTATTCCTCCAAGCCTTGACTGAAGAAAGCAACTGGTTGTTCTAATCCTCCTTTGTTTTGTTGTACCAGGATTGCAGAAATCGTGTCCCCACCACCAAAGGCATATAGCACGAAGTCCTTGGAGAAGTCTGGATTGACGAGAGTCGGAGCTTGGGATATAGCCTTTTTTATTGCCTCAAAACTTGCCTTGCCTTCAGATGTCCACTTAAATGCCATGCTCTTCTTTAACATTAGCGTTATTGGTTTTACGAGAGATGCAAAGTTTGGAACAAATCTGCGGACAAAATTGATCCTTCCCAAGAAGCTTTGAAGAGCCTTCTTGTGACTTGGCAAAGGCAATGCTCGAATTGCTTCAACTCTTTCTGGGTCAATCGTCAACCCCTCCCTTGAAACAATATGGCCTAGAAGTTTTCCCTCGTGAGCCAAAAATATGCATTTTTTGGGATTCAAAGATACCCCAAATCTTCTACACCTCTGAAATACTTGCCTCAAATGACAGAGGTGATCCGCTGCATTTTTTGAGAATACAGTGATGTCGTCAAGATATATCAAAACTATTTTATTGATCAACCCCTTAAATGCCATATCCATTGCCCTTTGGAAAGTGGCTCCAGCATTTGATAGCCCAAATGGCATTTTTTTGTAGGCATAGGTTCCCCATTTGGTGGTGAAAGTCATCTTGAATTGGTCATCTTCTTTCACCATCACCTGATTGTACCCTGAGTAGCCATCTAGGAGAGAGAATCTCTCTGAACTGGATACTACTTGCAATATTTGTTCCATTGAAGGAAGTGGGTAATGATCTTTGAGAGATGCCCTGTTTAGGTCTCGGAAATCCACACACAACCTGATTTCTCCACTCTTCTTCCTGACCGGAACCAAGTTTGCAACCCAGCTTGAGTGCTTGATCGGGAATATAATGCTTGCCTCTATTAGCTTATTTAGTTCTTTCTTCATTAGAGGCTCAATGTGAGGGTTGACCGGTCTCTGTTTCTGCCTGACGGGCTTAGCATCTGGATCCAATTCGATGGTATGTTGTGCCAAATTTGGATCGAATCCTCTTAAGTCTTCATAGCTCCAAGTGAAGACATCTGGAAATTCTTGGCAAAGCTGTATGAAATCTGATTTCTCCTGCTCAGTGGCCACTTTACCAATTTGAAGTGTTTTGCCTTCCCCAACCGGAATTGGCTCTGAATCTTCTCTCTTGACCTGTATGTTAGCCTTTTCCTTACGGAACTGGTCGTTAGGGTTGAAGATAGACTCCAATGTTACCAAACCCTTAGGAAGCTTGTTTGTCCGCAGCTGTACTACTTGATCCCCATACTGCTGCTCTAATCTGTCCTGATTCCTAGCTGAGAATTCAGCCTCTTCTTGTAAGAAATTGACGATCTGTTGATCGTTCTCAAACACCTGCCAGCTTGTGTTATTATCTGGAACTGCTGGCCTCACAATCACATGGATATGTGGCTGTGTTTTTCCCCTTCTGATGTTGTCAACCACATCAAACGTTGCTCCAACTGCTGCGAGCCTATCTGCGACTTCATTTTTCTTCCTGGGTATGGACACAATGTTGAAAGCTTCGAAATCCTCAATGAGGTCCCATACCCTATTCTTGTAGCTCCTTAGCAGGTCATTCTTTGTAGCATGTTGTCCCCTAACTTGGTTGACGATTAGCTCACTATCTCCAAACACCTGCAAGTTCTTTATGCCCCTTTTCCTGGCCCAATGAATTCCATGAATCAATGCTTCGTATTCAGCCGTGTTGTTCGAACAGGAAAACTGGAAACGAAAAGCTGAAAAATATTTGATGTCTTGTGGTGAAATCAACATTGCACCACCTCCAGCACCTTGTCTGCTTCTCGAACCATCAAAAAATAATTTCCAAACTTTGTTTTCATCCTTTTGTTCAGGCTGAATGATGTCAGGAATGGGTGAATTTTCTTCGTGTATACAATACACGCCCAATTCAGATTCTTCAATCTCCTTGTATGGGTCAAATTCATGACTCTTGTTTGCCCATTCATCCAAAGTTAAATCAGGAATTCCCTCGACCTTAGTACCTGTTTCTAGATCACTTGAACACTCCTCCTGATCAAAAGCCGAGCAATTTGCATTGATAGGATTTGGTACATGAGGCTCAATATGGAAATTGGCAATTGGTTCTGACCTGATTGTTGCTTTGGCTCCATACCTTGTCCTAAAAATCATGTACGACCAATCTGCAGATAAATATCCACCGATTTTTGCAGTGAAGTCCCTTGATAGACACAACGCAAAGAGTGGCGGAAGGTCAATCACAGACACATCTTGCAGAACTGTAACATTAGGACAGGAATGTAGTGTTAGGCTTAACCCCTTGATGACCCCAACTGTTCCTACTGCCGTTCCATCTAGCTGTACTACTCCTTTCAGCACTGGCTCATACTTCAGACCCAGTTGATCCGCTATTTGCTTTGGCATCACTGAACTACTTGCCCCTGAATCTATCATGCAGTTGTGTACCAAGTGGTTTCCAACAATCAACGAAACATAGAATGGTGGAGGCTTCAAATTTTTTCTTGTCTGGCCCCCATCATGTTGCATTGTATTAGTGAGAACTTTCTCATGTCCCTGGTTTGATACATTTGTGGCAGACCAATTAGCCATTGCAGCTTGCAATAAATCTCGTTGCCCTGGGATCGCCAGTGATTCCCACATGGAAATGTTCACATGTGTCTTCTTCATTTGATCGATGATGTTGAAGGGGGATGAATTGTCCTTTTGCTGTCCCTTGCTTGGCGCAACCTTTTCTGGAGCTTGAACAGGTGCATGTGTTGCTACAACAGGTACCTTAGGTTGATTTTGCACATTTGGAGCTGCGTTTGGTCTACTGACCCCTTGTTGTGTAGGAGTGTACTGAGAAACAACTGGATTACACGGTTGTTCCTCTCCTATATTTCTCTTCTTTGACCGTGTGTTGGCAGCCACGCCTTGAAAAGGCTGTTGGTTAACTCCACAGAAGTCTTCCGTTTGCCAATTGGCCAATGTGGTTTCTGTTGGAGGTCCTTCTTGTTGCGTTTGTTGCTGTTGATTCTCCTCCTGGCTTGGTTCTTGAGGAACACCAATGGTTTGCACCATCAAGGCCTGATTTAGTGCACCATTGAAACATGCTGACTGATTGTGAGGTAGATTGCAAGGGTAACACCAGTCGTACTCCTGTGCCATGTTATTTTGTGTCGGGACCAAGGCTCTTGAGGACGTCATTGCATTTGGATCATACGGTCGAAATGGCCTGGCAGCTTGAGGTTGTCCTTGGTTTTGGTTTTGATTTGCAGCCTGAGGTGGTGGTCTATTTTGTTGGTATGGGGGCCTAGCTTGGTACTGTGCTTGAGGCTGATACGGTCTAGCACTTTGAGCTTGCTGTCTTTTGATAGTCACAAGCTCATTTCCAAGGTTCTGTAGTTGTTTCATAACCTCCTGCAATTCCTTTGAAGTATTTGAAGAAGTCGACGCCTCATTATTGCTTTGATTTCTAGGAGTTGGAATGGGATTCAACTCTGGTGCTTGACTGGTTGTAGGATTTCCCATATCCGGATAGAGAGGCATTGGTGGCCTTGGTGCAAGCTTGCCAGCTTGGATCAAACAGTTCTCTACTCTGATAGCTGTGTCGTAGGCCCCTGGCAGCGTTGTCCCTCCCATTGATTGGATCATCATGGCTATGTCTGAATTTATAGCCTTTAAGAAATAAAGGAATGCTCCTTCGGCGGTTGGTCTAACGGCTATTGGAATCCTGTCCCATGTCCGTTGGAATCTGAAGTTGAAATCTGTCATTTGTTCGTTAGGAGCCCTTTTGATTGTTGTCAGCTGTTCCAATAAAGATAAATTGTCCGCCCTCTCCCCGAATTGGCTGCAAAGAGCAGAACAAAGTTGGTTCCAATTCGTAATAGACCCTGCTGTAAGGCTCCTAAACCATTGTAAGGCCTTGCCTTTGAAAGATGAAGCCAACAGCTTGACTGCAACATCCATTTCATTTATTTCGTGGATTGCACATGCATTAGCAATATCCTGGATGTGATCAATAGGAGTAGTATGATTTTCTCCTGTAAAATAGGGTATATTCTTTAGTGCTGCAACTGGAATTTGATTCTGAGCATTTAGGGCAAGTGGACTACTACCCGTGAAATTGACAAAGGGATTCGGTGGTAGATGTGCCATTATGATTGGCCTAAGAACCCTAGTCGATGCGAGAAAAGGTCTACCAGGTGGAGGTGTAGACAGAGTCCTGTTAGGTGGAGATGGTGATCTTTGTGGTCTTCTTCCTCTCCTTCCTCTACCTGGTGAAAGTTGCAAGTGGACAAATAGCCCCTCTTCTCGAGTATTGGACCTGGTTTGAATTCTTCTCATATGCCTGGGCAACCTTTGCTGCTACACCGCTGAATTCTATCCCCTTCGGAGTCGCCAGATGTGTTAGAAAGTGAGCCTCAAAAGGCTAGATTCTGCCAAGTTACACACCAAACCTGACAATATTTAAAAAATAGAATTTTGAAAGACCTGTATTTTTGATATTTTAGAGTTTGGAACTTGATTTGGAATGACAGTCCCGAAAATCCAAAAATGCCAGACTTCCGAAAACCTGAAATCCGAGAATCAAAAAACCATGAAATTTTGAAAGTCAAAATCTCAAAAATCTAAGAATACCCTTTTGAAGATTATCCCCCGATCTATCACTTGGTGAAATTTTGACTTGTTTCGAGCAAGTTAAGTCCTTGAAAATTGATTTCAAAGTTCAGCCCAGAAGGTGAAAAAACTGAAACTGTAAAACCTGCAATTTTTTAAGTCCGAATTTCTTGAAGGTTCCTTCAAATCTGTGGAATGACCTCTTGGTCCCACCGGGCGTGCCAAAACTATTGATGTCGAATCGCAGCACCCCTGAATGTCTGCAACATGATGGGTTGAGACTCTCAGTGCGATTGCATAACATGGAGCTTTTCCCAAGTGTGGGACCTTGCGAAATCGGAAAAGCTCTCCGGATGAAGGCCGGTTCCTATTCCTCTATTCAGATGCACACGTAGAAGATGCAGAGGGTTTACTAAAAACCTAATCTAACTTGCCAAGGAGACAGGGTAAGAAAATGCATAAAATAAAACCTAAACTACAAAGGTGATGCACCGAGGAATGAAGAAACACCTGTCTTGCCAATAAACACAGACCATTAAAATGCAATGTAAGATCATGCACAGATAGCCAGATTCACAGTGAAAGATCAGTAGGATGCAAAATGAATACAGAGAGGGTTGAGAATCATCCACAGACATGCATTAATTTGCTCCAAAGATTGATACAGCACACTGCAAAATGCCAAGAGGCAAGGTTGCATTACAGTTTTAAATGGGAGGTTTGAACTCCACAAATTCACCTGCCAAAGAGAAGAAGGGAGGGGCAAAAAAGAAATGTCCAACCTTTAGAAAGAAGCCCCTCCTTACAATTTATAGGAAGAATGAGAGAGAAAAGAGAGAGGAATTCGAAATCTGCCCCAACCACCTCCAGAATGCACTTAACTCATCTCATAATGATGGTAGGTGAGAACCCAGCGAACCCAAAAGTGGCGAACTATATTTTGCATTTTTAAGAATTTTTTCTCACCCAATTAAAGATATCCAGTCGTAGTTGGACAGAGGACCTCGTAAGCTTTCCAAAAAGTCCAACCTTGCATGAATCTGAGCTCCCAGTCAAAAGTTATGGCCATCTGAATATCTGCGCCAGGGTCTGCTTCCTGTCAGCGCTCAAAATGTTGCGCCTCATGATGGTGCGCCAAGGGCGCATCCGTGTGTGTGTCGACATCCTCTTACATGCGCCAAGGGGCATACATTGCCCTATCAACATTCATTGTGTGCGCCACTTGTGCGCCAAGGGCACATACATTTCATTGTCGACACTCCATTTCTGTGCACCACTTCTGTGCGCCAAGGGCGCATACATTTCATTGTCGACACAAGGCACCATTTCTGTGCGCCAAGGGTGCATACATTTCATTGTTCGACACTCATTTCTGTGCACCATTTCTGTGCGCCAAGGGCGCATACATTTGCCCTGTCGACATCTCATTTCCATGCACCCATTTCTGTGCGCCAAGGGCGCATACATTTCATTGTCGACACTCATTTCTGTGCGCCATTTCTGTGTGCCAAGGGCGCATACATTTCATTGTCGACACTCATTTCTGTGCGCCATTTCTGTGCGCCAAGGGTGCATACATTTCATTGTCGACACTCATTTCTATGCGCCATTTCTGTGCGCCAAGGGCGCATACATTTCATTGTCGACACTCATTTCTGTGCGCCATTTCTGTGCACCAAGGGCGCATACATTTCATCTGTCGACACTCAATGTGCCACTTCTGTGCGCCTTGGGCGTGTCAGGGATTTGAGCTTCTTTGATCTCTAGAATCTTCTGCTTGTCTATATCTACCTGGGGAAGATATATACAACTGATTCTACCATACCCCAGATGGGCTTATGAATGTAAGACCCTACAGGCCTTGCATAATGGACTATTCTAAGGGTGAAGAAAAGTCACCTCATCATGAAATGTCGTAGTTGCGGTGAGTCCCTTGAGTAGAGAGGGAGTTAGGATAAGAAGGTAAATGAGGTGAGAATGGGTGGTTTAGCATAACTTAGTGTATGAAAGGTGTAACACCTTGATTTTTGTAAGTTATCATGGTAATTACTTTTCTTAATGTTGTAACTGCTGAAATGAAGATAAATATGTTAAGACACATCTTTTGATCTTAGAGGAATGTGTTGCTGATCTGGACCCTTGTTTGCTGTAGCTTGATACTTGGGACAAAAATTACTATTGCTTGTGTGATTGCTAATGAGACTTGATATGGAAACTAGTTAATTAAATATTAGGGGATTAAACCCTAACCAAACCCTAAGTTTTATCTTATACCCTAACTACTATCCTATATGGATTTTAGATTTCATAATGGAGAAAATAGATATAAATTCCATTAACCTATGAACTAGGCAGATGACCTAGATATGGACTATTAAAATCCTAAACTAATTCTAACCTAAGGAAGGGGATGCATAGACCCATGTGGAAAGGAAAGGTAAGAAATTTATTAGGACAATAAATAATGTCCTTACAAGTTTCAGCGCCAAGTTTGGCGGGAACAAAAAAAAGGTGGAGGCATCTAACTAGCTAAGTGGCTAAAAAGGAATTACATGCAAAATTTGAAAAAGGAAACTCGCCAACCTGAGTCGGCGGTGGTGTGAGGAATGAGGAAAAATCACTACATTCAATGCATTCAATGACCTTGGTCTTAGCGACTAGCTCGCCTTGGAAAGAGGAAAAAGGAAATTTGTTTGTTATTGTGTGCAATCGGATTTTAGTTGCTCTGCATTTTTTTCTTCCATGGTTCTGTCGAACCTACTATTATTTTTGGTTATTACCTCTATTCTTGGAGAAGCTAGGCTATTTTTGGAGCCTGTGGAAGTTAGGGGACTGTTTGGAAAGCTTTACTACTATTGCCGTGGAGAAGAATAGCTCCTGTGGGCGCGGTTTTCTTCGAGCTTCAAGAAAAATTACAGGCATGTTGAGCCCTTCTCCTTAAACCTTTCTTTTGCTTAATCGTCTCATTAAAACAACCCTACTCTTATGAAGGGGGGGGGTTTTGGTTATTCGATTTTGCTGTTATGTTGAAGTGATTTTGGGTTGAGCTGTTTTCTTTGTTGTATGCGACTTGAATATTTCTTGCAAAATGGGTAAATGAAATGAATCTGTTCTTGCTGTATGAGTCTTCATGGATAGTATTGTGTAATCATTTCTATTACCCAATATGGGTTTGATTTGATGAATGTATTAGCTATACGAGTATTGTTTTATGAGTTCTGTGCGCGAAAACGATTTGGGGAAAACAAAATCGTGATAATGTTGATGAACTGTTGTGTGAGTTATTTCTCCTAGTTGCTTTACATTACATTGATTATGATTTTACCTGGGACATGGAATTCATTTCATCATCTTACCCTTACTGGTTAAAAACGTTTTAATATTTTCTTGTGAAATGAAGACCGTGACTGGCTTTTTGGAGAAAATACATTATTTATGAACTGGACTTGAATATTTGAGGAGTGAGTAAAATGTATTGATATCTTTCTTAAATCTTTTGAAAAGTATATAGATATATACGTAACAGAGATGTTTATTCGAACTCCTTCAATGTAATCGGCTGGAACTGAACTTGAATAGATTCTTGTTCTTGTAAAAAAAAGGAGGGGGGGGGGGGGGGGGTTTCTCACTTATTTCAGCTAAATGATGGTAATATGTTTGCCATACATTTACTCGATTCGGACTAAGCTGGGTATGACTGTTTTTAGAAAACATGTATGTTTTTATATATATAAAAGTATATATCCAATTCTCAATCTAAACTCTTTGTTGTTTCATCAAGACTCAACTGAAGTGGAATTCTTACTTTAAATGTTTGAAAAATGATTCCTTTTACTATTATGATAAGAATCATGATTTCGTAGCTAGCTGTACATTCTTGCTTGTTCAAGCCTAGCTGAAATGTTCGATTTTGGTGAAACATTTTGGTTATAAAACTAGTTGTACATTCTTGCTTCTTTATATCTGGACGAGAAATTCCATTGAGAGAAATATATGAAAGGAAATGATTGCATTTTGAGGTTCCTTTGGTACTAATGCTTATGGACTAGTTGCAATGAATTCTGGTCAACTTTCTGGAAAGGTAGATAATGGGTTTTGAATACTGAAATATATTTATTCAGAAGGAAACACACTAGTGGATCAGGTCTGTTCTAACTAGTGAATATCCAGTTAGACAGTAGGAAGAGGTAATATGATCCTCCTTTTATTCGATTATTGATTTTTCGTTCATTTCTCTTTGGACTGTTATCATTGATTGATATCACGTTTGAATTAAAATTTCTATTATAGTTATGAGGAAAGGAAAGAGAGTGTGAATGGATAATTGAATTAATGATCATTTTCTCTCATACAGTTAGAAATCTATAATTGTTATGGAACGAATTTCGTACTGCTTGGGTTAAGCATTTGTATTTAAATTGTTGTTTACTTTTCTCTTCAACGTTTGATTGTTTAAGATTAGATAAGTTGTATGAAAGGAAAGGAAAATGGTTCTGCTGGAAGTTTTAGTTAAAATCTAATTGTGAATCTTCCTCTAACTAATGTAGGGGAAAGGAATTGATAGCATTATGTTAGAACAATAGTTGCATAATTGTATTTTCAGTTCTTACGGATGTTTGTAATCTAGAAAAGTTTGAAGGAAATTACTTCTTGTTATAAGTATTTGGAAAGAGGACAGTAATCCTTTGACTGGTTGGGATGGTAATTAGATGATTAAGTTGATATGTTGTTCATCCTTTTTGGTATTTAATTCTAGAATGATGTTCATATTAACGTTTCATAAAAGCAGGGTTCTTTTATTGAGACAGTTAATTACAAGCACTTCATTTTAAAGACAAGTGCTTAATATGCTCAGTTCAATGAACTGACTCGTGCAAGTAATTTTGCAGATGGAACTTGAGTATAAACGAAGACATGGTTATTTTCTGATACTTCTTTTGATTGACTGAAGATGGATTGTAATTGATAACTATTACTCCTCTACGAGAAAATGAGAAAAGAAGAAATTACATTTCTTCTAACTTATGAGTTGTAATGTTTTTTAATATAAACAAAGTCCAGTCATTTGGACTGGCAAATGTATAGATTGTAAAGCCGATGGAGGAATACAAGTACGAGTGTGATATTTTTAATGACTGTATCAGTTTGATATTGTTGAATAAGTTTGAGAATATAACATTATTCCTTGATTTGGAATTATTCAAATGTTAATGGATGGATTTAAAAAGGAATAACATCTATTCTTTACCTAAATGCAACTTTTACGTTGAAATGTGTAATTAGTTCATACTTGGGTTAAGATGAATTTTAAACTGGCATCAAAAATGATTTAGGTAAACATGATCTCTTAATTGAAAGGTATTCGGGATTAGCTTGAAAGCTAAGGAATATCAAATAACTTAGGAGCAGCCAAACCTTGTATTCGGACTCCGTTAATAGCCTCGAATGTTTAAATTCAGAAAATAAAGATCTGGGAAATCATATCTAATGTTAACAGACCTTAACTAAGTAAGGTTAAGGAGGATAAATGAATAAATTCATTTAGAATTAGACCTCGTTTAAATGACGTCTAATAAGATGGAATTCTGAATTTGTTTACAGTTGTGGAAAACTTGGTTAAGTTTATAGGTTAAACTTATTAAGTTATCGATAATGGACTGCTTAGTCCAAAGATTAAGGAAGAAACCAAGTAGAGAAAATGCAACCCTTCGGTACGAAGGAGGAGATGCGTAGTAAGCTAGAAGACGGATTAAGTCTCTCTTAGCTACATACAACTGTAACAAGAACGAGAATAAAGGGATCAGCATGGCTGCTGAAAGTTGATCTTAAATATTAAGATCATAACCAAATCACACTTGAGCTGGATGTGTACTCTCGATGGGATGATTCCGTAGGAAATTGACATAGGCCAGCTACAATATGGTGTCTTCATGAAGGCGGGGCCTTCGTGATGACACAATGTTATAGCTGACATATTACAATGCCCTCCCGAATTAAATCATCAAGTTTACATAGGCTGGATACTAAGTTATTGGCTGAGGATAGGAATGTGATCACGTATACAAAATGACTCCAGAGGACTAAAGGTAACTAGACAGAGGGAGTCGTCTAGGGACGACATCATATGTCTGTGTATCTTTAGTTACCATGAGTAAGTTCCTATACTCGTTCATATTGCTAGTTGGGGATTGGAGCTTGACCTTAAACGGAAGGACTGGAAGAGACCAGGAAAGACCATTCTAGATAACAGATGAAGTGAGGTGAAGGACGTATTCCAATTATGTGTACCACATCTAGGAATATGATCATGCAAAGCATGTGAAAATCTTTGGCCAAAGTATCACAAGTGCTGGTTGCGTTGTCCTAATCACCTAGTTTAAGATGCAGGATGTCAGATGAATATCAGTAATATATATTCAGATAGGCTTCTTAAATGAATCACTTCAATAACCAGAAATGGTAAAAGAACCTTGTATATTTATTATACTATGCACGAATTAACATGAAGGATCGGTAAGTCACCGAGTCATGAAATGAGAGATTGCTGAAACTCCGAGCCATAAAATGGGAGATCAGTAGTTCTGCGAGTCATTTACAGCAGTATATGGTATCTGTTATATGATTGAATGGCATTGAATGTGTGTTCCATATTGCAAGTATGTGAACAGAGAACATTGGTTTTAAAAAGAAATGGTGTGATCCAAACTGCATTAGTTGGAAAGAGAATAATTATTAAAACTTGAACGTGTGTTTGAATTATATAGTTCATAACAGGGAACGTTGTATAAAAAAAAATTCCCTTGTTCTAGTATCTTAAAATGGGGATGTTACATCTTGGTATCAGAGCTGAAGGTTGCAGCTCTTGGACCTAATGAGTCCACAATTTAATAAGGTTTACATTTTTTTATTGAACAGAAATGCTGCAAATAACCCGTTATCAGGTGGAGAAGCAGCTACTGCTCAAAAGTTGGATGAAATCCTTGTTGCCCTACTAGACACGAGAGATCGTTTGACTGTTTTGGAACAGCATTCAACCGGTAATGAAGAGGAAGAAGAAGAAGCTAATATAAATGATCAGCCACCTCCTGTGGACAACACCAATGGAGGGAATCCGGGTGTTGATAATAGTAATGTGAATGCTCCTAATCATCCTGGAACTAAAAGGGCAAGATTAGTAGCTGAACTTACAAATGACATAAAGAGAATAAGTCCTCCAAAGTTTGATGGAACAACCCTTGGGGACGGAGCTAAGAATTGGCTCAGTGAAATGGAGAAGTACTTTGCAATAAGAAACTTCTCTGAGGAGACCAAAGCGATATGGGGAGCATATCAGCTTTCTCATGAAGCATCATCATGGTGGGACAACCGTAAGGTTGATTTGAATATTGTCGAATCAGACATAACTTGGGATCAATTTAAGGGTTACTTTAGGCAATGGTGGCTGCCTCAACTCTATTTTGATAGGAAAATGACTGAATTTTAGAACTAGTCGCAAGGAAGGCTAACGGTGACAGAATACTGGGAAGGGTTTACTAAACTCCTTAAGTATGTGCCGCAGTACCAAGCTGATGAGAAGTTCAGAATACGAAAGTTCATAATGGAACTGAATCCCATCATTGGTGGTGAAGTGGATGTCCACGGTCCAACCACCATGGAAGGAGTTGTCGAAAAGGCAATAAGACAGGAACAGAAATTAAGAGTAATTTCTGCTTATAGGGAAGAGATAAGGAAGAAGATTCCCAACTCTTCTTCATCTCTTTCACCCAAAAGGGGGCCTTGGAAAAGGTTTGGTGTGAAAAAGAAAATTGTTGTAGATAACAACAAGAAATCTGTAATGAATAAACCTGTAAATGGTGTGCGGAACAACTTCACAAAAGTTAGTGGCAATGGACAAAAGTCCTATGGGAGCCAGAATGATAACTTCAAAGCTAGTAACAAATTTGAGCCTAGGAAAGGGCCAGTTGGAGGATGCTTCAATTGTGGAAAGGACCACTACGTGAGTCACTATCCCTTGAAGAAGGATGATTGCGATCAGCAGCATAGGATACACGCTGCAGTGGCTAACAGACAAGCTGAAAAGCAAGTTACGCCTATAGAAGTTCCGGGTAAGTTATTCGGTACACCTGTAGTCATACTTTTTGATACTGGAGCTACTGAATGCTTTATTTCTACTAAACTTGCAATGAAATTAAAAAGAAAGGTTGAACGAATGGATAAGACATGGACAGTGCATTATGGGAATAATGTTGTCCATACAGTCGAAATGTACCTTTTTGGGGCAATTCTTGACTTGCCCAGTTTCTCCACCGAAGTTGACCTGTATGTCACTCCTTTAGGATCATATGATATCATTATTGGAGTTAACTGGTTGGCAGAACATAACGCAAAGGTCGACTGTTATGAAAAACAAATTTTTTGTTTTGACGACCTGCAAAAAGTAGCAGTCATTCAGGGTGTAAAGCGTGAAGTTGCAATTAGGAAACTAACAGCTATGCAACTAAAAAGGGCTAAAAATAGAGGCTGCACCTTGTATGCAGTAAAAATGAAAGAAAATGTTGAGGAGGAAAATGATTTCATGGAAAGATATCCATTATTAAGGGATTTCAGTGATGTATTTCTGGAGGAATTACCAGGTCTTCCTCCCAAACGAGAGTTTGACTTTGCAATAGAAATCAAGCCAGGAACTGAACCCATATCTAAGGCACCTTATAGAATGACCACCCTCGAGTTAGTAGAGTTAAAGGCTCAATTACAGGAACTTTTGACTAAGGGGCTGATAAGACCAAGCGTCTCACCATGGGCAGCACCGGTAATTTTTGTAAAGAAAAAGGATGGCATATTGAGACTGTGCATTGATTATAGAATGTTGAAAAAGGCAACTATTAAGAATCGATACCCACTTCCTAGGATTGATTATCTGTTCAAACAAATGCATGGAGCATCAGTATATTCAAAAATAGATCTTTGATATGGGTATCATCAGCTGAGAATAAAGGAAGAAGATATTCATAAAACAACTTTTAGAACAAGGTACGGGCATTATGAATTCACGATGTTGCCTTTTGGGTTGACAAATGCACCTACCTCCTTCATGAATCTGATGAAGAATATTTTTCAAGAATACCTAGACAAGTTTGTGCTTGTATTCTTAGACGACATTCTTATATACTCTAAAAATGTCGAAGAGCACCAAAAACATTTAAGGGTGGTGCTAGAAGTTTTAAGAAAGAGGAAGTTGTATGGTAAACTATCTAAATGTTCCTTTTATGATGTAGAGGTGCATTATTTGGGACACGTTATAAGCAACAATAGAATAGCTGTAGACCCTTCAAAGATCACAACTATAACCGAGTGGCATGCGCCTAAGAACGTGCATGAAGTAAGAAGCTTCATGGGCTTGGCAGGATATTATAGAAAGTTCGTTAAGGATTTTTCAAAATTGCTACCCCAATCACTTCACTGCAAAAGAAGGATAAAAAATTTGTCTGGACTGACAAATGTGAATCTACCTTTAAAAATTTAAAGGAACAGTTAACTATAGCACCTATTTTAACTGTATCAGATCCAAACGGAAATTTTATGGTTGTAACGGATGCATCGGGAGAAGGCCTTGGAGGTATTCTGTTACAGAATGACCATGTTATAGCTTATGAAAGCAGAAAGCTTAAGTTACATGAACAGAATTATGATCCACATGACCTAGAGCTCACTGCCATTGTACATGCACTTCAAATGTGGCGGCATTACCTTTTAGGCAAACCTTTTGAGTTAAAATTGACCATTTGGGGTTGAAGTATATTTTTACTCATCCAAATTTGAATGCAAGACAGCAAAGATGGTTAGAATTTCTGTCTCAGTATGATTTTGATATAAGCTACATCAAAGGCAAGGAAAATAGAGTGGTAGATGCTCTGAGTCGAAGGAAGCACATCTCTGCTCTTATAACGTTAAGAACTCAGTTTAAGGATGAGGTGAAAGATGCCTTAGAATCAGATCCTTATTTCCAGCAAGTTAAAACAGCACTTGTTGCAGATCCAAAGGATGTGAAGTATAAAGGACTTCGCTTTGATAGCGAAGGAATTCTGAGATTTGAAAACAGGGTCTATATACCCTTGGCAAATGATTTAAGAAGGAAATTGTTAACTGAATTTCATAATTCACCTTTTTCTGGACACCCTGGCATTACGAAAATGCTTGCTAATCTTAAGCAGTAATACTTCTAGAAGGGAATGAAAAAGGATGTGGTGGAATTTGTAACACACTGCTTGGAATGTCAGCGTGTTAAGGTAGAACATATGCATCCCATTGGATTATTGTATCCCCACAGCATTCCACAGTACAAATGGCAAGTGATAACGATGGATTTCGTTCAAGGATTGCCTATGTCAAGGAACAAGCATGATATCATCCTGGTTGTCATCGACTAATTAACCAAAGTGGCACACTTCATTGTTGGTAATTTGAAAGATGATGCACCAGTATTAGCAAGAAGATTTGTACATGAAATTTTCAGATTACATGGAATACCCGAATTGATCATATCGGACAGAGATCCGAGGATGACATCAAGGTTTTGGCAAACGCTTAATGTGGCCTTAGGAACTAAATTAAACTTCAGCTCTGCATATCATCCGGAGACGAATGGACAGACCGAAAGAGTCAATCAAGTTTTAGAGGACATGTTAAGAATGTATTACATGGACCAGTAGTATAAATGGGAGGAATACCTTCCGCTGGTTGAATTTTCCTACAATAATATATATCACGCCTCTTTAAAAATGGCACCCTTTGAAGCATTGTATGGAAGAAAATACAGAACCCCTGTTAGCTAGGACAGCGTAGAGGACAGAGAGGTAATTAGGCCAGAAATCCTCAAGGAAATGGAACAACAAATCGAAATGATTCGGGAACGTCTAAAGGAGGCTGCCAATAGGCAGAAGAGTTATGTAGACTTAAAGCGGGTTGATAGGAATTATAAACTTGGTGAGAAGGTCTTTCTTCGGGTTAAGCCGAAAAAGAGCTCAATAACTTTTGGCAAGGCTGCCAAGTTGTCGCCACGTTACATGGGACCTTTTGAAATTGTTGAAATAATCAACCCTGTAGCTTATTGTCTAGCATTACCTCCTGCTTTATCACAAATGCATGATGTTTTTCATATTTCTTTGCTTAAGAAATACATAACAGATTTATCACATGTGCTGAATTGGAATTCCTTGCAGGTCTGAGACCTAGGAATAATCGTGATTAAGCCCATTCGAGTGCTGGGAACTCACCAGTTGTGCTTAAGAAATCACGAAGTGAATCAATGTAAGGTCCAGTGGGACTAGTTTAGCGAAGAAAGTATAACTTGGGAAAATCTCGAAGAAATGAGATCTGCTTTTCCATACTTGTTTGATCGAAATTGAAATTTGAAAAACTGATAATTCTACCAAATTTAGATAATTATTGATCTATTTTACATTTGTCTTAAAACAATGTTTTAAAGAGTGAATCTATTTTTGGTATGAACTTATGAATGGAAGGACAATAACTGAATTTTGTCCTAGAAACTCCTTGAATTGGTTAATTTGATCATCGAGACGATGATTCTTTAAGAAGGGAGGAATGTAACGCCTTGATTTTTGTAAGTTATCATGGTAATTACTTTTCATAATGTTGTAACTGCTGAAATGAAGATAAATATGTTAAGACACATCTTTTGATTCTTAGAGGAATGTGTTGCTGATCTGGACCCTTGTTTGCCGTAACTTGATACTTGGGACAGAAGTTACTATTGCTTGTGTGATTGCTAATGAGACTTGATATGGAAACTAGTTAATTAAATATTAGGGGATTAAACCCTAACCAACCCCTAAGTTTTATCTTATACCCTAACTACTATCCTATATGGATTTTAGATTTCATAAGGGAGAAAATAGATATAAATTCCATTAACCTATGAACTAGGCAGATGACCTAGATATGGACTATTAAAATCCTAAACTAATTCTAACCTAAGGAAGGGGACGCATAGACCCATGTGGAAAGGAAAGGTAAGAAATTTATTAGGACAATAAATAATGTCCTTACAAGTTTCAGCGCCAAGTTTGGCGGGAACAAGAAAAAGTTGGAGGCATCCAACTAGCTAAGTGGCTAAAAAGGAATTACATGCAAATTTTGAAAAAGGAAACTCGCCAACTTGAGTTGGTGATGGCGTGAGGAATGAGGAAAAATCACTGCATTCAATGCATTCAATGACCTTGGTCTTAGTGACCAGCTCACCTTGGAAAGAGGAAAAAGGAAATTTGTTTGTTATTGTGTGCAATCAGATTTTAGTTGCTCTGCATTTTGTTCTTCCATGGTTCTGTCGAACCTGCTATTATTTTTGGTTATTACCTCTGTTCTTGGAGAAGCTAGGCTATTTTTGGAGCCTGTGGAAGTTAGGAGACTGTTTGGAAATCTTTACTGCTGTTGCCGTGGAGAAGAATAGCTCTTGTGGGCACGGTTTTCTTCGAGCTTCAAGAAAAATTACAGGCATGTTGAGCCCTTCTCCTTAAACCGTTTTCTTTTGCTTAATCGTCTCATTAAAACAACCCTGCTCTTATGAAAGGGGGGGGGTTTGGTTATTTGATTTTGCTGTTATGTTGAAGTGATTTTGGGTTGAGTCGTTTTCTTTCCTGTATGCAACTTGAATATTTCTTGCAAAATGGGTAAATGAAATGAATCTATTCTTGTTGTATGAGTCTTCATGGATAGTATTGTGTAATCATTTCTATTACCCAATATGGGTTCAATTTGATGAATGTATTAGCTATACGAGTATTGTTTTATGAGTTCTGTGCTTGAAAACGATTTGGGGAAAACAAAATCGTGATAATGTTGATGAACTGTTGTGTGAGTTATTTCTCCTAGTTGCTTTACATTGCATTGATTATGATTTTACCTGGGACAGGGAATTCATTTCATCATCTTACCCTTACTGGTTAAAAACGTTTTAATATTTTCTTGTGAAATGAAGACCGTGACTGGCTTTTTGGAGAAAATAAATTGTTTATGAACTGAACTTGAATATTTGAGGAGTGAGTAAAATGTATTGATATCTTTCTTAAATCTTTTGAAAAGTATATAGATATATACGTAACAGAGATGTTTATTCGAACTCCTTCAACGTAATCGGCTGGAACTGAACTTGAATAGATTCTTGTTCTTGTTAAAAAAGGAGGGGGGGGGGGGGTTTCTCACTTATTTCAGCTAAATGATGGTAATATGTTTGCCATACATTTACTCGATTCAGACTAAGCTGGGTATGACTGTTTTTAGAAAACACGTATGTTTTTATATATATAAAAGTATATATCCAATTCGCAATCTAAAATCTTTGTTGTTTCATCAAGACTGAACTGAAGTGGAATTCTTACTTTAAATGTTTGAAAAATGATTCCTTTTACTATTATGATAAGAATCATGATTTCGTAGCTAGCTGTACATTCTTGCTTGTTCAAGCCTAGCTGAAATGTTCATTTTTGGTGAAACATTTTGGTTATAAAACTAGCTGTACATTCTTGCTTCTTTATATCTGGACGAGAAATTCCGTTGAGAGAAATATATGAAAGGAAATGATTGCATTTTGAGGTTCCTTTGGTACTAATGCTTATGGACCAGTTGCAATGAATTCTGGTCAACTTTCTGGAAAGGTAGATAGTGGGTTTTGAATACTGAAATATATTTATTCAGAAGGAAACACACTAGTGGATCAGGTCTATTCTAACTAGTGAATATCTGGTTAGACAGTAGGAAGAGGTAATATGATCCTCCTTTTATTCGATTATTGATTTTCGTTCATTTCTCTTTGGACTGTTATCATTGATTGATATCACGTTTGAATTAAAATTTCTAGTACAGTTATGAGGAAAGGAAAGAGAGTGTGAATGGATAATTGAATTAATGATCATTTTCTCTCATACAGTTAGAAATCTATAATTGTTATGGAACGAATTTCGTACTGCTTGGGTTAAGCATTTGTATTTAAATTGCTATTTACTTTTCTCTTCAGTGTCTGATTGTTTGAGATTAGACAAGTGATATGAAAGGAAAGGAAAATGGTTCTGCTGGAAGTTTTAGTTAAAATCTAATTGTGAATCTTCCTCTAACTAATGTAGGGGAAAGGAATTGATAGCATTATGTTAGAACAACAGTTGCATAATTGTATTTTCAGTTCTTACGGATGTTTGTAATCTAGAAATGTTTGAAGGAAATTACTTCTTGTTATAAGTATTCGGAAAGAGGACAGTAATCCTTTGACCGATTGGGATGGTAATTAGATGATTAAGTTGATATGTTGTTCATCCTTTTTGGTATTTAATTATGGAATGATGTTCATATTAACGTTTCATAAAAGCAGGGTTCTTTTATTGAGACAGTTAATTAAAAGCACCTCATTTTAAAGACAAGTGCTTAATATGCTCAGTTCAATGAACTGACCCGTGCAAGTAATTTTGCAGATGGAACTTGAGTATAAATGAAGACATGGTTGTTTTCTGATACTTCTTTTGATTGACTGAAGATGGATTGTAATTGATAACTATTACTCCTCTACGAGGAAATGAGAAAAGAAGAAATTACATTCTTCTAACTTATGAGTTGTAATGTTGTTTAATATAAACAAAGTCCAGTCATTTGGACTGGCAAATGTATAGATTGTAAAGCCGATGGAGGAATACAAGTACGAGTGTGATATTTTTAATGACTGTATCAGTTTGATATTGTTGAATAAGTTTGAGAATATAACATTATTCCTTGATTTGGAATTATTCAAATGTTAATGGATGGATTTAAAAAGGAACAATATTTATTCTTTACCTAAATGCAACTTTTACGTTGAAATGTGCAATTAGTTCATACTTGGGTTAAGATGAATTTTAAATTGACATCAAAAAGGATTTAGGTAAACATGATCTCTTAATTGAAAGGTATTCGGGATTAGCTTGAAAGCTAAGGAATATCAAATAACTTAGGAGCAGCCAAACCTTGTATTCGGACTCCGTTAATAGCCTCGAATGTTTAAATTCAGAAAATAAAGATATGGGAAATCATATCTAATGTTAACAGACCTTAACTAAGTAAGGTTAAGGAGGATAAATGAATAAATTCATTTAGAATTAGACCTCTTGTAAATGACGTCTAATAAGATGGAATTCTAAATTTGTTTACAGTTGTGGAAAACTTGGTTAAGTTTAATAGGTTAAACTTATTAAGTTATCGATAATGGACTGCTTAGTCCAAAGATTAAGCAAGGAACCAAGTAGAGAAAATGCAACCCTTCGGTACGAAGGAGGAGATGCGTAGTAAGCTAGAAGATGGATTAAGTCTCTCTTAGCTACATACAACTGTAACAAGAACGAGAATAAAGGGATCAGCATGGCTGCTGAAAGTTGATCTTAAATATTAAGATCATAACCAAATCACACTTGAGCTGGATGTGTACTCTCGATGGGAGGATTCCGTAGGACATTGACATACGCCAGCTACAATATGGTGTCTTCATGAAGGCGGGGCCTTCATGATGACACAATGTTATAGCTGACATATTACAATGCCCTCCCGAATTAAATCATCAAGTTTACATAGGCTGGATACTAAGTTATTGGTTGGGGATAGGAATGTGATCACGTATACGGAGTGACTCCGGAGGACTAAAGGTAACTAGACATAGGGAGTCATCTAGGGACGATGTCGTATGTCTGCGTATCTTTAGTTACCATGAGTAACTTCCTATACTCGTTCATATTACTAGTTGGGGATTAGAGCTTGACCTTAAACGGAAGGACTGGAAGAGACCAGGAAAGACCATTCTAGATAACAGACAAAGTGAGGTGAAGGAAATATTCCAATGATGTGTACCACATCCAGGAATATGATCATGCAAAGCATGTGAAAATCTTTGGCCAAAGTATTGCAAGTGCTGGTTACGTTGTCCTAATCACCTAGTTTAAGATGCAGGATGTCAGATGAATATCAGTAACAGATATGTAGATAGGCTTCTTAAATGGATCACTTCGATAACTGGAAACGGTAAGAGAACCTTGTATATTTATTATACTATGCATGAATTAACATGAAGGATCGGTAAGTCACCGAGTCATGAAATGAGAGATCGCTGAAGCTCCGAGCCAAAAAATGGGAGATCGGTAGTTCTGCGAGTCATTTACAGTAGCATATGGTATCTGTTATATGATTGAATGGCATTGAATGTGTGTTCCATATTGTAAATATGTGAACATAGAACATTGGTTTTAAAAATAAATTGTGTGATCCAGAATTACATTAGTTGGAAAGAGAACAATTATTAAAACTTGAACGTGTGTTTGAATTATATAGTTCATAACAGGGAACGTTGTATAAAAAAAAATTCCCTTGTTCTAGTATCTTAAAATGGGGATGTTACAAAAGGATTTTATTCTTAGCAAGAAACCTGAGATCAAGAATAGGCAAGTCCATGATGAAAATTTCATCTTTTTCTTCATTTGTTTGTTTTTAATAGACTGGTCGATGAGGGAAGTCTAGATGGGATGAATATATTATATCCTTGAGATCTTTGTGAAGCTGATCGATGCGGGAAGCTTCTAAATATTTATTATATTTTTGTAATGACTTTAAATATCTATCCTTGAACGGAGCAGTCTATTGATAGTGGTAAAATATACAGAAGAGATGTTTCTTTTGAGGGAGTTAGCTTTGCTGGAAGTTTGACTCAAGGAGTGGTATCCCTTTTTGTTTTTAGATATTTAAGTCATGTAAAAGACTATAGAAGATTATTAGGCTCTTTTTTAGAATACAAGACCGTAACACACAAGGATTAACTGTGGAAGAAGTTGTTTCAAGTGATGAACGACCATGGGATTCCATCATGAAGAAGAAAAAAATTATCCATGAGAATCATGCTATGAGTAGATCCGTGGTACTCATATTGAAGACAAGGCTAAAAGGTGATGGGTAATCACATGATTCTTGTTTAGTCGTGGATATTCAAAATGGGTAATATGGAAGGGGAAAAGTACTCAAGGGATGAGCGATCAACCGATAGGAAGTGATATAGGACTTGATATCAACAATAAAATGGTCCAAGATACAAGGCGTTAAGGGGCTCAGGTTCGGGTTTACCTTCGAGTGAAGACAAACAATAAGCACATGATCCATAGGTATGGGTAATGATATAGGGTCCAAGACAATTAGGAGCAAATTTTCCCTTTTTACTTTTCTCCTCTTTAGTTGCATGTTGATTTTCCTTCAGTACAAGGTCACCAACTTGAAAGGTTCGTTCATGAACACGTTTGTCATAGGCACATTTGATACGTTTTTAGTAGATTTAGAGATGGTTAAGAGTGTTGAGATGTTGTTCATCTAATAATTCAAGTTTTGCCAAACGATCTTGGCAAAAGTCGTTGTTGTTAATCATGTCTTGTAGTGATATGCAGAGAGATGGAATCTGGAATTCAAGAGGTAAGATAGCCTCAATACCATAGACTAGAGAAAAGGGGGTGGCAACAGTTGAAGTGCAAATGCTAGTGTGATAAGCCCACAAAGTGAAAGGAATGTGCGTATGCCAATCTTTTCCAGTATCGTAAACTACCTTCATAAGAATTTTGTTCAAGGTTTTATTGGTTGATTCGGCTTAAACATTGGTTTTCAGGTAATAAGGTGATGAGAAACTAAGTTGGATGCCAAAATCATAGCATAGTTTGCATAGGGTTTTGTTTTTGAATTGTTTTCCATTATCAATGACAATGTGGTGAGGGACACCAAAACAAAAAATGATGTGATGGTTGATAAATTCACATATTTTCTCATCTTTAATGGAAATGAGGGGAATGGCTTCTACCCATTTAGTGTAATATTCAGTAGATGTTATGATCCATTGGTGGCATTGTAAAGAAAGGGGGTTGATCTCACCAACAAGATCCAAACCCCGTTGAGAGAAAGGCCAAAGGTTTCGCATGACCTATAAGGCGTGACTAGGTGTGTGATTAAGATTAGCATGTTGTTGGAATTTTACGCAATGCTTGACATAATGACAATAGTTATGGTTTAAGGTTGGCCAATAATAGCCTAGGAGAAGAATGTGCTTTGTAATGGCTAAAACACTAAAGTGGCCTCCACAAATTCCATTGTGGAATTCCTTAATGGTGTAGAGAATTTCATAACTCGTAAGGCATCGTAAGAGAATGTTGTCGAAGCCGCACTTGTAAAGAAGACCACCCATAAGGACATAATGGGAGACACTTTTGAGAAAGGCACGTTGTCCATTATGAGTGAGATCGGTGGGTAGAATGGAAAGGGAAAGATAGTTTTCATATTGTTTATACCAAAGGTCACGTGGGTTAGGGGAAAAACTTCCGATGAAGTAAACTTCATGAGGTAAGTAAGAGGGTAATTGTAGCCTTTTTATAGTGACAAAGATTTTAGAGTCAATGGGCGAAGCAAGTATTTGAGAAGCCAAGAAGGCCATGGTATCTGCAAATGTATTGGTATAACATGGGGTGGTTTAAAGTGTGTAACGGTCAAAGGTGCTCAAAAGTATGTCTACATGATGTTTGTACTTTTGAAGTATTTCACTACGACACTAGTATATACCATTGACTTGGTTTATGACCAACTAAGTGTTGATCAGAGAAAACACTTAGCTAAACTTGCACACCGATTCTGCGTGGAAGAAAAGCACAGGAGCAAAGCTGTGACGGTATAGGAAGGCATCACGCACGGAGGTGTAAAGTCAAACTTTCAAAACTTAGCCGATTTTGGAGATCAAGTCTATTCTTAGAGATTGACGTGTGGAGCACACAAAGCGATGCCAAGACTTGTGTGCCACTCTTCGTGGAGATTTTTGAAGAACATGTCAACTCACTCTTGCATGGGCATGAGCTAAGAATAGATCCACCACTTTAGTTAACTGTCAGCAATCTATAAATAGCATACTTGCATGTATGGCTATAGTTGTAAAAGGTGCATGGTTGTTATTAGCATGCGACCTATTTCTGGCAGATTTAAGTGGTGAAGGGCTAGTTCCTCCACCCTATATATATGTAATGAATTACTTAGTAGATAGAGAGAGAGACATGCTTTAAAGAATGAGAGATACACGAGTATATGAGACTGGATAATTGTAACAGATCCATACATGCATTTCTGGTATTGTATAAAGCTTTTGTACTATTAGTACGATGAATATATAAAGAATATTAGCCGAATAACAGTGTCTGATGTGTTTTTTAAATGTATATTGTTGTTATCATGATTATTTACATTTAAGTGCTTACATATCTAGCTCAGTATAATGATGAATAGATGGATTAGCTAGTAAAGATATATGTGTACTACTTTATCATGCCACCATTTTGCTACAGCAACTCTTAAGAGGGACCCGGTACCTTTGCGCACTTCGAGTGAGCACTCAGCCTAGGCTGAGTGATGTGCCAATGTGACTAGGTGTTAACTAAGAATTCTAAGCTGCATCATTGGTTTCATTTTCGGGACATCTTTTTCAGTTGTTTTCAGAATGGTTCGAAATGAAGATATACCAGCTAACTTTGGTGAGCGTTGAAGAATGGATTCATGATCTGGAGGAAGAATACACAAGGAGGTTTGACACTAGATCCAAATTTAGCGCATGCACTTGGGTAGAGCAGAACCTGTATGACAGTTTGTATGAAAGATTCTTTGTTATCTTTCTAATAGAATTATACGAATGGTTGACTACATATGCATCTAAGTGGAATTGGAGGTATCATACACTTGTTTGGACACAGGAGGAATTTCAAACACTATACGATGCTGACTTAAGCTCGAATCGCATGGTAGATACCTGGTTTTGCAGTTTCCTAAATAGCTATATTTTGGAGTATTCAATTTTGACTTATTCGTGTACAGAGGTAGCGGAGTTCCAGTTCCTACGGTATCCTAGAGGGACGTATTTGTAATGTATTTCACTAGCTATCAAAATACTAATGGTAACATTGAACTTGGAAGCTAAACCCATGGAAATCTAAAATAATCTTCATGCGCAGGGGTAGGAACAGGATTGGTGAAAGATGGCAGACCTAGTAGTAGCACGGAAAAAGGAAGAGAGGTGGTTGAAGTATGATGAGGCGCGCAAGAGGGAATTATGCAAGAGACAAGAAATTGCAGAATGGATGGTGTTGTGAAGAGAGATGGCTCATGAAGGATTTGAGGCTCATGGGAAGGAAGAAGAGCCAAAGCATCAGGAAATCCACCATCTAAGAAATCGTGATAGAGAACCCTCTTCATCCTCACATGGAAGTGTGCCAGTAGATATGACCTGGGCTGCGGGTGTGCATCTAAGCCAACCTATTGACCTAGCCCTTGCACTTGGTTTTCCAGTATCTAGTACAACAGGTAAAAATAGTTTTAATGTAGGAGGTGAAAGCACAGAAATAGGTCAAACCATAAGTACATCAATGGCAGCATAGACAGCTTCATTATTCTTTGGGGGTGCATTTTCAAGCTCATCATCTACACAGAATATGAGCGCGCTGAGTGTGGAATTCACCTTTGGAACTGGGACTACTTCACAGACTATAGGGGTCTAGTATAGTACCACTGTTGGGACATAGGGGAGTGCATCCACGGGCCCTATTCCAAATCCTGGAGGAGGATCGGGCAGTTTGGGTAGTTCTAGTTCCGGTGGTTTGGGTGGTTTTGGAGTAAGAGGAAACCAAGGAGGTTCTGGCTCGGGTGGTCAAGGCCCGCAGCAACCCCAGAACATTTATATAGAGATGTCCCTTCATCTCCTAGAATACAGAGGTATTGAGGATGTTACTAAACATGTTCATATGTGTGAAATATTGTGGCATGTGAAAGGTATTATGGCCTCTGAGTGCAAGGAAAGTCAATTTTCTACTACATTACAAGCGCGCGTGCACAGCTGGTATAGGAAGTTTGATCCCAACCAAACTTGTATTAATTATGTAGCATTGAAAGATGCTTTCTTAAAAGAGTTCCATATCCTAGAGTTTGAGCAGAAGAGTATAAGTACACTCAAGGATATAAAGCAAGGCACTACTGAGAGTGTACGTGAGTACGATGCCCATTTTAAAACTCTTATAACCAAACTCTCTTATGACATCCATGCGATTCAGCATGCACAATGGTTTTTCGGATCATTGATTACCCCATTTCGAAGAGCATTGTCACATAAAACTTATACCAACCTGTGTGAAGCATTGGAGGCCGCTTTATGCACTGAAGCAGTTGGGAGTATTGACATGGGAGTTAGTCCATTTTTGGAAGCTCAGATAGTAGCTACAGAAAAACAGTTAGAAAAATTATCGGCAAACTCAGCTCATGAAACGCGCTTAGGAATCTGGTGTACAGATTGTGAAGTGGAAGGCCACACCAAGGATAGTTTCCCCCGTATAACTGTACGTTCATTGTTTTTGGACTTTGAGATTTTCCATTTCAATCATGATGCTAGTCACTGCCCCCTACTACAACGTGCGATCAGAAAGAATGTATCCTCTTTTTGTAAAATTTGTAGGTCCACGACCCATGATATTGAGGACTATAGATTTATTGGCCAGATCCAGTATGTCATTGATATTGGGGTCAAATAGGCAAGTGTGGCTAATAATTTTAAAGGGAAGAATGAGCATCATGATAGTGATTATAATAAAACACGCTATGACAAGAATGATGCAAGGTTTGAAGGGGTTCGTGAAAGGGGATGAGGATATCGAGGTGGCTATGGAGGATGAGGCTGAGGTGGAGGGAGTGAATTTCCTTGACGAACTTGCTATACATGTAGTTCACCTGACCATTATAAGCACAAATTCCCACATAATATTTCCTGTTCATTTTGTGGAAATGGGCATAGTTATGAAGAGTGTCTGGACTTATATGAGCATCTCAGTAAGTAGCCCAAGCAAGAAAATAAGGGCATAGGGATGGTTAGAATCTAGCACATGATAGATAATCAGTGGATGCCCATGTTTACACCAAAACTTGAGGTAGTAACAGTCAAGATAACCACATGATTTGAGGTGGCATGCGTAAGAGAGGTGTTGCAACAAAAACCGACAATCACTAGGGAGGAGGTTGTGCATGCTAGGTATCCAGATCTAGCTCATCAGAAAGAAGTCTATCAGGAAACAATGGAGGTCCTTAGAAGCCTCCAAGGTGAGATACAAGGTTTGAAAGAGCAGTCTCAAAAATTGGAGCACAAGGATACAGAATAGGCCCCGTCAGATATTGATGACATCATAGAGGTGTGTAGAACATTGCGCCAAAAGAATATTATTCCTTTATTAGGAAATTGGTTGAAAGGGAATACTCGATGCGTGGGAATTGAGACTAAAAGACAAATACTTCATGTGAATATTCCCCCCGATAGCATTGATTATGACAAGGAGATCACATTGAATGTTGTTGTGGACGGGTGGCTATTGAGCAATATTTTGATTGATACAGGTGCGGAAGTAAATGTACTTACATTGGATGCATGGGAAAAAATGGGGAGACCCCCATTGTAGCCATCATCTAATGTATTATTCATGGAAAACCAAATGAAAGCTACTCCCATAGGATTTTTGAAGGATGCATATATCGCTATACAAGGGACCAAGTTCATAGGATACTTCGAAGTGCTAGCGCTTACGGAAGTAGATGGCTTCCTAGCTTTGCTTGGCACCCTTGGTGTTATGTGAACAATGCTGATTTGAGGTTTAACAAGGGGTATATCAGCTTTGAGAACAAGAAGGAAAGGGTTATAATTTCGTTGACTGATGGGAAATCCATGCCATACGTGGAACCTTTAAGTGAAGAGGACTTGAACAGAATTTATATACGCGTTATTTGGGACCCAGAGGTCCAGGATCCATCTAAAGAAGGAATACTACATTGGGAAGATTCTCAGTCAATCAGCGATACTACCAGTGTTTGTTGTGATAATTAGGCTCATGGCACTTATGAACTGGTGGGGCACAAAGTTAAGCATGTGGTTACTTACAAAAAAGTTTTTCATTCTGTTCGATGTATAGGTCGCTCAGTACCCCGCTATATTGGATCCAAAGATTTGACTGGGTTCTTACAGGCCATGGAAACAAATTGGGCTAACTAGCTTAAACGATGCACTATACTATCATATACTTTGGGCGGGATAGCCATGCGCTAGTGGGTAGTCCACAGGGATAATCTCTTAGAATGGGGAATGATTGGGATCACATTATCAACCAGGTTTTCAAGAAGTAATGCACCTACAAAAATAATCCCTTATCATGGTGATCAACCCGCTCAACATCATATATAGTAGTGTGAGATACTATGGACAAAAGGACAGGAAGCATTGCCACCCTCACTGTGGGTGCATCAGTTTTATTCTACTCTATAAGGTTACACGCATGCTTGGTATGTATATGCTGAATTACATCGCAACACTGGAAATTGGTAGAATTTGACTACAGGGATGATCCAAACTTTTGACTTAATTTCATTTACACTACCAGTGAACATAGCTTTAAGTGTTATCAAGCGCTTAACCATGGGTGATAGTGGGAAAGCGAAAGAACTTATTCAGGAATTATTTGGTGAGACAGAGACAAGGGCACATTTTATAGATGAAGAAGATGATGTCATACTACTTGAGTGCACTTCCCTAGAAAAAGATAAGGGGAAGATGGTTTACATAATTAATGAGGAGGAAGTTGAGCACTTGAACATGGATCATTCACATGGGACACATGAAGTGTTATCCAGTGTGGATGTAGATGTATGCGCATATCACAAACCTATGAAGACAACAAAGATTAATATAGGCATGGAAGTTGAACCTAAGGAGGTGATAATTGGGGATTACTGGTCAGAACCAGAGGTAGCAAAGATCATAGAGTTACTTCGAGACTATGAGGACTTATTCCCAAGAGGATACCATGAACTTAAAGACGTGCATATATCACTCAGAGAAATGAAGATAAAGCTCAAGGAAGGTGTGTGCCCTATTAGGAAGCGACCATATCAGATGAATCTGAATTTTCACGAGAAGGTAAAAGAGGAGATCGACAAGATGTTGAAATCTGGGATCATTCAACCATTGGATGAATCCAAATGGGTCAGTCCTATGGTAATAAGCATCAAAAAGGATGGTAGGATTTAGATTTGTGTTGATTATAGATATTTGAATGCAGCATGTGTTACAGATCCCTTTCCTACACCATTCACAGAGGAAATATTAGGAGTGGCTGGGTGTGAGATATATTCATTTACAGATGGGTTTTCAGGGTATCATCAGGTTAGGATTACCCCAGAAGATCAAGAGAAGACCACCTTCACTACTAAATGGGTAATATTTTCCTATACTGTGATGCCCTTTGGATTGAAGAATGCACCTGTTGTATTTTCAAGGATAGTGGTACAAGCCTTCAAGGATTTTATTCATAACTTTTTACAGTTCTATCTTGATGATTGGACCATTTATGGGCTAATTCAGGACCATTGTGACAATCTGCGCTTAATGTTTGAAAGATGTCGATAGTTGAGTATCTCATTAAACATCAAGAAGTGCATCTTTTCTACTCCCTTTGGCACACTTTTAGCACACATTATCTATAAGGAAGGGTTGCTAGTTGACCCAGCTAAAGTTGCAGTCATAATAGGCTTGAAAGCGCCAAACAGTCAGTGCGAGGTGCGTGAATTTTTGGGTCATACAGGGTATTACAGGAAGTTTATAAAAGGGTATGTGAAAGTTACCATGCCCTTGGAGGAATTGCTCAAGGGAAAAGGTACATTCTACTGGGGGAGTCACAGTAGCGCATGTTTGAGATATTAAAGGAGAAACTTACTATCACACCTATCTTGCACTTTCCTTCATGGGATAAACCTTTTCATGTTCATGTGGACACCTCTGGCACAACCATTGGGGCTATCTTATCTCAACTAAGAGAAGGTATTGTGGATCATCCCATTTTCTTTGCTAGTAGGAATTTGACCCCTGAAGAACAAAATTATACCACTACAGAGTGTGAGGCCTTGTCCATGATCTATGCCTTGCACAAATTTCATCAGTATTTGTTGGCTACACCATTTGTGTTTTATACAGATCACATGGCATTAAAGTATTTGGTGAACAAGCCCATCTTACAGGGGTGCATATGCCGATGGATACTCTTATTTCAAGAGTTTGACTTTACAGTTATGGTAAAACCAGGAAAAATCAATTTTGGACCAGATCACTTATCTAGAATTCAATCAGGAGAAGAGGCACAAACAATAGAAAAGACCATCCCTGATGCACAGTTGTATAGGTTATAGCGTGCACCATCGGAATTGGAGGACATTGTTTTCTTTCTCAAGACTGGTATGGCACCAAAAGGCATGAAAGCCTTAGAGAAGAAAAAACTTTCTATTCGTGCGGCACCATTCATGTTAATTAGTGGTGATTTGAACAAGTTAGTTAGAGACAAGGTGTTACGTCATTGTGTATTGGAGCATAAATGAAAATATATAATGGAAGAAGCACATGGTGGTATTACAGGTGGCCACTATGTAGGTGATGCAACAGTGTGTAAGATCCTCCTTGCTGGTTTGTGGTGGGAAACATTGTACAAGGATTGTAAAGAGTATTGTAAGACCTGTGACCATTGTCAATGCCTCAGTTGACCATGACAAAGGGATGAGATGCCTCTACACCCAATTACAAGTGCAGAACCCTTTGAGAAATGGTAAATTGACTTTTTTGGGCCTATTTCATCAGTTGCTAAGGAAAACAGTCTCATTCAGGCTAGTAAGTTGGCATCTAGGCCTCCTGCACCCTTATTCCCAGAGATGTCTCCAGCTTCCCAACCTTATATTACTCTAGTTCCAGTGTAGAGAAAAAAACCACTTGTATCTACATCCTACTCTCCAACACATCAAAAAGAAGATGATTAGTTAAAGGCCCTTATTAGAAATTTTTCCAACAAGGTCTTATCATTAGAGAAACAACAAGCACAAGCCTACAGAGGTAGTTACAACCAAGCGCAAATCCAGAGAAATCAACCTTGGTGAAATCAGTATGGGAATCAAAGATACAGATAAAACCAGCAGAATGATAGATGGCATGTTAATGTGCACTTGCCTTTGTAGGTTATTCCTTCTACGCATTCTCTTCCATTTCCCAGTACAAGTTAAGAACTTGTCCCAGTATATAAAAACATGACGTAGGAGTCTAAATGTTGCTTTCCTTGCAATATGCTTCATAATCAATATCATTGTGCCAATGTTGTGTGTGCGCAAGCCTACGTGCTCCTAGCTATGAGCCTTCATAAATCCCATATGAAGCAGATAACCATGAAAGGCTAGAAGCTCCTCTAGAGGTAATTTTTATGTTCTTTAGAGTTGATGACTTATGTGTAATAAACCTAGCTATAGAGGATACAAATAGACTGCACACCCAAGTTACGGATAACACAAGATACAAGAAGAGAATGCTCAAGCTTGGCGCACATGTCATAATTCCAGCAACACAAGCAAACCCTCAAAAGTAAAAATAAGCAGCTAATACATACAGTAGTAAAATTTCTCAAGTGCCTACACTTGAGGTTCCACGCAAAGCTCCTCCAGAAGTGGTGCGCACCCCTCCTTTAGTAGGTCAAGCCTCTACGCCAGCTAAGGTTCCTACTTCTATACCTGAGCAACCAAGCAAGGATGTTGTTGTTCCTTAAAGGCACAAGTCAATGGGTCTTATTTTCAGCATTTTGGATCAGATGAAAAAGACAAAAATCAATTTTACAATGTGGGATGCCTTGACCATTCCATTCTAGCATGACTTATTGCATGAGCCTCTAGCTCAACTTTTGAATGTTGATCTAGATACTCACAACTCACATGCTTCTATCAATATATACCAAGAAGAGGAGAAGAAAGTAATTATATTTGTTAAAATCCCACCCTTCTATATTTCTTTGATCTCCATAACTATATGATTGACTCACGTGCTAGTACTTTTGGCATGCCTAAGAAGATTGTTGATATCTTAGGTCTTAAGTATAGCCCCATGACAAAAGGATTCCTATAACTCGATGGTTCAAATGTCACTACCCTAGGAATCATCAAGGATCTTGAGTTAACTCTCCATGCATGTTCAATTCTAAAAATAACTCAAGACGTGTCAATCATTTATTTACCCCCTTTGTTTGCCTTATGTTTGTCAAGATATTTTACCACAAAAGTGGGTGGTTACTTATCTTCTGATTAGACCCATATGTTACTCAAGACAAGCTATGTTACCCAGTTTACAATACAATTTGAGCCAATATTTTCCTGTCATGTAGATTCATATGTCCCATCTCCTCTCCAAGCCAACTATTTGATCTAAGAAAAATAAGCTTCAGTTCCTGAAGAGCATCCTCTTCCACCTTCTAATCCTAATCTATTACTTGATGAATGGGTGGAGAGGCACCATAAATTTCACCCATATGTTGAAGAGTTTGAATCTTATGAAACTAGGCTTGGTACTTACTACATTCTTGAAGAATAATTTGTGTTGCCGTGTGCGCTCAAGAAAAGTGAAGAGAACCCTGGTCTATGGAAGTTTTATTTTGATGGATCTAGAAGCAGAAATAACATGGGAGCAGGAGTCATTCTCATTTCCCCAAGGATGAGAAATTATTCTTTGCACACATGTTACAGTTTACATGTTCTAAAAATGTGGCAGAATATGAGGTGTTGGTACATGGTCTGCTTATTGCTGAAAAGAAGAAGATTAAGGCATTGTAGATCTTTGGGGATACATAATTGGTTATCCACCAAGTCACCAAAAAGTTCATGACAAATAATAAGCTTCTCAAAGCTTATAAACATATATTTTTATACCTCTTTGAGAGCTTTGATGCTCTAAATATGTAGGTGGTGTCATGCAAAATGAATAGGGAAGATGACCAAATGGTCGTGCTTTGGTTTACAGTTCTCTCCTGCTGAGGACTTTTTCAAAGGAAACACTCAGCACATTAAGATGGTGATTAAACCATCCATTCAAAATAATAGTACCAGCTCGAAAGTTTTTTACAGTGATGCCCAAATAGTCCAGTTCATCCAAAATGAAGTTGAGTTCTCATCAAGCATGCAAGCTGACTTGCATGATAGCTATGGTTACCAAGTGATTCAACTAAAGTCAAATAAGTTTCCTAAAGGTTTGGTCACCTTAGATAAAATGTTTAGCCATAATGATGACTTCAAGGGTGAAGTAAAGTATGTGTGTCACGCAAGAAGACTTCTCCCCAATCGCTATTACATGCAGAAAGGAGTTGTTGCTCAGTAAAACTTGCACACACGATGAAAAATAGGCCTTCATCTCTCTCTATCAAAAATACAGTGATATCTTCTCATGGGAATATGAAGACCTCAAAGGTTTTGATCTAAGTATTGCTCAAAACTCCATTGACCTTGATCCTAGTATCAAGCCCATTAAGCAAAATTAGTGACCAGTCAATCCAAAGATAGAGCCCTTCATGAGGAAGGAATTATCTAAACTCATTGAGGGAAAGATTATTTTTCCCATCAAGTACTCTACTTGGGTCACGAATCTAGTTCTGGTGTGCAAGAAGAATAGTGAAATCAAACTCTTTTTTTATATCATAAATTTGAACAAGGCATCTCTAAAGGATCATTATCCTTTGCCTTTAATGGAGCATATTTTGTAGACTATGGCCGACATGCAAAGATTCTCAATGTTGGATGGGTACTCAGGTTTCAATCAGATCTTGGTCAAGGAAGAAGATCAATTCAAAACAGTGTTTACAACTAAGTGGGGAACATATGTGTATCATAAGATGCCCTTTAGTCTGTTAAATGTAGGCACAATGTTTCAGGGCGCCATGGAAACTACCTTTAAAGATTACATTATTGAGTTGATCTTGGTCTACCTAGCTGACATCATTGTCTTCTCAAACCAAAGCACAAATCATATGGCATGCCTGGAGAAATTCTTTGAGAGATGTAGAAAATTTTGGGTATCCCTTAACCCCAAGAATTGTAATTTTGTAGTGGCATAGGGAAATCTCTTGGGCCATGTGGTTTCAAAGGACGGTATCGCAATTGATCCTAAGTGCATTTCAACCATCCCAGCTCTTTCCCTACTAGCGCATAAAAAGGCCTTGCATTCCTTCCTTGGTAAGATCAATTTTGTTAGGAGTTTTATTCCTAGATTTGCAGGACTGGTAAGGCCAATCACTCTAATGCTCAAGAAGGACATAGCTTTTGCATGGATAGCAAAAGGAAACGAAAGCTTCAACAAAATCAAGAAAGATATTTTTTTCGCACCAGTACTCATCAACATGAATTACTTAAAGGATTTTATCCTTTATGCTTATGGTGATGATACAAGTGTTGTTGTTGTCCTAACATAAGAAAATGAATAAGAGCTAGAACAACTAGTGGCTTTCTTCAGCTAGACGTTGAAGGATTATGAATTAAAATATAGTCACATGGAGAAGAAAGTCTTCGTCATCATTCACACGCTCAAGAAATTAAAAATTATGCTCACCACAAATCATATGAAGGTGTTAGTCTCCCACACTTTAGTTAGATACTTCATCATGGGAGTAGAAATCAGTGAAAGAAGAGCACAATGGGTGACCAAAATCATGGAGTATGATGTGAATATCAAAGCCATAAAGCTAGTAAGAGGTAGTGTGCTCTACAAGCATCTTGCTGAGGATGCACACAAAGAATCTGAGACTTCATTATTTCTTAATGAAGCTATTCTGCTCGTAGAACTTGAGTAGAATATGGATCCAGGTGTGTGTGACTAGATGAAGGACATGATCACATTCCTTTCCAATGAACATACCATCCTAGATTAAACAAGACAAAGAGAAGACATTTGAGGTTACAATCCATCCCTTATGTTTTGATTGATGGAATTCTCTTCAATAATAATCTTGATGGTGTGTTGTTAAGGCGTATCGACAGGGCACAGACTAAAAAAGTGTTAGCAGAATTTCATGATGGATTCTCTGGTGGACACTTCTATTCCAAGACTACATCAATGAAGATCATAATGGTAGGTATTGTTTGTCCTACTTTGTTTGCAAATGCACACAACTGGGTCAAAAAATGCAAGGAATGCACTTTCTTTGTAGGAAAGAAGATATTGGCAATGCTTTCCCTCTGACCAATCCAAGCGGATCAACCTTTTACACAATGGGGTCTCGACTTCATAGGCATGATCAATCCATCTTCAAGCATTGGACATAAATGGGTGATGACCACTACAGACTACTTTACCAAATGGATAGAATATGTCACACTAAAGGAATCAACTGATTTAGTCATCCTTGACATTCTCGAGGGTATAGTCACAAGGTTTGGCATTCCTCAAACCATTATCTCTGATAATGCAAAATATTTTCTTGGAACTAAAATCACTTATTGGGATCTAAATATGAGCATCTATCTAAAGACTTCTTCCAACTATTACCCTCAAGGAAATGGTCTAGAAGAGTCAACAAATAAGAACCTGATCAATATCATGAAGTACACAATGAACATAAGCTAAAAGAAGTGGCATACAAAGGTATCGTGTGTGCCTTGAGTAGATAGAATCACAGTTTTAAAAAGTAATAGGAAATTTTCCTTACAAGCTTGTCTATGGAAAAGAGGCTATCCTTCCTTTTACGTTAGATTTAAACTCATTGGCACTTTCCCAGTAGCTAAAGCTCGAAGGCATGGACCAGAGAGAAATCGGAATGGTAGAGTTGGTTAATCTTGAAGAATCAAGTAACTCTACCATGATCAAGCTAGAATAACATCAGCAAGAAATAAAGAAAAGGTTTGACAAAAAGGCCAGGCCTCAAGCTTTCAAATTTGGGGACTTGGTATTGAAATGGGGTGTTGATAAAGCTAAACTAGGGTGACATTCAAAGTTTGATGCACTTTGGAGTGGCCCATACATCATTAGTTCATGCAAGGAGACTAACTCTTTCGAGTTAACTCATCTTAATGGAGGTGTGCTGCAAATCCCAATAAATGGGATCTATCTCAAACCCTTCAATTAAGTTTGCTACATTGTTTTGTATATATTAGAGTAGTTTAATTGCTCCAAGTGTGTTGTTCACAATTTTTTGTTTGTACATAGTTCTTTCTCCTTGCATTATTCTTGCACGCACTCTTATTTTTCTTCCAGGGTATCGATCTTCTTCCAGAAATTTTAAGTAGTTTGTAGGATTCAGAATAGAGTCAATAAATGATCCTTCAAGTGACTTCAAGATAAGTTCTTCAAAGCTACAAATTATAATTTTATGATTACATAGTATACTTCATGCCCAATGTATTCTCTAGGCTACTGATCTCCTTCATCTAGTGGGAAGATGGCCCCAAAAGTCACCAAAACAGTGATCCAAATAACTCTCCTAGTTATTTAGATAACTTACATACATATTCTAGATCAAAGATATTTATTACAGTGGTGTGCATCTCAATTGTCTCCTAGTAACATTCACTTTGTCAGTGTTTCCTTGCATGCATTTGTATGCTTCCCCTTCTCCCCTTTCCATTTTCATTTTCTCTTTGTTACACTCTTACCTTACGCACATCTTCTATGCATTATCCTTCATCCTAGCAGTTATTCATCTTGCACGTGCACCTTGCCCTTACTTCAATCAACTAAGCCCCTCACCCTCTCGCGCACCCCACACATTACCTTGTAATATTTAAGCATTGACCATACGTCCTCTTCTCACTAGTTTTCCCCTTTTCCTCCACGTGCGTTAAGATTATGCATGCCTTCCTTTTTCCTTCTTCTCGCGCCTTATTCTTCCATGCACATAATTTTACACCCTCCTATATGCCATTATGTGCCATGTCATTCCCTGACATGCTTGAGTGTGCCACACACAACCTATCAAAGCGTGCCAATAGGGAACCGAATCCTTGCAACAAATCAATGAGTGACACGTGGTAGAAATGACAAGAACATTTGCATAGTTGGTTATCCTTTTAACCAATCTGTGTGTGCCATGTGTCTTGCATACGTAGGCGGCCCTAAAAATATTCTGACAACCATATATTTTTCTGCAGATCTCTGATCGACACATGCCTAGTCTCAATTGATAGTTGTTGATGTAGGCTAGAGTGCTAGATATTCAAATTCAAATTCTTGGTGAATTTGGTAGGTAAGAAATGGGAAAACATCTTTCTGGGAGTTAATGAGTAGATTTGATTACTCCAACCACCCAATTTGATCTGATCTTCCCTCTTTCCTTCTCCAACACACCAAACAGACTTGGGGAAATGAATTTGATAGATTTGCAAGTGGATTTGCAGGTATTGAATGCTTCATGTATGTGGTTGTATTTCAAATTTAGATTTTCCCTCCTCCTCTTCCTCCTCCATCGATTCATCTATAAATGTAAGAGTTGGGCTCATTGTTAATGTTGGACATTTTAGATCCTTACGTATTTTGCTAAGGAATTCATATTTTCTGTATTTTGAGTCACAAACCTTTAGATCTCGCTCGTGCATGTGGATATCAGCCTCTTTTGCCATTATAAAAGTTATGTACATTTCTGGAAGTGATGGAAGCATTGTTTTGTGACTATTCTATGTCTTAAGCATGTTTGTATTCTTTCTTCTTACCTTTCTTTCACATTGTGTGCTTGTTGTGTCATTCCACATCCCTTGTAGTTCCCTTTTTAGTTATGTTCCATGAAATTGATCTGGTAATTATGTCTTAATTGTGTTACCCATGCCTAGCCTACTTTCATGCCTTTCCCTTCATTTTCACTCATAACAGATAGTGTTCATCCCTCTTTTTCTGGTGCTACCACCTTCCTTAGATTATTTTTTCCTTTTACTTATCCTTATATCTTTGGTCCCTTGGCATTGTCAACTTAGTTTTACCTTTCAGCATTAGGAGTACCAGTAGCATTAGAAATAGATAAAGGAACCGACCTTCTCTAGAGATCTATCTCAAGTGCGTAATGTCCCACAACTTGGAGATGGTTCCATTGTTGTCTCAAATGACTCGGTCCTTCTAGATCTTAGACACAGGTACAAGTTTGAAAAAATAATAGTACCCTTCCAAAGAGGGGAAAATGCAGACACCCTAATTTCACACCTATCCTAAATCAATTAATTTCACCATTCCATTTCCCACAAAAATGCACATTGAATTAATCGATGTTAATTGATTAATTAATTTTTTTCAACCCATTTCTGACAACGCCTTCTATCTTATAATTTTATCATACCCATTGATTATCCATAATGGGTTTCTAATATCATTCCCGTAACTAAATCCTTAGGTAAGTTACGCATCTGCACATACTTCAAGGGTCTCAATCTTGCCTGTCCCAAAGAAGATTCCCCCTTCCAAACGTAGATCAACTCGTTGACCTAATAGTCGACCATGAAATGCTTTCCCTTATGGATGGTTTTTCTAGTTATAATAAAATTCTTATCGCAACCAAAAATCAACATAAAACATTTTTCATCACCCCTTGGGGAACCTTCTGCTACGTTTCATGCCATTTGATCTTAAAAATGGAGGATCTACTTACCAACGAGCCATGACCTACATTTTTCACAACCTTATCCACAAAACTGTTGAAGATTATGTTGATGATCTTTTAGGAAATTCCAAACAACACAAATATCACCTTGAATAAATATTTACCCATCTCATTCAGTATTGCCTTCATCTCAATCTCGTAAAAAAATTTTGGTTTTCTCACCAGAAAATTCATAGGATTCATCATATCTATCGAAGGTATTGAATGTGACCCAACAAAGGTTAAATCCATCATTGAAATGCCTCCTCCATCCAATCTTAAGAAATTACATAGCCTCTAAGGTAAGTTACAATCCATTCGGTGCTTTATATCACAACTTTCCAATTGTTGTCGACCATTTCATCATCTTCTCTATAAGGACGTAAACTTTCACTGGAATGATGATTGTCAAAATTCCTTTGACGAACTCAAAAATTATTTTCTATCACCATTGATTCTCACACTACTCACAACGGGGAGCCATTTTACCTATAAATATCCTCTTCAGATCATGCCTTAAGCACTATGCTTACTCACCGTAATGATCAAGGTTGAGAACAAGTTGTATACTATATCATTCATACACTCCATGAATATAAAACTCATTACATAGAAGTTGAGAAACTGTGGTGTGCCTTGTACTTCACTACCACTGATCTTCTTCATTATCTTCTTAATCATAAAACCTATGTTGTCACTATCTTCAGTCCCCTTAAAACTATGCACTGTAAACCATACCAAAGTGATCGTATCACTCATTGGCTTATGCTTATGACTAAATTTGATCTCAAGTTCATATCGTAAAAATCCATTAAGGGATAGACTATTGTAGAACAGCTTGTTCATGCACCCCTTTCTGCCAATCAAATCCCTCATGAAAAATTTCCTAACGAATCCATGAGAAGTTTTGACAAATATGATATTATCCCTATCAAAATGACACTCTTCTTTGATGGTTCTAAATGTCAAGAAGGGGGAGGAGTTGATATTGTTAACATACCTCCTTCATATATTTTGCGTCCATTATCATTCAAACTCAACTTCAAATATGCCAATAACATGGAAAAATTCGAAACTCTAATCATAGGCCTTATAAGTGCAATTCTCCTAGGTTTTCACATTTTAGAAATCTTTGGAGATTCACAGGTCATTATCAATCAAGTCAAAGGAGAATATCAGTGTAAAAATTAAATCTTACAAAAATACAAATCTAACGTTGACTTTCTCCTCGGCCCTTTTGATCATTACACCATCTAAACCATCTCATGATCCTCTAACAATTTTGCAGATACTGTGGCCTCTTCAGGAGCCCTCATCCCATTAGAAATTGAAGAATCAAATAGCAACATCTAAGTATTTATGATCATTCAACGATTGGATTACCCCTCACATGAAAATGAACTCCCTCCTATCAACACTATTAACAACAATCCAAATGACCTAAGGTACTCAAAAATTTACGACTACCTTATTGAATCTAAAATCCCATTTGACTTATCATGTAGTATTAAATGGTCATTCCTCCAACACGCCACCCATTTAGTCATTATAAGTGGTATCCTTTACAAACATAGTTTTGACAGTATCTTGTTAAGATGCCTTAAATCACATGAATCAATCAAAGAAATCAAATAAGTTCATGATGGTATCTATGGAGGTCATTTCAGTGGAAATTATGTCACTAAATGAGTCATACGGCTAGGATATTATTGGCCTAATATCACGTAGGACTGTTATGCATATGTCAAGAAATGCGTAAAATGTCAACTTCACTCAGATCTCATCCATGTCCCCAATCAAGCATTACAACGCACCCAGGACTTATGGCCTTTCTCTCAATAGGGTTTAGACCTCATTAGTGTTATCAATCCCAAATCATCTCAACAACATCACTCCATCATCATAGCTAGTAAATATTTTACAATATGGGTTGAAGCCATCCCTTTAATCTCAACTAAATCCGGACTTATCATCAACTTCATATATTAATAAATTATATGTTGTTTTAGAATTCCACATAAGCTTGTCACAGACAATGGAAAATATGTTAAGAACAAGGAACTAAATAAACTTTGTGACACATTTAACATTAAACTCAAATTTTCATCACCTTATTATCCTCAATAAAATGGATAGGCTAAGGCCTCAAATAAAACACTTAACAAAATCCTTATGAAAATAGTAGACGATGCGGGTAGGAATTGGCATCTCCAATTCCCATTTTCTTTATGGGCTTATCAAACTAGCATGTGTACCCCTATAGGTGTTACACCTTTATCACTTGTCTATGGCTCTAAAGATGGACTACCACTAGAAATTGAAATCCCATCACTTCATTTATCACTTGAATATTTTATTCCTAATGAAGAATATCAACAAGATCATCTAGTACAACTTGAACTATTAGATGAAAAATGTCTAATGGCCCTTGAACATCATCAAGTTTATCAAAACTACATCAAACGAGCTTATAAAAAACACGTCAAAGAGTATGAATTTAAAATTGGTGATCTTGTACTCAAATAAAATCAAAATGTCAGTCAATTAGAATTGAGTAAACGTGGAAATTTTGGCCCTAATTGGATTGGTCCATATGTCACAAGTTCAGACAGGAGCATATTGACTCACTTCCCTTGATGGTGAACCTAAAAAAGAACCTCTGAATGCCTTACACTTATGGCCTTTCAATTTTTAAATGATTGATTGTTGTGATAGTAGTTATATTTAAAATCTAGTCACTCTGTCAAGTCATCCATCTTGTTATAGTAATGATTTGAAAACATGTGGTTATCCGTCATTCTCCTAAATATAACTTAAAGATAAGCACCACAGCTCTATTCATCACGTATTTCACTTTGGACAAGTTCCTCTTCTATGGTAACCCCTTAATCATTATACATACCCACCCTGTATCAATTAAAAATACATTATGTGGGGCACGAATGTGTAGATCATATATGCATATTTTCCCCTCCTTGAAATAGTCTGTCAGGGTTTCACCCTAGCTCAAAAATATATGAAAAATGTTATTTGATACTTCATATCAAAATCAAAACTATACTGGACTGATCCCGTGAAGAAAATATATTCAAAATATCAAAACTCATATTATTAAGAAAGTAAAAAGTAGACTGATCCCTCGAATAATAGCTACCAATCAAAATTATAAGTCGATCCTTAGAAGACGGCTATTTTGTAAAATGTCAAAAAATAAAAAATGTAGACCATACCCTTGAAGGATGGCTACCCATGAAAAATTCTTCCCACATTGATCAGCCTTCAAAACAAATACATCAATATCAAAATCATCCAGGAAAGCTTCCCGCATTGATCAGCTTTCCCCTCATAGAAAACTTCCCGCATTGATCAGTTTGCTTTAAAATAAAAAATTTAAAGCTAGGGAATTTATCTATTATCTCATTGAAAAGGAGAACCTTTTTTCTATCTTGACCTACACATGTTCAAGCCCCCTTTCTTGTCCAAGGAAGGTACATTTATTTCATCCTACATTTCACTAAATTTATGAGTAACTACTGATTGATAATTTTGTTTAACATTTGTATGAAGGCTACAAGTTCAGGTGTGTTCATACTTTTTAAAACCCATTACATATTCCATAATGGGGTGTTAATTCCACATTTATCATGTTTTATCAATCACATTTTGATAAAAATCACATTCCACAATCACGTTTTAAATCATGTCTTAAATAATCATTTAAAACACTGCATCATATTTTATATCATTGCATATATTAACATCCATCACATTTAAAATAAAATACATACCCTAACATCATTAGAAATCATTAACAAATCCTAAGAAACACGTCACCGTATACATACAAAACCATTAACACATAAAGTCAAGCAATATAGGTCATAAACCTCATCATCATATATATAAATCAAGTCCATATACATCATGATCATCATCAAGATATATCATATCAATGTCATACAAAAATGGGCTTCTAAGAGCCATACATCAAAATATATCATATCTATGTCATACAAAAATAGGCTTCCATGAGCCGTATATCAAATACATCAAAAATTTCATCAGCTAGTAAATTGATAACCTCTGAGGAACTAGCTAAGAGGTGCAATATTTCCCTCTTCCCCTTGGTCACCTGCACCACTAGAAGCTTCAACATCTCCACCAGCTCCTCTTTCATTGTCGCCTCCTCTCTCTGGTCTTTGAGGTGGATGACCCACAGTCATTGTACTAGTACTCGGGATTGTCACCTTAGTGGCCAAATAATCAACATATAAAACCGCATCAGGATAATCATTAGTGATCAAATCATCATAATATTACAGCTTTGCTTGTAGTGTCTAATAGTGAGCCTTGGAGATCATCTTAGAGGTTGCAGATGTCACTCTCTACCCACTAACTTGTCTCCTCTGTCCAATGTCATGTGTCATTGTCATTAACTATGTTCTATAAATATAAGGCCTGGTAATCCTTAAGGCCTTCCTCAAGCCATCCCTTTTCTCATGATATCTATCTCGATCTATAATGACCTAAGTCAACTGATTCTTGAGTGTGTCCCACTCAATCACTGCAGTATCCTGCTTAGCCACTATAGTATCTCACTTTGTCACCACCCTATCTCTCTACAATAAAAGTATCGTGTACACCTAGTAGGTCATCTCACTCTCTCTAAGTTGTATCTCTCTCTCCCTCCACTATGGCCTTCTCGGTCATCACCATTGTAATAGTTACAACTAAATCATCATCACTCTCCTCCTCACTGTCATCATTGGTACCCTACACTGCCTCATGTACTATAGCTCCTCCCTTCACCTGAGAATGTACTTTTCATATGTGCTACTCGATCCCTATCAAAACTCCTCAATCTTTAGTCCACCATGTTGTATAATCTGGAGTCACCCCCGCATCGTCAATAGGCACTATCTATCCCTCATCATTGGGACCCATATCTCCCTAATGATCCATGATAATCTTCGGCTCTGTCACCACTGCCCTTGGAGTCTCTATCTCTGTCTCCTCTTGTTTGTACTGAACAAGCTCCTCAAGCACTCCCTATACCAATCCAAATTGTCTTCTGATATGATCAAAATGTAGAAACTCATGCTTGCCCAACCAAAAAACCTGAAGCCACATAGCCTACTGCAAACCTATCAGCTCATATGGGTACTTAAGCCAAGCATGGAAATCTAGATATGGTCTCCAAATCATGTCACCCACCTATATTCATGTTATCAAGTCTCTATAAAAAAATATGCCCTCTTCTTCTGTTTCCCTCGTCCCTTGTCCTGCCACCATCTCATAAACCCGACATGACTCTCATCAATACCCCATGGCAAGCCTAATGGATGAGCAATATAAATATACTCATACAACCAACATTGTAGTAAGAACTTGACATCAATGTCATAACACTTGTGGGCCTTCCAGGCCCACAGCGCTTTGAATGCATGTGCTAGTAATGTGGGCCCCACTCAAACATTGTATGGTGCTCCATCATCTCAGCAAAAACCCATGTCATCATCCATTGAAATTAACCTCCTCTCGAATTTGGAAAAGTAAAACATGATATGACTATCATCATCATAGTCATATGTGTACAACCAACCCTCTCAGGCTCATACAATGCCTGGTACTCAAATTCCCCTTATGCATATCTCACATCCTTTGTATGCTCTCCATATAACCTTTGCATCACATCAAGTCTCTCAGCCTCACTAATGCAGTAAATCCCCTCTCCACAGATGGGAAATCTCATGATGCGATGAACATCCTCTAAGGTGATGTTCATCTTTCCTATGGGTAACCAAAAAGTACATGTGGAAGGGTTCCATTGCTCTAGCAATGCCAATATCAAACTACGGCATTTGAGGATCTATTTATTAAATTGCATGCCTCTGAAACCCACTTCCTCAATATGTTCCCAATCATCATCTGACATGTCCGCTCTCACCTCATCCATAATCACTAGAATCTAGTCACGGATAGTCAACTTAGCATCTACCTACGAACATGAAACACACAATCAAACATTAGTATTATTGTCACAAAATATCAAAATTAAATGTCAACATCAACATCATCATCTGAACAACACCGACAACATATAAAACATCGAATCAAAAAAACTAAAAATTAACATCATCACAACATATAATTAAAATAGCCACATTAACTAAACATCAAAAATCTACAATCAAATTGGAACCAAAAACACCATCATTTCATAAAAATCACACATCTTTCATTAAAAATTAAAAATTGTTATATAACAGTCAAATTGCCAACAATTAATATCATTCGGCAATGCTAGCAATTGACTAAATCACTAGCGATTCATCATAGTTTTAGCTATTATCCTCTTGTTTTACCCCAAATAATGTCAATCATTACTATTTTTCAAAAAAATGTCCCTTTCAAAGGACCCTAGTCCTTGAAACATTAATCAAACAAATGAAATCAATATCGGGATTCGTCATTCATCTGTGGGATGCATGCCCTTTGGGCCCCGTCACTTGGATTTCCCATTCATTTTTCCTACCTTCACAGACCATACAACTATAGGTATAGAATCCTTTGCTTCCCCTATCATTTGGTCCCTCGGTATCACCTTTTGTTTCGGTACCCCTTGGACTGGGGCAAATCTTTGAACGAAACACATATACAAACACCGGTGTTTCCTGCATTATATCGTAGTCGAATCGCCCATACAAACCAACTCTTTTATCATTTTTGTCTAACACTTTTCCATTAAACTATTAGACTAAAAGGGGAAAATGTAGACACTAAAAATCTATGCCTCCTCATCTTCATCCAAATCGTTAATTAGCACATGGCATCCCACAAAAACACCCTTTATCTCTATTAAATTAATCGATTAATTTTATATCTTATATTTATCGACACCTCCCATTTCCCTTTACCTTTATTAAATACACGTCCTAGGCCACATACTACATCCCCATTTTTATTATATACACCATTTAATCAAACTAATATATCCACGTATGAAAATCATTATTTTCATTTATCTTAAAATACCATTTTTAAGTTATTCTCTAACTCCCTTATCTCAAAAAACCTATCATTATCATCTATAAATCTATTAAAATTATATATAAACCTAAATTAGACTAAATCATAACCAAATTTAGTTTAATATGCCATCATCACTCCCAATCTGACACATATCGAACCACTCAACAACTCACCCCTCTAAATTCAAAACAAAAAACCTTAATTAGCAAGAAGTTCTAACTATTTGCTAACCTAAACCAAATAGACTAAAATCACCAGTGATTTTGGTAATCATTGGCGATTACTTAAGAGAGTTTTTCAGGCTCTCTTTGGGATCATCCACCTACATTCTTCGAATCTCGAGCTTTCTACTTGATTCCATTATGTTTCAATTTGTTAATACTATCATCCAGCATTGTCATTCACAAATCATCAAGCATCTTGGAGTCATTCAGAGTCCTTGTAGACCATAATCTCTTCAGTCTAGTTGCAGGCATCATCAACTTCCTAAATGATCAATCATCAAGGTCATTAATCATTCATAGTTTGAGATCAAGATCCACGTATTGTTTACTTGTTCACTTATGCATTTCACATCATTATCAAAGTCTGTTAATTCCATAATTCCAAATTAATCAATTGAATATTAGATGCTATCAGTCTATAATTATTCTCCATAATTTCCAGTAATTCCTACTATTTTTGTCTTTCTACTACTTTTATCAATATTCATCTAACTTTCTTAATCTTTCATTACAAAACTTTTTTTCTCTAACACTCTACCCAGCATGCCTTATTTTAGATGGCAATAGGTAGTCCAAGTCACGATATTACTAGCATCAATTTATTTCTCATTATCCTTCATCCATTGTACTAGGAACAGTATGAAATTCTACATGATCTTGAGTTGTGTGCTATCCACTCTGCCCCTTGGATCGTTTACAGAGTAATTTTGAGTCCACTCAATGGATTTTTGACATTGTAGAAGAATTTTGGGAAGCATACTTTGAGATCCTGCGTATCTAAATTTATCTAGATTGGTTTGAATATCAGTACGAAGCTGATTTAGAGAATTTGAGCTCCAATTCTGAATATGAGAACTAAACTGACTCTGAGGATTCATATTATGAATCTAAGAACCAACACAATAGTGAAGAGGAGTATTCAGACTTCTTTAAAGAAGAATACACTAAAGACAGGAATTTATATTTCTCTAAAGAAGAAGATCTGGAGTCTACTAAAGGAGAGAATTTGGATTTTGATTTAGATTCTGATTTCAAACCATAGTTCATATCTATCATTTCTTATCATTTATCAGCTCTATATTTGTAATAACATAACATTTTTCAAAACATTTATTGTTACCGTCTATTGTATATCACAACTTGTTTTTAAATTACTTGATTGTGTAAAAAGTAGATTGACACCCATGTCAGGAAGTCCTTTGATTTTTGGGGACTGGCCTTTGCCAGGAAATCCACCTCATATTTTACTAATCATATTTTGTTCAGTGTTTGGGATTTGCAGGTGTTCTGACACAAAGAGAGCCTACATCATTTCGTGTATGCAGTACAATCATCAAGTATCATTCATCCACCTCCGCAGGTATCTCTAAACCACGTCATTTTGATGTTCGGTAAGTTTTATTTTCATTCTTATTCAATTAATTTGAAGAGGTAGGATTTATTCTCAACATCAGCATGCCCAGTGGGACCAAGTTCCCTCATTTCATTGTCAATTTCATTAAAAATAGCATCTATTTTTTTTCATTTTTAGTTCTCTGCACAGTAATCACCAATGATTTAGACAATCATCAGCAATCGAATGAATCGCCAGCAATGTAGCCAATTGACAATGATTTTCTGAATGATTTTTCTTACTTTGTAGTTTGCTCTTTAGTTATGGTTTTCTGGTTATTTCTCTATTTTCTGTTAGATAATGATTTCAGAGTATTGTTTATGTTTGTCTATTGTGAAAATATGAAATGAAAAAATCTTTTATTCATCTGAAAAATCAAACTTTTCCGTATCCAATTTATTGATCAGTATTCATCAGCTATTAGTGTAATCGCCAGCGGTTCATGCTCTTTTTTATTACTTTATAAGTTGTTTGTTAATCTTTGTTTTTTTTGTTTTATGTTGCTTCTGCTAACCTAGTTTTGTAGGTTTTTGTCGTTATAGCTTCTTTTTCTTGATGGTTTGTTCGATTGTTTTCTTTAAAAATTGCTATATAAAAAATTAGGAATCGTTTGTTATGGTGAGTCCTAAGGCTTTCCATTTTTGCTTTCAGTATTGCATTATTTCCTTGATTATCTTCATCAAAAACAATATTTCGATTTGGGTTTTAAAACAAATCGTTCATCCTTCTTGTTTCACATAGTACTAATTAGGATCAGTTGCTTTCATTTTATTTTCCCCAAACACAACCAAACCACTAAAAAAATCATATAGGCATTTAAACACTCCTACCTAGGTAGATACCTACTTGGATTTGATCCCTAAGAGGAGAAGTTGACTCGGTGTTATGGCTGAGTATAATCACATGTATGTCGGTATATTGGAAAATCACCCGAAACCATTATTGTTGTGGGACCATGAAGTGAGGGGGTAGGCCCCAATACCACACCCGTATCAGTAGTATTACAAAGTTATGCCTCACGTACCTTTCGGTCTATCAAAGACTCTACCCATAAACATACCTGAAACTAGCCATAGCTTTTCATTTCTTAGGACCCTTATTAGCCATTTTACACATTTCACTTTTTTGTAATTAAATCAAGAAAATCTAAAAATCCATTTTCTTTTCTTTTGTTTTTTTTTGGTAATTTATCCACTTAGTTAATTTTCATTTTTAGGTCATTTTTGTTTGTTTGTTCACTATGGTTCAAACAAGACAACAGGCCCGTAATCAAGCCTCTGAAAATATGTCTAGATCATTATCTACATCATTACAGTAAAATATCACATTATCTACCTCATTACATACTCCTCTATCTACATTGTTACAACATCACATTCCCTTATCCACATCTTTCTCTACACCATTACAACAACAAAAAACCCATTTCATTAACCAAGTACATCTACTCCTCTTATTGATCATCAACGAGCCTGGATTGAAATAGAAGAGAAGTATAATGAAGAGATGTGACAACACATCTTGGATTCCACACGTAAATTTCATAGCCAAATTTTCCATACCTTTGAGTAAGAAGAAACTGAGAAACTATATTCCCTAAGCTCCCAATTAGAGTCATATGAACCTTCTTTCTATGATAGAGAAGACCTTGTCTTTGAGGAGATGTTAGATACAAATCCCATTTCCCTTAATGCTTACCTTGTAGCTAGAGGTGTTCAGATCCAACCGTTTGGACCTCCACCACCTCCATACGACCCTTCATCTAGTATTGTAAGTCTTGTTGATTCAAATCAAGAACCTGTTTTTCAAAAAATATACTCATATACATTTATAAGTCAACCTGAAATTTCAAATGTCGAATCTTCCATTCCATTAGAAACCAAAATATCAAATATGGAATCCTCTATCCCTGTAATTCAAACTAAAAATTTTGAATCCTCCTTTTCTATTACTCAACCTAAAGCATCTAATCTTTCTATTCCCATTTTTAGTCTCCACATGATCTCTTTTCAAAACACATTCACCCAACAATCCACTTCTTCCTCAGAGCCTTCTATTGGTTCAACACCTCCTCAAAGTAATACCAATACTTCCTCATCTATTCCTTCATCATCTTTGGTTTCTCAGACACTTCCATTAAGTTTTGTTATTGATTTTGTTGTTGTATCACAACAATCACATTCTCAACCAGTTAGCTCATTCGTTCAAAATATCACTATGTCTATTTTTGCGTCTATTCCCTTAATTAATACTAGTGTCATTACCACCACTCCTCCTATTTTAGTCCAATTTACTACACCCCTTGTCTCACAACATATTTCAAAACCATCGCAGCCATTAATTTCCATACCACAGTCTATTCCAATGCATAACTTCCCACAACAAACACAATCTTTTATTGCCTCTACAATGTATTATTAGCAACCACCCCTTATTCACAATCGTTTACCACTACATATATTCCACATCCTTATCAGTACATTCAACCATCAAAACCTTTATTATCTCAACAATAGATCCCACAACAGAACATCCCTCGACAAAACATCCCAGAGAAAAATATCCCCCAAAAAAGTATTCCTTCTCAATAGTACATCCCACAGCAAAATATCCCACAACAAAGTATTCCTTCTCAACAGTACATACCACAGCAAAATATCCTACAACAAAGTATTCCTTCTCAACAGTACATCCCACAACAAAAAATCCCTCAACAAAATATTCCACAACAAAATATCCCACAACAAAGTATTCCTTCTCAATAGTACATCCCACAGCAAAATATCCCACAAAAAATCTTTCTGTCTCAAAAGAACATGCCTCAACAATATAACACTCCCCAACAAAATGTTAAATAATACAATATTCCACAACAAAAATATTCCATACCAACAAAATATTCCACAACAAAACATTCCTGCCAACATTCCATATCAGCAAAATATCCCCTATCAGCAAAACATCCCTCAATAGTATCATGCATACTCACAACCTAACCAGTTCTCATTCAAACCTGTCTCATCCTCACAGTAACCAACACAATTTGATCCTCTCCAAGTCCTCATGAACCGCATATCCAACCTGGAAGCCACCTCACCAGGACCTAAAAATATGTTCTCTTATGATCATATCTACAATGAGCCCATTCACCCTTCAGTGCCATACAAATCCTATCCACTTCACTTATAGTAAAGAAGGTCTCCAGCAACACATCCATGCTTTCCAGCATGCCTGCTATTTAATATTTCATCATCAAGATCTTATGCTGAGGAATTTTTCCATGTCTCCTGTCAGTCCTTACCTGGACTAGTACAATAGCATTCCTCGAGATTCTCTTTTCTCCTTCACACAACTTGCACAAATATTATTAGAGAACTTCTCCATAAATATATCCCATAAAGTCACTATCAACGACCTTTACACTTTCAAATAGTTTGAAGATGAATTCATCGCCGACTTTGTTGCCCGCTAGAGGGGTAGGATTAACCAATTATCTTTCTCATTACCATAAACTGAGCTGATTGAAGTTTTTTGTCATTTGTGCACTAAATATATTTCATCAAAATTACAAATTCAATCATTTCAAATGTTTGATGAAGCTTTCACCATGGCATGAAAGTTAGAACTATGAGCCTTAGAATATGGATCAGTTAAGCTTCATCCCAAAAAACCACGAGCTGAATTCTAAATCATCATCCAATCCAGATAAATCCAAATCATCTACCAATGTTATAGTAGTTTAGTCCTCTTCTAAGGAAAAAACTACTATCGAGCATTCTCTTCCACAACGAAGCTACACACCCATAGGAGAGACTTATATTGCAGTCTTTGATAAACTATTGGCTGCAAATATGATATCTCTCCCACTTATTCGACCAATCAATACATTTGTATCTAAACCCACATGGTATTGAGACAATGATTATTGTAAATACCATGGGGTCAAAGGACATGACATCGAAAGGTGTCGAACATTCCGTAATTTCCTTCAAGAGTTAATTGACAAGGGTGAACTTCACTTAGACAATCCAAATGCACCCCCAAATCAAAATCTTGACATATTTAAAAAACCTTTTCCAAACCATACCCCGTCTACCAATCAACCACAAAAAAAATATGTTCAAGCTCACCATACAATCAACACCATTACTAAAACATTACCAACTTCTGAGTACACAACAATGCTAGTTGAGTCTGAATCCACATATGTAGATTCAACGACAACATCTATCGAATTTGAATTTACACCTACCAAGTCTTCATTTGTTGGGGATAATGCTATATTTACTCCCTCATCTTTACCACATGACATCACATAATCCACTCCCACAACCATCACATCCTCTAGTATAATCACATTCACGCATGTAACCTGATTTACAAACATAACTATGATACCTCTCAAAACATTCATGACACAACCACCTCTTCCTAAACTAACCATAAGCCATATCCATCCCCCATCTACAAGACCAAACAATCTGAAACTTACAAAACCTATAAATCATTTAGATCTCATTAACCGTGTTATTCAAACTCATCTTCCATCATCAACACATACTTAAACAATCACACCTAGCTCATCCAAAACAAAAAAGAACCCAATATACAAGGCATTGTTCAAGTATTTAAAATTCCTCACTATTGTTTTTCCAAATCATATTGTTATCATGGCCCTACACCTTTTTCTCCACCTTCTCCTAAAAAGTTCATTCCCGCTCCTAGAAATCACCCTATTATTTCAGGACCGAAGCCCACTTACTAAGCCTCTACATCATACCCTCGCCCCTCATCTATCACACCATCCAATCCTCCTCAATGAAAAACAACTAAACATCCCCTAACCAAAATTTTACTTCATTTGGAAGATAAAATAGATAAACCCTCATTACCATCCACATCTAGACCTAAGGGGTATTATGTGACTATTTTGGGTGACCTCCTTCAGAAATCACTAATTACATTACCACCCCTCAAACCATCATACCCACAAGGATGGAAACCCACATGGTATGAATTTAATGTTTCCTATGATATCATAGAGCATGAGGACATTCCATAGAAGATTGTAAGGCCTTTCACTTAATCACCCAAAAGCTTGGTAATCCAGATTTCCTTCCTTTTGAACCGCACCCAGCAACACCATCTTCATCTAAATCTAAATAACCCTTAGCTAAAATCTCGTCCCATCAGGTCGACGATGTACACATAGTTAATCACTCATAGAATTACAACACAGATCCCTCCAATCCTAAGAAAGCCAAAACTTTCGTAGCCATACCTCCATCACTAGAATTATTTGATTTTCCTAAAGTATCCATCTCCATATCGCCTAAAGCTTTTGATCAAACACCATCACCTAAAGCTAAGGTTTCCATACTCACTGCACCACCTTCATCCACCACTATATAATAGATCGTTTTCAAATAGTTACATTAATCCCCTATCATAATGTCACTTTACAAGTTAATTCAAACATCATCATCTCATAAAAAAGCTATGATTGAAGCCCTCCAATAAATAACACTATCGGCAGATGATCCTCTTCCCTTCACAAACTTTGTAGGTTCCCTTAAAACATTCACAACCTTATCATTCGAACCATCTGAAATCCCCTTACTTAGGCCAGAAGATCATGATCTGCCACTTTTTATTACCACTCAAATTAATGATGTCCTCTTCAAAAAGGTCATGATTGATGGGGTGCATATATCAATATTATATCATCTATTACTTTCAATCAACTTAAGTTATTGTTATCCAAAATGTGCCCCTGCTCATTTTTTGTGGCTAACTCCTCTCATTTTTTCCTCTCTTGTGCCTCAGTCATAATATTTTCTTTTCAAGCACTCAAAACCTTCTAGAAATGACACCATTGGATAGAGCTCTTTCTCAGCTTTCCAGAAAGGTAAAGTTTTCCTCCTAACTCCATGTATTTTTGAAGTTATGGCTCGGCGGAGTTTTTTTGGAAAAAATTTCCCCTGAAAGGCCCGCGGCCAATGAGATGCCGCCACGTGGCACCTAGAGTGACGGAGTGTGGGGAAATTTTGGAAAATTTTCCAAATGACCAAAAAGGTGCAAAAATTCGAATTTTTGCCCACCAACCCGATTTGGCCCTGTTTTGCCCTAAAACTTCAAATGGCCATATCTTTCGATCCAGAGCTCGGTTTTTCATGTTCTTTATATCAATGGAAAGCTGGTGAAATTATCTACAAGATTCTGGGGTCATTTTTGCATTTTGATGGAGTTTGGAGAGAGAAAATTGAAAAACGCCTCTGGCACGTGGTCATGGACAGAAATGACATTTCAACCACCGTTTTTAATGAAGAATGGCTCGCATTCTCTCCCAGCATGGCTAAAAATGTCAGGGGATGGGTCTGTAAGGATGCCCATGCTGTTTTGAATGCATTTTGGTCAATGGTTGAATCCCTTCCATGTTTTCCCGCGTTTCTCTCTCCTGGGCTCGTCCCTTGCACTGTAAAAGCCAGATTTGGCTCATTTTCAAAGGGTTGAACATTTTTTGTGTATTGCAAGTCCCCTTTCTCACCTTGGAAGTGATTTTGGTGGAATATCAGACCTTTTCTAAGAGCTGCAACTTTATTTTGCCTCTCAGGTGTTGTAATGCAAGTGATTTTGATGATTAAAATAACAATACAGCCTCTGTGATTAGTTTTCATCCTCTGCTGGTTAATTTATGATCCTTCATTACAATTATCAGTTTGTGCATGAGGTTCTTTGTTGCATTTTTATGGACTGTGTCAATCTACAGAAGTAAAAAATGCTCACCACTCCTTTGGTGCATCACCTATTAGCATTAGTTTTAGCTTTTTTGCATTCTCTATCTCTGTCTCCTTTGGAATTTAGGGTAGGGTTAGGAATATAGACCTCTGCAACTTGTAAGTGATAAATCTGACCAGAGGAACTAAGGAACCAGCCTCTAAACTAGAGATTCCTTTCTCATTTTGTAAGTCCCACACTTGGGGAAAGGATTCAATGTTGTGCAATCACACTAGATGCTAGTATGATCAAACTAGAAATCTGATCAACATCCAGGGGGTGCTGCTGATTTGCAACAACAGTTTTGGCACAGCCAGTGGGACCTTAGAGGTCTTCATCTTCATTGCAACAAAATTGATGTGCATTTGTTGCAAGTTTCTTGCTTTAAAAGAGCTATAAATTACACATCTGGCGACTCCAAGGAAGAAGAATCAGCTGGTTTTAGCAGTGCAGACTTGAAAACTCATGAGAAGAATCAACACAAGGTCAAGAGCTGGAGAGGAAGAGGTGTTGTTTGAATATCTGCAGTTATCTCCAAGAATAAGGCAAAGTGGGAGGAGAATCCAAAGGTCTCCATCTCCACCAAACAAAACTCTCTCAACTCCTCCACCTGGTAGGCCTTTCATTCAATCAACAAGGGTTCTAAGGCCAATCAGAATGGCACAAAACAACCCCTATGTCAATTTCACTGGCAGCAGCCCACTTGCTCTCAATGCACAAAATCCAATCCCAGTTGCAGCATTGAAGAACATTCCATACTTCACTGGAGAAAATCAGACCTCACCTGGTGATCATGTTAAGGATATTGCTAACATTTGTGCAATCCATGAGATCAATGAGATGCAAGTTGCTGTCAAACTGCTGGCATCTTCATTCAAAGGGAAAGCTTTGCAATGGTTCAAGAGTCTTGCCTCAGGTTCTATTCAAAATTGGAATCAGCTATGTATAGCCCTCCATGAGCAGTTTGGGGAAAAGGGAGACAACTTGTCCCTTTTGGAGCAGCTGACAACTATCAAAAGAGCTCCCAATGAGCAGCTGACTGATTTTAATTTCAGATTTCAAAGGACTTGGGAGAGAATTCCAGTGGCAGTCAGGCCAACAGCAGAAGGTGCTTTTCTTTATTACCTTAAAGCTTTAAATTCTGATATTTCTATGTTAATTCAGTCCATGGGAGGCACAACTATCCCCATTGCTTATAGCATTGCCATTAGAGCTGAAAATTGTTTGATTCAAGCTGGCAAGCTGGCTCCTAGGCCTCCAATGCCATTATTTCCAAGTTTAGAGAGCCCAAGTACTAGCCAAGTGCCTAATTTAGCTTCTATTCCCACTCCTAGAAATCAGAATTCAAGTGAAGCTTCCACTTCATCTTCTAGTGCCTCAAATGAACTTCAAGAAGTCATGAAGCAATTGCAAAATCTAGGTAATGAGCTGGTTACACTCAAAAGGCAGCAAGCTCAAGGTTTTAGACCTTCCTTCCAGCCTCAAGCTCAGCCTAACAGGTAGCCATATCAACCTCATAGACCACCCAATCCAGCTGCAAATCTAAATCAAGCAAGGCCTCCTGCCAACAGACCATTTCAGCCCTATAATCCCAATGCTACATTTGCATCTAAAGCATTAGTGCCAGTACAAAACAATATAGCTCAAGAGTATGATTGGTGTTTCCCATGCAATGAACCTCATAACTAGTCCATGTGCTTCAACGGTGCCTTGAATCAAGCATTAATGGTGACAGCAACTGGTGTGGAGGGTGAAGGTAGTCAAGGAAATAACCAGCAACAAGAAACATTCCAGCAACAATCAGCTCCAAATGATACCACACTTGTAAACTGGCAGGCAAAAGATTTTTGTGGCATGAATCAAATGATTTCCCAAAGTGTTGCAGCCAACACAAGGTCAAAGAGAAGAAATTTGGGTGAAGAACAGCCATTGGCCCCAAGTAATTCACGACCTTCTGTCACTCCACAAACTATTGGAAAATAAAATGCAATCCCAAGCACGCAAGGATTGCCTAAAATAGCCCCTAGGCCAACCCAAATGCCAGTTGTTGCTGCCCATGTGCAAGGAATGAATGTGCAGGACAAGGGACAGCAGAGGGATACTTCATCTCCATTCAGTATCATTGATCAGATGAAGAAGACAAATGTAAACATATCAATGTGGGAATCACTATCTATCCCAGGCCAAAGAGATTTGCTACAAGCTGCCATGAAGGACTGGTCAACTTCAAATCAGCAAGTCCAAATGCAAGAGAAGGTGCTCACAAATGCTGCCCAGCCTGAGGGGAATCATGGAGGACAGCAAGGTAAAATATTGAAGCCCCCTCCATTCTATGTTTCATTGATCATTGGGAACCAATTAGTACACAATTGCATGATTGATTCCGGGGCAAGTAGTTCAGTAATGCCCAAGCAAATAGCTGATCAGTTGGGAATTTAGTATGAAACCATATCCAAAGGGGTGGTGCAGTTGGATGGGACAGCAGTAACAACATTCGGGGTGATTAAAAACTTGAGTCTTACTTTGCATGCCTGTCCCAACGTGGTTGTTTTGTAAGATGTCTCAGTAATAGACCTTCCACCACTCTTTGCCCTATGTTTGTCAAGGGATTTCACAGCTAAGATTGGAGGTTACTTGTCTGCTGATTGGTCACACATGCTGTTCAGAACAAGATATGGAACCAAAGCCACAATCAGGTCTGAACCTATTGCAAACTTTCACATTGAGCCTTACACTCCAAGTCAGATTAATGCCAATTGTTCAGCGTTTGATCAAGAGGATTATCCAAGCACTGATGAAGCTGACACCAAGGTAGGAAGCATCCTAGATCTAACTCTTGATGAATGGGCAAGCAAGGTGCATGCTTTTGATCCTTATCAAGAAATAGAAGAATCTGAGCTGGGAGTCTATTGCATACATGAAGAAAATCAGCCTATTCCTAGCATCACCAAGCCAAACCACAAAGATGACAATGAGGTATGGCAGTTGTTTTTTGATGGATCAAGGAGTAGACAAGGTGCAGGAGGGGGATCCATGTTGGTTTCACCTCAAGGAGTTAAGTATTATTCAGCTTTTAGATTTCAGTTTGCATGCTCTAATAACACTGCTGAATATGAAGCCTTGGTGCAAGGACTGCATTGGGCAATCAAGAGAGGAATAAAGAACTTACAAGTCTTTGGTGACAGTGAGTTGATTGTCAACCAAGTCAAGGGGTAGCATGCTGTCAAGAATGATCTACTCAAGTGCTACAAGAATAGGGTGTGGGACCTCATTGAAGATTTTGAGGGTTTTGGCATCAAATCCATTCCTAGGAAAGAGAACCAAGCTGCTGACAGGCTTGCAGCAGTTGGGGCAGCCTTTGACGTTGTGGAGAGCATTCAAAAAGACAAGGTACAGCCAAACATCCATGTGATTGTGAGGCCTTCAGTGCCAGATAACAATGTAAGTTGGCAAGTGTTTGAAAATGATCAGCAAATCATCCATTTCTTGCAAGAAGAGGCTGAATTCTCAGCCAAAAATCAGGAAAAGTTAGAGCAGCAGTATGGTGACCAAGTGGTGCAGCTGAGAACCAACAAACTACCAAAGGGACTTATTACTTTGGAGTCCATTTTCAATCCTAATGATCAGTTTAGGAAGGAGAAAGCAAACATCCAAGTGAAGGGAGAAGATTCAGTGTCCATCTCAGTAGAAAGAGGCAAATCACTCCAAATTGGTAAGATGACAACTGAGCAAGAAAGGTATGAGTTCATACAACTTTGTCAAGAATTCCCTGATGTGTTTTCTTGGAGCTATGAAGATTTGAAAGGTTTCAATCCCGAGTTAGCTCAACACACCATTGAATTGGATCCAAATACTAAGCCCATCAGGTAGAAACAAAGGCCAGTCAACCCCCACATGGAGCCTCTCATGAGAAAATAATTGAATAAGTTGATAGAATCAAGAATCATATTCCCTATCAAGCATTCTAGTTGGGTTGCCAACTTGGTTCCAGTCAGAAAGAAGAGTGGGGAAATTAGATTGTGTGTTGACTTCAGAGATTTGAATAGAGCATCTCTCAAGGATCATTATCCACTTCCTTCCATGGAGCAGATTTTACAAGTTGTTGCTAGCTCCGAGAGGTTTTCACTACTTGATGGCTATTCAGGGTATAATCAGATTATGGTGAAGGAAGAAGATCAGTTCAAGACAACCTTTACAACTAAATGGGGAACTTATGCATACAGGAAAATGCCATTTGGGTTGTCCAACGCTGGAGCTACCTTCCAAAGAGCAATGGACATGGCGTTCAAAGGTTTGATTAACAACATTGTACTGATATATCTTGATGATATCACTGTTTTTTCAAAAAATACAGCAGACCACCTCTTTCATTTGAGACAAGTGTTCCAAAGGTGTAGAAGATTTGGAGTCTCCTTGAATCCTAAAAAGTGTGTTTTTCTAGCCCATGAAGGAAAGCTCCTTGGCCACATTGTCTCCAAAGAAGGATTAGCAATTGATCCAGAAAGAGTCGAAGCCATAAGAGCACTGCCATTGCCAAGCCACAAGAAGGCCCTTCAAAGTTTCTTGGGAAGAATAAATTTTGTTCGGAGGTTTGTCCCAAATTTTGCAGCCCTTGTCAGACCTATCACCAAGATGCTAAATAAAAGCATGGCTTTCAAATGGACAGGAGAAGGAAAGGAAAGTTTTGAAGCAATCAAAGAAGCCATCTCTCAAGCCCCAACTCTCATCAACCCGGATTTCTCCAAGGATTTCATCCTCTATGCGTTTGGAGGTGATGATACTATTTCTGCAATTTTGGTACAGCAGAATAAAGACAATGATGAGCAGCCAATTGCTTTCTTCAGCCAAATCCTGGAGGACTATGAGGTGAGATATTCTTTCATTGAGAAGCATGTTCTTGCAGTAATCAAGAGCTTGAAGAAATTCAAGCATCTAGTTTCAAACAATAAGGTCCAATTGCTGGTTTCTCATGCGGGGGTTAAAGACTTCCTCCTCAACAAAGACTTGAATGAAAAAAGGGCAGGTTGGATTACTTGTGTCATGGAGTATGACATTGAGATCAAAGTCACCAAGTTGGTAAGAGGAAAAGGATTGTGTGAGCAGCTGATCTTGAGCAAACAAGAGGAATCATGCAACGAGGAGGCTGTTTTGGCATTGCAAGACAGCCATGAGCAAGGAAGCACTCAAAAGGAGAATGATGGTGTCCCCACTCCTTGCTGGACCCAAGGTATAATGCACTTCCTAAGCACAGGTCTATGTCCTCCAGAGATGAACAAGACCCAAAGAAGACACTTCAGGTTGCAAGCTGTCCCATATGCCCTTGTTGATGGTGTTTTATTCAAAAGAGATGTGAATGGAGTACTGTTGAGATGCATTGGTACAAATCAGATTCATAAGGTGCTGGAAGAGTTCCATGGTGGACCAGCTGGTGGCCATTTTGCACCAAGAGTGACAACTCTAAAGATCATGAGGGCTGGTTATTATTGGCCCAAGATTTTCAATGATTGTTATGCATGGATCAAGAGGTGCAAGAATTGTGCATTTTTCACAGGTAAAGAGAGGCTAGCTGCCCTCCCATTGCATCCAATTTCAGTTGACCAGCCATTCATGCAATGGGGTTTAGACTTCATTGGAGTTATTAATCCCAATTCGAGCCAAGGGCACAAGTGGATTTTAACAGCCACATATTACTTCACCAAATGGACTGAAGCAGTAGCACTCAAGGAAGCAAATGAATCTAGCATCCTAGACTTCTATGAGGGAATAGTAACCAGATTTGGCATACCAGCTACAATAATATCAGATAATGCATTGGCATTCATTGGATCCAAGGTGACTGAATGGGCTGTCAAGAACGGGATCTACCTAAGTACTTCATCAAACTATTACCCCCAGGGTAATGGCCAGGCTGAATCTACAAACAAGAACTTGTTGAGGATCATTAGGAGGACTCTTGATGAGAATCAGAGGTCTTGGCATACCAAATTGAAATCAGCCTTATGGGCTGATAGGATAACTCCTAAAAGATCTACAGGTAACTCTCCATTCAAGCTTGTTTATGGAAGAGAGGCAATTTTACCCATATCACTTGAGTTGCCAACATTGGAACTCATGAAACAGTTGGAGTTGTTGGAGTTTGAGCCCATGGAAGTCAGATATGCAGAATTGATGGAGCTCCAAGAAATCAAAAATCAGGCATCCCAAGCAATGGAGAAGGATCAGGCTTTGATAAAGAAGACCTTTGATAGAAAGGCCAAGAACAGATCCTTCCAAGTTGGAGATCTAGTGTTAAAATGGGATGCAAATAGAGCAAAACCGGGAAGGCATTCAAAATTTGATGCCATTTGGAGTGGCCCATACATGGTCACAAAGTGTAAGGACAGCAATGCTTTCCAGTTGTCTTCATTGGATGGCGAAGAACTGCAGATTCCAGTCAATGGAATCCATCTGAAGCATTGCTACTGAAGGAAATGCTTCACCCTGTACATATTATTTTAGGTTTTTCATTCCTCTAAGTGCTTGTGCACATTGTTTTGTTGTAGATTAGTTTTTCTTTCCCTAAGTGCTTTGGCACAAGCTTGTCGTTCCTGGAGATGTGTTTGCAGGCCTTGCTCCATTAGGTGATATTCCATCTTCTTCCTTGCAGTGTTCTAGTCAGTTGGGGTATCAAATAGAGAATTCAATGACTCCATAACCAATGGATTGCTTCAGGAAACTGGTAACTTCATCCAGTAGGCAGATGACCCCTCTGAGTCGCCAAAATTGTTATCCAAAATATTCCCCTGCTCATTTTTTGTGGCTAACTCCTCTCATTTTTTCCTCTCTTGTGCCTCAGTCATAATATTTTTCTTTTCAGGCACTCAAAACCTTCTAGAAATGACACCATTGGATAGAGCTCTTTCTCAGCTTTCCAGAAAGGTAAAGTTTTCCTCCTAACTCCATGTATTTTTGAAGTTATGGCTCGGCGGAGTTTTTTTGGAAAAAATTTCCCCTGAAAGGCCCGCGGCCAATGAGATGCCACCACGTGGCACCTAGAGTGGTGGAGTGTGGGGAAATTTTGGAAAATTTTCCAAATGACCAAAAAGGTGCAAAAAATCAAATTTTTGCCCGCCAACCCGATTTGGCCCTGTTTTGCCCTAAAACTTCAAATGGCCATATCTTTCGATCCAGAGCTCATTTTTTCACGTTCTTTATATCAATGGAAATCTGGTGAAATTATATACAAGATTCCAAGGTAATTTTTGCATTTTTATGGAGTTTGGAGAGATAAAATTGAAAAATTCCTCTGGCACGTGGTCATGGACAGAAATGACGTTTCAACCATCGTTTTTAATGAAGAATGGCTTGCATTCTCTCCCAGCATGGCTAAAAATGTCAGGGGATGGGTCTGTAAGGATGCCCATGCTGTTTTGAATGTGTTTTGGTCAATGGTTGAATCCCTTCCATGTTTTCCTACTTTTCTCTCTCCTGGGCTCGTCCCTTGCACTATAAAAGCCATATTTGGCTCATTTTCAAAGGGTTGAACATTTTTTGTGTATTGCAGGTCCCCTTTCTCACCTTGGAAGTGATTTTGGTGGAATATCAGACCTTTTCTAAGAGCTGCAACTTTATTTTTCCTCTCAGGTGTTGTAATGCAAGTGATTTTGATGATTAAAATAACAATACAGCCTCTGTGATTAGTTTTCATCCTCTGCCTGTGTTGTTTGGTTAATTTATGATCCTTCATTACAATTATCAGTTTGTGCATGAGGTTCTTTGTTGTATTTTTATGGACTGTGTCAATCTGCAGAAGTAAAAAATGCTCACCACTCCTTTGGTGCATCACCTATTAGCATTAGTTTTCCTTTGGAATTTAGGGTAGGGTTAGGAATATAGACCTCTGCAACTTGTAAGTGATAAATCTGACCAGAGGAACTGAGGAACCAGCCTCTAAACTAGAGATTCCTTTCTCATTTTACAAGTCCCACACTTGGGGAAAGGATTCAATGTTGTGTAATCACACTGGATGCTAGTATGATCAACTAGAAATCTGATCGACATCCAGGGGGTGCTACTGATTTGCAACAACTTTTACCTCCTACCATCGTTGGTCAAACTCCAATCTTATTACATGCTTTTAATGACACTATCGCACCCATATTAGGTATCGTTATCCTACCACTTAAAGTTGGTGTCAAGACCTTACATGAACTCTTCTACATTATAGAAAGATATTTCCAATACAACATGTTGTTAGGACACCCCTGGATATGCACTATGAGGTGTGTTCCTTCTACATTACATCATTGTGTTAAATACGAACATAAAGACCAAACATTCACAGTCCCCGCAGACCCAAATACATTCGTTGATTGCTATATGACATATCATCCAAATAATGTACTTGTGCCCAAATCCACATCGGAATCATTTGAAGAACCATTTACTAGTACATCCATCCCTTCCTCTACACTACCAGATGATTCCTCCATTAATGACATTATACAATTCCTTACACTGGGGGAATACCACCTTCTCATGCTTAACTCCATCCCTTCACCAAAAACTTATGGTCACCCTGACAAACAACCTATGTACGAGCCTAACATAGGATACATTGTCTCTTACGGCCCCGCATATCTCAAAAAAAACTTTATTTATGGGGTACTTGATCATTCTCCATCCCATTCAATCAACCAACATTATACAAATCCTTACACATTGGAGTTCAAATCTTTAGATAACCTAGAATTTGCTTATATGTACCTTCCTCGTTATGTGTGGAAAGGTTTCAGTCTTGGTCATTATGAACAAGGAATACATGATTTGATTATTCAAAGTTCCCTTAAAAATTATGAGAAATATGGCCTAGGTTATGAGATACGTAGTTCCAACCCATTCAAACCCACTACATACATACATATCACCAAACTAGAACCATCGTCACCTACTAGCCCTGAAGATCCTATGAACATAGATAATATAGTATCCATTCCACCTAACTTTTTTTTAGTCAATACTATTTCCTTAGGTCCTTTGACTTATCAATCTAACCATGCTACCAAACAAATTCCTCTCATTTGGCCAGGAATGATTGAGGAAGATTCGTCCACTATTGATATCCTTCAATGTCACGACGATCGAGATATCATTTCTCATATGGGAGCTAAAGATGATTTCCTTGAAAAATATCTGCCACCTCACACATCAACTCTTCTTAATGACTCTACTATCAACATTAACTTAGGAACCTCTCAGGATCCTCCTATTGTTAAGATCATTCAGCCACTAAGTCCACAATAACTTGAGGATTTCATTACCTTCTTATCAAAATATAGTCAATCTTTTTCTTAGCCATACAATGATATGTCTAGTCTTGATCCTAATATTTTTTGTACATAATATTGTCACATATCCAAATGCCAAGCCCATTGATAAGAAACTTCGTAAGATGCATCCCCGTATAACTCTCTTTATTAAAGAAGAGTTACAACACCTTCAATTAGCTAATTTTATCATACCCATTGATTATCCACAATGAGTTTCTAATATTTTTCTTGTAACCAAAGCCTCAGGAAAGTTATGCATCTTCAAAGACTTTAGGGATCTCAATCTTTCATGTCCTAAAGATGATTTTCCCCTTCCAAACATAGATCAACTCGTTGACCTAACAGTTGGCCATGAAATGTTTTCCCTTATAGATGGTTTTTTTGGTTATAATCAAATTCTTATCGTCACCAACAATCAACATAAAACATATTTCATTACCCCTTGAGGAACCTTCTGCTATCGTGTCATGTCATTTGGTCTTAAAAAATGTAGGAGCTAGTTACCAATGAGCCATGACCTACATTTTTCATGACCTTATCCACAAAACTGTTGAAGATTATGTTCATGATCTTTTAGGAAATTCCAAACAACACAAATATCACCTTGCCATCCTTGAATCAATCTTTACCTGTCTCATTCAGTATTGTCTTCATCTCGATCCCGTAAAATGTGTTTTTGGTGTTCTCACCGAAAAAATCTTAGGAATCTTCATATCTATCTAAGGTATTGAATTTGACCTAGAAAAGGTTAAATCCATTGTTGAAATTCCTCATCCATCCAATCTTAAACAATTATGTAGCCTCAAAGGTAAGTTACAATCCATTTGGTACTTTATATCACAATTTTTTGATTGCTCTCAACCATTTCATCATCTTCTCTGTAAGGACGTAAAATTTCACTGGGATGTGATTTTCATAAATCCTTTGACGAACTCAAAAATTATCTTCTATCACCACTAGTTCTCACACCTCCTTACAAGGGGGAGCCATTTTACCTATACATATCCACTTCAGATCATGCCTCAGGAAATATGCTTACTCACCGTAATGATCAAGGTCGAGAACAGGTTGTATATTATATCAGTCATACACTCCATGAATGTGAAACTCATTGCACCTAAGCTGAGAAATTGTGTTTTTCCATGTACTTCACAACCACTAAGCTTCGTAAATATATTCTTAATCATAAAACCTATGTTGTCACTAGCTTCAATCCCCTTAAAAGTATGCACTCTAAACCATACCATAGTGATCGTATTACTCAATGGCTTATGCTTATGACTAAATTTGATCTCGGTTTCATATCACAAAAATACATTAAGGTACAGACTATTGCAAACCATCTTGTTGATGCAACCCTTTCTAAAAATCAAATCCCTCATGAATACTTTCCTAAAAAATTCATCAATAATGTCAACAAATATGATTTTATACTTGTCAAAATGACTCTCTTCTTCAATGGTTCTAAATTCTAGGAAGGGGGAGGATCTAGTATTGTTAGCATACCTCCTTGGGACATTCTGCTTCCGTTGTCATTCAAACTCAACTTTGAATGTACCTTTTGGCTAGATTTTATGCACAGTTAGATACACAAACCTAAGCATTCATGGGATAAATCCCCTTCATTTAACGGTGAAGCTCACATGTGAGTTATTTGTTTATTCTATGGCATATTTAAACTAAATTATGGATATTACTTTAATTTAATAGCTCATGAACCATAGCTAAACAACTCGGCAGCAAGTAAGAAATTGTATGGTAACTCGAAAAATTAGAAATGGAAAGCGGAAACTGGAAGTAAATATGTGAAGGGAACGTGTGTGGTAACAAGTAGTTATCAGAGCAAGTTAAGGCCATGTGGAATAAAAAAATATTAAATAATTCTTATAACTTTAGCAAATGAAAAGAAGTGTACTCATATGAAATTTAAAGATAACACAAAGTTTACCATTATCTTCCACAATTTGCACAGTAAGAATTTAGAAGACACAAAGTTTAACCAAAATCATCCTTTCTTAATATTCAACTTTTAGCCATTTACAATATGCACATCTAATTATTTCAATGTAAAGTCTGAAACAATTATGTACAACGTAAAATAGTAGTTTACCAAAAGTCCTAAGATCCCCGACCTCATAGGTCTCTTCCTCTATTTATAGTCATCATAAGTAAAGTATAAGGAAGCACTATCCATTATACTTCAATCAATGAATAACTGCAAAATAGTTAGGAGTTGAGCATTTTTATCCTTAAGTTCTTTGTTGCATGCCACATAGAAATTTGGAATGTTCCATCTTTAAAAACTAGAATAACTACCTCTTAACTACCACAAAGTAATTGACTTTATCAAACAACTTGAAGTAACGGTGATTAACCACTGAATTACTCAATTCTTACAAAAAATATACTTGAGGAGTAAAAACGAGAAGAAGAAGAAGAAGAAGAAGTCTGCCCATACTACATTAAATTATGGTGGTTGGATGTTACTGTGCCTGGGCGTGCAACAGAATTAATACAAATTTTTACCCCTTTACACTTTCCAAATTTGAGATATGATGTTTTTGGTGCATAGAGGGCTCTAATACCTTTCTAAAAATTCCAAGAATGCATGAAACAGAGCTCCGAGCGGAAAGTTATAACCGTTTAAAGTTGTGTAATTTCTCCTTACCTGTGGGAATCTGACCCTCATTTACTTCTCATTCTCTACGTACTTCTCCATTTACTTTAATTTTTATCATTTGTAGATAAGTAAATTATTTTTCATTTACCACATTACTTTACTTTTCATTTTCCTTTGTTAAGCGGATTTTCCACACTACTTTACTAGTCTTAAGTTTTGTGAAGTAAAATAGTTTCATTTCACCACCTTACTTTACTTTTCCTTTTCCTTTGTTAAGCGGCTTTCTCACATTATTTTATCATTATTTTCATTTCCTTTGTTATGTGGCAATTTCACATTACTTTACTACTTTTACTTGAAATAAGTAAAGCAATTTCAATTCACCGCATTACTCTATTTTTCTCCTCCTTTGTTATCTGGTGATTTCACATTACTTTACTGCTTTTACTTAAAATAAGTAAAGTAATTTCAATTCACCGCATTACTCTATTTTTCTCCTCCTTTGTTATGTGTGATTTCACATTACTTTATTTTTTTTACTTAAAATAAGTAAAGTAATTCCAATTCACCGCGTAACACTACTTTTCCATTCCTTTGTTATGCGGTGATTTCACATTACTTTATTGTTTTTACTTAAAATAAGTAAAGCAATTTCAATTTACCACTTAACGAAAAAGTAGTGATGGGCCATAACTTTTGACCAGATGCTTTGTTTTTCGAGATCTTGAAATTTCTGGAAATCTCTCTACCTCCTCTACACAATGGAATCATGAACATTAGTTTTTGGTGGGAGTAGCTGAGAGGAGAAAAAAAGAAAAAAACCACCTTCAGCATAAAGTAAATAGTTTCAGACAATAGTGTTATCGTAGTGTGGGCAGATTTTTTCTTCCGCAAAAATGGGAAAAGCATGAAGTAAATAGTTTTAGGGATTTTTAGGCATTTTAGGAAAACGGGTATTTCTCCAACTACTTTTAATCAACCTTTTGCAACCTTCTAGAGAATACTAGAGCAAATCTACAAAAATTTAAAAGCCGTATCCTAAGATTTCTAAGTGAAATCTTTGGGGACACTAATTAGCTCCGTCTGTGGACATCTTTATTTCTGTCGGAATAGACGAAATGGAGATGAGATCCCAGCATCTCTGGTTTCAAGTCCTTTCCATTGGGCCATGGAGTTGAGTTTGACCTTGATCTTTTAAGAATTTGCCTCCCAAATCTGTGATGCAATTAACACTGAACTGGAATTACCCGATGACTGCTAGCTGGAAATTGATCTGTGGCGCTCTAAATAAATCTAAAAAATTACTCCAATTATCTGATTTGATTCAGAAGAGAGGAAAACATGGCAAAAAACTATATACAAACATGTAAAATCATACATGTTTCAAGTGGAAACACGTAGAGTGTGCACGGGCACTTATTTTGCTGAAAACAAAACTACCTACTCTACTTTAACCAAAGGCAAAGGAAGCTCAGATGAATCTTGTAAAGGTAGGGAGAAATGGTTTCCTTTCCCTACAAACTTAGACCATGTAGTTAATTTTGCAGTGAACATGGTCCATAGCAAGAGAGAAAAATATTTTAAATTCGGTTCTCCACCCTTCCTACCAAAGTATTAACAACAAATAAAAGAAATACCTCCTTTAATTGTTTTGTATTTGGATTTGAGAGGTACTATGGTTGAACTTTGGTGCATTTTAGATCATCTTTGAAAGAGGGATATGTGAGAACCAATATCGAAACAATGCACCACGACGAAAGTTGCACTCCGATGGTAACATCATAGCTCCAACACAATAAGCAAGATTTGAACAATGGAAAGAATATGTAAATAAGAAAATAGGTCTGCTCATGCTCATAGATCAAAAAAGGAAGTACAAATAGGGGTGTTGTGTAACCCACATGCCTAAACAAGGAAAGTAAGCCCTATGACACCACTGACACATATGACACCACTAAAGGAGGAGTTACAATTCCAAATAAGGAATGTAACTCCTATGACGCACTGACGTAAATGACAATGACATATTCTATGACAGAATCTGACACTTGTAATTTGACTCCCTAAGACTTATGACTCTCGCAAGGTGAGATGACTCACCATTTGATGTGGATGATGACTAGGCAAGTCACACACACCAACACCTCCCCTTCATCGAAGTTGAGGTAGAGGTCACGGTAAGACAGAACAGAAAAGAAGACTCCCCTAGATAACTAAGAAAGATGTGCCAATGGGGCCCGGTAACTAAAGGCCTCATAAGGTACCCATATACAAACAACATATTTCTGGAAGGAAAACAAGGAGGGGAATAACTATATAGCCTGAAGAAGATGGGTAGCTATAGAAAACCTCACCCCAATAAGAGACCGCAAGTGAATAAATTTCACCTCATTGAAGGGCTTGGTGAATATATCTACAACTTGATTAGTTGTCTGAACATACTGTATGTCAATGATGTTTTCATGTATTAGCTCCTGTATGAAGTGTAAGTGAATCTCAATGTGCTTTGTCCATTGATGCTGAACTAAATTTCTACAAATCAAGATAGTGCTCATGTTGTCACAGTAGATAATGACAGGCCGCCAAAAGTGGATGCCAAAATCTATCAAGATACCTTGTAACCAAACAGCTTATGTGGCAGCGTTAACTGCTCCTTTGTACTTTGCTTTTGTCGATGATATAGCAATGACATTCTGCTTCTTGCTAGACCAACTGACAGGACCTGAGCCAAGAGTGAAATTGTAGCCTACGGTAGACTTCGGATGCTCTAGATCACCGGCCCAATCAGATTCGGTAAATCCAACCAGGTCAATCTCAATCCCTCATAAGTAATGAATACCATCTGTGTGAGTGCCACGAAGATAGTGAAGGATCTACTTTGTTGCTTTTAAATGAAGCTAATGAGGCTCCTGCATAAATCTGGACATGATCCCGATAGCATATGATAGATCTAGTTGAGTGTGAGTAAGGTAGATCAAGATCCCCACCAATTGCCAATAAAGGGTACTGTCAACCAAGGGGGAAGAGCAATCAGAAACCAACTTGACCCCGGAAAGAAAAGGAGTAGGTGAGGACTTGCAATCAGACATGTGAAAATGAGCAAGCAAATCAAGAGAGTACTTAGGCTGCGAGATCATAATTCTTGAGTCAGATTGTGAAATTTGGATCCCAAGAAAGTAATGAAGTAATCCTAAGTCAGACATAGAGAACTTGTTGGCCAAGGATATCTTCACAGAATCAATGATAGAGGAAGAGCTACCCGTGATCAACAAGTCATTAACATATAGAACAAGAATAAACATGGAGTCATCCTGTCACAACATATACACATTTGGGTTAGAGTGACACTGAGTAAACCCTGATACAAGTAAAAAGGAGTCCATCTTGTCATACCAAGCCCGAGGGGTTTGTTTAAGGCCGTAGAGAGACTTCTTTAACTTGTAAATGAGGGATCGATCATGGACATAACCCAGAGGTTGTAACATATAGATCTCTTCCTCTAGGTCCCCATGAAGGAAGGCACTCTTAACATTCATCTGGTGGACTTCCCATCTGTTAGCACCAGCGATGGTAAGGTTCAGTCAAATGGAAGTCATCTTTGCAACTGGAGAAAAGGTTTTTGAGTAATCAACCCCAGCTACCTAGGATAAACCCTTAGATATAAGTCGTGCTTTATACTTCTTGACTTCTCCATTGGATCCATACTTTTTCCGATATATCCACCTACACCGAATGATTTTATTCCTTTCGAAAGAGGGGTAAGATATGTTGGATTTTAAAATGGTACTTCAACAAAACCATAGTCAGGGGACAACAAGCCCCTCCTCTTTATGGGAGGGGTTCCCTTATTAAAAGCAAGTAGCAAAGCTTATATACAAATGTTCAACTTTCATCTTAAAGCTAGACTTCTGACATCTTGAAATGATTTTTTTACCAAAATAGCTTACCAATACAAATGAATGGAAGAAACTAAAGAAAGGGAAGAGCATAATATAACAATACTTTCAGGAAATAGAGATAGCAGAGTATAACCTTATACGTATTGAGAAAAGGTGATACATAATAGAATCATTCACATTCACAACATAAGATATCATTCCATAGACACAAAGTTCTAGAAATCATATCAATAAGAACACAAAGTTTCTTATTGCAGAAGATAAATGATCCACAGATTTCAGGCAAACAAGAAGAGACAATAGATGAAGATAGAGAGAAAGGGGAAATTCTTCTGTATTGATTGCTTTCAATTCTATTTACACTTCAAAAGTATTAGAGTCCAACGTTTTATAATGAGCCAAGATCTTACATTTATAGATGAAGTGAAGAGAGGAGAAGAAGAGAAGGAAAGAAATATAATTTGGAAGTTCAACCACCAACCATCAATGCCCCAACAAATCAGCTTACAATCTGTCAAATCTAGTTCTGCATGTCTTTAGCATGCTGAAGAAGAAAGGATGGAAGATCAGATCAAATCTGATCTAGTTGAAGCAGTCAAATCACATATTAATGGTGTGAAAGACATTTTCTAGATTTTCACCCAAATCAAGATATCCAATTGGTTCTACATGTCATTTGGAAGATGTTAAGAGTTTTCCAAAAATTCCTCCCTTGCCCAAATCCGCGCTTCCAGTTGAAAGATATGGCCATTTGAAATTCTACATTGAATCCGTACAAAAATGGCGAAAATGTAGTCTTTTGAAAAACGGATCTGCAAGCCCGAAATTCACTTTTGCGCCTTTTGTGAAAATGCAAAATTATAAAAACCTCTCATAGCCCCACAAGCCCATAACTTCACTTTTGATATAGGTCTGACACGTGGCTTTGCCTAAGTGACAACGGGGTTGCGGCTCACTTTATAATTTTACTTCTTTTGGAAACAAAGCCAAGATTCCCAAAAAGCTCCGACGACCCACATTCCCGCTTTGACTTTTGATGAAGGCTCAACATTTGACTTTTTCTGGTGCATCAACAGGGTTGCGCTTTACTTTTACACTTTATTCCTTTTACAAAATAAAGCAAAAAACTCCAAAGTTCTCTAGCGATCTTCCTCCCCGCTTTGAATTTTCAACGTATATTCATTACCTGGCTTCAGCAAGGTTGCGGCTCATTTTGTAATTTTATTCCTTTTGGCAATAAAGCCAAAATTCCCAAAAGGCTCTGACGACCCGCCTTCCTGCTTTGAACTTAAAAATGGTCATGTGTCCCTTTGCGGGCCTTTTCTATTTTTTTGTGTTTTGACTATGTCCCTCTATTTGGCGAAGGCTTTATGTCTAACCTGGGATACATGGAGGCTTCCCGCTCATTTGGAGACTCTGTTTGGACATGACCTTCGGAGGTGTGCCAATTGGACACGTGGAGAGCTGGCACACATTTGGGACCTACTTTTGTATTTTCCCCCTGAAAGAGCGTCGAAGGGACACGTGGGGATATCCGTTGGTTCTCCTTTCCTTAGCCAATTCAATGGCTACTTCTGCCCCTTCTGACTTCTGTTGGACCCTAGACACGTGGAGATCTGGCACTTGTTTAAGGAACCACCTTTGGATTTGACCCTTAAAGGTGCACCGATGACACACATGGCATCGTCCACTGGCCTTAGACTTTTCAACGGACAGTTTAACTTTTTGAGGCTCTAACCACGTGGAGGGCTGGTGCTCATTTGGGGTCTGTCCCTTGGGTCTCACTTCTAAATTTATGCCGATGAGGCATGTGGCGCCTTCCACAGGTCCATTGCTTTGCCTCGAGTTGACTCGTATGCAAATTCTGAAAACTTCGAGCCCTTTTTTTAATCTTCTCCTGAGTGCTTTGATCTCCTTTGACGTTGTTGGCCTCCTTCACCAACCCTGCCCCTTCATTGTTGGATTTGGAATGTGGGCTCGCATAACTGAACTACCCCTTCCGATTTTATTTTGTGTGGGGTCGTCTTTGATCAATTTTTCCGATGGGAAAAATTGGGATAACATGCACCAACTCAAACTTTTCAAAACTTGACTTGAAAAATGAGGGGAATTTTGAGGGTGACAACAACTAGCTCTTTCTAGGGATGATTTAGCTGGGACAGAGGAATGAGGCAAGATCAAGAACCATAGAAAAAATTTGGGAAAGTAGATCAGTGCCTTATCCATTAGGAAAATAGAGTCAAAGGCAAAACCAATACAGAATACAACACACACAGAAGGGAAACAAACCAAAAGGAAAGACAAAAACAACACACAACACACAACAAGGAATAGGAAAGGAAACAAGCCAAAACAAGGAAAGTGTATACAAAGAAAGAAGAGGATATTTATAGGGGAAAGAAGAAGGATTGCATGAAACTTACACAACTCCAGAGACAGGCTAAGAAAAATAAGTACCTTTGTGGAACAACATGGTGAAAGTACGAGGCACCCGTGAATTGAAGATGAGCAGTTGGGTGTACCAAAATATCATGGGAACACTATGTGGCTTACAAAGAAAAATTGAGGAAAGAAGACCATTCAGATAGTGATACTCCATACTAAAAACATTCAATCCTTGTGAAGAACTGAATAACTTCCTGAGGTTCCTCTTCTATAGATGAATAGTATCATACAAAGACTTGTACGACCCTCGACTACCTTCATATTGATTTCTGCACATCACCAAACTTTTACAACTGGATCAATGAGAAAATCCAATCCCAATAATGTCAACTCCCTGTTTTGATGGAATGATACTAGCATATGAATGAAGATTGCAATTATCACCATGGCACATCTCATGAGAAACATAAATTTCCATTGAATTTTCCTTGTAACCATATTTAAGAGGAATTTGGAAAAAGATACTGGATGGTTTACCATTAGGTGCAATCTTGACCATGTTTTTGAAAAACATACATGTTGTTTTTGTAAAATCAGCACCTAATTCTAGAAGATCATGACTCTTAGGTATAAGTTGCATTGCTTATTTGTCTTCATGATTAGCAGGGAATTGAAATGTTTTCAGACTAAGTAAATATTGATCAACAACATCATGCTCTTCCTTTTTTTTGCATTATGAAGGGTGAGTTGAGACAGGATTTTCATAGTTGTGAAGAAACGATTCCAAGCATGGCTCTCCATTTTCTATTTGTTTTGAAGGATTGCAAAAAGGCTCATGTGTGCTCATCTCATCCATAGATATAACATGGGAATTAGTGATCTCGTTAATTTATTTTTCTTCGGGTAAAGGCACTTGCTTATCTTTGAGAGAACTTAAAACAACAAGAGAATGGTCTGCATTGATCTTCATCTCAGTGCATTGAAATTCTTCATTCATAGGAGAGAGAGAGGGATCTTGTCCATTTTTTTATGATGAACATCCACTTCCACCAGCATAGGAGCACTTCTTTTAAAACAAGAACATTCAACCTTAGTACATGACATATCTTCTACAGACTCTATTTCAGGTTGAAAGAAAGCCTCAAGTTGTTTGTCTTCTTCATTATTTGAAGGAATATTAAATTGACATGCATCACGTGGAGAAACAAGAAGACATTCATTGGTGGAATTGAGATAATGTTGAGGAATGAATACCTAGTCATGAGTATCTTCTAGAACTTGAATGTTCTCCTCTTTGTTACAAGTTGTCTCAAATTCATTGACTAAGTGTTCTTCAGCTTGTTTTAGAAGTTGTTGCAATGTTTGTGGAAAAAATCTTGGATTTACACCTCTGTAGAAGTTCTACAGAAACCGAGCTTGTTCTGGACTGACTCGATCTTGAAAAATTTTAATAGGGATATTTCCATCATCATCCTCATCACTGTCACTATCACTCGTTGGTGATGTGGGCCAAAAAGTGTTTTTCATTTTCTTTCGTTCCTAGGAAGGTTCCTAGATCAAGAGAATGAACATGACAGGATTTTATTCCCTAGCGGTCTTTTTCCCACTTGTATACCGTAGAGTCTCCAGACCAAAAATGACCTTGAATTTGTTCTTTTAGAAAGGGATACGTTTGAAATGAAATCCCCAATGGAATCACCAAAAACTATTGGGTTTTAAAATGGTACTTTAACAAAACCATAGTCAGGGGACAGCAAATCCCTCCTCTTTATTGGAGAGGATCCCTTATTGAAAGTAAGTAGCAAATATTTTACACAAATGTACAACTTTCATATTAAGGCTAGACTTCTGACATTTTGAAATATTTTTTTACCAAAATAGCTTATCAATACAAACGAATGGAAGAAACTAAAGAAAGGGAAGAGCAGACTATAATAGTACTTTTAGGAAATATAGATAGCATAGTATAACCTTATATGTATTGAGCAAAGGTGATACATAATAGAATCATTCACATTCATAGCATAAGATATCATTCCATAGACACAAATTTTCAGAAATCATATCAATAAGAACACAAATTTTCTTATTGCAGAAGATAAATGATCCACATATTTCAGGCAAGTAAGAAGAGACAATAGATGAAGATAGAGAGAAAGGGGAAATTCTTCTGTATTGATTGCTTTTGATTCTATTTACACTTCAAAAGTATCAGAGTCCAATGTTTTGCAATGAGTCAAGCTCTTACATTTATAGATGAAGCGAAGAAAGGAGAAGAAGAGAAGGAAAGAAATATGATTTGGAAGCTCAACCACCAACCATCAATGCCCCTGTAAATAAGCATACAATTTGTCAAATCTGTATCTATGTGTCTTTGGCATGCTGAAGAAGGAAGGATGGAAGATCATATCAAATTTGATCTAGTTGAAGCAGTCAAATCACATATTAATGGCGTGAAAGATGTTTTCTAGATTTTAACCAAAATAAAGACATCAAGTCGGTTCTCCATGTCATTTGGCGTATAGTAGACGTCAAGAATTTTCCAAAAAGTCCTCCCTTTCCCAAATTTGAGCTTCCAGTTGAAAGATATGGCCATTTGAAATTTTGCATCGAATCTATACAAAAATGGCGAAAATGTAGTCTTTTCATAATGGATCTGCGGGCCCGAAATTCACTTTTGCACCTTTTGCAAAAATTTAAAATTATAAAAACCTCCCGCATCCCCGCAAGCTTGCACCTTCACTTTGGATATAGGTCTAACACGTGCCTTTACCTTAGTGGCAACAGAGTCACGGCTCACTTTATAATTTTACTTCTTTTGGAAACAAAGCCAAGATTCCCAAAAAACTCTGACGACCCACCTTCCCGCTTTGAATTTTAATGCGAGCTCAATATTTGACTTTTTCTGGTACACTGATGGGGTTGCACTTTACTTTTACACTTTATTCCTTTTACGAAATAAAGCCAAAAACTCCAAAGTGCTCTGGCCATCTGCCTCCCCGCTTTGATTTTTTAACACATATTCATTACCTAGCTTCAACGAGGTTACAGCTCATTTTGTAATTTTACTCCTTTTGGAAATAAAGCCAAAATTCCCAAAAGGCTCTGACGACCCGCCTTCCCGCTTCGAACTTAAAAATGGTCATGTGTCCCTCTATTTGGCGAAGGCTTTATGTCTGACCCAAGACACATGGATGCTTCCCGCTCATTTGGAGACTCTGTTTGGACCTGACCTTCACAGGTGCGCCGACTGGACACATGGAGAGTTGGCACACATTTGGGACCTACTTTTGGATTTTCCCCTGAAAGAGCACTGAAGGGACACGTGGGGCTTTCTACTAGTTCTCCTTTCCTTAGTCGATTCAATGACTGGTTCTGCCCCTTCTGACTTCTGTTGGACCCTAGACACGTGGAGATCTAGTGCTTGTTTGGGGAATCATCTTTGGCTTTGACCCTTGAAGGTGCACTAATGACACACGTGGCATCATCCGCTAGCCTTAGACTTTTCAACGGCCAATTTAACTTTTTGAGGCTCTGACCACATGGAGCATTGGCACTCGTTTGGGGTCTGTCCCTTGGGTCTCACTTCTGAATTTGTGTCAATGAGGCACGTGGTGCCTTCCTCAAAAATTTTGAAACTTGACTTGAAAAATGAGGGGAATTTTCATGGTGACAACAAGGTCCCAAGTGTCATTCTTTATGAGTGAGGAATACTCCTCATCCATAGCAAAATCCCACTCAAGAATCCTAGAAGCTTCCTAGAAAGACGATGGATCAGAAGCAGAGGCAAAGAAGGAGTGGGGTCCAACGAAACTTGAGCGAGTATGTCTCTCATCTAAAGGATCTCCAACTAAATCTCCAACACTCTATAAATTTTTCCTGGCCCAAAGAGGTCCCGAAGGATCAAGCTCATTGTCAGAAGATTCTTCACTTGAGTGAGAAGGGACATAGTCCTCATCATTACTACTGTCAGAATCAGAAGACTTAGAAGTTTTAGGATCAGGAAGAGCAGGGAGAGGAGGAACTCACTCAACAACATCATCATCTAATGAGTCAGAATCTGAATCGGTGGGAAAAAGAACCTCGGTGGAAGTAAAAGTCAAGGATGACTCATCAAACTTCACACTCCTCTCAATATAGAGCTCATGGGTTTAAACTTCTCATGTGGCTGAGCAATGCAAGAGGGCCAATAGCTAAACCCCAATGAACCAAAGCCTATATTTGTTGCAAAGCCATGAAAATTGTTTGCATAGTATTATTGTTGAGTGTATGTCATTCTTACCAACTTGACCCTGGAAAGAAATAATAAAACAAAACAGATATGGAGTCACCAATTTATTTAATGGAAATTTTTTTTACGGAGTCACCAATATTTTGTTTTAGAAAAAAAGACTCACATGATAGGTAAAGATCAGCGCTATTTGTTTGTTCCCCGGCGGAGTCACCAAAAACTATTGGCTAGATTTTATGCACGGTTAGATACACAAACCTAGGCAGTCATATGATAAATCCCCTTCATTTAACGGTGAAGCTCCCATGTGAGTTATTCATTTATTTTATGGCCTATTTAAACTAAATTCTGGGTATTACTTTAATTAAATACCTAATGAACCATAGCTAAACAACTTGGCAACAAGTAAGCAATTCTACGGTAACTCAAAGAAGTAGAAATGAAAAGCACAAACTAGAAGCAAATATGTGAAGGGAACGTGTGTAGTAACAAGTAATTATTAGAGCAAGTTACAGCCACCGAATAAAACAATATTAAATAATTCTTACAACTTTAGCAAATGAAAATAAGCATACTCATATGAAATTTAAAGATAACACAAATTTTACCATTATCTTCCACAATTTGCATAGTAAGACTTCAGAAGACACAAAGTTCAACCAAATTCCCCCTTTATTCTTATTCAAATTTTAATCATTTACAATATGCACATCTAATTATTCGAACATAAAGTTTGAAACAATTATGTACAACGTAAAACAGCATTTTGCCAAAAATTATAAGATCCCCGACCTCGTAGGTCTCTTCCTCTATTTATAGTCATCATAAGTAAAGTACAAGGAAGCAATAGCCATTATACTTCAATCAATGAATAACTGCAAAACAATTAGAAGTTGAGCACTTTTCTCCTTAAATTCTTCATTACATGCCACATAGAAATTTGGAATGTTCCATCTTTAAAAACTGGAATAACTACCTTTTAACTACCACCAAGTAATTGACTTTATCAAACAACTTGAAGTAACGGTGATTAACCACCAAATTACTTAATTCTTACAAAAAAATATAATTGAGGAGTATAGAGAAAATAAGAAGAAGTCTTCTCATATTGCATTAAATTTTGGTGGTTGGATGTTAGTGTGTCTGGGCATGCAGTAGAAGTAATGAAAATTTTTACCCCTTACACTTGCCAAATTTGAGATTTGATGTTTCTGGTGCGTAGAGGGCTCTAAGACCATTCTAAAAATTCTAAGAACACATGAAATAGAGCTCCGAGTGAAAATTTCTAGTTGTTTGAAGTTTTGCAATTTCTCCTTACCTGAGGGAATCTAACCCCCATTTACTTCTCCTTCTCTACGTACTCCTCCATTTACTTTACTTTTCTTATTTTTAGATAATTAAAGTAGATTGCATTTACCACATTACTTTACTTTTCATTTTCCTTTGTTAAGCGGATTTTCCACACTGCGTTACTACTCTTAAGTTTTGTGAAGTAAAGTAGTTTCTTTTCACCACCTTACTTTACTTTTCATTTTCCTTTGTTAAGCAACTTTCTCACATTACTTTACTGTTCTTCCATTTCCTTTGTTATGTGGTGATTTCACATTACTTTAATGATTTTACTTAAAATAAGTAAAGAAATTTCAATTCACCGCATTACTCTATTTTCCTCCCCTTTGTTATCCGGTGATTTCACATTACTTTACTACTTTTACTTGAAATAAGTAAAGCAGTTCAAATTCACCACATAACATTGCTTTTTCATTCCTTTGTTATGCACTGATTTCACATTACTTTGTTGTTTTTACTTAAAATAAGTAAAGCAGTTTCAATTCACCACTTAACAAAGGAAAGTAATAATAGGCAATAACGTTTGACTAGATGCTCCGTTTTTCAAGATCTTGAACTTTCTGGAAATCTCTCGACCTCCTCTACACAATGGAATCATGAAAATTAGTTTTTTATGGGAGTAGATGAGGGGAGAAAAAAATTAAAATAACACCTTCAGTATGAAGTAAATAGTTTCAGACAACAGTTCTATTGTGTTGTGGGTAGATTTCTTCTTCGGAAAAAAGGGGAAAAGCATGAAGTAAATAGTTTCAGGGATTTTCAAGAATTTTAGGAAAATGGGTGTGTCTTCAACTACTTCTAATCAATCTTTTGCAACTTTCTGGAGAATACTAGAGAAAATCTGCAAAAATTTAAAAGGGGTATCCCAAGATTTCTAAATGAAATCTTTGGGGACACCAGTACCAAAACATGGCAGAATACGAATCTCTAATCATGAGCCTTGCAACTACAATTCTCCTAGGTGTTCACATTTTAGATATCTTTGGAGATTTATAGGTCATTATCAGTCAATTCAAAGGATAATATCAGTGTAAAAATGAAATCTTACAAAAATACAAAGCTAACATTGACTTTCTTCTTGGTGCTTTTGATCATTACGCCATCTAAACGATCCCACGATTCTCTAACAAGTTCACAGATACTATGGCCTCTTTAGGATTCCTCATCCCATTAGAAACTGAAGAATCAAAGAAAAATGCTCAAGTATATGTGACCATTCGTCAATTGGATTACCCCTCACATCAAAATGAACTCCCTCCTATAAAAACTATTGACAACAATCCAGCTGACCTATGGTACTCACAAATTTCTGACTACCTTGTTGAATCTAAAATCCCATCTAACTTATCACACAGTGCTAAACGATCATTCCTCCAACGCGCCACCTATTTCTTCATTATAGGTGGTATCCTTTACAAACATAGTTTCAACGGTATCTTGTTAAGATGCCTTAAATCACATGAATCAATCAAAGCAATCGAATAAGTTCATGATGGTATCTGTGGAGGTCATTTCAGTGGAAATTTTGTCGCTAAACGATTCGTATGGGTAGGATATCATTGGCCTACTATCACCGAGGAATGTTGTGCATATGTCAAAACATGCATAAAATGTCAACTTCACTCAGATCTCATCCATGTCCCCAATCAAGCATTACAACCCGCCCAGGACTTATGGCTTTTCTCTCAATGGGGGTTAGACCTCATTGGTGAAATCAATCCCAAATCATCTCATTAACATCACTCCATCATCACAGCTACTGAATATTTTACTAAATGGGTTGAATTCATCCCTTTAACCTCAACTAAATCTGGACCTATCATCAACTTCATATATCAATACATTATATTTCGTTTTGGCATTCCACATAAGCTTGTCACAGAAAATGGAAAATTTGTTAAGAAAAAAGAACTCAAGAAACTATATAACACATTTAACATTAAACTAAGCCTTTCATCGCCATATTATCCTCAAGCAAATGGACAGGTTGAGGCCTCAAATAAAATACTTAACAAAATCCTTATGAAAATAGTAGACAACGCGGAAAGGAATTTACATCTCCAGAACATGTTTGCTTTATGGGCTTATCGAAATAGCATTTGTACCCCTACAGGTGCTACGCTTTTCTTGCTTTTCTACGACTCTAAAATTTTCCTACCACTAGAAATTCAAATCCCATCACTTCATGTATCATTTAAATACTTTATCCTCGATGAATAATATCAACAAGATCGTCTAGCACAACTTGATTTGTTAGATGAAAAACATCTAATGGCCCTTGAACGTCATCAGATTTATCAAGACCGCATCAAACGAGCCTATAAAAAATATGTCAAAGAGTGTGACTTTAAAATTGGTGATCTTATACTTAAAGAAAATCAAAATGTCACTCAATTAGAATGGAGTAAATGTGGAAATTTTTCCCCTAATTGGATCGGTCCATACGTTATCACTCACAAGTATGGGATGGGATTGTATCGTCTCGCTTCTCTTGATGGTGAACCTGAAAAGGAACCTCTGAATGCCTTTCACTTACGACCTTTCTATTGTTAAACAATTGATTTTCATGACAGTAGTTACATTTTAAATATTGTCACTCTGTCAAATCATCCATCTTGTCATATTAATGATTTGATAGCATGTAGTTATCTGTCATTATCCTAAATATACCTTAAAGATGAGCACCACAGCTTTTTTCATCACATATTTCACTTTGGACAAGTTCCTCTTCTATGGGAACCCCTTAATCATTATATTCACCCATCCTATATCAATTAAAAAGACATGACGTGGGGCACGAATGTGTAGATCAAGTACACATATTTTCCCCTCCTTAAAACAATTCGTTAGGGTTTCACCCTCAGCTCAAAAATATATGAAAATATTCATTAGATGTTTCATATCAAAATCAAAATTACAATAGACTAAATCCCTGAAGGACAGCTATTCAAAATATCAAAAATAATATCGACAAGAAAGTAAAAAGTAGATTAATCCCTCGAAGGACAGCTACCAATAAAAATTATAGGCTGATCCTTCGAAGGACGGCTATTTTGTAAAATGTCAAAAAATCAAAAATGTAGACCATACCCTTGAAGGATGGATACCCATGAAAAAGGCTTTCCACATTGATCAGCCTTCAAAACAAACATATCAATATCAAAAGCATCCAGGAAAGCTTCCCGCATTGATCAATTTGCTTTAAGATAAAAAAATGTAAAGTTGGGGCATTTCTCTATGAGCCCGTTGAAAAGGAGAACCTTTTTCCTCTCTTGACCTACACATGTTCAAGCCCCCTTTCATGTCCAAAGAAGGTACATTTATTTCATCCTACATTTCACTAAATATATGAGTAACTATCGATTGATAATTTTTTTTAACATGTGTATCAAGGCTACAAGTTCAAGTGTGTTCATACTTTTTAAAACCAATTGTGTATTCCATAATGGGGTGTTAATTCCACGTTTACCTTGTTTTATCAATCACATTTTGATAAAAATCACATTCCAAGATAACATTTTAAATCATGTACTAAATAATCATTTAAAACACTACATCATGTTTATATCATCACATACATTAACATCCATCACATTTAAAATAAAACACATACCCTAACATCATTACAAATCATTAACACATTCTAAGAAACACATCACCGTATACATACAAAACCATTAACACATCAAAGTCAAACAATATAGGTCATAAACCTCATCATCATCATCATCATCATATATATAAATCAAGTCCATATACATTATGATCATCATCAACATATATCATATCAATGTCATACAAAAATGGGCTTCTAAGAGTCATACATCAAAATATATCATATCAATGTCATAAAAAAATGGGCTTCCATGAGCCATATATCAAATACATCAAAAATGTCATCAGCTAGTAAACTGATAACCTCCGAGAAACTAACTAGGATGGGTAGTACTACCCTCTCCCTCCTAGTCACCTGCACCACCAACAGCTCCAACATCTCCACCATCTCCTCCCTCACTACTTCCTCCTCTCTCTGGTCTCCGAGGTGGATGACCCACACCCGTTGCACTAGTACTCGGGGTTGCTGCCTTAGCATCCAAATAATCAACACATAAAACTGCATCAAGATAATCATTAGTGATCAAATCAACATAGCTTCACTCGTAATGTCTGAAAATGATCGTTGGAGATCATCCCAAAGGCTGCAGATGCCACTCTCTGCCCACTAGCCTATCTCCTGTCCATTTTCCTGTGCCATCACCACTAAGTCTACTCCAGAAATAGAAGGCCCGGTAATCCCTAAGGCCTTCCTCAAGCCATCCCTCTGCTCATGATATCTATCTCAATCTACAATGACCTGAGCCAACTGATTCCTAAGTCAATCCCGCTCATTCATTATAGTTTCCTACTCGGCCACTACAATATCTCACTCTTTCACCACCCTACCTCTCTCTGTGATCAAAGTATCACGTACACCTAGGAGGTCATCTCACTCTCTCTTAGTTGTATCTCTCTCTCCCTCCACTATGGCCTTCTCGATCGTCACCACTGTAATAACTGCAGTTTAATCGTTGTCACCTCCTCCTCATTATCATCATCGGTACCCTGCACTACCTCCTTTAATGCATCCCATCCCTCCTCCACATGAGCACGTACCCATCTAGCTCTCTATGCTTCTCTGTGTTCTACTCGAGCCCTATCAAAACTCCTCAAATATTGGTTCTACCATGCTCTATAATCTAAAGTCACCCCCGCATCATCAATATGCACTATCTCTCCCTCATCATTGGGACCCATAGCTCCTAGCTTATCCACTATAATCTCAAGCTCCATCACCACTACCCTCAGAGTCCTGGTGTCTATCTCCTCTCGCCTGTACTGAACGCGCTCCTTAGGCAATCCCTCTACCAATCCAAATTTTCTCCTAATATGATCAAAATGGAGTAACTCGTGCTCACCTAGTTGATGAGCCTGAATCTACATAGCATCTTGCAAACCTATCAACTCATGTGGGTACTCAAGCTAAGCAGGGAAATCTAGATACGGTCTCTAAATCTCATCACCCACCTGCAATCTTGCTATCAATTCTCTATAAAAACTAGCCCTCTTCTTCTTTTGCCCCTGTCCCTTGTCCTGCCACCATATCATAAAGCTAGCATGACTCTCATCGATACCCCATGACAGGCCTAATGGAAGAGCAATAGAAATATACTCATACGCCCAACATTATAGTAAGAACCTGACATCAATACCATAACGCTTGTGGGCCTTTTAGGCCCACAACTCTCTAAATTTGCAAGTAGGGTGACCCCACTCAGTATATGATTCTCCTACATCCAGCCCTCCCAGTCATCATCCATGGGAAACAACCACCTATAGTACTCAAATGCCAAATGATGGCCATCATCATCATGGTCATCCTGTGCATGCTCTCCATACAACCTTTGCATCACATTTATTCTCTCAGCCTCACTAATCTAGTAAACCCCCTCTCCACGGATGGGAAATCTCATGATACAATGAATATCCTCTAAGGTGATAGGCATCTCTCTTGTGGGTAACCAAAAATTACAGGTGGAAGGGTTCCACCACTCTAGCAATGCCAACATCGAACTACAACATTTTTGGATCCGTCTATAAAACCTCATGCCTCTGAAACCCAATGCCTCAATACAATCCCAATCATCATTTGACATGTCTACTCTCACCTCATCTATAATCACTAGAATCCAGTCGTAGATAGTCAATTGAGCATCTACCTGAAAACACGAAACACATGATCAAACATTATTATTATTGTCACAAAATATGAAAATTAAATGACATCAACATCAACATCATCACCTGAACAACACCAACAACATCTAAAACATCCAAAATAAAAATCAATATCATCACAAAATATAATAAAAATAGCCACATTAACTAAACATCAAACATCTATAATCAAATTGGAACCACAAACACCATCATTTCATAAAAAATCACACATCTTTCATTAAAAATTTTAAAAAAGTATATAACAGTTGAATCGTCGGTGATTTATATCAATCGTCAGCACTTCCCATAAATCGACTACAATTCACATGAATCACTAGCGACTACAAAAATTATAGCGATTCCTGTGCATCAAACCTAGGGCATCCAAATGCCCCAAATACAGTAAAAAAACTCTAAAAACTACGAAAATCAACATAAACAACAAAAAAGTAGCTTAAATGACTTACCTCAGCCATCATGGGCTTGCGTTGCCTGTTCGAAGATGCCATTTCATCAAAATCTAGCCTCTTTCCACTCGAAAACAATTTTTTCACCCTAAGTCACTTTGCCTATTTGTATTCATCATGGTAACAATGAGCCAAATAACCTTGCCATCAACTATTTATAGTCTAAGTTTTTACCTTAGGGAAATTGTCAACAATTTCCCTAATCGTCGTTGATTTTTTCAATCGCTAATTGGCCGAATCACTAGCAATTCGTCCCAGTTTTAGCCATTATCCTCTTGTTTCTCCCCAAATCATGTCAATCATTACTCTTTTTCACAAAAATGTCCCTTTCAAAGGACCCTAGTCCTTGAAACATTAATCGAACAAATGAAATCAATATCGGGATTTATCATTCGTCTATGGGACGCATTCCCTTTAGCCCCCATCACCTGGATCTCCCATTCATTTTTCCTACCTTCATGGACCATACGAATATAGGTATACAATACTTTGATTCCCCTATCATTTGCTCCCTCAATAGGACCTTTTGTTTTGATACCCCTTGGACTAGGGCAACTCTTTGAACGAAACACATATACAAACATTGGTGCTTCATGCATTATGTCATAGTCGAATCACCCATGCAAACCGACTCTTTGTATCATTTTTGTCTAACACTTTGTCATTAAACTGTTAGACAAAAAGGGGAAAATGTAGACACTGAAAATCTATGCCTCCTCATTTTTTTTTCAAATCATCACATATTTTCATACAATTAACCCTTTATCTCTTTTAAATTAATCGATTAATTTGATATCTTATACTGATCGACACCCCCCTTCCCTTTACCTTTATTATATACATGTCCTATGCATACATAACTACATCCCCTTTTCTATAATATATACAGTATTTATTCAAACTAATATATTTATAAATCCACCATTATTCACTATTTATCTTAAATAATACCTACTACTATTAATAACCTAATCACTTATAACTATTATATCACCTAATGTGCCTATATTAACTTAAATCATCTAAGTACACCTCGACAAACCTATCATTATCACCTAATATGTATCCTAAACAAACTATAGCTAAATTAGACTACTATCTAACAAATTTAGTTTAATCCATCACATCACTCCCAATCTGACACATTTTGAACCACTCAATAACTCACCCCTCTAAATTCCAAACAAAAAACCTTGAATTAGCAAGCAGTTCCAAAAATTTGCTAACCTAAACCAAACAGACCGAAATCGTCGGTGATTTGGGTAATCATCGGTGATTTGGGTAATCGTCGGTGATTTGGGTAATCTTCGGTGATAACTTAAGAGAGTTTTTCAGGCTCTCTTCGAGGTCATCCACCTGCATTCTTCGAATCCTGAGCTTTCTATTGGAGTTCATCAACATTGTGTTACATCAATTTTTTCAAACTACCATCCACATTCTCCATTTACAAATCATCAAGCATCTTGGACTTATTTTGAATCTCTGTACATTATCCAATTGCAAACTTCATCAAACTTCTTACATCACCTTCTCATCAAGGTCAGATATCATTTTATACTTTGATTTCAACATTCCAGGTATTTTTTGTCGTGTTCATTTATGCATTTCACATCATTATCAAAGTCTGTTAATGCCATAATTCCAAATTAATCAATTGAATATTAGATATTATCAATCCATAATTATTCTCTAGAATCGCTAGCCATTCCTATAATCGCCAGTGATTCCTACTATTTTTGTCTTTCTACTACTTTTATCAACATTCATCTGTCTTAATATTTCATTACAAATTTGTTTTTCTCTAACACTCTACCTAGCATGGTTTATTTTAGATGGCAGTAGGTGGTCCAAGTCATGAGATTACCAGCATCAATTCATTGCCCATTGCCCGTCATCTGTTGTACTAGCAACAGTACAATATTCTACATGATCTTGAGTTGTGTGTTATCTACTCTACCCCTTTGGATCGTTTCCAAAGCATTTTTGAGTCCACTCGTTGGATTCATGACGTTGTAGAAGAATTTTGGGAAGCATACTTTGAGATATTGTGTATTTGAGTTAATCTATCTTGGTTTGAATAGCAATACAAAGTTGAGTTAGAGAAGTTGAGCTACGAGACCGAATACGATAACGAAACTGAATCTGAGGATTTAGATTCTGAATCTGAGCACCAACACGACATTGAAGAGGATTATTTAGACTTATTTAAATAAAAATACACTGAAGACGAGAATTTAGATTTCTATGAAGAAAAAGATCTGGAGTCCACTGAAAGAGAGAAATTTCCTTCCTATGAGAATTTGGATTCTTATTTAGATTCCGATTTCAAACCATATTTCATATCTATCATTTCTTATCATTTATCGGCTCTATATTTGTAATAACGTATCATTTGTAAAAACATTTATTATTATCGTCTATCATATATCATAGCATGTTTTTAAATCACTTGATTGTGTAAAAATCGGATTGCCACCCTTGACAGGAAGTCCTTTGATTTCTAGGGACCAGCCTTTGCCAGGCAATCTGCCTCATATTTTATAATCATATTTTATTCAATGTTTTTGATTTGCAGGTGTTCTAGTAGAAAGAGAGCCTACATCATTTTGTATACGGGGCGCAATCATCAAGTATCATTCATCCACATCTGCGGGTATCTCTAAACCCTGTCATTCTAAGGCTAGGTAAGTCTTATTTTCTTTCTTATTCAATTAAGTTAAAGAGGTAGGATTTATTCTAAACACATAAAACATCCCTCCATCTTGTCCTAATGCCCAAATAAACCCATTTTGATCATCCCAAATCCATTATCCCCTTTATCCATTGGTGCAAATTAATTTGATCTTGTTGTAGAGAAGGCCTTACTCTAGTTCGAGGGAAGAACCTACATTTCACACAATCACCCCTCATCCACACTTCATTTCCCATTCCAAGGTTTAATAATAAATCGTGAAGGAGAAGGTATCTGGATAGTTGCTTTAATTTCTTGTTATCAATGTATTTCCCTCGCTCACGTTATCTATTGGGGCTACACACATTATCACTTTTGTGTGAATGTGTTTGTGTGTTTCTTTTTATGTAATATTTGTTTCTATAACCTTGTGATGTTTTTGTTGTGATTAGATATGACTTATCCTTAGATTGAAACATAATCATATGTTTAAGACCTGAAAAGGAGTTAGCGTGGATTGGGATGGAATGCCTCACCACACCCTAGCTAATGTGATGAGTGATGCATTACATACCACTGATTTGAAGAGGGATTAATCCTCTATAGTTATACAAACCTATCATGATATGTAGATGAATATATAATAGAAAATGAGCCCTGGATTAGGCACACACATTTGGAAAAATGCACTTAAATTTCATATTTAGCTCATACCCAATCTAGGGAAACAACATAGATGACTTCAGATTTAGTAGCTTCATGTTGTGATGGGTGCTCTTAGGAATTTTATGATTCATTGCTTCTTCTTGATCTTCTTAGTGTGAGAGTATAGGATCCCTAGATCTTTGAAGGTTGCACTAATAAGTTAGGGAGTATTTGTATTTATAGTGAACCATCCATTAAGTTTCCCCCTTAACCAACTTAAAGGTACTACTTATGCCAATTGAGCCAAGTAACCCTTTTGAAAAATTGATTGTTAGAAGTGCAGTAGATAGGGTCGCAGGGTTTCAATAGGTTCAATGTTGAACATGTCTATAGTATCAAAGACATCAAGTATAAGACAAGTGAAAATTTGTATGGATGTTCAATATCATGTGTAGTGATTTCTGTAAAGCTAAGTTGGAGAATGGATTTTGTCTACTAAAATTAGGGTACGAGATAGAGGAGGAGTTTGCCTTAAGTTGGTCAATTTATGTGTGAATAGGATGTGTGGGTGTGTGTATAAGTGTAAAATACCATGTTGTCAAGTGGTGTGTGTGTGTGTGCGAGCGCGTGCACACGCACATGCATGCACGTGTAATGAAATTACTTAGATAGATCTTAATATCATCAGCAATATAACACTAAATAACACCAAAATATAGAGAAATGATCACAATATGCAAGTAGAATGACTTAGCCACTTTGAGGGGGAAGCCTCCAAATCATACAGTAAGACTCAAGTGCTCAATATGATCATCATATACCACTTACTAACACCTATATATACCCTATTATGTTATGTAAAGCACCAAGGCCGACCTACTAAACATATGGAAGCATAAATAAATATGATATGACATGTTAGGAAATAATGTTAGCCACATGTTGGCTATACATATCCCAATTTATGACCAAGGACTAAGGGTGTAGCATTCCCCTCCCCTTCAAAGAAACATTGTCCCCAAGGTTGACCATTTCAAGAGGCTTATTTAAGCAAGTATAGTCCTCAATGTTGATGATCTCTAGATCCATGTACATGAAATCTTCCTCCTATATTGTAGCTTCATTATCTTGATTCTTCTACTTGATTAGATACTTAGTAATTAGTCACTTATTAACCCTCTTAATGCACAAATGAAGAATTTCCTCATGTTCCAAACTGATTTGGCATTCTTTATCTATGTTAGGTAACTCTATCTGGCCTAAAATATTTTGTGCAATGACATTCTCCAAGCCAAAAATGTGCCAAGTATGCGAAAGTGAAAAACTCTCTTTGAGACTAGAGAGCTTCAAATCTTTTTAAAAACTGAATCTTATTACCATTCACTTGAAATTCCTTTATATTATTTTTCCTATGGATGTAATCTTCAAACAAAAATATTGAATCTTTCATCTTTGGAGCTACATTATATGAACTCTTATCCTATAGTTTTTCTTTAACTTGATCCTCTTCCTCTCCTTCTACATCACCCATAGCATCTTCTTCTTCTTCTTCTTCTTCTTCTTCCCTTTCTCCCTTTTCTTCTCCTTTTTATTTTTCTTCTTCTTCTACAACCATATTATTTTATTTCTTCTCTTTTTCTTTTACCACCTGGACAAGAAAACATGTTTTATTTCCTCCCAAAACTAATCTAAACTCTCTCGATTCAATTCAGAGACCCAACTATATGCTAGACTAAAAATCCAAAATGAAAACCAAGACCATTTCCATCTAGATGAAAAATAATTCTTCTTAAACTCGACCCACCACTCCCTAGCATCAATCACTCCATTTCCACATAAAGGTCACATCCCCATGATGCACAAAAATTAGGGTTTCAAGAACAATTCCTTTAACCAAGATCTAAGTGTCCAATTTCAAAATTATTTCGGCCTTAATTCATAAAAAATAGAGAAGAAATCCTAGCTGATTTTTGGAAAGCTTTCTAAAAATATAAGAAACTTAGAAAAAATCCAAAAATTATAGCCTATGTAGAGAATTTGTGAAAAATCTTAAAACAAATATAACTTGTGCAAACCAAGTCAATAAATCTTGAAATTTGGAGATAGCTTACTCTACTTATTTCTCAACTCCAGGGAAACAATTGTAGAAAAATTCAATATCATTTTGGAGATATAACTGATTACAATGATTACATACACTATTGTAGACACCTAATTTTGGTATATGACTAGTTATTTGTTATAAAATTGCATTGTTTGAGTGCACTTATGTGTTTGTCGAATATTGCTCAAGATTATGCTCTTATTAGTTGTTTACTCTATTTCTAATTGGCTTCTAACACATTCTCTACCTCCTCTCATGCTTTTTCTCTATCTTCATTTTTTCTCATATTTTGGGTTTTCCTAAAATAAGAGGTGAAAACCTTAATAAAGCTTTGGTGGGGACCATTGAGGCTAAAGGAAAGCTAAATAAATTCCAATGACCTTATAATATAAAAATTTTAGCCTAAATAAACTCTACATAATGTCATTTAAGTCATGTGTTCCCTCTTATTAAATGTCATATCAGAAAAATTAACAGAGTATGGAGCTCCCAAGGGATGACAAAGAAGATGGTGAAAATTCCTTGTTGTCATTGTATGGGGTAACTAGGCAGCTAAGGCCCATGGGTCGTAAATCAAAGAGGGACCTTTTTAAAAGGCATGGATTTCGTAAGGTCTTAGCCTTAACAATCTTTAATAAGGAAAAAGCCTTAATTAAGAATTAATATGGAGATCATCTTATATGTTAACAAGTTAAAGGATTAAAAGTGTGGACCAGAGAGGATTTGAAGTTGATGCCATTGGAATTTCTTGTGTAAAAGATAAGGCAACGACCTTTAAATGATAATTTTGTAGGAATCATCCACCGGTTGCCTATGTGGACCAATCATGAGCTCCCAAGAACATGATGAAACATGGTCAAACCCTAAGGTTATTATGTCATATTATGTCATTATCTCAGCGCATCACAATATTTAATGGCATGTGGACCTCCATTATTCATTTGGGGTAACACCCATCAATAGTAGAGTTTCCGCAACCATGTTTGGTTAAAAGGTTGAGGCGTTAAGCCAAGAAGCATTGCAACAACAAAAAAACAATCCCTTTAACTTGGTTTTCAAAAATAAGTGAGGAGATTTTAGAGGCGAGTGGAGGAGCATTTTGAGGAAGCACAAGGAAACCCAAGTTATTTTATCAATTATGATAATAATTTTTTTGAATTATATTCATGTAGATATTCAAATTGTGGTTGATGATTTTTGTCTCGCTTTAGTTTGAGTATCTATTTCATCTGATATTGGAATTGCGGTAATTTAATTTGTGGTTTTTCCTCAATGTTGGTATTTATTTCACTTTGCATTGAATATGAGTTTGAGTTTATGCAATTCTATATTTTATTGGTGGGTGAATGTTGTAGAAATTTCTTTGTGAATGTCTAAGATTTTGTCATTTAGTAAATTGAATACTTTGCAAACTTATATTCTCTTGCACCATTTACTCTTGACTTGGGTTGATGTTATTTTTATAAGAAATTGGTTCATTCATTGTATGATTCATGTATTTATTATTGGGTTTGCATTAAAACTCTGAACAAATCACTCTTTATCTCCTTTTCTTTCTCAATGTTTTATTTTATTTTACAAATTGAATCCAAGAATAGGACTTCATTTAATTTTAATGGATACTTTTCAAATATGTGAGGGCTTTTCTATAACTCATACCATAGCCCAATTTTATTTTGTCCCTTAAATTAGTGTGTAAAATCCCATCAACAGTGACTCTTTTGGTGATGACATACAAAAAAACTACGCGATGACCTAAAATTTTACTTTACCTTTACCTTCATTTCAAAATTGCTCAAACAATTCATCTATCATAGAAAATGATAGTCGATTCATTATTTCAATGCATAAAAGCCATGATTTATCTTGTCAAAGACTATTACCGTTGGTGCACCATACGGTGACACCATTGGTCTATAACATCTCAATTAAGTAGTTATTTGTTTGTCTTTCTTAATCTCTCTAAATTGAGAGAAATTTTGGATGATTAATCTCTTTAGACTGAAAAACTAAAATCTATTATCAAAATAAACATTAATAATAGCCTAAAAATGCATAATAAACTATTCAAACAAAGTTTAATAAGGTTGGGGCTTTCCAACCCCACAATCTAATGTGTATTTGTTTGTTTATTGTCTTACTTTATTTTTCTTGTGTATATTTGTTTGTCTAAATATCAAAATATAATAAGTGTGTTCCACTTTTTACTATTTTGAGCCATTCCAGACATCAAAACTTGACTTTGACTATTTCAAAAATTAATATATTTTAAATTATTTTTTAAAAATAAATTAGGCCTTAAAATAGAATACGCTACAATGCTTTGAAATAGAATGTGCAAGACTCAACTTAAGAGCAAAATATTGGCAATCAAGCAAGTTGTGGAGGGAAAAATCAATCACTTGTCGAAGTTAAGTGGGTTCCCTGGGATATTTGTATTAGATACTGACCCAAATTTTATTCATAACAAAGAGGAGTATGTTATGCAAGTAAAAATCTTGGAGATGTTTTTAAATTTTGTTTTGTAATTATTATGTTATCATATATTTGTTTTGTTCAAATTGAGAATGATTAGAAGCTGATAAAATTGAAGAATGTGTTGTCTTCACAAATGTATGTGTGACGCTCGGGAGGAAGTAGTTGTTTCATAGTCAATAAGTTACTCCTAGGTAGACAAGTATTTACCATACAAAGTGTGTTTATATCAAGGTTTTATTTGTTGTATCCCTAACCTTTTTTTGGCCCACATCAACACACCCAAGGTAACCTAAAATGCCTACATTCTCCCCAAGTGCATTTCCATAATTTCATATGCACCCCAAAGAAATTCAATAAAACAAAAACTAAAATGGTCAAACAAATAATTCAAAACATCAATTTTATTAAAAACCTTAATGCATATTACCATTCAAATTGCATTATAATTGACTATTACATTTAAAGGCATTTTCAAGGCAATCATTGAAATTTGCACGTAATCACACAACATTATTTACTAAAGTTTTTATCTAGTGGTATGAACATGTTGGATATTGTTTTGTGATTGGCCCATGACAAATATTGATACATATATTTATTTAGTTTGATAGACATTATATAAATCATGTATTTAGTAGTGTCGTCAGCATCACTCTTAACACACTCCTAATCCACTGCAATTTGAGAAATTCAAAAAGTTGCGAAGTGTGGATGGGAAAAAAACTGAAATTAACAAGAAATGCAATAAGATCTTGTTTTTTTTGCTTCATAGGTATATTAGGCATCTTAACTCTTGTATGGTTTGTGAGGCTCAAATGGTGCAATAAAGGGGTTTGTTGTTTACAGCATACCCTAGGTAAGTCATGTGTAGGAGGGATGGAGCGTATGCGTCAATATTTATCTACATCTAAGTAGTCAATTCGTTTTGGATATGGGCATGGGTACAAAGAATCAGATACATCATACAGTGAGTTCATTTTGGCCCCGAATACATTTACAGACATACAAATATATTCAGTGTTACGTAGAGATGCGCCCCCCCGCCCCCCACCCCCAATCCCTGGTGTTCTGGATGTTCCAGACGTTCCAGGGACATTGAAACATGGAGGAAATGTTTCATCAATGTTTCCAAAGTGTCAAAATGTAAAGGAAACGTCTCGAGGACGTTTGGGACGGGAGGAGGACGTCCCTAGGATAATCGAGGGACATCCCAAGGTCGTCCAGACATCCCCGATGCCACAACTTATTTAAAACCTATTTTTCTTTAAACAAAATAAGGATGTAGTGCATTGGTTTGTTTCTAATTGTCGATATCCAATTCTTAATTTAAGAATTCTCATTGTAAGGTAAAATTATGTACCAAGAATGGTCGTTCCAATGCACCATCTTTGATTTTTCATAGTATGTTTAGCATGTAACATAAAAAGTGCATAAAATTATCTTTTTCATCTTTTTTGAATATTAGTAACAAATCTTCTCTTTCTATTCTTTGTAGACTCAGAGATATCAGACCAGAAGCGTATTGATGATAAAGATGGTTCTCTTTGTAATATTGGCAATTGTTGGTATATTTGAATTTGATATTAACGATATGAATATCATTTATTGTCACTTGATCAATCATAATGGATTTATAATTTATTTCAGCGTATTTAATTTTAAGTCTCAAATTGAAATGGTTTTATTAAAATATGTATAACTATATTTATTAACTAATAATTTTGATGTATTTGTGATTTATGATTTCAACTTATTTAAATCTCGAATAATTTTATTTCATCTTATTTAAGTCTCAAATGGTTTTATTTCAACTAGCCGGACTACCCATCAAATGAAGGTTGTGAAAAGGCTTTGTCTCTGCAGATTGGGATTTTCTACTCGGCTATGTATCTTCTGGGTTTGGGTAGGAGGAACCAGACCGAATGTCTCTACTTTCGGTGTAGATCAGTTAGATGATTTTCATCCCAAGGAAAAGTTGCAGAAGAGCTCTATTTTCGATTGGTGGATTTTTGTGTTGTTTGGTGGAAGTTTGTTTGGTCAAACATTTATTATGTATGTGGAAGACTATATCAGTTGGGCAGTGGCCTCTGCAATTATCACTGCAGGATTGATAATCTCCTATGTTGTGTTCATGATTGGAACTCCATTTTATAGATATATTGCAAATTGCTCCCATTTTTCAAAAGAGAAGCACTTCGTAGTGAGAGAAATTCTAATCAAGGCAAATAAAGGGTTAGAGAAAATTAATCTGCAGTGTTGCTCGGGCCCTCTTTGTTAGAGGCTTCTCTGCAATTGTTTCTTGTAAAAACTTGCAGTATCTGGATATAAGTTTCACAAATATTGACGATGCCAGCTTAGTTGCCATAACAAATAGTGCAAGTTTTCTCCGTCATCTAAGCTTAGTGAAATACGAGTCTGTCGGGGATATGAAAGTTTTGTCAAATTTCAAGGCTCTAAAGTACCTGAATCTCGATCAATGTCTCTTTGTCATCGACGAGGGACTCAATTTTCTGGCAGTTGGTTGTAGTCGGTCTGAATTGAGCTTGGCATCAACAAGAATTACAAACACTAGTGTATCATACCTTGCGAGTTGTAGCCTGTTAAGGTCATTGAAGATCCCTTATTGTTGAGGAGTTCAAGGTCCTAGTCTGGTAGCAATCGCAAAGTCCCGTTGATGGCTGCGGTACTTGGTCATTAGTCACCGCTTCAGGGACAATGAAGCTTTGGTGGAGTTGAAGAAACAGTGTTGCCTGGTGCGGCTTGAAATTGATGACTTGGCATTAGTCCCGTTTGGTTTCTATGCTCTATTGTAAGGTCATTGCTTTAGACCATTCTGTGTGTATAAGCATGGAGTAAGAAATCATGTTTTCTCCTAATAAATTAAACTGTCTTAAGTATATATGGTGAAAAATATTAGATGATAGAATGCATGTATTTTGCAATTCAAAATACCAAAATAGTATATTGTAAGTTCCATCAAGCTTATTCATGTATTATTTTTCTTCTGAATATATTCCATTATGTAGTCAGTTTCCAGGATAGATTAGAGATCTAAGGCTTTTAGAGTCCACCATATGCTAAAAGAGACATTTTTTTGAGACCATGTCATCTTAACGTTTGGATTTATAGGGCTGCGGGAATGGGCATCGAGCAATGGAAAACATTGTGGATACATATTTGGTGCGCTTCAAGACATTTGCAATATTTTTGTGTATCTATATTTTGGTAATTATTCGATTGTAATTATTGCGTTGGAGAAACGGCTTTGGTTTTCTGAAATTGCTTTTGGCGCAAGGGGATGGGGATCATGACGCTTGCAGTTTCGTTGAAGTCTTTGAGACCGCCAGACTGCCCATCAAATGAAGGCTCTGAAAAGGCTTCGTCTCTAAAGATTGCGATTTTCTACTCGGCTCTTTATCTTCTAGCTTTGGGCGCAGGAGGAACCAGACTGAATGTCTCTACTTTCAGTGCAGATCACTTAGATGATTTTCATCCCAAGGAAAAGTTGCAGAAGAGCTCTTTTTCCAATTGGTGGATTTTTGTGTTGTTTGGTGGAAGTTTGTTTGGTCATACATTTATTGTGTATGTGGAAGACCATATCAATTGGGCAGTGGTCTCTGCGATTATCACTGTGGGACTGATAATCTCCTATGTTGTGTTCATGATTGGAACTCCATTTTATAGATATATTGCAAATTGGTCCTATTTTTCAAAAGAAAAACACTTGGTGGTGAGAGTGCAAGCCCTTACTGCAGTGTGTGGTGAGACCATGGGCCACCGTATCCCAGAATACCCACATGAGTGAAACAACTATATAAAACTACATGTAGATCATTTGATACAGAGTATCCATAGATCGGCAATTACAAGTATGTAAAACGCAGAGCGTCAACTAAGAAATATAAAAGGAAAACTCTTCAATTTCCCCAAAGCTTCTGTTCATGCTCCAAAATACCAGATTTCAACTTCATATGTAGACTGGTTGCCTAACTTGGGGCCTAATGATTCCTTGTAGTCAATAGAAACAGCATTCAATGCTCCAACCTTGTGATTCGGTGTTCACATTGCACTATACACGTGCAATTGCTAGTTTGTATAGTGTAGTCACTATATTTTTAAATTTTAAATATTTATATGTGTGCTTAATCACCGTCCCCGCCATCCCGAAGTCTTGAGTAACACTGTGTGTGTGTGTGTGTGTGTGTGTGTGTATATATATATATATATATATGGGGAAAGTTAACCACATATTATACATAAAGTAAACAAAATATTTGAAAACAAGTTAAATAACCATAAAAGATACTGATAATTCAATGCCAAACGTCATCATCTTCAGTGGTTAATCTTAGATTAGTCTTTAGAAAGTACATAGTGCAATTCTTTATTGATTTTTCAAGTCCGCGGTTGAATTTTTTTAAAGTCGAAATCACAAAAAAAAAAACATTTTTGAGGCTGGATTTGCTGGGGATACATGCAGGATACTGCAGCAGGCCTGAAGATACTCCTGCATTCATCGTATCCTGGCTGTATCCAAAGCGGAATTGTCCCTGTATCTGTACCTGCAACGAAACGTATCCATATTACCAGCCCTGTACAGGGGAATCCAGTAACATAGATCCACATCTATAGCTCAAGGCATTATGCTTGTAATCAGACAATTCAATTTTATGCGTCATGTCATGCTACTTCAAGAATGCACCTAACATGTTTAAGCTATAAAGCCCTTCAGAAACATGCTACGCATAATGCATTTGTGTTTTAGACCTTTAAAAAAGAGTTAAATTTGATATTGCACTATTTATCATTAAACCAATCATATATGGTTGTAACCATTCATGCTAACAATACAGCATCATAGCATTTCAACTGGAACTACCAAAAATTGTGCAGGGCCATAGAAGGCTATATATATCATTGAATGATAATTAGTTTCTTTGAATGTTACCAAAACGAGTTCAAAACATGTGGGCTTTGCCTAACCTTCTTAGCACATACACATTTTATCCAAACACACTCCGTGGAACTGTACAGTAACCAGACTAATAAAGCATCTCAAGAAGAAATGCTTAAGATAATTAATGGGTGCTTCACAACCGGATATCAGAAAGAAAGAAAAAAATAATACATTATTGACTTTTTCTTGATTGATGGTACATATCTGGAACATCAATGAAAACTGAAGTTTCCCTTCAGCATTTTCAGTAAACTAATATTTTGTTGTACCTGTTCTACCTGTAGCTCTTCCACTAAAATGGTAAAGATCTTCGCCAAAGCAAGGGTAACTCCTACAGATTTGTAGTCCAATTAGGTTGTACCCTGTATATCACCGTTGAGTCCAGTTCTGGATGCCAAAAAGGGAAGAATAATAATACCACTTCTTTACAGATCAGCTTAAAAGAAGAGGCTTTACCATATGCCCTCCTCACTTGACTGATAGGGAGGATGTCTGTAGGACATTTGTGTCCCTGTTCCCTTCCACACTACTCTTTATAGGATTTGATGTATGAAGAGCTACAACTTATAGCACCAATAATACATACCCAAGACACATAACCTGAACCGCACTTTTGATCACTCAAAAAATTAGGAAAAAAAAACACATCCAAGACAAACGATAATAAATGTTTGAACTTTCCCCGTCTTGTAGATAGACTTTGCAGCTCTAAGCTTGAAGACCCAAGAAGGAATCTCCCCTAAAGAATTCTCAAAAGGACTGCTTGTTTTGACATGGACAAAATTTCTGTTTCTGCAGTTCTGAAGACAAGATCATAAGTGCTACAAGCTTATGTCCAGCAGATGAGACACCGTCCAGTCCACTGCATTTCTGATCGCTCAAATATAAGGAAAAACACATCCAAGCTAAACAATAAAAAATGCATGTCAAATATCCCACAGCGGACTGCTTGAAACTTTCCCCATCTTGTAGATAGACATCAAAGATCTCTAAGCTTGAGAACTCAAGAAGGAATCTCCCCTAAAGCACTCTCAATAAGTGCCGCTTGTTTTGACATGCACAGAATTTCTGTTTTCTGCAGTTCTGAAGACAAGATCAGAAGTTCTACAAGCTCAAGCCCAGCAGATGAGACACCGTCTAGTCTACTAATTGTGTGATCTTCTGTACCATCAGGTGCAATATCTGATTCCGAAGATCCAGGGGTATCTGAAGTACCGTCTGCTGACCAGCTAACCGGAAGAGAGCTTCCAAGTGCTGTCTTTATATGCTGAGCTTCATTAATTATGCCATCGATTACTACTAAAGCAGCTTCACCAACAGATGATCTGTGTGCATCTTCTTTTGCCTACAAAAGGAAGACGACCCGGGTGCAATAATTATAACTGGCACTAGAAAGAAAAGGAAAGATGCTAAAACTAAAAACTAAAGTTTACTTTGAGAAGAGCAAGTCGAAGACGATGAATAGACGTAGTAAGATGTTCAATGTTTGCCATGCTTTCCTGTAGAGAAACATTCTCAACCTTCAATCTGCATAGGAAATTGAATGATCCTGAACCATTTATGAATCCACTAAAGAAATAATGAACATGATGAAATTTTCCAAGAAACGGTAACAGTGATGTCTAACCTAGCAAAGTCCATGGCATCATTTGACTTGCTCGCAGTGGAACTACTATCATCTCCATCAATACAAGTATTAGCCTTTAGCCCAGGAACGTCCATGCCCCTCAACCAGTGCTTCAGATAAGTATTCTTGAGTAAATGTTTTACCCTCCAATCTTTTTCATTTACAACAGCCATCGAACTAGATTTTGAATTATGTTGTTGCTTCGACGCTGGAGTTATGTGTCTGCATGAATTGTATGATATTTTAGGCAGTTCGTAAACAATAATAAACTTCACAAAAAAACAATGTGAAAGAGAGCCTAAAACTCTAGCTGTGCACTAAAAGGAAAACTTTTGGTGTGAGATAAAGAAAAGAGCTCGAGGAACTGTAAGCCGTGTAGCAATGTAATTGTTCTGCACTAAGATAATCACTATGATTTTCTAGAGGAATAACACACAATTGGATGGTAAAAAGTCTCAATTTACTATGTATATTGGAATGTAACCACACATTTTTTTCAAATATTAGAGAATATCATTCACCAAAACTTTGTAAATCAGACAGATTAATCTAAAACAAAATTAATCAAACATCTGATAAAGTTGAAACATTAAGTGTGATTAAGTAAACAAAAGATTAATGGATGTCATCAGTTTATTGAGTTATAAACGGCGACAAATTAGTAGTTGCAAGGTAAGCATGAATAAGAATGTTTTAAAAGCAAGAAATCAAATTTTAGGAAGATTGTTTAATCGATAAAAGATCAGGTGTGCCACCTTCTTTGATGTGAACAAACATGCTATTCCACATACACCCACAGTCGTCTCTAGATTCTTGGTTGAGTTCTTGTAGGCATCCAAGGAACGTTAAAAGCATACATAGGTTTTCGCTAGGGACCCTAAATACATGTTAAAAGCATAGTGTTGTACAAAAATGATGTTTATGTACAAGTACAACCAAAAACCTGTCATTATAACCTGGCCTTGCACCAAAATGAATGTCATAAAAAATTCAGGTGAGGTTGTAATGTCCCCTTTTCCAGGGCATTACTAATATATCTGTTCATTTCTTTTATTTGCATTGTAACCCCTTGGCATAAGTGGGAGTCTCTAGTTAGTTTAAAAATGTGCACATAGGTTAGTTACTTTTTATTATTTAATTAGAAAATAATAAAGTGCACATAGTCTTAGCATATTAAATGTTTTAATTATGTAATGGGAGGGAAAGGGGCCACTTGGCTATCTAACTTGTAATTGCAAATTTGAAAAGTGTATTTTCCCTCCAAGTGGGTCGATCCCTTTTGGGAAGTCTATTTAAGGGATGTGAGGGGGTCATTTCACCTCATGTTGATTTGATCATTTATGTCTCTCCATCCTTGGAGAAATAGGATGTATGCCCTAGCTCTTCATTGTGCTCTCCCTCTCTCATTCAATTTGGAGTGAAGTAAATCTGATCTTGATAAGGATCCATTAGTGTGTGTATTGCATCTATTGTGTGGCGAATTGCTTGGAAAAATCATTCTAACCCAGCGCATTTACTTATGGTGTAAATCTGGTTATTGTTGCATGATTTGGGAGCATACTTGTTGGTTTTTAGATCTGCTATGTTTTGCAATTAATTTTATAATCTTTGGAGATGATTTGATACCCTAAATGTGTTGGGCGACCTACTTTTTAGGGAAAATTTAGGGTTTTGTGTTTACTGTGCGAAAACTAATTTTGGAATATTATTCTTCATATTTTTGTGGCTCAAGATCCAAAGTTTTAGCTCATTTGGACTTTTTTAGCAAAAGATATGAATTTTTGAAGTTATGTTACAGATAAAAAAAAATTAAATAATTTCCAGAATTATTTGGCATGTTTTTGGTGATCATAAAACAAGATCTGCAAATCTAATTTGTTTATCTTTTATTTCTGAGCAAAGGAGGTACTTTGTGGTGTGTTTGGAGGCCGGGAAAAGTGCTGCAGATATTTTATTAATTTCTTCTAACCCTAGCGCCCACATCTGGAATTTTAAATGCTATTTTGAAGGGCTTTTAGTGCTCAAAAAATATGATCTCTAGTTCATTAGAAAGGGAAAAATCCCAAGTTTATTGTGCACTTTGTTTCATGCAAAAAGACTGAGTATCAAGAGAAGTATGAATTTTAGAAGTTTTCAGTTGTCTACAAGCTATTTTAAATTAACAGTGTTGTTATAAAAATCAACTCTGGAAAAGGAGTAAATTCCAATTGATTATCTCATCTCACCCATCACCTTGGCTACTTCCAACCCCATTTTGGGTTGTACTTAGCCGACATTGGGTTATTTGAGGTTGAATCAAAAGGATCTAATCCTTCTTGGTTTGATTAGTATAGAAGTTTGTTAAAATTTCTATTTGCCCAAAAAGGGGACATCACAGTGGTATCAGAGCAACTTTCCTCTACTCTTGTAGGGTTTGTGTTTGCAGATCTAGATACATAGTGTATGAATCATGGGGTTAACAAGTGAAGGAGAAATGAAAATGCAGCTTTATAGATTGGGGAGATGGCTTGATCCTCCACACCTTTCGCGAGATATGTTGATTAGCATTTTGGAGGAAATTACAAGTTGTTTGGCTATGATAGAACAATCAGATTATGGCTCCATGTTTTCAGCGATGGATTCATTGGTGACACATTTGGCTAAATCCGAACTATTGAGGCATGATGAGGTGGATGTGAGGCTCATGGTCATCACTTGCATTAGCAAGGTGACAAGGATAACAACCCCAAATTTTCCATACAATGACACCACCATGGAAGAGGTCTTTGAGCTCATAATAGGAAGCTTGCAAAAGCTTTGGAACACTACAAACCCTTATTTTGATAAGAGGATTAAGATCTTGGAGAACATAGCAAAGGTAAAAACTTGTATACTAATGTTAGATCTTAATTGTGATGATCTCATTCTACACATGTTCGATGTATTCTTCGTTGCCATAGATGATAGTCATTCAGAAAATGTAATGGAAGCAATGCAAACTATCATGTCTTTGGTTTTAAATGAACATGAGGCCCCTCAACATTTGTTGTCTATACTTGAGGAAGGTTTGAGACAAGAGGGGTCATGTATTGCTCATCCTTTAGTCAAAGTTGTTTTTTATCAATGTTCGAGCCAGGTGAAGGCATATATGTTAACAAGGTCTCTTATGAAGCAAGAAGGATCGGCTCTCCAAGGTATGAGTCCTTTGGTATTTGATGATAAATTTTTGATATTTAATGCTTGCATGGAACTTGGTGATTGCAAGGAAAAATTAGATTCGAGGGAAATTGTTCAACAACTTCATGAGCCCTTTGAAAGGCAAGAAGAAAGCATGGACAAGGACATCACTAAAGAAGGGAAAAATCATATTTGAAGAGGGAACATGTGATATCGCATCTTATAATAAGGGATATTAGAAAATTTAAGGGTTTATTATATTAAAAAGTTGTAAACATTGAGTGGCTAAAACGTAAAATAAGAGACTACAAGCTGTCAATTTTGAGGACTGTAAGTCACTAAGTTGTGGCACATGCATTTATGATGGCATTTTGATAGATGAATATGAATATTGTTGTAAGGTCACAAATGTCGTATCCACAAGCTACAAAGTACAAGCTTACTATGAGTACTTACGAATGGTAAGCAAGGTAGGCTAAGCTACTTAAGTAAGAGATGAGGGGCCGGATTTCCTGACGCACTGCACTAAGTATACAGTGGCACTGGCAATGACAATGAAACAGGTCTGTCAGATAAGTCTGTTTCTACATGTTAAGAGCATTTGACCAGTGCAGACCCAACAACCGTTGCATTTGCTTCTTCTAATCCAAACCAATTTACATCACCTTAATTATACGACACACTGGGTCCATAATTAATTTGCAGTAAATGTAGAGTCTGGAGGCATACGAGTACGACACGCCCTCGTCAACAGATCATTAATTACTCCTCTGAACTTGTTACCCAATGTAACATGTACCCTGTCATGTCACCAACCCTGTTTCCAACCTTTACTCCCGCACAGTTTTGGTTTTTTGTGGGACATGTCTCCAACACGAGATGCCGCCGTAAGTATTCCAAGTTTGAAGACTTTAGAAATTAGGGTTTGCGAATTGACATCCTTTTATCCAGCCCAGCCGACCAAGTTGGAACGCATTCACATCTATTCCATTAAAACCCGTGAAGGTTTCATTCTTTTAAAAAGATGCTCTTCTTTTTTTTATTTCAAGGTCGTAAGCGCACGGTAAAAATAATCATCACTCGCATCGACTTCTACGAGGGCTCATGTGGCTTTTTAAGAGGGCCATGAGACTGATGGACTTATTGTTCATGATCAGCGTTGAGCTTATGCTTGGTTACTTTGTATTGTGTTGCCCGCAAGCATGAGCTTCAATGATTTTTGGGAACCAGATGCTAAACGACTACAGCTCTCCTCTTGGGGCAACTTCATAGAGTTTGGGCTCTACCCTTTATTGTTTTAGGATGAGTTGTTTGCCATTCGTGCAATGGAGACATTCAGAAGAAGCTAAAAAAGTTCATTCTCAAGCTTCTCTCTTATGCATTTCACAGCTCCGTACTGAAGTTATATATGGTTTTTTATTGCCATGTCGGCAGAAATGATCATGGGGAGAGATATCTGTTGGTGGAGGTGCCTCCTGCGTCCTGCTTGCTAGGGGGACAATCTGGACAGAAAAATGAGCCCCCCCTCCACTTTTAACCTCATGGACCTAGTACATAGTACCCTGGTAATAGAAAAACACGAGATGAAGCACTAGCTTGCAAAGTTGCAGTCGCTATGCCCCCACTCCAAGTCATGCATGCCTGCCACTTGTCACTCTAGGGCTAAGGTGCACTTTTGTGTCCCCTTCATCCCTTTCCAAGGGGACAAGGGAGACAGAAAAATGTGCCCCCCCAACCTTTCTCCCGCCAGGTTCCTCACATGACCAAGTTTGGCTCCCAGGTGCTAAAATTGAGCCATTTCCTCTCTCTCCTCCGCCACCACATGCTTGCCACTTTTCCTCCCGAGGTTAGGGAACACTCTTGTGTCCCCTTCATACCTTTCCAATGGGATAAGAGAAAAAAAAATTTACCCCCTCCCAAATTCATAAACACAAAGAGTTAGTGCATTTTTCATCTCTCCCCTTATTTTTCTCCAAATCTACCCTGAACTCTAGGAAAAAATTTCCAAAATATTTTTCTGCCATTGTTCCTCATCCTTTCCCTAGCTACATTCCTCCATGATCAAACCATAATAATTATTCATAAAAATTTTCAAATTTTTAAAAGCTCCAAGTACATTTTTTACTAGAATGACTATGTAGCTCGCAAAGAGAAAAATTCTCATATCTTGCAAACCAATGCACAAATTGAGGTGGGCTTTTTGCATTCTTCTCCATTTCTAGGCACCCTCAAGAAACATGTGATAGCAAATCAAATGTATGGACTTGGTATTTTATGGTGAAGAAAACACTGAATTTGTGCCCTAGTTTTTAATTAATTTATTTCCCATCATTATAGCAATCAGATTGAGGTGAAAATTTGTACAGTGAGATTGAGAGAAGAAACCTATGCCAGTAGAGGTGGTTTTATTGAAATATGAGATGTGGATGTGGAAATACAATTTCCAAAAATAATAAGTATCTATATGAGAAATTACTATAAATAGTAAACTCTCACAGTGGGAAAATTTCTTCAAGGTAGTGTTCAAAGGGAAGAACTAGGGAAATAAAGAAGGTGGTATGAGGTGAAAAAAGTGGAAAAGGGAAATATTCTAAAACTAGTAAATCCTCATTCTGAGTGCTAGAAGTTGCATTTGGTTATGTCTCCAACCATCTCTCCACTTTTCAACATCTTCATAGGGGTGTGCGACATTGTCATAGTTTAAACAAGGTAATTCATCCTCCATGGGGTATCCTAAGACATCACTATGGTCACAGTAGTGTACATGAGTAAAGAAGGACATCGTAGGGAACAATAGTTGTAAACAATAAACATCGTGTAGTCCAAGAGTATATTCAAAAAGGGTTCAAGAGCTCAAACTATCATCATTGTAAATCTTCAAATAGGTTGAAGGTATCCACTCTCCCCCGGTGAACAAATTGAGTGAGCTTGGTGAGTTGTTTAAATTGATCCAAACTAGTTGAACTCAATGAGCTAAGTGAGCAAGTTGGGTTGAATTTCTAAAGACTAGAAATATCCATCAATTGGGAGTAATTCATTACAGAACATTCAAGTTCCTAAGAATATATGCCAAAGGTCAGAGCTTCCCCATGGTAATAAATAATTGATTCCACAACAAGCTCTTGAGAATGATCCAATGGAAAACACCATGTCAACACCTAATGATCCATTCCCATGGATTCTAGAAATGATCAACAATGAGCCAAGGACAACAGAATGGATTATCATACCAAGTATTGATTAAATCTCAGAGACATGGAATCCTAAATGAATAAATAGAGATCATACAACATCCTTCTTATTCAATGGGATCGCAGGTAAAAAATATGTGGAAGTTGTCAAACCTAAAGTTGAAAATCCTATTGAGGAAATGACTTCGTCAGATTATGATCTTACTCACATCTCATTGGGCCAAGCTTCACACAAGGGTAACTCTCATCTATTAAAAGAATATACCTCTCACCTCCTCTCTAGAAATGAAGAATACAAGTAAACCATTGTGTAATTAGAGAAACAAGTAAAATTTCTCAATGGCTACATTCAATCCTTCTCGGGACCTGAATCAACATTTTCCCTTCTAATTGAAGACATTCAAAGTATTAATCTTGAAGTAGTTTATAAAGGATAAGGATATATGATACATGGAAAGGATAACAAGGAATGGGTTGATAGAATCATTGAACAAGGTAAGGCATTATTTCTAGAAGTCGTCTCTCTCATCAAATACGTTCTTGCAATACTATCAGAAATTCCCAAACAAAAGGAGGAGTTCATACAATAATTCAATAATTTGGATGAGATGTTCCTGACAGTGTCGGAGATGATTTCCTTTGAATATCACACCCTCATGAGTAATAATTTGTTTGCATCCACTGCCGATAAGTTTTCTAAAGTTTGGATCTGCATCATGAATGTGAGATATGTGATGCTCAAGAAATATTTGAGTTGGAATCATGTGGTTAACATGATTTCAAATGATTTCTAGTATTGTGGTTAGATACTTGAGTTTCCTCCACTCACTGAAGAATCTTCATCATAAGAGATCATCATTTCATCCAAAAACTACTAAAGAAATGGGGGAGGTGACTCTCTTTCCTTCAATGAAGACAATTAATATTGTCTGATGAGTTTCAGAAGTTACATTTATGCAATTGCAATGGATCATGAAGTATGGATCAATCGGTGTAAATAGATTAGTGATGTTCCAGGAACATGGATAAGGGTGTTGGGCTATGTGTGCATTCCAGAGGAAGATAAGTTTATGGATGTGATAACTTGGTTAAAAAAATAATTCAAAGAATAGGAATGGGAAGTATGAATCAACAAGTTCTTCATCAAGAAATATTCTTCATTAAAAATTTCAACTTCTCCCTGTTTCTTCTCCCCCTCTTCTAATTCTTCGATGGTCATAATCACTGTATTTTTTCCTATTCACTTAATGACATATTTTTGAAATTGTAAGAGTCTTTTCCTAAAATTATAAGATAAATAATTAATTTTTATTTTCTAATGGAAAATGAAAGGTCACAAGTGGAATAAGAACACGAAGATTCACGTGAGGGGAGATGAGAGGTCAATTCACATTGCTATAAATTGGGATGGCTTCTGCATTCCAAGGGATCCTGAAAATGCTAGATTTTGGTAGCATCTATGTTGTAATAATTGTGGATTGTTTTTTGGAATTTAACTCATTAATGCACATGAAATAAAAGCTATATTTCTTCCATTATTATTTTCTTATGTATTCCTCCACTTCTCTCTTTTATGCAATTTTTTTAAAAAAATGTTGGAGACAAACTTTACATCCTAAGTAAATGAATCTAAGGATCTTTGTGCATTTATTGATTGGTCCCAATAACTTCATTATTGTTTTATTCTTTATTGAATGTTGAACTATCCCATTTATTGGGTGTGAATTCTACAATTGGCCTACTCACAACAATAACATTCATTTCCTAATTTCTCGCTTTCACCCCTAATCGCTAAGAGGGGAGATGAGAGGTCAATTCACGTTGCTATAAATTGGGATGGCTTCTCCATTCCAAAAGATCCTGAAAATGCTAGATTGTGATAGCATTTATGTTGTAGTAATTGTGCACTGTTGTTGGACTTTGTGTCATCAATGCACATGAAATAAAAGCTACATTTCTTCCATTCCCTTTTCTTATGTATTCTTCTACTTCTCTCTTTTATGCACTTTGCAAGCAGAGCGTTGGAGAGGAACTTTGCATCCTCAATAGATGAATCTAAAGAACTTTGTGTCTTTATTCATTGCTCCCACTAACTTCATTGTTGCTTTCTTCTATATTGAATGTTGAACAACTCTGGTTATTGGGTGTGAACTCTGCAATTGGCCTACTCACAGCATTAACCTTCATTTCCTCCCTTGTACCTCGTACAAGCACTTTGCCACAGGTTCAGTGGAGTGTCCTCGTGTGATCCCTGGCCTATTTGGCCAACCCACAACATTTAGGTAAGATTAGACTAGTTATCATTCAATAACGGGAGTTGCGCCATTCAATGCAGAGGGGCGTAGCCCCGTGAACGTTGGTGGAGACACCTAATTTGCCATATCAACAAATTTTCTCACCAACAAGCCTGAAGCAATGCCATAGGGGAAAACATACAAAATTGTGAATTGGAGCCATCTACAATCTACAGATAAAAAGCAAAGAAAGCCGACTGGTAAGTAGGAAAAACTAGCTCTTGGTTGAAACATCAAGTGTATATAAGCACACCCATAGATCACTGTTAGAGGTATGTTTTTTAGAAATGCATTTCCTACAGATCATACTCAACTTACTCCAAGTGAGGAATAATAGTTTCCAGCCCCAATGAGAACTCCACCATGCTTCCAAGGGGAGGATTCAACCTAACAGACTTAATATTAGGACCATTTTTAAGATAATCCCATATCTTATGTCTGATCTATTTTCCAGGTTGCACAAAATCAGACTAAAATATCCTCTTTTCTCAGAAGTCTATTCTAAAGCCTTGATTAGGATTTCTTTCCGTAACCTAAGCTGACAAATTTGTAATAAATTAACTTTTGGGAAACATCAATGTAAAAGTGCAACTATGTTTTTGCAACTATACATCCTTTTGGATTTATCTGTGATGCAATTCCTATAACTAGAATCCTTCATGGTTAATATTAGGGATATGTATAGATGAGCAACCAGGCCCACAAAAGTTTAAAACTCTTGCACTTAACTATTTCCTTAAGCGTAATCTTTATAGCAAGGTGTTACCAAGTAAAATATGGCTGTATATACTGTAGGTGTAACAAATTGTACCCTGTATGGTTTTCAATAAGTCTAGGTATAAAGCCCTTGGTCTGCAGCTGTTGTTTGGCCCAAAGACCTTTTTGGTTAGACTGAACAAGAAAAATTTATTAGAGTGCATAGTTGATTTTGTGTATGTATTATTGAATTGAAACTGCTTATATCTTTAATATTGTTGGCAGGGACATTGTACCTGCAGAAAGACCAACCTGCTATCAAAGCATTTATTAGGAACATGAAAGCCCATAAGAATTTATGCATCACAAATAAAAGTACGGCATGCAGTGCATACAACATTAAAAATAGTTCTATATGGAATCCTATGTATGTATTCAACACAATGCATTATGGCTTAAAGTTATAATGCATTTATGCTATTATAAAAGACTGCACGCTGAATCCTGAATTCTTGCAAGTTCACAACCTTGTGCTCTGGTAGATGCACAGACATCCCTCATGCAATGGTCTATATGCTCTGGTGATGATACTTGACCTCAAAAGATCTACACAACAATCCTTGCGCAAAGCTTCACAAGCCTCGTGACACAACACTTCGCACACGACAACAAACTTGTGTTGTACATTTACAACCACATGCACTACAAAAGCAGGCACAAAAGCACAACAAAGACTTGCACGCTCAAAGACAGCGCAAAACTTTACAAAGACTCGTGCACGATAACAGGCTGTGTACTTAATAGGCACAAAATAAATGTTAAACAATAAACAAAAGACCACTAAAGACTTCGTGCAAACAAGACTTATGCATTGCTAGGCTTGACTTAAACAAGTTTTTGGATGATGCAAGATTGCAAGTGAACCCGGATGCTCAGGCATTATACACCCTGGATGGCAAAAAAGGATAAGCTCCTGCTTATGGCTCTACTAATGATATTCCATATTTTGCAACTTCAAATGCGCTTATCCATGTCTCATCCTCAATCTCATGACCCTTCCACTTGACCAAATATTCTTTGTATTCCTTGACTCGTCTTCTTATTGATCCTTGTGTCAATTACTCTTTCCACGTTTTCATGTTGCTTTTCTAGCATCTGAGCTCTCCAATCAAATCAATCTGAATTTGTGCTCCTTCTTCATTCTACACTTCTTGATATGCATACAAATCCGCCACATTGAAAATGGCTGAAATATCAATCGTTTCACATAATTCAATCTCATTTGTGTTCTTAGCAAATCTTCACAACACTTTGCACAGTCCAATCTTCTTCAGCTTCAGCTTGTTATAAGTCCCTTTTGGATACCTTTCCTTCTGCAAATGTGCTAAGACCATGTCTCCAACTTGAAATTCCACTTATCTTTGCTTGATACCTGCATGCTACTTGTACTACATTGTATTCTTCTCTAATTATCTACGCACCTGTTCATGCACTTGCCTCAAATGCTATGCGAAATTCTCTGCAGCTGCACATCTTATTTATGTGCTCCTCATGTTGCACAATTCCACAACTCTTGAACTTGAACCACATACAATCTGGAATGGCGTCTTTTGTGTGCTCCTATTAATTGAATTCTTATAAGCAAACTCAGCTTGCACAAAAATATTATTCCATGTCCATCACTTTCCTCCAATCAAACATCTCAACAAATTCTCAAAGCTCATGTTGACGACCTTTGTTTGTCCATCTGTCTGTGGATGATATGTTGAATTGAATTGTAACATGGTGTTCAATTTTTTCCACAATGCTCTCTAGAAATATCTAACAAAGTTCACGTCCCTATTTGATATAGTTCTACGCAGTAAACCATGTACTCTCACAATCTCTTTAAAAATATCACAATGTCAGTTGCATCACTAGTTTTCCTACAAACCACAAAATGTGCCATCTTTGAAACCCTATCAACAACCACAAATGCATGTCAAGATTCTTCGGTATATTGAGGGAAGCTTTGTAGGGACATTTGCATTGCGGGTGAGTATTTGGGATAATCCTCCTGCTAACCCTCATGCTCTAATTCCTCGTCGATTGTAGGTTGGTTTTGATGAGATCTAGTGGAAACCCTATTAGCAGATGTGTTAAACTAGGTTTTCTTAGAATTAGATGTAGTCACGTTACAATCTGCATATAAGGGTCGAAGCTTAGAAAAACAGGTCTCTCTCTCTACTCTCCCTCTCTCTCTGTCTCTCTCTCACTCTCTCTCCAATAATCTAAATAAGGATATAAATTGAGGAACACTCTAAGGCCAACACATAAGCCAAAGATAGGGGCTACAAGCGTACTAGTCATGGATCTAGAAGAGAGTAATCTGCACTCATATCAAAGGCATAGGGTTGCAAAGCATGTGTCTAAGACATGGCAGTGGGGTCTTACTAGAATCCTAAGGGTTGTAAGAGTAAGATAATAAGCAAGAGCTAACCTAAGGGTTGTAATGCCATTAGGCAATAATCATGTGCTATAAAGGAACAATAATGTAATAGATAGAGATATGCTAAACTAAGGGTTGTAATGCCATTAGGCGGTAACCATGTGCTATAAAGGAACAATAATGTAATAGATACAGATATGCTACACAATCCTAATCCAATACATAATACATTGACATAATCAATCATACCAACATAACGGACAAAGTAGGGTTACAAATACTTAACTTTGTGAGGACATTGTTGGAAGATTACCCCCTCCAAGGTTAGCAGCACCTCGTGAGAGAGTTGTCGTGAATGGATCATAAGAGCAATAGGTAGATGACCTAAGTGGACTAAAATTGGGGACTCCAAAGACTAAGGCAGATTTTGTTGGTGCATATCTCATTCTTAATGTTCCTAGTAACTCAATGCTCCAAAGATGACCTCCAAGTATTAGCTCTGCTAAGACCCCAGACCTCTTAAACCTTTTTGGGAAAATTTGTGAGCGAAGGCAGAGCGGATTATGAGATCATATATTAGAGAAATGACAACAATGATGCCTATAAATAGAGATACATAACTTAAGGTCACAATCTCTCTTATCCCACACCATCAACCATGGTCAATGGAATCAGACAAATGGGGATGCCTACTAGAATGCATCAACCATAAACAATGTAGTCGACTACAAACAATTTGGAAAAAAAGGTAGTGAGATTTGTGAGAATGGAGGTAGAGAAAATACTTGGAAAGGATAAAAAGCAGATTTGAAGGTGATCTAAGGGTGTTAGAGGGAGATGATGTAAAGGTGATAGCACTACAGATATCAAGTGGTCGTAAAATGGTATTAAGGAGGTGGTAGGAAGGCATGCTAGGGCTGGTGCCATGAAGACTCTCACCAGCTATTGCGAGCCAGTCCAATCTCGCTCCTAGTACACTCTTTAAGGTACTCACTCGAGGAAGTTGAGGCACTAGTAGCCTATAAAGAGAAATAAGTAGTAAGATTGAATTATAACATGTGTACAATCTCTCATTGGTCCACTCTAAGCCCTAACAACTACACTCGAACAACACACAGTAAAATGCCCTAGGAACTTTTGGGCTACATTGTCGTCATCATGCCCCAAAGAATGTGAATGTTGCACTATGTACCAATCCTCTGATGATGGATCAAGTCGTGCGAAGTTCTCCCAAATCCTATGTGAATGTGCAACTATGTGATGTGCACTATAGATTGATCCTTGACGGTTCCCATTGGAAAGGGTAAAAAGTGGATCTGAAGGTGATCTAAATGTGCTAAAGGAAGATGATGTGAAGGTGATAGCACTACAGATATCAAATGGTCGTAAAATTTTAGTAGGGAGGTTGTAGGAAGGCGTGCTAAGGAAAGCTACGGATAGTGTCGCGAAGACTCTCACTAGGTACTAACAACCAATTCAATCGCACTCACGATATGCTCCTTAAGGCACACACTCAAGGAGGTTGATGAGCCAATAGCCTACAAAGAGAAACTATTAATAAGAGTGAAATATAAGGTGTCTTTAATCTCTCATTTATATAAACCCTCACAAATACTCTCGAACAACATACAATAAAATGCCCTATGAACTATTGGGCTGGATCCGAGTCATCATGCCCCAATGCATGTGAGCGTTGCACTATGTACCAATCGTCTGAGGGATAAAACTGCATGTAGTTCTCCCATATCCTATGTGAATGTACAACCATGAAATTGATGTGCAATATAAAGTGATCCTTCTTTTGATCCTTGACACTTGGCACCATGCAACTATGACCCTTTGTGCTTCAATTTTAGCTTTATGAACTGCTCTCGTGCCTCACTTATAATATTGAGATGTGTATAAGTGTTTTGTAAAGTGATCTCCAAGGTGTCTCAAGTGTATGGATTACCTTGACAAGCAATCATTCGTATTTATATGTGACTCTTCGTTAATTTTTCACCAAAGTCGACCCATAAACCAAACCTAGGTTGACCTGATGAAAGTGACCATGTTTGGAAACTCGCCGTGGCCCATGCAAGGTTAGTGTTGGCAAAGATGGACAGTGTCAATGGATGTTATTGTTTGAGGTGACTGGTAGTGTCCAAGGGTGAGAATCGAGGATTTGTGAAATGGAGAATGATTGTATAGCCTTTTAAGGTGTTCTTGTACAAACTAAGATGATCCTAAGTATAACTAGCAGATAGAGGTGACCAAGACAATGTATGGATAATTGGAAGGGGGAAAGCTTGATAAAGAGTAAAATGTGTGTCACTAGCCCAAGTATGTCAAATAGTAACAAAGCTGATGTTCCCAAGTGTAAAAGACCAAAATTAGTTGTCTACATGTCCCCAATTTCTGTTGTGGATGTGTAAGCTTCTATTAAGCTACTTGGGGTACTTTCGCTCGAGTCAAAAGAGTACCCTTGCAATCCACAAAGAAAGAAGTCGCTGCCTTTGCTGAATAAACCTAGGTCCATACATAAAGAAAGTTATCATTGGAAACAATACTCTCAACATCTGGAATTGTAGCTTTTGGATGGGTGATAGGAACCTCCTCAAGGTATGGCAACTCATAAAACTTCAATTTTGTTGACATTTACGATATCATGATACCTAACTGAACTGGAAAATCTTAATTAAAGCACTAAAGCCGATTGTTGGGTGATAGTTTGAGGTCAAGAGTGGATAAGCTTCAATTTTGATGTTCATTGTCCACATACAACCATATCCAACCTACCATGTATCACCTCTATGTAGATCATAGAGAGACTCATACTTGGGCTTTGTTTGGAACAAAATGTCTTGAGCATTGTTACGAATCTTGGTGCATCTTAGAATCTCATTAAAAAGCAAGGCATTGGAAAACATGAAAAACTTTAGAAGGAGAATGCTTGGTGGTAGTATTTGTTGCCCTATTGTACCTATATTGAAGAATATGAAGGTAGTTGTCCATTTTTTGGTTTATGATCATAGTTACTAGGAGGCAAGCACCTGTACGAGGAGACAGGTACAAGTATCATTACACCAAAAAAAATTAGGAGACAACTGTGTGACGAAGGCAAAATAATAATAATGATATAAGTATATATATATATATATATACAATGGCCTCAAATTTTAAAGTAAAACAAACTAAATTAAAATTAAAAAATTTGTGAAACTATAAAATAAATCATAAAAATAATTATTATTCATAATATTTTGATTTTCTAATTTGGCAAATTATTAAATTAGCAATTTTATTTTTTTTCTTTTTTGAAATTAAGCTTAGAATTAAAATCATAAAATTTAATTAATTAAAAAAATATTAATAATTTAAATATGGTTTAATTTAGATTTAAAATAGTTATATTATTAGAAACAATAGACACATAAAGATTTTAGTTTTTGACTCGAATCAATTGACTTGTAAATGTACCAAAACACAACATTAAAATTAAAAAAAACAATATTATAAAAAACACAAACAAATAAATTTTTTTTAAAAACTCTAATTGAGAGTTAAATATCCCAAATTGTAATCAAGCAGCAGCTTAGGGCTGACTGCCATGTGCCATGGTCAGTTCGTTGGCATTTGCAAGTCAGCCCCTACCGAAAAACACAAACATGCTCACCCCTAACGTAAAGCAAAACAAAAACTAAAAAACACAAATGCTGTCACCGAATGCGACAGTGCACACTGCAAAAGAAATGGAAAAAAAGTAAAAATGGCACACAAATGAAACAGAAAAACAGCAAATGAAATCATAGGAGATGGGCCGTGGACAAGAGAAGATGGATTAGGTGGCATTTGACAGTCTCCTTTGGGCATCTCTAGGCACAAGAGACATTTCCGTACCCGTCTCCCATAGCAAAAACGCATACCCATACCAAAGATGTGCCCCACCTGGTGGAGGATGCATCTTCCTACAACTTGGTTTATGGTATTCCCAAAGAGCATGAAACATGTTTAGTTTCACAATCTTGATCTAGTTGGTACTCTAAGCATGGAAAGAAGTAGAGAATTGCAGCCAATTCGGCAGCTTCCAGTAAGACCACCAACAGTGACCAAAAAAAATTCAATAGCAATCAGAAACAGTTGTAATGGGAAGTCCATAATGTATTAAAACATTCCTGAAAAATAAATTTGAGGGAGTGGGAACATCAATCAATTTATTTCAGCCTTTCAGGGTATCAAGATGGCCATCATAGAAAAACAAAACTATGTTCCACCAAGTTTCCAGGACGGGGACAATAGGGGACGGGGGGACGTGTTTCTGGGACGGATTTTTTTTCAGGCCTTTTTTTAGGGGACAGCTATTAAAAAATAAGGGAAACTTTTAAAGGAAATTTCAAATATTCATATGATAGCATTGATAAAACATTCATCACACACATTATAGAACCTTAATACATAAAATTGGAGCTGAAGTGAGATTTCACATAAGATTCAGGCTATTAAAATATAAGGGATTTTTTTTAAAAATATAGGAAATTTCAAATATTCATATGATAACATTGATAAACTTAAAGTATTCATCATACACATCATAGAACCTTAATACATAGAATTGGAGTTGAATTGAGATTTCACATAAGATTCAAGTTTCAATCACAATAGTAATTACAATGAAATGCCCAAGGGCCAAAAAAATGTCTGAAACATAGAAAATCAAACTTAAAAAAAAAATTTGCTGCCCCTAATCAAAATCTGCTAAAATGGCATCAAAATCAGATCGAGTCCGAGTCACTAAAACTATGAGGGATTGCCTCATCCAATGGAACCCCAACCAATCCCACATATGCCTCCTCATCAATCTGTGCGACATCTTCAAGATCAACATCCCAACGTGCAGCTAGAGTTTGACGATACTCAGGAGTTTGTCGATCTTGAAGTCGCAAGGCACTATGCACGGCTACTAACTTCTCTGCTCGTCGAGAGGTAAGTGGGTTCCTCTTAATTGTGTGGATGAGGCCATATGTGGACCAAATCCTCTCTGCAGCAGAGGAATTAACAACCTGTGAAAGGACATGAGTGGCAAGAATTCTTAACTCTGGTGCATCGTTGTTATGCCATGTACTGCCTTCCACTAGGGTCTACTTGAGCTAATATAGCTCTATCTGTCCTCGCCTCTGGTTTGCTAAATGTTGGTGGAGATTGACAAAGGATACCTATTGTGTCTACAATAAAGTAGACTCCTCATCAGTGTACATCTTTCGAAAGGCCTTCATGAGCCCTTCTTTCACCTCTTTATCATTAGATGGAGAAATTCTCCCAGGTCATGCTACATACCATTTGGGATTTAGAGCATAGGCTGTTATATGAAGCAGGGTGTTCATTGTGTTCCACCATCATGTCACAATGGGCCTAATATGCTCCTCATAAAATCCCAAAGTAGGATCCCTGCTACAAATGGCTTGCTTCATCTGCCCAAGCAAGCTGTCAAATGTCTCATAAATCTCTTCAAGACTTGGAGAGTCTGTATCAACATATCTTATGACCCCCACTACAGGTGAGATGATGGAGCAAACATATCTGCAAACAAGTTACAAAAAAAAAAATATTAAGAATAAAAAACTAAAATAATTTACAAGTTATAGACATGGAGAAAGATATTTAAAAATTACAAATTAAAATATAAATATTAATTTTTAAATATATAAAATCAGCAATTGCTTACGTCACTGTCGACCACCAATCATCGTCGATGATCTTTTGTTTCACACTTTTTCCTTCAGAAGTGTTTGTCTCTAGCCATCTACCCCACTCTTGATTAGTCGTCATTAATTGTAGAACCTCCTACACCTCAAGCATCCTCTCGAAGAAAATGAAATAGCTGGCATATCTAGTGTCCATGGGCTTGAGGAATTCTTTTCCTCGAAAAAGACCTGAATAGAGAAAGTGAGGTATGATGGTTGCAAATGAACATCTGTATGTGTCTAGCCTCTACCACCACTGTCTTCAACCAATCTATCTTTCCAATGTCTTTCAATGCGTTCTTCAACGCATGAACACAACATGGAGTCCAGAAAATGTGTTTGTAAGCACTCTCAACAAATCAAGCCAGCTAACTTACATACACGGGCTAAATCAATCACTACTTGTACAACATTAGAGGGCCCAATCCTCCTTTATAGCATCCTTCAAAAATTTGAAATTGGAAGGTTACATCCTTCCTCTTCCTTGTACAATCAATAACTCTAAGAAAATAAGGGCCCAACAGGACATGTGACAACGATATCGATGAGTGGCCCGATTTTTAATATCGGTCCACCCATCCATGATGATAGAGCAACCCACTCGTATCCAAGTTTGCCTCATCTCCTCTATCACCACACTCACCTTAGAATATTCTTTATCAAGGAGGCTCGGTCCATAGTTTGTGTTCTCCAAGAGGGACATACGAGGAGCTTACAGTAGTAATTACATCTTTGAACATTTGTTTTAAGTAAGGGGAACATGACACATGAAATGGTGTTGCATTCGCAAAGAAGAATTTGACAATAGAAGAGTCAGTTACTTCCTGTGATTGCACATTGAACATCCCCGCAATAGTAGTAGCTTTTCTCTTTCCCTTGGTAGAATCCTCTCCCCTTTGACTTTCAACATCCACGGATTGGGTAGGCAATTGTGTACCATGCATAGCCTCTAATGACATCCCTTTTTTTTTTGCCTCACCCTCCATGTGCAACCTAGTCACTTCGGCCTTCTCAGCTAATGTTATTTTTTTACAACCTTTTACCCCCTGTTCAACTATGCCCAAAAGATGACAATAAACCCATGTGTAGCTGCCCCTAAAATGTTTGTTGCAAATATGACATAACCACACTCTACTCCCCCCTAAGTTTTTTCTTTTCTTTGTCAATGGCTGTTGTAAATTGTGAAAGAGGCTTTTTAGGATAGAATGGGCCCGTTGCATAGATTTTGAGGAGTTGAGAAGGGCATTCAAATGAGATTATTTGAACCCACAGCTGCTGCTACACTCTCATTCCCTGAAGAAACCTTATTTCTAGTTCTACCTCTATGTTTTATTTGAATCTCTTCACCCTCACTACCCTCACTACCCTCATTGCTGCTCATTGATTATTTATTGAAAATGCAACACCCAACTGCAACTGTAAGTGAAAACAAAAACCAAACAAAAAAAAAACTTCCCTAAGTCTTTGAAGTTCAAAACTTTGAAACAAAAAAAAACAAGTGAAAAATAATTTGTGCAAATTTGTAAAATGAACAAAGGATGTGAAACATACCTCAAATGGTGTAGAATATTGCTCTCTTGGCTTCTTCACACTGCTGTTCTATTTTCTTCTCTATGTTGTTTTCTTTCTTTGTCTTTTCCTTCACAAAATGAGAAATAACAAAATGAGCTTCTTTTTTTGTTTTGATTGTAGGAGAGTTGTTTTAGGTTTAGGTTAGTTAGGAATCAATGTGGGGGTCCTTGTGAGCCCCCATATTACTTTTTTTATTAACTTTGTGTTTCTTTTTTTAAGTTAAAACATTGTTGGGACATAGGGGATGCCTAGATGTCCCCGGTAAGGTCGGGGGACTTGTAGAAGTCCCCTCGACATACCAATGACGTCTAGACGTCCCTTGCTCGAAATTTGAAGTTTTCGGGACGTCCCCAATTTTTTTGACAAATTGGGGACGGGTAGGGGACGTTGCCTACCCATCCCCGAGTTTCCGAAACATCCCCAGTACAGGGACAAGCCTAAAAGGGTAGGGGACGCGTCCCCGTGGAGCATAGAAAAAAACCCAAAAGATACACTAATATTGTTGGCGAGTGATTATCAAACCATTGATGAAATCTATAGAAATGGATTTCCATGTCTGAGAAGGACCTAGTAGTGGTTGGAACTATCCAAGTTTTCAATTGAAAGAATTGGACTAACTACCTAGATAGCGCCTGTTAATTGATCTCGTACATATATTTACATAGATGTTAAATACGGGTAGCACTGCAAATGTTGAAGCATCTTATGGAAGCCAAAATCACCCCATAGGAGGAAAGAATGTGCCTCCTTGAAATGTGTTTGATAAGCCTCCCTCGCTGGTACACAAAGTTCGTTTGAGCCTACAAAGAAAGATATCTCTCAGTGTATAGTCCAAGAAAGGTGCCTCGTTCACTCTAATAGGAAATCTGAGAGCCCCCAGAACAACCAAAATGCAGGTTAGTCAGATACCGCTGTTGATCTCATCATAAGTCGCATAGCAGGTATCCAAGAGGCTAAGATTTTCTACCGGAGTAGTACCAAGAAAACCGGCATTTTTTATTTCTTTTTCTAAATGTAAGAAACCCATTTAAAATGGTGTTCTTCAATTTTGGGTTGTCATTTCAGGAACTGCAAAGGCTGGTGATCCACATGCAGAATTGTCTCCTTTCAAAGTAAGTAGTGGCATCACTACCTTAGTAATTGTACCCGTGCATAAAATACCTTATGCTTGTTGTAATTCAGCTAGATTGTGAAAGGGATACAAAATGATAAGCCATGGGATGTGCTCCATGATTAAGAACACGTATGGTATATTGTGAGGCATCTGTTTAAATCTCAAAGGCTGATGAAGATTGGGTGGTGCAAACTCTGGTGCTGAAAAGGTGCATGTTTAAGTATGTTTAAAGGAGGTCAGAGACTCAAGTACCCAAGTTAGATTACTCTTATTTGTGAGTTGATATAGAGGAAAGGTTGTGTGTCAAGAATGCAAATGAACTTACTATAGAATTTCATGCAACCAGGGAAGTTCTGAAGGTCTGAAAAGTGGTAGGTGTGGCCCATTCACAAAGCACCTTAACCCTGTCAAGGTTAGCGAGTACACCTTCCTTATCAATAACAAACCCAAGATACTTTACAAAGGTTTGCCCGGTGGATGACTTCATTTTGGCTAGAAGATTGTGATCATCAAGCAAGTCAAGTACTGTGCACATGCTCTATGTGCTCTTCCATAGTGTGGCTATAAACAAAAATATCATCTAAGAAAACCACAACAAATTAACCTAGGTAAGTCCAAAAGATATTATTCACCAATAGCATGCAAATAGCATTGTTAAGCCCTAAACTTAATCTTATTGCCTTGAAAGCATTCTCCCAAACATCATTGTGCCCACGCAAACTGAATGATAGCATGAAGCAAGAACAAGTTTGGTAAAAAAAATTCAGCCCCTTCTGGTTGATTGATAAGATCATCATTCCTATTGAGTGCTTAAAAAATCATCGCATAGGTGCTGCTCATTATTCTCCTTTCAGGGAACTGCGAGTATTTATTAGTGGAAAGGCTTCTGGGTAAAAACTGCGGACAAAGGATTTAAAAAATAAATGTTTCAGTTCACACTTTATAAGCAATAAGGGGATGTGCTTTGGTTCTGTACGAAAAACAAGAGGGGATAAACCTAAAGCAGTTGAACCCCAAACCATCAGAGCTATGTACAAAAAGCCCTGTGAGGGAAGGACATGTCCATGAAGCATGAAGTTGATGAAGATCAAAGTGGAAGATCAGAACAGGCAGCACTGTCACATGGCTGTAGCAAAGGCTTGGGCCAGACCTAATTTGTAAATGTTGTGTTTTAAAAGTTTGAGTATTCAATGTTCATAAAAGATTTTAAGCAGTAAAGTTTTTTATTGAAACAAGGTACTGATACATCAAATTGTATAACTCTATCACTTGCATTCATCGTTTGGCATTTCGTAAAAAATGTCTTCTTTCTACCAATATAGAGGTGAGATGACATGATGGATAAAGGGGCTAGCCCACCATTCACGCATTCATTAGAATCTCAAAATTCCCAAGAGTAAATCTGTGCAAGGGAAATTTATAGTTTTGTGGTAAGAGTAAAACCTAATACTAAAAAATTGCTGCACATATAAGGTAAAAAGTGGTTTCGATTCTATTGCAATATGCAGTTACTTGCATTAAAGAGGGTTGCAATCTTCTTGACAATCTTAGCTTAACAAAAAAATTCCAGTGACCACAGAATTGCAGCATCAATATGCTTGCTTCAACTAGAAAGAAAGTTGCAGCTTTGTAACAGAAATAGCCAAAAAAATGAGTAAAGCACTTCAAAAGAGGTAAGTTATTAAGTAAATTGAGTGTCTTGTGTACAGACTCCATAGTATTGACTTAAAGGACTGACTTCAATATTAAAAAACAAGATTCCAAGATTGTACGAAGTTTATACCTATTATAGGACAACATACAAGATAAATAATCAGCTATATCATGGCATGTCCTTGACCCATATTTAACATATAAAATTTGATTAGGGTCGAATTATCTTAGAAGGAATGTGAATACATAGATACAATCTGGGAACAGACACTCTTGCATGAGAAGGTGATGTTTTAGATTATTATGCTCTCTATATTAACATTTCACATGATTGAACATGTGGGTGCGCTATACTTTTACATAAAATCATCAATACTATAAAATCAAAGATGCCTATGGTTGTACTTGTAATATTATAGCATTGTCAAAAAAAGATCTTAGTTCTTATTGACAAAGTAACTGAATCCCTTAAACTAGCATACTTTGAACTTTGAAGGCAAAGCCTTTGTCTTATTGAAGCAAGCACAAGGAGAAATTAAATCTCAATAGTAACCAGAATAGCAGCAGGAATTTGTAGCTGGCAATTACTACTAGATACAAAAGACTTCCTTTACTTTATCCAAATACGGTTTGCATTTTCTAACATATAACACAGCGGCAACACATTATGTAAGGGAATTCACATCTAAGTATTCAGTTTTAAGGTCTGACAGATATAGCCAGCTCTCCCTGGCTAATACATTTCATGCCTTATTTTACTCTCAAAATTTAATTCAGAGGAACTTATTCATACAGAGAATCACTCCGATAAAAGGAAATAGATAAACAACTATATCAAGACATGGAATGGGTTTCTGTTGACATTTACTTTGCATTATGTGCCTTATATTTAATCCCTCTAAGTTCAGTTGCTTCTCTCTAGCATATACTAAATAAACAGTGCAACTGTATCTCTCTACCAAACAGATGACTGAATTCAACTTTATTTCTAACTTATTTGCCAGAGTTCACTAATAGAATGTGTAATTTGTATAAGACAAATTACCCATGCTTCTCTAATTATGAAAGAAAAAACATAACCAGGATTATATGTATCAGGAATATACAGAACCTCCTGTGCTCTTCTAGGTTCTGGCATTGTTGTTTTAGCTGTGCTACCTCCATTAGTGCTGCTACTTTTTCATTTGTAACCTGATTTTCAAATACAACAAATTTCATTGTCATATTTATAGTAAAGCTTAGACCAAAAAAGTGCTAATAAAATTAAAGAATAATTTTTCAATCAGGAAAACAAACTTCCCCGTATAATATAATATATAAAAACAATACTCAAATAATTCCATAGGCATTCATATTATGAAGCTAGAGATGCGCCCGTGAATGCCATTATCCCAGAGATTAATCGTTCATATTTTGTAACAGTAATCTACATGTTAGAATTTGTGGAGAGAGAATAAACCGAATAAATGTGTAAAGAATGATTGAAGAGAAAACCGGAATACACACTGTGCAAATGGGTTGTGTGTCCGGGTATTTATTATGCAAAGACGGTTACAAAATTAGTTAGCGGTTACAATCACATAACCATACAAAACAATTATAAAAGGGGAAGTCTTATTCATTTATTCCTACACCCCCTCTTAAGACTTACCCTACATAACTCAAAAACAAACAATCTAACAAAACAGAACTACGCTATCTTCAAACACTTTCACTTTGAAAGCAATGCTATGATAGGATAGGGCTCCATCAAGTTGCTTCATGACCTTCGTAAAGGTGTAGCTCCCGAGCTGAATTCCCGAGTTCTTGGATTCCACCTCCCCGAACTCCCGAATCACAAATCTCCCGAATTATTGGACAACCATCCATACTAAGCCATCCACAAGCTCCATCAAGTTGTCTCATGACCCTCGTGAGGGTATAATTCCCAAGATCCACAGTCTCCCGAACTATCTGAGCAACCATCCATACTGAGCTTCATCTACCCTGTATCCTTTCTTGCCTTCAAAGTTTAGAGCATCTTTATAGTGTGTATTCGTCACTGTCCTCACTACCTTCTGCATCTAATGGGTCTTCAACCATGGCTATATTGGCTATATTTGATATGACTTTACCCTTGAGCACATCATTGGCTCGAACACAACAATCCCATGCTGTGTGACCTCTTTTCTTACAATAATGACATTCGATCTCCGACTTATCTGATCTTCTATGATATTTTTTGGTTCTAGAATAGAATGCACTTTCTTGCTGGGAATGACCTTCTACATCCTCTGTAGTTCGTTTTTCCTCAGCTAGAAGAGCTGCTATCATATCATCCAGAGATTGAGATTGAATTTGACTGAGGGTAAAAACTACATTGCTATATTTTGAAGACAGACTATTTAATAGGATAGCTTTGGCATCTTCGTCCTCAATTGCAGCTTTCACTTCTGCTAGTTGTCTGATCAAGGACCTTAGATTATTGATGTGGCTTGACATAGAGACTTCGTCATCCATTTTGAACCTAAATAACTGAAGTTTTAGGGAAAATTTGGCATTGACTGCTTTCGCCCCAAATAATTTATTTAGAGTATCCCAAATTTCCTTCGATGATTTGTCTAGGTCTACATGATGAAGTTCAGAGTCAGAGAGAGCAAGGCCAATAATAGCTTTTGCTCTATCATCTCTGCTTTTCCATTCTAACAATTTCAATGCACCGGTAGGTGGTCTCTTTCCCGTTTACAATGCCCCACAAATTTTTGTTCATAAGTTGCATTTGTATTTTCGCTCTCCACATATGAAAATTTAGACCAGAATATTTTTCTATGGGCATTTCCATTTTAATAAAATAGAATAAATATAACTGTGTATTTTCGGAAATGAATAAAAATAAAATACCAGTTGCACAGTTCCGTGCCCTAGCACCGGTATTGTCTTTAGATTTTCGACCAGACAGGGTTTCACTATGACTGTACGTTATGCCCTTGGTAACTGGCTATTCTTGCTCTCTGTGTCTTTGCTTGCCCTACATCTATGTCCTTGAAATCAACGTTTTAGAGATTTGTATTCTGAGAGACGACTGAATAAAGAGAAGGTAGATGTGCACACTATGGAAAAGATAGTGTTTCTGAGATTATATTATGCCCTATGAACTAGCTGGAAAACAGATTAGATATATCTACAACCATCGTTTTTGCGACTTGATTGTAACTACATGACATCCTTCGTCAACATTAGTCTTACATGCTAATACGAGTTCATTCTACAGGCCCTTTGGCATCTTCTTTGTGGTCAGCTTGCGCCGACCAAAACAGTAGCATGAGTTTTCAGTGATTAGCATATTTTTTTAAGAGGCATGTGACCCTGCTCTTGCCTTGAAATTTCAAGAAAAAAAATTACATTTATGCCTTTGAAAAGCTCTGCGACAGTGTTCTCCTTTGAATAATATGACTTAACTATGTTATGACTATCTCACAGTTGCTTTGATATAGATACGACTGTGCCTTCACTTAGATACAGCCTCGATCAAATTCAGATTCAGTCATTTCAAATTATGGTGATTTCCCCTAATGGTTACTGATTTTCATACGGCACATCTCTCTTTCTCAATAAAAATCGCTTGATACCACTGTTAGAATTATAAATAAAATATATTAATAATAAATATCGAATGTTAAATTATAAACAAATTGATATGATTAGATTAAAATTATGGCAAATAACACACTCCCAGCCCACAGCAAATGGGTTGTGAAGTCCAGGTATTCAATGGTATGCAAAAAAATTTACAAGGTTAGTGTAGCGCTTACAAAAAATAGACGTAATGAAAGAAGAATTATAGAACAGGCCCAAGGAAGTCTTATTCATTTATTCCTACACTACATGAACCCAAATCATTTTATAACTACATGTATGATCTGGTACTTATTCTGCACAACAAACATCCAAACATGATGAGAGATTGAAATCGAAAGAAAATAATTTGCGGAAATCTAGCATGGAACATCGGAAACAGGCCAGTCAATAACAGTAGATTAGTTGTCAGAATTTCTGGTACAAGAGTAAGAGAAAACAAGGGGACCGGATTTTGGAGAAGAGAGTTGCATGGATACAGATATGGATGTGGATACAGTATCGGATACGGATACAGTTAGTTTTTAAGCCCACCTGATATGGATACAATTGAATATGGTGTGTGTGTGTATACATATATATTTTATAATAATCTCGATTATAAATTAAAAATATATATTAATAATTATTTTTAATTTTAAAATATATCAAAAAATTGTACATTAAATTAAAATTAACATGCGAAGTACACACTCCAAGCCCACAAGAAAGGTAGGAAATTGGGTATTCAATGGATTAAAAAAGATTGCAGGTTGTGTAGGCTAGTGGAAAATAGACACAATGAAAGAAAAGAAACAGAGTAGGCCAACAGAAACAAATCAAAAAAATAGTAGATTGAGCAGAGTCAGAAATAAAAGAGCGAATCATTTCAATCAACACTCTCGCCTCCATGTTTTCAATTGTTGCTGCTAAAATGCATTATAGAAGGTCATTTACAGTTTCAGAGCATCCTTTTAGCATTTTGAAGGGGTTTTTTGGTTAATTTTGTAACTTTTAAATCAGATACGACTATACTTGGCCTGCATACCATATCCGGTTGTATCTGATACAGCCCAGTTACAGGTCCGTATCTGGATACAGCTAGGTACAGTATCCGAACTCTATCTGAGCAGCACCATACCAACATCCGTATCCAGCACGTGGATACACGTGCCCTAACTCTAGTGGTGTCATAACCTACAACCTGTTCAAGAATCCCCCAAATTCCAGGGGAAATTGAAAGGGTACACAGGCCTACATATATTTTCAAATTATTATTGTTATACAAAATGATTTTTTTTAAACCTATAATACGGATCTATCTAAATATATTAAGCTGTCACATTACATCTAATTCAATTTATCAAACCCGTGGCATAAATACCCTTTAAAAAATGTAAATGTCAAAAAACGCTTACATCGTGCTTCATATTTTTTAGCTCAGTTCTGACTTCTCATTAGTTATTACAATGCTAAATTAAATGAGAAAATGAAATACAATGAAATATCAAAGTTTTTAGGCTTTAGCTACAAGAAAATAATAAAATAGTATAGAAAGACTCGTGGGCAGAGGAAGCTTGTGTTGTGTAATTAGCTCCTATGTGTCCAAAATGTGCTTCATCCTCATCATCTACCAAGTCATGGCTTTGGATACAAGCATCAATATCATTGTTGGCGAATCATCCTCACAAAATATGCTCAAAGGCACCCTGAAAAATCTGTGTTCTATATCACCACCCTCCTTAGCATTTAGTTGAGTGGCATCCACAAGATCAGCACCCCATTGTGTTGCAATTCCATGCAAATACTTAGGTTTCTACCAATGTTGGATACACTAGGTCCTATGCACTATAACTAGCTTATCTGCCCTACTAGAAGTAAGTTTGTTCCTCTTGATAGAGTGGATGAAAATATGGACCAATTCCTATTATAGCTACAAAAGAAAGTAGGATCTACATGTCAGCAGCGAACAGCTAGTCTGTGGGTCACTAGAGCTCTATCCCCACTCATAATTCACGATCCAATTTGGTTGTACTTGTCTCCTCTCCAACAAAAGATAACAAATAGCGTATCTGGTTTTGGTGGGTTTGATGGATTCATTCCTCATGTCGTACTTGTAAACAACTAAGGAGGTGTACTGGTTGCAGATAAACATCTACACCAGAGTTGCATGTATTAAAATATGTTCTTAATATATTAATTAACTCTTGACAAACTATTAGTTATGTATTAACTAATGTTCGGCAGAAACCTCCTCAACCATTTTGTAACTATCTCTTACATAATAAAATGACAGACACACAAACTCCTAAGCACGCATTCGGATTCCCCTTCATTATTTCTCTGTTCACGTCTTTTAACATTGGTATCAGAGCCAACTGCCCCAGAGAGCCCTAGACGGGTATGGGAGACGGGAATGAGAGCGTATTGTTCAAGGAGGTCTCTGCAGAGACATGAACAGGGAAGAGATAAAAGCTTGAAGCAAACTCGAATTCGTGCAGGGACGTAAAGGAAAGCACGAAGGTCAAACTCGACATGGACATTGTGTGTGAACACACTGCTGCTGCTACTTGCAAGTATGACAAAGAGAGACCGTGTAGACCTGCAGGTTGAACAGAAGGATTTCAAGAGCATGACAGAAGACAGTAGTTGTTTTTGAGGGAGAAAGATATGATTTTCAAAGTTAACAGACACGTTTTTGGAAGGAAAACGTGAGGGCAGAGCAGACATGGTTCCAAACACGAGTTTACAGTCTGTGAACTCGTGAAACGAAAGATTTACCATCTGACAATTGCAACAGGAGAGCAAAACGTGAGTTTACAGTTGGGTTTTTGCTCTTAGGAAATGCTTTGCCGAGTTCGTGAGGCTGTTAGGGCACTTTTTTGCAGAAAACAAAGTCCAGAATCATGAGGAAGAGGAAAAATACGATTTTCAAAGGTATCTAGGGCAAAACAAAGAAAATAAAGTTCCATATTCACAGTTTTTTGAGGGTCATTCGCTGCTAAGAAGCACTGTTTGGTGATTTTCAGCCATTTTAACAGTCTCGAATTTGCTGTGCTGTTAGGGAAGAACTGTTAAAAGACTAGACCAGAATGTAAGTTTTTCTGAACACTTTTTAAATTTCATGCTGTGATATTTTGATTCGCGGGTAAGAAATCAGAAGTTAGAAAACATAATATAAACTGTGTATTTTGATTGCATCAATTCCCAGGTCAGAACCATACGCTTCTTTGTTGCATTTATTTCCATAACAGACCTGTACTGTGGCATTGATTTCCGTGTTAGACATCAGAACCTTAGAATATAGACTGATTTCTTTCTTTTTTTGCAGTTTAAAAAAACAAACAGTGCATATAAAATGAAAACATTTAGAATCTCATTCTGCCAGAAGCACAGAAGTTGATGGGGCAGAATTATAATGTTTGGAGTCGCAAAATTCTGACCATTACAGAATTAAGAAACTGTAATAAAATCATCCTTGGCAAGGAAGGAATGCCTGTTGCTAACTTTGTGGATTATGACGAGTGTCATAAGGAGGCCTTATTGTTGAAGTTGTCAATATCAGACGATTCGATACCTGAGGTCCAGAATGACGTTGAAGCTAGCATGCTCTGGACTAGACTGAAAAATAAATACATGACTTAAGAGAAGAGTTGGGTGTTACACTTAAAGAATTTGTTGGTTTCAGAAAAGATGCAAGAGGATGGGTACCTTCCAGAACACCTACTTCAGATGAAAGATTTCCGAGAGCAGCTCACTTCCGTTAATATAAAGATGGATGACGACGATCTAGTCGCATTGGTTCTGAACAATTTTCTATTCTCTATGAGTCATTTGTCGAAATCTTACATTTGATGGCTGAAATTCATACCTTGACTTTTGATAAAGTCAGTTCCTATATGTTACAAAAGGAACGGAAACAAAACCAAACACTAGAGTCTAGTGTTGGATAATCAGAAAGTGCATTGACTACTCAATCAAAGAGGAAGTAGAAGCAACACTCTGGTAAAATGTCATTATTGTCATAAGATTGGGCATCTAAAAACGGATTGCCGGAAGCGACAAGATGATCTTTCCCAACAGAATAAAAGCCACGTGATGGGGCAAATGTGGCAGCAGTTGTAAATGAACGAGATTTTGAGGAAGAGCATGCTCTCTATTGTCTTATAGCATCATGCTTGAATGACAATGCTACCAATTGTTGGATCATTGACTCCGCTACATCCAGAAATTTTTCATGTCAAACGGACTAATATGACCATTTACTGTGATTGCAAATTGTCTTGATTTAGTTGTATTAGCCAATGGAGAGTCACTTGCAGTGGAGGGGATAGGAGATTGATGAATAAAGCTCAAAAACAATTAGTAAGGAATGTTAGGCATGTTCATAGCTTGCATAAAAATGTCTTATTTGTTTGTCAGTTAACAAAGAGTCCCAATATTGTTGTAAATATCTTTGGGGAGAAGTGCCTTGTGTTAGATGTGAAACAAGGACGAGTGATTGCCCTAGTTATTAGGCAAGGTGGCAAGTATAGGCTAGTTGACTCTATTACTATCAACTTAGAAGCATGCATGGAGGGATACTCCACCATTCATGTGTTTGAGGAAGCGCGTGGAGGGATTCTCCACCATTCAAGATGTGTTGGAGTATGTCATTTCTCATAGGCTTGTTAAACCAACTTCAACCAACTTACATGCACTTGTTGAGGGAATATCCACTATACAATATGTGCAGGTGGTTGAAATACCTTGGGAGGATGAACTTCCTCATTCATATGCACGGTTAATTACGGAGGGAAACTCCATCATCCAAGATGCATTGGAGGCGCATGGTGAGATGGCAGAACACGCCACTCAATCACAGGTACAAGCTCAAAGGACAGTAAAGCATGGACACTTTGCTCATCTTGTTGCAAAAGGATTTTCGCAACAAGGGGAGATAAATGAACAAGTGGATGCAGTTATTTCTCTTTGCCACTACGGAGATGGTTATTTCTCTTGCTATGGAGTCAATTGTTCCTCCTACTGCATATTGGACACTCAGTTGCTTCTCTCTGTAGCAACTCGGTTTGGTTGGAGGGTATCTCAAAGTGTTTTTCCAAACAGAGAGTTGAATGAGGTCTGCATCGTGTTGCTTGAAAGTGATCATCTAGATTAGATTTATCGAGTCCCACACGGACTCAAGCATGCTCCACAAGCCTGGTACACTTTATTCAATCGACGTCTCCAAGAATCTTATTTCGGAACTTTGGAGCTTGGTTTGAATGTCTCAGCCAATTATGGTTCATTACTGATCAATGAGTCACTCAACAAACACTTGGTGAACAATTTGCTATATCTTATGTCCACACAACCAGAACTTTGTTTTGTAGTTCGTTGTCTTTTTCGGTCTCTATCTACACCAAAAACTCCTACATTGTACAACAACAAAACATTGAAGGACTGCAGCCTTCAGCATACTGTCTAAGGAGCAGCCTTTAGAGTTAATGGCTAAACTTCTTGGTTTTATTGTAATTAAAATTTTTGGGACAAACATGTCTCCAGGGTTAGCCATTAAGGGAGGTATTAAAATATATTCTTAATATATTAATAAACTGTTAACGAACTATTACCTATGTACTAACTACTGTTTGGTTGCAACCTCCTCAACTATTTTTTAACTATCTCTTGCGTGATAAAATGACCGACACACAAACTCCTAATTGTGCATTCCGATTCCTCTTCATTATTTCTTTGTTCACATCTTCTGACAACATTGACACAGATACAAATACAGTATCAGATATGGATACAGCTAGTTTTTAACTCCTTTGATATGGATACAGCTAGTTTTTAACTCCTTTGATATGGATACAACATGTATATACCATATTATAAATTAAAAAAATATTTTAATAATTATTATTAATTTTAATTTATAAATGAATTTATAATTTAAATTGAAATTACACACCCCCAACACACAAGGTAGGAAATTGGGTATTCAATGGATTAAAAAAAATTGCAAAGTTGTGTAGGCCAATGGAAAATAGACAAAATGAAAGAAAAGAAGCAAAATAGAATAAAATAAACAAAAAAAAATTACAAGTTCATCAAAGCCAATGTGAAAATTTGAAGTAAAAGAACGAATCAACAGTCTTACCTCCATGTCCTCAATTATTGCTGCTAAAACACATTATAAAAAATCATTTGCAGTTTTTAGCCTTTTGAAGGGATTTTTTTGGTTATTTTTTTAACTTTTGAATCAGATAGAGCTATAGTTTCCCTACATACCACATCCATTTTATCTAATACAGCCCAATGATGGGATTGTATCTGGATACAGCTAGGTATCCAACACACAGGTGAGCATGCCCTAGTAGTAGGGGTGGTGTATCCAAAAACCCTCATCTACACATTTCTAGCAACATTCACCAACTTTGATATCCAATCAATCTTTAAAATGTGCTTGGATTCATTGTTTAAAGAATGTGCTCAACAGAATGCCCAAGAAATATGCTCATAAGTGTTCTTAACTAGTAAAATGTTGATTTGCACAGACATGTACTATCAATTATTACTTGCACAACATTAGACAGCCCAACTGTTGCTATATCAGTACGGAGAATCTCAAGATTGAAAGTCGCATACTTGCACTTTCCAAAACAATCAAGGGCTCTAGAGAAGAAAGGCCCTGCTAAAGATGTCACAATTATGTTGAAAATTGGTCGATAGACAATATCCATCCACCCATCCATGACAAAAGAGTACCTATAATATAACATTAGACTATAACAGTATGCATAGATTTGTATGCACTCAACAACTATATATTGTGATAGGACAGTGATGATTTTGTATCAAAGCAAGTGAATATAAATACGAGTCGAAGGTAGTCATCAAAGGTCACACCTTTGATGATACCTTCTCATGACCAAAACAATACTTACTAATTATATCTCAAGATAGCATAACATAAACAAATTACTTGGTAATATTAATCTACTCGAGTACCTAGTAAGCTTGTCTACACTATCCTCCCATTAAGTTTTAGACACTCCTTTTTGTCATCTCTATGCTATGATGGGGAAGAAGTGTTATGTTATGTTTGCATTTCCAATTTTAATTGTATTTTAGCATATTCCATAGTTCGCATACTCGTATTCAGCAAATACTCGGCAGACCCATAAAAATTTGACTTAGCAAGATTGGGGGAATACGGCAATACTTGGCAACTTAAAAAATATGCAAATTTCTTTAAAAAACATAAATTTTATGCAAAATATTTTTTAAAAGAAGTCTCTCCAAAAACTCGTGAGCATTTGCCAAATCTCACAAATATTCGCCAAAAACTCATGAATATTCGCCAAAGACTCACGAGTATTCTCCAAAGACTCAGGAGTATTCGCCAAAGACTCGGTTTTGTAGGTTCTGGCAAATACTCGGCTAGGGACAAAAATGGCAAGTATTCACCGAGTATGCATACTATGATTTACTCTTTATTCCTTGTCTAATGAGGCTAGACAATGCCATAGGATTTGGTTGATGTTTTCATCCTCTGCTACTAGTGGTGCAAGCATAGTACTCCCCTCAATTTTCTTAAGAACAAGAACTAAACATAGAGGCACGAGTTTTTCCTCTCCAAAATCATATTGTTTTTCTTAGTGCAAAACAATTATATTGCTACATGGCTCCCAGAACCTTGGCACAAGAACAAACCCTTGGGCAATGTTCAAAACCACATTGTGCACCAACAATCTCGCCTTTAGCAACCTTTGCCTAAGCAAGAGGAGGTTGCACAACCAAAAGCTCCAGCACAAAAACTTGACAAAGGGAAGAGAAAGAAATGGCATTGTCATCACAAGGTTGGCAATCATGAATGTTATGCACAAAATACCTTTCTTAACAAGATACACAATATGAAATTGAGATTGAGCATAACACTAATCCATGTGTTTGAACATTGAACATCAATGCCAACATAGATCACATTAATGTTGAAGAGCATCTTTCCCATACCAAGTGACAAGTTAAGGGACAACCTCAAAAGAAAATCATTGTGAACAATATGATGAAATGCCTAGACCTTGCCATGGAAGCACACCCTCAACCTTACATCCTTGGATGGTTCCGACAAGGAAGAGAACTTCCAAGTGACACCAATGCAATCGAGTATGGTATTGTGACCATGCATGATTTTGTTACTTGTGAAGTGGCACCACTTGATATATGTGATATTTTACTTGAAAAGCCATTTTTGTATGACCGAAATGCTCCACAAAATTAAGCCATCAACAATTGCCTCTATCACATTTCTTAGTCTATTTAAAAAATCAACAGCACATGGTAGCCACGAAACGATGCAAAGAGGTCGTTTTTAATGACCATAGGTTTGTGCTACTCACATTTCACCCAAAGATTGCACAATACACTACAAATAAGCATTCACTTGCAGGTCAGCCACTTGGGTTCGCAAAGTAGAAGCAAAAACTTGACAACATACGACAGCAATATAAAGATGTCTTCGATGATCCCAAAGGTATCTCATCACATTGCCGTATCAAATCGGTCTCATTCTGAAAACTCCCCTCCTGAACAACCCTCACTATTGCAGATTGGTATGGGAGAATAAGGAGATCTGAAGGTAGATCAGAGCATTTGTTGACAAAGAGAAGATTCGACCAAGTTCTTTGCTTTGAGGTGGTCCAATCATCCTTACTCTAAAGAATAATGGTTTGTGGCATCTTTACATCGACTATCATACCCTAAACGAAAATTCCAAGAAATACAGGTATCCTCTACCTCACATTGATAATCTTTTGGACCATCTACAAAGTGACAACACTTTACAGCGATAAACTTGAAATCAGGTTATCCATGAAAAACAAGTATCCTCTACCTCGCATTGATTATCCTTTGGACCAGTTGCAGCTGCAAAGTACACAATACTTTACAATGATAGACATGAAATCAAGTTATCACTAAGTCCAAGTCAACCCAAGATATTTGGGAGATCGGTCCCTAGGTAAACATCTCATATCATGTTTGTGCATTATACATTTCCTGCAAGGTGTTTGATGTTGACTCCATTTAGTAAAAGAAGGTTACCCCTTACATTGCTTAAGTTTCATAACTTGTCTCCTTAGTGTTAGTGTAGGATATTTATTTTCCTTGTATTTGGTTATTTACTTGGAGCTTTCTTACACTCATGGGATATGTTTGCTTAGTTATAGCAGTTGTGTTGAGTTAGCTTACCAGTTCTGTTGAGTTAGCATAATAGTTATGTTGAGTTAGCCTACTAGTTGTGTGGAATCAACTCTACTTCTAGTATCAGTTAGTGAGAGTTATTCCCCACTGATCTAGGAGGCTACACATTCACCTCCTATATGTACATGACTTGCATCTATCTATCCTATGGAATATGGAGCATATGGAGCATTTGAGTTGATTTGGAACCATTCCTGCATTGTGAGTTCTTGATCATATTCCATCTTATTGTTAGTTATTTCGATTTCTGCAATTGCTCGTGCATTCGTTTTTCATCAGAGATCCACAAACTCGAATATGGTATAAGAGCGATTCTGGTGATACGTTTGTCATTACTGAGTTATTTGCAATTTTTCAAATACTTCATTTGTGAAACTAACAGTTCATGTGCAAATAGATCAGACTCCGTCTTGGTTCTTTTTCAATTAAGATTGTTATTTGCTAAAAAAAAATCACATTACTTTATTGCTGGTAAAGGAGAAATCTTGTAGTTTTTTTGTTGTGGCGGCCATTTCTATGCAGGAAAATGCTTCTAGAAATATGTTTGGGTCATTGCTTGTTACAGGGAATCTTTCAAAGGCATTTTTCGATGTGATTCTGATTTGGTTTCACTCAGAAATCAGCTAGGGCGTCCTCAGATCCAGGTTGCTATTTTGACCATCAAAGCCACGTTTTTGTTGTGTGAAGGGCGTTTTTCCTATTTGGAGCCACGTTTTTGCAGTCTGGAAGGGCGTTTTTGTTGTGTGAAGGGCATTTTTGTCATTTGGAGACACGTTTTTGCAGTCTGGAGGGGAATTTTTGTTGTGTGAGGGCGTTTTCCTATTTGGAGCCATGTTTTTACAGTTTGGAGGGGCGTTTTCTATTGTTTTAGGAGCTCTACAGACCATTGGAGAGGCGTTTTCCCTTCCCTTACAACGTAAACATTCAGTTTTGACATGGTTTTTCCCCTTGGTATGATAAAAACGACCCTTGGTATGTTGCCTTCAACTCCAACGTGCCCTAGCTAATCTGGCATTTTATTTTATTGCAATTATCTCCAATTTTGACTCTAAAGTTATTTCAAATCTAGCATTATTTGCTTTTTTGGAAAACAAAGTCATTTGGAAAAAAAATTGCATCAAAGGAAATTAAGTGTTTAATTAAACTTGTATCTTCGCTTGACGAAGACGAAGGGTGAGGCCCGAGTTGGCAGGAGGCCTATTCCTCCTCACAAATTAAACCATTGTGTTCTTCATTCCATCCTGGGTCCAACGAGTATACGCACGACCCCCTTTCCTCTTATTTCTGGCATTTTTTAAATCAGTTTGTAAAATTTTAATTAAATAAGCCATTATTTACAGGAAATTGTATTTGCTATAACTTTTGATCGGTAGCTCAGATTTGAGCACTGTATTGGTCAAAAGTGCATGTTTTCTCAAGCTCTACATGATGGCTTCATTTATTTTTGTAACCGCACTACTCTATAAAAGTGTCGCATTTTGGGGGGTTCTTGCAAAACTCACTTGGGACTTGTACTTTTCGCACTAAGTTATAAAGTGTCATCTGGGATAATTTTGGGGGTTTATCTGCATTATGGATTTTCACTTTCACCATTCTGTTGTTATGCTCGACTCTGGGAACTTTATGTCTTGGAAGGCAAGCATTATCAATCATTACACTATGCACGATTTATTGCCCTACCTCCATGGTCTTGTTCCTGAGCCTAATGAGCCTCTACAGAATTATGAGTGGTTTAACCACAATGATGAGGTCTATGGTCTTCTCGGTCTTACTGTTTCTAAGGATACATTGTGTTTGTTCGAGCACACTGAGTGCCCTTTCACTGCCTGGACCATTATCCGACAGTTGTATGGTGACTTTGTTTAACCATCTGAGAGCGACGCTTCCCTGGACCACTCTAGTGCCTTCATAGATTCTCCCCCTTCTCACATCCCTTTCATTGTTGACTGTTCCTCTGCAACTGTTGCTACTTATGAGTCCCATGTTCACCATTCACCACACGATCTTGCTATTGAGCACACTCTGCCTATTATTGCCTCCACAGAGCTCATTGTCGCTCCTGTTCATGCTTTCATTCACTCTCTACAGTAATGTTCTATTGGAGAACCTTCCTCTGAGACAAATGTGACCATTGCCTCTCATGCTCCATTGCATCTTGCTTGCTCAGTTGATGACACTCCACATACACAGGTTGCTACATTTGAATGCAGCATTGCTTCATCTTGGACTTCCAATAGTTCTTCGCAGCAATCTTCTCCTCCTACTTCATGTTGTGATGTTAATACATTCTTGTCAGACATTGCTCTCATTGAGTAACCCCATTCGGACTAGTATCTGCCCAACCTAAGTTGTCTATTTGCAAATTCCACTTGTGTTGCAATACAGGAATATGCTCCAATTGAGCCATCACACATTCTGGAGGACCCATTCATCTCTCTCGATGGGAGTGGCCACCTTGGGACATTTTTCACTTCCATTATTTCAGAGATGTTTCATGATCCACCTCTTCTTGTGGATCCCTTTGTGAGGGTTATTGGCCCCCCACCATCTTCTCTCTTAGACACGTATATTGCAATGGCATTACCATTGTCTTTTGAGCACATGTTTGTCAGACCTATGCCACCTTTCAGTTGCAAACTAGATGCAGAGATCAAACTACTACAGGCTTCTTCTTCCTTTGTGGAGTGGGCTGACTTTCAATGCTCCTTTTCTATCATTCCCAAGGGCAGGAACATTGTTCGATGCAGGCGGATTCTCTTCAGTCTTTACACAGAGGACCACATCATCGAAACTCTTCTTAGGGGACCTTCTTGCCCTCACTTTTTTCTCTCACTACTTTGGGGGATGATCATTGTACGTGGGTACCTCATTAGGTTGAGTTACCAAGACCCACTTCTTCTTCTCCAGTTTTCTTGAGTGAGTTTCTTATCTCTCTTTTGGGGGGCAGTTTTTCCCACTAGTTTTTCTCTGTTTCTACACTTTATGAGAGATTTTCATTTGTATGTGGGTACCTCATCAGGCCTTGTTTCCGGGACCCGCTTTCCTTTTTCACTGGCCACCTAAGTTGTGCTTATGGGGGGGTGTTAGTGTAGGATATTTATTTTCCTTGTATTTGGTTATTTACTTGGAGCTTTCCTACACTCATGGGATATGCTTACTTAGTTTTAGCAGTTGTGTTGAGTTAGCATAACAGTTTTGTTGAGTTAGCCTACTAGTTGTGTGGAGTCAACTCTATTTCTAGTATCAGTTAGTGAGAGTTATTCCCCATTGATCTAGGAGAAGGTTGCACATTCACCTCCTATATGTACATGACTTGCATCAGTCTATCCTATGGAATATGGAGCATTTGAGTTGATTTGGAGCCATTCTTGCATTATGAGTTCTTGATCATATTACATCTTATTGTTAGTTATTTTGATTTCTGCAATTGCTTTTGCATTTGTTTTTCATCAAAGATCCACAAACTCTAATACTTAGTAGAAGAAGATAGTCCCCAGGCATACATGCTCTCTTTCTCCATCTTGTCCTAGAGAAATAGCGGTTGGAAGAGGCCACCTAATTGTAGCTTCACTTTGCAATCAAAGCAGCTCAGATTTTAGGAAAGGTTGAACCCAGTGCATGCAAACTCTCCATCACCTATAACTTACTATAAAATGTTTTTTCACCTGGACATAACTCCCCTTCCAATGTGTTGAAAAAATGTTACTCTCTCATTCACGAGATTTAACAAAATCTTGGGTTTGTTCGTTTCAAGTTTGGTCACGTATTGCGAAAAGGATTTTGTGGGTTATAACTACCCTTTTTAATAATTTGCCTAAATTGAGGATGGATAAAATTGTTTTGTCCTTCTATGCCTTAGTCTCTCTGATTTGGCTACAAGTGCCTTTCCACGGAGATTCTACAATACTGCAGGATTCACTCATTTCTTCGTATTTTTACGATTCATAATTTTAAAAAGCTTAAAAAAAATCTAAGAAACTGAAAATAAATCTAAAGAAAATGGAAAATTGAAAATTAAGGTCAAAGAAACTGAAAATATGAAGATGGAGGCCAAAAACCTTTACTAAGTGTGTAGCTCTTAGGAAACCCTTATGATAAGTGCAAATTCCTCTCCTGCTCTTGATAATCGATCTTCTCCAAATGAAAATGAGTTTTGATGGATGTGAATGGCAATGAATGGCTGATAATAGCTCCTAGTGTTCACTCTCAAAAGCTGAAATCAGAATGAGGAGTGGGAATGAACGTTAGGGTTTATACTTGTGTTTTAGAGTTTAGGTAATTTCAATGGGCAAGGGCCATGTTTTTCTAAAATATTGCAATTATTTTCATTTTGTATACTTTTGTATTTAATAAAACTGACCATAAACAGGATATGTCTCAATGTACCTAAGGGGTCAAGGGATATCCTTGCATTCCCACATCCCTTAGGTGGTGTCCAAACAAAACCCCACATCCCCAAGATGTTGGGGCCACATTGCCAAGGCATTCCCTAAAAATCCCTTGTTCCAATAAAACACCCTCGGGTTACTAAGGACACTTTCCTTGTGATTTGGTTATGTCAAGGTACATGGGGAACATGTCTCAAAAATGTGGTAAATGCAAGCGACTTTGAAAGTTTTGGCTACATTCTAATCTCATATCATGCAAATGTATAATTAAACTATTCAAAAAAATGAGAGAATTTGTGAAGAAATGCAATTTGTCTGAGGATGCATCAGGGGGAGACATTTAACAAGCCCTGAGTAAAATAAAAGTTATTTCTTATTTTTGCTATCATAGTTGGTTGTACTTTCAGTCCCACCAACCCATTTTAGCCATTTGTGGACATTAATAGATTTTCTCTTTATTTCTCCATGTTTAATTTAGATGGTTATACATATTTGCATGCACAATAACCATTAACTATAGGATTTTACCTAGGTTGATCAAACAATGTGTCTCTCTTGCACTAATCTCTACAAGAGAGGAAGCTTGTACCAATGGTTGGGCACCATTGGAAGCCAGATGCAGGGAAGAGACGGCACTTATGCAGCTTTCCTTCTAATAATTTAAATTTTGCTCACTTTTTCCGAGGGTTATTTCCCTCCATTTTAGATTTTAATTAGCCCACAAAAACCTTTTTTGTCCCTCAAGGTCATTTTAGTTAAGTGGTGCCTTTTGGGATTCATACTTTATTTGGAAAGGTTTCTAATTATTAGTTTCGATTTTGTGTCTTCTTGCATGCTAAAAAGACCCAGATTAGTATTTAGTATTTAGTCTTATAAAATTACTTCCAATCAAAGGTTTCCTTAGTAGGTGGTTAGATCATGGAAGTATTGAGGATGATAGTTCCGTGGTGGAGACAATTAACAAGCCCCGAGTAAAATACAAGTTATTTTTTATTTTTTCTATCATAGCTGGTTGTACTTTTAGTCCCACCAACCCATTTTAGCCATTTTTTTTTCCTTATTTCTCCACGTTTAATTTAGATTGTAATGTCCCCTTTTTCGAATTAGTCCTATATGGAGAATTCTAGCCCGTCTTTCTTCCCATGGACAAGAAGAAATTAAACAAGGGAAGTCCTTGGGTTTCATTTCAGTTTTCTTTCATTGCTATTAATGTTTTTCTTTTTTGTTTTTCCCTCCAAGGCAGGTGGGCTAGGTTGGAGAGCTCCCAAAAGTGAAATTATAAATTGAGACAAGCTTTTAAAGAGGTCGGTCATGGGGGGAATTCTCCTCTAAGGCTTTTGGCGCCACCACTAAGCTATAAAAGGGGACGCATAGGCTCTATTTGAGCATCTTTTTGGCATATATATGCTTATCTACTTTAATTCCAAAGCGGTGCTCTAATCCAATTCCAGGTGCTCTAATCCAATTCTAGGTGCTCTAATCCAATTCCACTAAAGGGCAACAATCCATTAGTGTGGCAAGGAAGGGAGATGGAAACCATCCTTGTTGAAGATTGGAGGACGGAAACCCTCCAATTTGGTGTTAAAGACATTCTTTGAAGACTATCTTGTTGATTGCAGCTAGGGCATCAAGAAGAAGACATATCAAGGGTTTTGGCATTGTTTGGAGCCCCTCTCCTAGGGAGCGACTTGTATAGGAGTGTGATTGGGTGTCTTCTAGGGCACAAATTAACATTCCAAGTTGATATTTGGACTTCTCATAATTTATAAGGCTAATATATTGCATATTTGTTAATTGTTGGGGTTTGGATACCTCATTTCCGGCCACTTATATTAGCTGTACTTCTGCTGTTAATTATTTAAATTCCAGCTGGGTATGTGAGTTGAGTTTCATGGTGGAAATTGCCCTAGAATACTGCTAAAGTGTTTATATATGTTGTAGATGATTTCTATGGTGATTTTGGGTTGAAATACTACTCTTTGCAAGCTGCTGTCCATAAAAATCAGACTGTTGTACATTGTTCCTTTATTTTCAGTTTGCTGGTATAAAAATCTGAGTTTACTTCACTTGGGGTTTGTGTGGATTCCTTGTTTTTGTAGTTCAGCCCTATAAACGGACATTACATAGATGGTTATACATATCTGCATGCACAAGAACCATTAACTATAGGATTTTCCCCAGGTTGATCAACCAATGTGTCTCTCTTACATTAATCTCTACAAGAGAGGAAGTTTGTACCAATGGTTGGGCATCATTGGGAAGCTCAGATGCAGGGAAGAGACGGCACTTATGCAGCTTTCCTTCTAATTATCTAAGTTCTGCTTGCTTTTTCCAAGGGTTATTTCCCTTCATTTTAGATTTTATTTAGCCTACAAAAAACTTTGTTGTCCCTCAAGGTTATTTTAGTTAAGTGGTGCCTTTTGGGATTCATATCCTATCTGGAAAGGTTTCAAATTATTAGTTTCGATTTTGTGTCTTCTGGCATGCTAAAAAGACCCATTTTAGTATTCAGTATTTAGTCTTATAAAATTACTTCCAATCAAAGCTTTCCTTAATAGGTGGTTAGATCATGGAAGTATTGAGGATAATATTTCCGTTACTTTTCTGCTAGGTTCAAAATACCCATAAGGATGAGTGGTTCTCAGAGTATTTTTCAGTATTGTGGATTTTTTTACAAAACTGGGTTTCAATAACCTATGAAGATAAGTGGTTCTCAAGTACCAAAAGCAGTTTCAACAGTAGAGTGTTTGTACGTGGAAGTTTGGGGGTCAAAAGTATTGAGATTTGACCAGTCTTTCTAAAATATATGGAATGATGATCACTTTTCCAGATTTTTATGTCTGGGGATAGCTTGCAATAGTCATAAGCTTGGCAGTTTCATCCCAACGGTTTTCTGTGAATAAAGTCTTATTAGACTTTAAACTATAAAGACTTACTATTACTTCAGTGTAAACTTTGAATCTCATTGTTTGGACAATAAGATATATATAAATATATGAATAGAAAATTGCAGTGTATTAAAGAATAATTGTAAAACTGATTTGTTATAATATAACCAGAACTTCTAACACTGGTACATAATTTTGGGAGGTTAGACCTACCAACCATTTGTGCATGTAATTTAAACCATTCTCATTGAGGATTATGGATTCCATCTCAGTCTCCACCGTACTAGATTAATGTAGTAATAATACACACCTATTCTCTACATATTAGTCTTTATAATTTGCACTTACACTTTATTCATAAATTTACCTGTTATCAGATACCTTCTCCTGGCACCTGTTTTTTATCACCTATTATCCTTCCCTCATTGCTGATTATGCATAGATTTGTTGATTCCAACCTTATGAAGAATGATACATCCAATTATAGCTTTTAAAAATGTATAGTATGTCCAATTCGAATTCCTAAATATCATTAGAAACAAACACAAAAACGTTTGGGTCACTTTCAAGACTCTACACGACTGGCTAACAAGCTAAAAGGCTGGCAGATCAACTCACTCATCCACATAACTTATTGAACCAAAACGATTACAAACCAACCTACCTGGTTTTGCTCAGTTCAACCGGCCCAACCCTTGGCACACCGGCTACCCACGGGGGATCTGAACTTCCAATCTCCAGGTGGAGGTGAGTCGACAAAGAGTCCCTGGAGGTGAGTCGACACAGAGTTCCAGCCATAATAGTTCCAAAAGCAAACAAATCAAACTTACAAATGAAAAACAGGCAAGGATTGCACCAACGACAACACCAGCTAGAGACCAGTTTAGAACTTCAAAGCCACTTGGAAACAAAGATGGGAATTGCAAATAAAATACCTGTTCAAGAATTAAGGTATCATGCCAACTCAATTTCAATCACAAAGTTTTGTAGTGTCATTGTTGAGTGCAGAGTTCCAAAACTCGACGAGTACTCGTGAGCATTTAAAGCAGGCAAGAAAATCACTGAGACAAGTCTCAAAGAATGCTTGGCAAGAACTCAGAAGAAACTCACCTAAACACGGGGAGTCTGTACTGCAAACTTGGGGACGAGCAGAAAATGGCATAAAAAAGCAAAAATCACTGTCTGATTTACATTTTCACCCCTATTCAGCTCTGTAGAAGCCTGCTAACACATTTTCAACGATTTGGGGATTCCGAACATAATGATAGCTATGAATAGGAGCTCGGTATGTTGTTGTAGGGATAAGTCATAGAATTATCTCTTCCTTATTTACAGTTCTGCATTTCCGGAGGTTGCCCCCTCATAGTGGCATTGCTTTCATATTCTGGGTTTGCGGTATTTTTGGCCTCGGACAGTCATCCATGATTCAGATCTGCTCTTCACTACAATTTTGTTCACATATTGGATTGGTATACTGATTGTATTTTGGATGGATGTCTGCTATCGGATGATATTGCTGTTTGTTGAATTTGTTTTCGTTAGTTAAACGTGGGAATTGGAAGGGCCCCCCAACCCAATGTTTTAAAAATTGGAACCGGTCAAGGGTTGGACCGGACCGGAACCGTAAACCGGTTCATAGAGTTTGAACAGGACCGGTTCAAACTCTATAAACCAGTTTACTAAAAAACACATAAAAATTACATTTTTAAAGAAAACAATATATTTGAAAGATTAGAAAACATGATTCCAACAATTACACACAAAATATGCAAAGTTTGCTAATGTATATACTATATAACAGGTAAGAAAGGTGTTTATAGCAAAATGGCACGAACTCCAAGTAAGAAAGGTGTTATAAGCAGAAATTTTGAATAAAAAATTGAATTTTTTATACTCAGTGTTGTATGCATGCATCTTTACATGACTCGGCCGGTTCAGGATGAAACCGGACCGGTTCAACCGGTTTGGTACTAAACCGGCAGGTTCCTTACAAAACCGGCCGGTTCAGTACCAAACCGGTCGAACGGTCCGGTTTTTTAACCGGTTCATGTCTAAATATGTTGAACCGGTCGAACTGGCCGGTTCCGGTTCGGCCGGTTTTTAAAACACTGCCCCAACCAGACATACACCACCACCAGCAGCCAATTTGAAAAAGCTGTAACCAGCCTATTTGTTGGCCAGTCAAACACCTGTAACCACAAAGCACCTTGACAGAATTGAACATGGTTGGAAAGCACTCTGCTCTCTTAAACAACTCACTCCCATCTCATCGGCAAATTTTGGGGTAAATTTCAGTGCATAGCTCAAAGTGTAAATGAGTATGGACTTGGGTCCCTAATATCAGAGCATGTTCTATGCAGTTCACATTGAGAAATTCAACCCCTACCTCTAGGTGTCGCTGTGGCCATTTTGAGATGCTCTAGAACGTATGGGAATGGAACCTTTGTCAATGGTGTGAAGCTCATAGTTTCCTACCGCTAGCCCCAAACCCTCTAGGCCAAAATTTTGGGCAAAATTCAAGGCATGGCTCAAAGTGTGTATGGGGATGGGCTTGCGTCCATAATATCAGAATGTAAGTTCCATGCCATTCACATTGAGAAGTTCGACCCCTACTTCCAAGTGTTCCCGTGGCCACTTTGAAAGGAAATTTGGTCAATGGTGTGAAACTCATTGTTTCAACTTTCCACCATTAGCCCCAAACCCCTTTGGGCCATGCTATTTCACTAAATATTGCTGCTCTCTGGCAAATTTGTTCCTTCAATAAATTGTAACACCACAAGGCACTCATTGCATCAAGTTATACTCATAAGGTGAATAGTAGGATTGCATTTAGCAAAATTAACCATTGCGTAGCTACAAACATCAGCACCAGAACTTTCATCACAAAAATAAGGAGGCTTTCGAAGTCGGTGCAAGCACATAGAAGATGAAGAGTTTGTTTCCCAATGGTATATTGCCATTAGAGAACAAACATTGATTCTGTTGTTTCCATTTGATAAATCATCCATCACAACAAATTTTGATTCTGTCCAATCTCCTCAATTGTTCTCATATCACATGACAATCATTACTAGTGTATGGAGGATACCTAGCATGTCCATCTCTTGGCTCTATCATGCTTGGGGGCCAATTCCGATGAATCACTCTCTGTGTTAATCCAAAAAGAAACAAATCACATGCCTTGAAAAAATTATTTGGAAGGTTTCCATAAGCAAATGCTAGAGCAACACCTATCAAGAGTTTATCAACTGGATTTTTAAGGTACATTTCTTTTACAATTTTAGGCCTTTAATAGCCTGCCAGTTCATTGATTACATGGATCAGCTCTTGTTGATACACAAACTGCAGCAAGGCACCAGAGCTAGGATGCTCCATCTTGTCTTCGTTGCCTACGTGTTCTTGCAACTAAAATGGCGCCAACCCACATTCCAGTTCTCCAAGACATGCAAAAGGAGGATGCCAGATTCATATTTGATGGACATACATTTTAAAATTTTAAAGAATAGAACACCTGATCCTTGGCACATTGCCATGGAGAATGTGTTCTGTTACACCTTTTCATTTCGTGGATTACTTCTCCTCTAGAGAAATCGAAAGCAACAATCCACCTAAAAGAGGATGAAGCCTGTTTGTAGCAAAATCGAATTGTTGTTTTAGACAATTTACCCCAGCTGCAAAAATTATATTCATCAAATACGATTTCAGCTTCAAATTTTCCAATGACACACTGTTTCCTCAAAGATAGCAAAATGAGAACAATTGAAGGGGACATCACATATTAGAATCAGGCCCCAAAACGTTCATTAGCACGAATTGTAGTTAAATTGCAGACTGTTTTCTAGCTTAACCCTTGATGTCATGGAGAATGATGTCTCATGAGGCCTGCAAGATTTTGCAGATGGAGAATAGCAAGGTTAGTCTATGCAAAGATTTTAATGAAGACCCCCATTCATTGTTGCTCCAGGTTATGAAATTGTAGATAGCGCCTAATGAAACAAGCCATGAAGATATCTGTGTTGCATAAGCGTCATTTCAAATTTCAGATTTTGGAGGATTTATGGGGTCGTGAGTTCAAAACCTTGCACTGATTTTCGACCGGCCCATGGTGAATGATGTAAACCCTTGGCCTGAATCAGCCTTCACCATCAACTGAGCAGCACAAACCTGCAAGTCCCAAAGCTAGCCAACCCACTGTAGAACTGGCCTACATCAATGTCGCATCACCAACCAACTTACCTAAAAACCAACTGGTCTCAAAAACTGCCCAGCCCCAAGCAGATGCAGGTAAGTCAAACTGCAAATTTTGAGAGTTGATTGTTACTTGATACTCAACATCCAGATCAAGAATCAGGCTCTCCAGTTTCAAAAATTAGGGATTGCAACACAATTTCTCCATTCTTGTCTGAGGGGTAAATAAAATTCCTAGGTTATTAGTCCATAAGAAATACAAAACTAGAAAAATATACTAGGATCAAGGTTCAAAACATTCAATATGCTTAACATTTTATTAATCATGCAGTAATAATAATATGAATACAAATAATCTAGAATATCTCATCTAGATTATCCTCAAAACCAATAGAGCTTTAGATTAAGAACTATTTAGAAGAGAGATTATTTTCAATAGATCTTCCTTTGGATGTTGCTTTTCTGATTTCCTCCCATTTCGTCTTAGCATTCTTCTCATTATCACCTATTCCATTTCGCATTAAAAAAATCATGATTCTGACTAATCTTTGTTTAATACCTTCACCAACAAATAATAAAGACATCAGCTAAATAGGAATAGGCTATAAAACTGCTTGGAAAAGCTCAATTTTTCCATCCCTTGATATTCATTCCCTTTATATGAAGCCAACTTATTCTGGAAACTACTAACACAGTTATCCCATGAACATGGTTTCGGCCCCACGTTCCATTAAAAGGACTCCCAAATACTTACAAGTTCAGTAATTTGGAATCTTAGAAACAATTCAATATCCAGTAGTTTATGAAGAAAACACTAGATTTCAAATATTAGTTTATGAAGAGAAGTATTTACAAAGAATTATAAAATACAAAAAAAAAAATTATGCTTTTGACAGGATATGTCCCGGGTGCGTCCAGGTCATGCCCCGGACGTACTCGGGACATATTCAGATGTACCTGGGATGTACCGGTACCATACCAGGCAAGGTATGCAAAGGTCAGGGGCATACCCGTGCTTCTTAGTAAAATTTCAGTTGCATCTGATTCCACCGATTTGCACAAGGATGCACTCCATTTTAGCAAACTTGGGCAGACATGTTGGTGGTGATACTCTCAAGCACTGACCCTTTTTCTAATCCTTTGACAGGATCAATCGATGCATTTTTGTATCATTTGTTGGATCTCACATTTGTGGGGCGGGGGGGGGGGTGGTATTGGGAGTGCAACCTAGACTCCAACCATAGTACAAAATTTTGGGTGGTTAGAACCACCAACCTCTTGAATGATTTATCTATAGAAATATTTGCACCATTCGCATTGACAAGGTCTGGCATCCATCTCTCATCATTCTACCAGATTACTGCAGTAATAACATATGCCTATTGTCTCAGTATTTTTCTCTGTGGTGTTTATTTAAACTCTTTTCATAAGTATCAAATGATTTTTATTCACTTTTTCAATTTTTTCTGTTTTATTTTCTATTGTATCTATGGTCAGGTAGGGCTTGCCTTCCCTATGTCATCCTTATCTTTACAATATACTTACTGTTTATGATCTTTTCTCTTTAGAGGGTAAAGAAAAAAACAAAACATTCAAGGCTTGGGTCAAACTGGGTTGGCTGATCTAAAATATTCAGGTTCAAACCGAACCTCAGATAGGTTTAACCAAAAGTGGTAACTACATGTTACCATTACTTTTAGTAGTAGAGTTTATCTCCGGGATTTACTCCGAACTCTCTATTTCTTCACTCATACATTTCCCAGTTTCAAAAACTACACCCCAAAGCATCCTGTAACCACGCACACGTTCTTTTATAGACCAAATTTTTAAAAATTATGTCATTTACTTCAAAGTCATAATTTGAGTGTTAGTTTACGACAACATTCAGTTTACCTTAGGTAACATCTTACAGAAATCAATTATTTTTACTCCACTGTCACTATGGCCAGAATAATAGCGAGCATGGTAAAGACGAATGGCAGATTAAAATCCAAGATGCAGGAACAGTAACTGTACAAAATTGAACTCAAGAAAAGAACATGTTACAATATATTACTTGCGATAACTTCTGCTGAAGTTCCTTTGTTTTTTCCTCAAGAGCTGCATACGTGTTTTTCTCTAACAAATGTCTTTCCTCCTGCTGTGAAAGAAACAATAGTGCTTGAACCTATCATAAATTTAACCAGCCCATAACAACAGATTAGCATTTAAAATGTCCAAACATTAGCTACTCGATATTATCTGTAGCTTCAATATCCAGCCTCTAAAGCAAACAATACTTCTCATGAAAAGAAAGCTTAATAAGAGATAGTCCAAATGCCTACTTTTTCCTGTAAAGCCTGAGCGAGGGCTTTCCTATATTCATCAGTATTTGACTGTCCTTCAAAACCAATATTCATGGAATCAGAGACTTTTTGCTGAGACATGTAACAAACACCCGATTAGTTACAATTAAGGGGAAAATGATATATATTTGTGAACTACAGGTTCATCATTCCCAGTATCACACTCCACGAGCATAGCCATATGATACAGCACATTGCATCTTAACATAGAAATTAGCACAACAATATGGTACAACAATTCCAGTCATTATTATAATCATAACATGTATTGGAATTTGGCATCACGCATCTCCCAAGTAATGATCAAGTTCACAAGGGAACGTAACCAACATCTTTTTGTTGAAACCATACTTATATGAATATCACATCAATGAGAACTGAGTTACAGAGAAAAATCATATATTTAACAGACCATGCCAGAAGTCCATTTTTGCTCCTACTTTGTAGCATGCAAGTGGGCACTTCAATAATTGCAAAATTTATGTATAAATCTGATTTTGGCACCATACAGTTGTAATGTGTATATGGGTATCACAAAGATTGTATGTAGTATGCATAGTACGCACATAATGAGCTGCATTGGATATAGCTAGATGAAGCATGTATATTTCAGTTGTTGTATGCACAATGGACATGGTTGAAATAAGTTTCCAATCTGATTTTGAGATGGAAGCACTATGGTATGCACATATTGATAACATTGAGAGTGAATATGCATTGTACATTGTATGTTTCCTCTATAGGAATGACTTGTGGTAAGAATAATGGATGCAAAATGAACATGGAATGTTTTGGCGTGACAAGGGAGGTTGTAATATGAATGTTTCAGCTAACAAATGAGTGGTAACAGCATCAATGTGCTCACTCTTTATACGAGTAAGAGGAAAGGCACATAGTGAAGAGTGTCAATCTTCATTGAGGAGGAGAAAGATGCATGATCAGCTCCAACGTCATTGGGGCATCATTGGGCAAACACATCCGCTAGTAAGAGATCATCATGGGACAGCCATGAGTGGGCATCATTGAGGAAGAATCATGATGTAACCACAAAACCAGTCAGATTGCAGCAGAGCAAGAGGTTGGAATAATCAACTCTATGAGAGTTGAATATATTTGCTCGTCCATGTTACATGAGGAGGAATAACTGGCAACCGATCTTTCATCAGAGGGAGGTAACATTTCACGTTTAGAGCATGTTTTCATGAGGATGTACATATCCTTGGGAGCTTTCCATGTTGCATGAGGAAGATTACAATACTATGTTCTATCTTGGATACTCTGCATTGGGATAAACAAGCAAGTTGGGGAAACACTACCTTAGAATGAACAAGGGAGGCGTGAGGAAAATATTTTGCAGGGAAATGTAGAAGAACCAAAGCAAAGATGCAAGCATTTTGCCAGGTTGGGGTCAAAGCCAGAACACCAGCAACTTCACAGAAGCTCCATAGAGTCGAAGGAACCTACAATAGATAGGTAGGTAGGTAGGCGGGTATGTAGGTGGTTGGGTAGGTGGGTAGGTAGGTGTCTCGTTAGGCGGGTAGCACAGAGGTGTAAGCTCTCTGCTGGGAGTTTGAATCTTCCGCTAGCGAAATCGAGGCTATACTTGAGAGTAATTCGTTGAGATCATGCACTTTTCTATGTACAAAGTGCAGCTGGTTGGACCCAACTATATTATTCAAATATACAACTCGCACACACTCCCTTTCCGAAATAGATCGGTGCACCAAGTACCACACTGAGATTTATTATATTTGTTTCTAAAATATTGGTATTTAACCCGAAACCCCCAACGGAGGGCCAATAAACTAGGGAAATGAAAGAATCAGTTACATTTTTCATACGCTCTCCCCTCATAGATAATGATATTTAACTGGAGGTTCGGAAGGGCGGGGCGATAGGGGGGGGGCTAATAAGATAATAGTGCCCGGGTCGGGCGACAAGGTCGGGGGGGAGGACCCTCTCTACGCTGCTATGTGTTGAGGGTGGGGCCGGGGAAGCTGGGGAGGCGAGATATCTTTCTAGGTCTTGTAAGTAAGCTTTTGTGGAAAGCAACTGAAAAAGGGGAGGTATGATACTTAAGGATCCATTGGAAATCATCAAAACTCTGGCAAATGCCAACGACCTGGAGGGGATCGGCTTCAATCATCATACAGAGCTCTTATCAAGCATTCCTGCATGATGATTAAACTGTCGTTGTTTGCAAGGGTGGTTGCATATCCCTCATGGCAATCTCGTAACTGCCAGTCTGTGTAAGCAGCAGTTTCCCGCACATAAGCTAAAGTGTTAAGAGTAACAGTCTGAATCGATTGGTCTTCTTATCTAGGACTGTAATATCCCCTTCCCATTCGAAGACCTTTGGCCTATTTTGTCAACCCGACAGCCAAAGGAAAAATATAAGGGTGGCTTAAGTTATATTTAATTATTATAAAGTGGTCTTCTTATCTAGGATCATTACAAGAGCCTCTTGATCTTTGAAGAGATGTCTCCAGAAAATCCTGCATGATGATTAAACTGTCGTTGTTTGCATAAGGGAAGGTTGCCATATCCCTCATGGCATTGGATCCCTGGGTAACGGATGTGCTGGAGGATGATTGTATGTGTGAATAGCATTAGCAGTTTCCAATATGGCTGTAACTATTCTATGATCTTGCAATTCTAGCAGCATTCTGTTATTCATCACAGTATTAGGAAGGTAGGAAACAACAGATCAAGTGTGAGCTCAATTCTCTATAAGACTAGGACATTTCAAGAGCCTTTGATCTTTGAAGAGACGTCTCCAGAATGCATAAGAAGGGCCATAGAACTATGGATTGGAACTGGGGCGGGTGTGCTGGAGGATGATTGTATGTGTGAATAGCGTTAGTAGCCAATATGGCTGTAACTATTCTATGATCTTGCAATTCTTTCATCACAGTATTAGGAAGGTAGGAAACAACGGAAAGTGTGAGCTCAATTCTCTATAAGACTCTTTGTATTGGCCCATTTCATTGAAGGGAAGAAGGGGAAGATGTGCAGTTGCCACTTCCAACTGATCTTCCCCGGCTTCCTGCTTAAAATCATTCATGTTGTATGGTTTGCAAGTAATTGTAATCACTCTAATGCACATCTTACCACTCTTAACACAGTCTAAAATCACTGCCATTTCAAAATTTGAGTAGTTACAGCATGGATAGAAAAAATTGCATTTGTAATTCTAACAAGGCGATTTCCTTGAGAAATTACAGATCACTTGATTTTTTATTTGAACTTGCTGTACTTTTCAGTCCCACTGGACTACTTTAATCATGCCCGGACAATAATATAGTTTAATTTCTTCTTTCCATTTCCATCAAAATCATTCTTGGTTACCGATTTGACCCTTCAAACGTATTTCTAAACAGCTTAAATATCAGTTATTCCCAATGACTCCCCAGTAATTTGGTTTTCCCTGGTACATCATATAGAACCCTCATTGACCCATCAATAAGCTTCTTAACCTCCAACCAAATTCTGTTGACAAGAAAAAATATTTTGGTATTGTAATTTTGTGAGATTTTCAACTTCATATGGTAGTTAATACTTGAGTCATTCTTCGATGATCTATCTCCCATGTATAATAAATCCTTCTATGACCTTTCTCCCATGTTCACTGATATCAATCACAAGGCAAGAGGACCCACAAAGCACAAAAGCACCTCTGCAATGTCAGTACTGGAGAGAAGGATGCTAACACATCAACCTACAGAAATAAAGTACCTAAATAATGTTTCACAGAATACACTCCAATAACTTAAAAAATTAAGAAAAATATATTTTTCCTTTTGTGTGAGCTCGCATCATGTGTCCACTTTCCTTCCTATTCCCGAATTTAAGTTATCTCCCCTCTCCTGTAGACCATCAAAATTTTCATCCACAATGTGTTCAGATATCCAACCATCCCTATCATTTCAGTTAAGATGCTCCTTCAAGATTTGCCTGTGATCCGACTCCCTGGTTTGGGGCGCACATCTCCTCGAAAATTCTGACAAATAACTGCACTGCAACCTGCAACTCTGCAATGACTACTTGGAGATCAAAGGCTAATTATTAAGGCTTCCATGACCATTCCTCCACATCGTACACCTCACTTTTAATTATTCATACCTCACAATACCTCAATGTGACACTGGCATTAACTAATCCCTTCGCCTATTCATTGGCAGATTTCTAACATTGATGAGGATGACATTATCTATATTTAAAATGCATATAAAGAATCTGCTGATGAGAAAAACAGTGCTATTAGTATTGTTAGAAAACTCTAAAATTATAAATAGAAACAAATACAACTGGAAAGCTCCAAGCTGCAAAGAATTTCAGGCTCTGCCAATATTAATTCGCCAAAGGAAGCGTCTTACAAAACATGGACTTGAAATATAGAACTGGATTCCTCTATATCATGAGACGTTTACAATTTCAGAGGAAGTAAGAATTAATCTTCAACAAAAACCCAGGTATGGCTGAAATGGTGTGCTTGTTACAGCATCTTTATCTATGGACATACAAGTGAACCCATCTTAGAAGTCAAATATTTTGACTTAATCAATAGATGCTCATCACATTCAGTATTTAATGTTTATACTAGGTTTAAACCTCTGGTATAATAATTTATTAAACTTCTCATCTTTGCTGTTCCTATGCATATTGATACTAATAGCTCAAAGACCCTTCAGACTCTGTTTTAGTGCGCCTTTTATGCAAGCTGGCATAAGACTTAGTTTAGCATTCTAAGTTATATATTATAAAAAATAACTTTCACAAAAACTATAGTAGGGCGAGAAAACACACCTCTGCCTGCTCTGTGTTTTCATTAAGAATGATACTCTCACTTTGTCCTAGGCTCATGCTCTGTCTCTCTCCATTCAATTTAAGGGAATCCAAATCAACCATTCTATTCATGACCTGCTGTTTAACTTGAGCTTCAATATTTACTTTCATTGATTCAATCCATTTACGTTCCTCCTCAATTAGATTAAGAACATCACTTCTCTTCTGAACTTGGAAAATACGGAGACGGTTAAGTTCATTCTTTACGACGATTTCTGAGTGCTTCTGTACAGATTGCAAAAAAATCTAAGACAGATAACAAATGTAAACTAAATCACCAAAATCATTGAATACATAATGTGGAATCACATACCAGCTTTGCTTCGAGAGTATTCACGCTCTGCACTAGATGATCTTCAGAAGCACGTGTCTGAAATGAGTCAACCTAGTTTTAATAATATATCCCACAATGCTATTTCTAACACAGGCAATCAATATGTCCAAATGCTTCAAACTTCATTTTGGTTGACAAAGGCCTACCTCTTCTAGCATCTTATGTAGTTTTTCTGCAAAATCTCTAGAAGCTGTTAAATCCTCTTGCATAGCAACCTGGTTATGAGAATTCAAAGTAAACTTAAACAGTGTGGGAGGCATGGATAAAGATTGTGATATTTTCCATCCAAATAAAGATAAATTATCAAGAGGAACTAAGAACATTTCCAGGAAGACAGTACCTAATATCCGCATGTTTTTCTACATCACAAAACTAGGAGTAACATCATTTGTGAAAGGCGGACCGAGGATTCCAGTTGTAGAATCTCATATCACTTATCTTAAGTTAACCTTATGTTCTTGAAAGAAAAAACACAATTTGTTGAAACACGAAAATCCCTTTTATGCAGTACTGAATGTTGGAATATGTGAACAAGGCAGAAGGAAGAAGAAACGGATTGCACACTATGGAAATAGTATGTCCATCATTATATTTATGAATGATGTAGCTACAAAACAGTTGATATAGTTACAACCATCTTTTAGTTAAATAATTAATGAAGTCCTTATTAATAAGCCTTACATTCTAATACCCTCTCTTAAGGCTTACCCTACAGAAAGTAAAAACAAACATATATGACATAGTTGAACACCAATAGAACCAAAACAGAAGTACATACGCATTCTTCAGAAGCATTTGTTGAACAACAGTTCGTTGACTGGGTAGAGCTCCATCAAGCTGCCTCATAACCTTCGTAAAGGTGTTGTTCCCAAGCTGAATTCCCGAGTTCCCGGATTCCACCTCCCCAAACTCCCAAATCACAAATCTCCCAAATTATTGGACAACCATCCATGTTGAGCCATCCACAAGCTCCATCAAGTTGTCTCATAACCCTCGTAAGGGTATAATCCCCCAGATCCACAGACTCCCAAACAAACTAGGTGACCATACATATTGAGCTTTATCTACACCAAATCCCTTCCTGCCGTCAACTTGTGGACTTCTTAGAATATGTATTTTCCTTCTTGCTTTCTTTAAAGGACATATTCATCATCAGAATCTTCACCACCTTCAACATCCGGTGAATCTTCAATAAGGGCTACATTAGCTTCATTGGATTTGAGCGTTCCCTTGAGGACAGCATTTGCTCGAACACAGCAGTCCCACGCTATAAGACCTTTTTTCTTGCAATAATAACACTCCATTTCCCTTTTTTCTTTATTTGAGTTTCTGCTATTATTTCTCACTGGACAATAGTGCACTTTCATGTGAAGAATTACCTTCTATATCATCTGCAGTTGTTCTCTTTTCTTCAGCCAAGAGAACTAAAATCATATCTTCCAGGCTTTGTGAAGGCATTTGACTGAGAATAAAAAAAAAATTGCTATATGAAGGGGGAAAATTGTTTAACATAATGGCTTTAGAATTTTCGTCATCTACTAGAGTTCTAACCTTTGCTAATTGTCTAAGAAGAGATCCTAGATTGTTTATATGACTAGACATAGGAACATCATCGGCCATCTTGAAGCGAAACAGCTGAAGCTTTAAAGAAATTTAGCATTCATTGCTTTTGCCCCAAACAATCTATTTAAAGTGTCCCATATTTCTTTAGACGATTTGTCCAGATCTACACGGTGTAGTTCCGAATTAGAAAGGGTAAGACCGATAATAGCTTTCGCTTTATCATCTCTAGTCTATCAGCCTAGTAATTTATTTGCATCAATGGGTGCTTTCTCTTTCCCATTTACTATGCCCCACAAATTTTTATTCATAAGTTGCATTTGTATTTTCACTTTCTATGTATGAAAATTTAGACCAAAAGATTTTTCTATTGGAATTTCCAAACTGAAGATAAAATAAAATAAATACAATTGCATATTCAGATAATATTGAGCAGAATACCAAGAAGGCTTTAAAAATGCAATGAAAACCTAGAAATTTGTGATTTTTTGATTATTTGACCTCGTTTCTAGCTCTTCGACCTCATTTTCTGGCTTTTCCAGTGCTCGCGATTTCTTTTCAGGCCCTCGCATCCAAGTTCAATGCTCTTATACGACTTGTGCCCTTCGAAACTGAAAATGTCCTGATTCGTGACTATATTCACGTCTGGTTTCGTGGCTATTTCGTGCTCAAAAATGTTGTATTTTTGAGGTTCTACTGCTCGTGCCCTAGAACAAATTCTTCAACATGCTCCAGACCCACCAAAGGCTCCACGATGCCACCAAATGCATCGAAAACCATGAATGTATATTGGCTTTTTTATTTCGTGGGTTTGTGATTGTATCTTGTGACTAGTTTGTGACTGTATCCCATATATTCCATGGTTGCAATGACAACTGGTATGTCATGAGCACAAAGACATTGTGCTCACGACTACAATGTCTTTGTTTTGACTGTGACGACAGTGCCCTCAAATTTCCTTTGAATCAAACTTCGTGCCCTTAATAGGATTGAACTTCTTCCCTTCTCTCTTTCCTTGTTAACCTGGCTCTAATACCAATGTTGGAATATGTGAACAAGGAAGAATGAAGAAGAAACGGATTGCACACTATGGAAATAGAGTGTCTGTCATTATATTATGAATGATGTAGTTACAAAGCGGTTGATATAGTTACAACCGGTTACAACCATATTTTAGTTAAATAATTAATGATGTCCTTATCAATAAGCCTTACATTCTAATAGTGAACTAATGACCTATAACCTCTTGCTCATGGAGGTTTGCAATTTTGACAATCACTGGTCCTCTAGCTGTCTTCTTGGGCTTCATTTTATTGTTTTTGCATGAGATGTCAATAATTTCAAGCTATGGACTCCAGTAGCGCATCTTCCAAAACAAAACTAAAGAGGAATAATCCTACAGTCCAAATTAGAAAGTTTACAATTCGGGAATGTGAATTTGTATACATGGGAGTATTGATGGAAGATATCCATTCTATAACTTCAATCAAGGCTGTTAGAGAAACATTTCAAAGGCACCGGAATATAGAAAAACATTTGGAAACACTCGAGAATGAACCATTGGAAAAAATTCTTTGTGACATACCATCACTTTTGTCCAGCCTAACATGCTACTTCTTCTGCCCGGTCGAAACAAACAAACAAAAACATTGGAATATGGACCTGTGCAATTCCCTTATCCAGTCTTCATTGTAATGCCTATCCATTCCTAGACAACTAAATTAATTCTCATGAGAAGATGCCCATTACAACTCTTAAATGAAAATCCTAAAGTACTGAAAGAGAAAATTGGGCTAAACATCCATCCTTAACCTAGATGCATTACAAGGCAATGCACATCTATAAAAAGATATCAGCTTGTCAATCAGATTCAGTTGAAAGATGAGGAGTTCAATTATTGATGGAAGATAACACATGTGCATTGCTCATGTGGCTACTAGCCAAGGTGATGCATAATACCTAAGAGAATCAAATGTATAGATTATAACCAGCATAAGTCATCAAACAGTGTTGTTTAACATTGTCAGGAAATTTACTTCAATAGTCTAGGCAGGCAATCTATTAAGGATGTACAAGAAAGTGAGCTCGTGTCAATTTAAAAGAGAATACAGAAATCCTAGTTATGTCCAACGGCTCATTCTATGAAGTATGTATATGCGGACACACTTGAACAACAGTATATGTTTAATTTTACCATCTGAGAGTGATAATCCTCTGTTTCACTGAAACTCCACAAATGTGCAGGGTCCTGTAGAAGACATTCTGCCTTATCTTCATCAGGTTCCCTCTCAAGTACCCCCCTCTCAAGTACCCCAATGGCTGCTTGTCGAATTTGATAGAACTTTTCAACAACCTGAGCAGGAAAAAAAGGTTCAAATAAGTCTCCAGTAAGGTTAGCAACAAACCTTAATAATATGATTATATTAGTGACCAGATATCTCAAAAGCTACTGAGTTTTAGCTCACACAAAAGCTCAATTTCAAAAGTAGTTATAACTTCCAGGGATAGAATATAATGACTTGTCCTTTCAGAAGATGCATGATCCACTATGACATTAAAGCATCACCAACATGATGGGAGAGTTAGACAATGTCCAAATAATCTGGCAAGCATCAAGTGAAACATTGTGTGTTTTATCTACATTTATTTTATCAGCATGCCCATCGAACAAAGAAAATATCATCATCTCCCTATAAATATTTATATCTGAACTATTTTAGATGAAATTGCTATTAAGGCTTCAACCTTGAATGAGGATTATTTTTCAACAAGAAGCCTGTATTTTCTAACCCTATGTGAAAAGTGATTTAGAACATCTGTTTTGCCTTGCCTATTCTTGTGCAGTAGACAAACTTCCATAATTCTAGGAACGGATAAATCTTCATCTGGGATATAAAAAAAAGGTCTTTAAACAGCTCTATTGTTAAAATAAATTGCTAATGTGAAGCATATAACACTGTTAAATTTGGCTTAGATAATAGTTTGTTATACTATTGTTTGAAGCTTACGGATGAAGCTTATTTAGGCTTTCTGTTCAAAGGTTGTTATGCCTATCTTTCTATATTGCAGCTTGTGTATGGGCTATTTATATGGCTACATTTTCTAATGAAATTTCGGCTTGTGGCTTCTCCATTAATCTTTTATGGCATCATAGCAAGGTTGGATGAGCGTGAGGGAGAGGAAGAGAAAAAAGCCTGAGTTTTTGCCTGGAGAGATCTATTCTTGGTCAACCAGAAGGTCAAAAGAATAGTGGAGGAAAAGAGAGAAGCAACCTACATGCCATTCTTAGAGGCGAGGCATTGGAAAGTGTAAGGAAAATATTATAGTGCTCTCATTATTAATAAGTGCATATATTGTAATATTATTAATATGAGTTACATTGTAACTCATTATTAATAATATAGGTTTGTTATATTGTTTCAACAATATATTTTTGTTATACCCGTAATGATATTAACGGTTTGTTTGGTTGTGTGACTTCCTGGTTTGTAAGAGGTCGGTTTTCTATTTCCATGGCTATTTATTAGCCTTAGTATTGATTGTAATTCATGTCGAATATAATATCAATTTATTTTCTCCTGTGTGACAAACCTGTTGTATCTATATTTGGTATCCGAGCGACATGAATCCTATGCCTGTTGCATGAAAGAATAATATTCAAAGGGGCGGATCATTTAGTACCTGCAGCTTGATGGTGTCCTAAATATTTTGCAGGAGCAATTTAATTACTCTTTGTCCCGTTGATGAGTTGTATCTAGATCCATGCACTTCATTCAGGCGTCTTATTCAAGACCAGAGAAGGAGCAATTAAAATCAATTATTTATATTGGGATTCGTTCATTTCAAATCACGTCTTAGCCTGCTATACTCGTGCATTGAATTCTAAGTACCTGCATGTTATCCTAACGCCTTGTTTTCAACTACTCACGAGTTCCAACAAATTCTTTCTAATTGCTCAAAGACGTCTCCAAGATCTGAGCATATTGCTTGGGGGATCAGTTTTATTTTGATCCATTTTTCATTGCATTGATTTGGTATTCAATTGGTCTTCCGTCAATTATTGAATCGAGCAATTTGGCCTGAGTTTGGTGAGCTCTCACTGGTCCACGACATCCATTCACGGGTTGACACAAATTGCTGGTGAAGAGATATACGTTGGAAGTTTTTCTAATACAGTGCATTGTATATGCATTCAATCAAATCCTCACCTTCATTCGGCATTGGATCGCTGTCAAGCAATTGAATTTATATCGCTGTTTGTCACGGATTTTCTCACCATTTCAACTTTCACACCAGCGGTTTTCCCCTCAACATTGGATGCCCATGTATATCTTAGCTAATAGATCACAACGACCTCATCAAAGATTCTATGTACCAGATTTTTCTCCAATTTTGACACGTCTCCACGTGCAATGGTGAGCAGTTTGAGAGTGGACAGTTTGATAGGAATTCATGCATGGAAGATATCTTTTGGTCAAATAGCTTTCATGCTATTTCATTCATTCATATTTGATACAAGGCTATTACACAAATTTGTGGTGGATAGTTATAGTTGTCACAAGTAGAAGGTACGTGTCATGTCATAGCCTCCATTAATTAAAATTTCAAATCTCATAGTGAGTCAATGTTTATTGTTTTAGATCAAAGTTTATAGGTTAAAGTCAATTTGTATTAGTTTTAGAACTCTAAAATCTAGTGTCGTATGAATCTAAAAGTAAGAGCTACTATTGACTAACAAGTGTGTGTCGTCGGTCTAAATTGTTTTCTCTATACCTGTCAAAAATTAAGTGTCAAAAATAAAGTCCTTTTGATAAGATATGACTTTAGTCCATAGTCATTATTAGTATAAAGTTGTCAAATTAGTGTCTTGTTAGAGTCAAAAGTTACAATTAAAAAAAAAAATTGCCTCACGGACACATTTTCGGTGTTACCTGACATCCTAAAAATAAAGTGTTTCCCATTGCGGGAGGGAGAGCAAAGAATAATCTCAATGTGGAAACATATGTACATCATGTTCACATTTCGCTGAGCTAGCAGCATAACATTGGAGGATGGAGGCAACGGAGGTAGGAAGACAATCAGCGTCCTCGAGTTCGTCACTACCTCAGAAGCCGCAAACTACTTTAGTGACATCTTTGTGTCTTGTGTGATGAATAAGAACAGATGAGCATCCCTGTTCCTGTGTGCAGTGCAGTGCTTGTGTGTCCCCTGTGATGATAATGATTTCTACCATTGATACTATTGCAGGAAGTGTTCTTGATCAGACTGATTTGATGGTTGATGTGAATTGGTTGAACGGTCCCAATTCATGTATTCATCTAATAGGTTAAACGGTCCCTGAATGATGTAGTTCCCACAGTCGGTGTTGAGGATTGAGACAATGTACAGGCTACGGAGCGGCATGCTGCTTGGTTGAAGATGGTGTTTTCCCCATGTTCGCACTAAGGGGGGGAATGTAAGGAAAATATTATAGTGCTCTCATTATTAATAAGTGCATATATTGTAATATTATTAATATGAGTTACATTGTAACCCATTATTAATAATATAGGTTTGTTATATTGTTTCAACAATATATTTTTGTTATACCCGTAATGATATTAACGGGTTGTTTGGTTGTGTGACTTCCTGGTTTGTAGGAGGTCGGTTTTCTATTTCCATGGCTATTTATTAGCCTTAGTATTCATTGTAATTCATGTCGAATATAATATCAATTTATTATTTCCTGTGTGACAAACCTGTTGTATCTATAGAAAGAGTCTAGTGGGCAGCAGGAGGGTGTTGCTCCATTTTTTAAATAAAGTCTTTTGTTGTATTTAAATCCTTTTAGCTGCAAGAACAAGAATTAAAATGCAGTTGCAAGTGTTAAAATAGAGCACTTTATATAGCATGTAAAGCAGTTATGTAGTTGTTCGGTTGGTAACTGTTCAACCACCTCTCCTCTCAATAAATAAACCTCTGCCTGTATCATTTGAACAGTGCAGTTTGCTCTCTCTCTCTAAATCTTTCTTCTCTTTGCATGTTCCAACATTGGTATCAGAGCATTTGAAGGTTCGTACTATTGATGCCATTGGAGGAAGACGAGTTGCAGTGAAGTGTGTGTGAGGTCGACGGTAAGATCGACGCCATTCCTGCATAACGAGTGAGAAAAACGAGGGCACACAACGTCCATTGGAAGAAAAAACGTGAAGCAAAAAAATAGTCGTTTTGCACAACGAAATCGTGGCCTCTGTTCAGAACGAAAGAGGAAAACGTGAGTCGCAGAAAGGAACAAAAACGTGAACAAACGTGAAGTGTTTCTGAGCCTACATGGGGAGAGAGAAACACGAAATACTACGTTGAGGTTTGCTGAAGTCGTGGCTAGCACCAAAAAAATCGTGGGCACCTGCAAAATCGTGGATGAAACCCCAAGGGCATAAAGTCGTGTGAACAGTCGAATAAGAAGAAAATCGTGGCCAGTTCGTGAGCCTGGAGGGCAGTCGCAAATCATGTATTTGAGGTGTGTGGGCAAACGAGAGAAAACCATGAAGTCGTGTACCTTGAAAATCATCCTAGTTGCAGGCAAAATCGTGGCAGAAAAACTTTAAGGCAGAGTCGTTTGAAAGAAGGTCCGTGAAATAATATTATTTTTTCAACAAAGCTATTCACCTTTGCATAATTAATTTTAATATTTTTAATATTACTTATTGGAATAAGAAATATTTTTGGTGGAATAAGTATCATTTTATTGAGTGTGGGCAAAACAATTATTTTATTATTTTCGTTCTTTCGGAATAATAAAATGGCAAATATATCACACTTGACTTTGCCAGAGACACAAAAATTACGGGGTACTAATTTCAATGTTTGGAGTCATAAGATTTTAACGGTTGCGGAATTTCGTGATTGTGATAAAATAATCAAGGGTGATGAAAATCGACCAGCGACTAACTTCGAGGATTATGACAAACGTCATAAGGAAGCATTATTGCTTCTCAAGCTGTCAGTATCAGATGATTTGATACCAGAAGTGCGGAATGCCATTGTGGCAAGCACGTTGTGGGCCAGTCTGAGGGATAAATATCAGACGTCAGAAAAGAGTCGGGTTTTATACCTGAAAAATATGCTCTTTTCCGTAAAGTTACAAGAAGGTGGATCGCTGTCTGAGCACCTACTTCGGATGAAAGATCTCTGAGACCAGTTATCTTCCATCAACAAAAAGGTGGACGACGATGATATGGTGGCTCTGGTTTTGAACAACTTACCTTCTTCGTATGAGTCATTTGTGGAGGCACTCCATTTAATGGCTGAAAGTCAAACACTCACGTTTGACAAGGTGAGTTCCTACCTGTTGCAAAAGGAGCGGAGACAACTTCAGGCAGAATCTAATTGTGACCATTCAGAGAGTGCTCTTGTCACTCAGTCAAAGGGAAAGTGGAAACGTCAATCTGGTGAGTCTTCCACTCGGTATCAGGTCACATGCTATTACTGTCACAAGGTTGGGCACCTCAAGAAGGATTGCCGGAAGCGGATGTATGATCTTTCGAAGCAGAACAAAAAGCCATGTAATGAGGAACATGTGGCAGCAGTTGCAGAAGAACGGGATTCGGATGACGGGCATGCTCTTTATTGACTTACGACATCATGCTCGAATGATAGTGGTACCAGTTGCTGGATCATTGACTCTGGTGCATCAGCACATGTTTCATGTCGTAGGGACTGGTATGTTTCATTTACTGCAAATATATGTTTTGAATCAGTAGTACTAGCTGATGGAGAATCACTTGCAGTAGAAGGGATAGGAGATATATGCATTGTATTGAATAATGCTCATAGATTGTTGGTACGGAATGTTAGATATGTACCTTCTTTACAAAAGAATCTTCTATCTATTCGTCAATTGACTGAAAATCCCAATATTTCTATGGATTTCTGTGGAAAGAAGTGTGTTGTCTCTGATGTCAAATAGAGACGGATAATTGTCCTTGGTATTGGGGAAGGTGGTCAGTATCGCCTTGTTGATCCGGCTGCGATCAACATAAATGCACGTGTGGAGGGCAACTCCACCATTCAGGATGTGCAGGAGGCTACAATGCCTTGGGAGGAAGTCATTCCTCACAAATTTGTTGACTTGGATACAATCAACCTACATGCACCTCTTGTGGAGGGAGTATCCACTAAACCAGGTGTACGGGAGGCGGACATGCCTTAGGAGGATGGATTTCCTCATTCTGAAGAACAATTTGTTGTGGACGGAGACTCCACTATTCCAAATGCACTAACGATGCATGGTGAGATGGCTTGCCCAACCACTCACTCAGAGGTCCTTGCTCGAAGGACAGTAGAGCATGACCAGTTTGCTCATTGTGTTGTGAACGATCTTTCCCAACAGAGGGGGATAGATGAGCAAATAGATAAGACGGAGGAGTTGGTTCTCACTCCTACCACTGCTATGATGGAGATGGTTATTTCTCCTGTTGAGACAGAGACCACTATTGAGACGGAGATGGTTATTTCTCCTACTATTGCGGAGTTGGTTCTAACTCCTACTGCACAGATGGTCACATTTCTCTTCTTGAAAAAGTTGGATGAGCACTACATGGCGGTGCAAGGACGTGATCGAGGTGACTTCAATTGCAGGATAATTGAGTCTTTGTACAGACTCCAGCAGGCTACACAAGCCTGGAATAGAGTTTTCAATCCACATCTTCGAGGTTCTGATTTCTGTATTTTGGATATGGGGCTGACACTCTCAGTCATTGGTGATTCATCACTGGTCAATGAATCACGTAACAGAGAACCAGTGGACCACTTGCCATATCCTTTGTTCATGGGACCAGATTTCTGTTTTGCAGTTCTTCTTCATTCGACAACTGCAACACAGTCATGGACTAGTGATTTTAAAGTACAACTTATGGCACAGTCTGTAGATGTAATGACTAAACATATGGGCTTTAGCAAATTTGTAAAATTTCGGGACAAACTTTGTTTTGTTTTGTTTCCGGTTTAGTCATTAAGAGGGGGTGTTAAAATAGAGCACTTTTTATAGCATGTAAAGCAGTTATGTAGTTGTTCGGTTGGTAACTGTTCAACCACCTCTCCTCTCAATAAATAAACCTCTACATGTATCATTTGAACAGTGCAGTTTGCTCTCTCTCTCTAAATCTTTCTTCTCTTTGCATGTTCCAACAGTAAGTTTTTTTTAAATAAACCTCTACATGTATCATTTGAACAGTGCAGTTTGCTCTCTCTCTCTAAATCTTTCTTCTCTTTGCATGTTCCAACAGTAAGTTTTTTTAGGGCACAGCCATCATAGACTAATTTTAGAAACTACCATAGACATCAGACTTGCTCGGACAAGGCATTGCAGCTGATTATTACGGTGTTGCAGCTGTATATGGAGGAGTTGCAGCAGTAGATTGAGGCATTGTTGTTGTCAAGAGAGTTGCAGATGGTTGAGAGGCATTTCAAAGAGTTTATCACTGTATTGTTGATCTCTCTAATCATTCTGGTTTTGAACTGCAAAGAATGGCCCTATGTGGAGGAAGAAAACGCCCTTAACAAACACCATACACAGCAAGCTTGTGATTGGACAATAAGAGATTTATGTTTTTTTAAACCAAAGTGTCTCAGATTCATGAAAACTTAGGGCAAATGAAATTTAGATTATATTTCGATGGTCTTTCTCTAAAGTTCATATCAATAAACTTGTAAAACATTAAAATTTAAATATTTTCTTTAGAATTTGCTTGGGGGAGATTTAATTCCGTATCTGGAGAATGGATGGGAGTAAAACCTTGAAATCTTGCATAGTTGACTGGTTGGATGCCTAGGCCCATTTGCGAACAGAATTTTTGAAAAAAGTTTTGTAAATCTCAAGATTTTAATTTTTCCGTCATTTGTAAGCAATTTTGCTGAAGATGGGAAATTAAATTTCTCGCAAATTATAAGGAATTATTTGCTGAAAACTGCCAGTATTGTCCAGTGCTGGAGTAGAATCGGTGAACAAAAGATATTTTTGTAAAAGCCTCTATAATTTTTCCTATTTAACTGTTCAGTGAAAAACTAGATCAAAATGGCTAGTTTACAACACTTACTGCCAGATTCACAAAAATTGACAAGGAAAAACTTTAGTTTGTGGAGTCACAAGACACTTACCATTTGATCAAATTGTACTTGGTAAATAAATAAGCCCAGATGATGATGAAATTTCAGTTGATGACCCTGATTACTATGATAAGCGTCATAGATAAGCATTGATGTTACTAAAACTTTCAATGGCTCATAATTTGATTCCTGAAGTTAGAAATGCATCTAGTGCTTCGGATTTGTGAAAAAGTCTAACATCCAAGTACCATGCTTTAAAAGTTGGTAGGGTATTGCACTTGAAAACTTTGTTATTTTCCACTAAAATGCAAGAGGTTGCTTCAATCTTTGAATTCTTGTTGCAGTTGACGGACATTTGTGATAAGCTAAAGCAATGGAAAAGCCTATAACTGAGTAAGATTTGATTGCTCTGGTACTACAAAACCTGTCAGCATCATTTGACTCATTTGTTGAGTCATTACATATGATCGTGGAGTGATCCTGGAGACACGAGAGATTGATTTGAGAAGCTATCTACACTTCTCATGTAGAAGGAGAGAAGGCAAACTCGTGTAGCTTTCTCAACATCAATGGCTACGGAGAGTGCATTCATGGCATGGTCAAAGGGAAAGGCAAAATAGTGAAATACAAGCAATTCCACAAAGGAAACCTCCAAAAGTATTGTAAGTGATTCTAAGAAATCCAAATAGAAATGTTTCTATTGCAAGCAACCAAGACATTTTAGAAAGAGACAAGAAGATATGGCTAATGTGACCAATAAGTCTAGACATGTTAATGTTGCAAAAGAAGCAGAAGGAATAGAGAAGCATTGATGTTACTAAAACTTTCAATGGCTCATAATTTGATTCCTGAAGTTAGAAATGCATCTAGTGCTTCGGATTTGTGTAAATGTATAACATCCAAGTACCATGCTTTAAAAGTTGGTAGGGTACTGCACTTGAAAACTTTGTTATTTTCCACTAAAATGCAAGAGGTTGGTTCGATCTTTGAATTCTTGTTGCAGTTGAAGGACATTTGTGATCAGCTAAAGGCAATGGAAAAGCCTATAACTGAGCAAGATTTGATTGCTCTGGTACTACAGAACCTGTCAGCATCATTTGACTCATTTGTTGAGTCATTACATATGATCGTGGAGTGATCGTGGAGACACGGGAGATTGATTTGAGAAGCTATCTACACTTCTTATGTAGAAGGAGAGAAGGCAAACTCATGCAGCTTTCCCAACATCAATGGCTACGAAGAGTGCATTCATGGCATGGTCAAAGGGAAAGGCAAAATAGTGAAATACAAGCAATTCCACAAAGGAAACCTCCAAAAGTATTGTAAGTGATTCTAAGAAATCCAAATGGAAATGTTTCTATTGCAAGCAACCAAGACATTTTAGAAAGAGACAAGAAGATATGGCTAATGTGAACAATAAGTCTAGGCATGTTATTGTTGAAAATGAAGCACAAGGAGAGGCATCTAATGAATGTGCATTTACAACATCACGTGATCAATCTAGTGAGTCACACGCATGGTATTTCGACTCAGGAGCATCTCGGCATTATACATGTCATAAATATTGGTATGTAGATTTTATTGCGGATGTTAGTAGTCATGAAATTGTTTCCTTCGGTGATGGATGGACACATGATATTAAGGGACATGAGGATGTGCAAATTACATTGAACAATCAATGCAAATATACATTTTGTAATGTTAGATATGTACCTGATATGAACAAGAATCTCTTATTTATCAATGAAATCACTAAAACAAACAATTGGTAGTTAAGTTTGAAGGAAACATATGTAAGGTAACTACACTCAATGATGATATAGTTGTTATTGGTATAAGGGAAGGGGATCTATACTTATAGATCCACAAACAATAGAACATTATGTTTTAGCAACAATTGAGCAAACTAGTTCTTTGTGGCATGAACAATATGGTCATCTTAATTATCAATATTTGAATGTCTTGAGCAAAAATCACATAGTAAATGGACTTCCATCTATTTAAGAAAATCAAGATGTATGCGCAAGATATCAATTAGGTAAACAAGTTAGGAAACCCTTTCCTACTAGTAAAGCATGGAGAAGAAAAAATGTATTGGAATTGGTACGTGCAGATCTTGTGCACTATTTTTCTTGTTGATAGTAGATGATTGTTCTCGAAAAATGTTGGTGTATTTTTTGAAGAAAAAATCAGATTCTTTTTTAACTTTGTTGCATGGAAAGCACTGGTTGAGAATAAAACAAGTAGAAGAGTCATAGCACTCCGGATAAACAATGTAGGGGAATTTCTTTCCAAACATTTCAATGATTACTGTACACATGAAGGTATACACAGGCAATATACCACTCCTTACACTCTGCAGCAAAATGGAGTAGTGGAAAGGAGAAATAAGACTGTTATGGAGATGGCACGTTGAATGGTGCAAAGCATGGATGTACCTTTTCAATACTAGGCAAAAGATGTAAATACTGCAGTGTACATCTTGTATAGAAGTTCATGAAAAGTTGTGCGAGACATCACTCCAGAAAAAGCATGGTCAGGGAGAAATCCTGATGTAAGTGATTTCTACATTTTTGGTTGTATTGCTTTAACATTAATTCCTAAAGAAAAAAGGAGTCGTTTAGATGCTAAAAGTAAAAAATACATGTTTGTGAGATATAGTGAAATATCCAAATCATATAGATTACTAGATATCTCTATAGAGATTCGTTCCAGAGCAAGATCTCTTTGGTTGCCAAAGTTTGCCAAGTTCTTATGGGTTCGGATTCACGGTGTAGGTCCCCACTATAGGGATATCTACATTGTTGTGTTACTTTCCGCAAGCGTCCTCCCCTTATGTCATTCATAATGGTTGGTTATCCCTTTACCGACTTGTATGATAGCATTACCCAGTACTCAATGATCAAAGAAGTCATCCTTCTAGGTGATTTCAATGCCCACACCAAAGCAATCCAGGTTCCTATGCATGACCGTGTGGAGGATATTTTTTGCACTCGGACAGTTGATCTAGAGACAATAGGCTTGCATAGAACTTTTGAGGATGACTCAGGGCCTCTCACTGCTTATGGTTGGCACCTCCTGTAGCTTGGAGAATCACATGAGCTAGTTATCCTCAATGGGATTCCCTGCTTTCCTGATTTGCATCTCTTCACATGTCGACCGCATGGTGGTGGTGCGACTGTGGTGGATTATGTCCTTTCCAACCAAAGCTCTTGTCACTTATCAGCCACTTCTCCATTTCTTCCATTTCCCTTGTCTATCATGCCCTTCTCTCTATGTTCCTCCGTGTCGACATTCCCCCCCTCCCACCACCACTCCCCCCCTTCACGGCCCCCCTCGTACCACTTTCCATTTCACCGATGGGGACCCTAATACCTTTTCATCCAACCTTCGACAACTTTCCCCCCCCCCACCAAAGTCCCTGTCCTTTTCTATCTGAAATGTTGTTGCCAAATACACCCTCCTTTCCTCCATCATCTAAGAGGCCTCCCTCATGTCATTCCCTAGTTCCACTCGGCCTTCTTCTACCTCCCATCAACGAAGTACTTGCCCCATGAACAAATAGTATGATGACGAGTGTAAAATCTTCCATAGACAGTTACAACATGCCTTTAACCTGGCCCTTCCCTTCTATCATACCTTGAAAGCCTCTTATTGTTGCCTTCTTCGCCGTAAAAAATGCCTCTTCATTTCCCAACGTAGACGATGCTATCCTAAGGACATTTCTCATTTTTTTAAAAAATTTATGGGTTGTCCTAGCATTCCAAGTTTGCTTGAGGGATGTCCCCAAGTACTTGGGATGTCTAGGGCAATGTCCCTCAAATGTATTAGGGACACCATAATATACCTAATAAGCAACAACTTGAAAAAACCCAAATACCGCTAAAAATAAAATACAAGAGTTTGGATTTTGTCATGGCTCAAATTCAATTGTTATATTTTTTGATTTCATTTTGTCGTGAGACTTGAGTCTTGTTATAGTTATTTTCATAATAACATAACAATATAATATTCGAAATTCTATAATCGTGTTTGTCAAACTCAATTTTCAATTTCATTGTTTTGTGTTCTGTGTTATGTGTTTTGTGTTCTGTGTTTTGATGTGTTTTGTGTTTTGTGTTCGATGTTTGACATTAATAATGTTAAGTTTATATTTTCATTGCAGCTCTTCAGAATGTTTAATGATGCTTAATTATGCACATGAATAGCTATTAAATTTGTATATTTTTGAATTCTCTTGTATTTTTTAATTTTAAATAAATATATATGTAAATATAGTCGGCATCCTTCCTCTTGACCAACATCCCCAAAATCAGGCAATGTTTTTGCCATACCGGAAACACATGCTTTCAAGGTCAGCAAGGAAAGCAATGGTTATGTCCCAATCATGTTTTGCAGTGACAGTAGAAAGAGGATAATAGTCAAAAACAAGCCAAGAAAGAAATGCAACATAAGTATCAAAAAAATGAATGATGGGGAATCCCAAGGAAGGGAGTGATAAGAAAGGAGAAGATGTGGAGAAAGTGAGATCCAAATACACATGATCAGCAAAAGCCAAATGTTGAGAGATATCTATGTTCCAAAGATAAGCAACCAAACTCTTGTCCAAGCAAACATAATTAACCACACTGGTACCACAGTCATGAATGAAGCAAGTAAAGTTGAAAGGGTTAGGAAATTCGGGAATAACATTATGAATAAAAATATCATGGCACTCACCCAACTGGAGAAGGTACCTCTTGTATGTCATAGCTGAATTCTTCAGTACATTCATGGAAGACATCTATAACCCAAAATCCTCAGAACCTAACTCAAAAAGACAAAGCCCATTCTTTATAAGGTTACATATAAGCATCTTGTGCATCCTAGTATGGGCATTGAAATTGCAGAAGAGAATGAGGTCACTCAAATAAGAGAAGCATAAGAACTTCAAATAAAATCCAAGATACAAGCCACCATCAACATGAAAAATAAAAGATGATGAAGTTGGGAGCAAGTGGCAAACAACAAGACATTCTGAAGGGAGGTTGAGCCCCTCTACACTTGAAGTCAAATCCATGTATTTGAAGTGCTAATCAAAGGTTATGTGCTAGAGGCAACAATGAATCAGGTAGGCCTCACCATTAGATCCACAAACAACTCAAAGTGCAAGGTTCACATCTGAAGTGCAAGACCTAATGATAACTAGTGATTGGGGGAAGGGCTTATTCAGGCTCTCTATGAGCAAGACAAGAAGCTAAGAGGAGACATCATCTTTGAAGGTACACTATGAGAAAGATAGGAACCAAAGGACACAACCTATTGGGCCCATGAGTGCCATCATTTGGTCGAGTAGGGATGTGACCACCAGCGGGGAATCATGAACCACCACCTTGTAGATGACTGCCCATTTGTTCTCTTCCCTTATAGCCACAACCTAAGTGTGATTTGTTTGGAACTCCTTCACTTGCAACCATTTGAGATCTTCATCCACGCAAATTTTGTTGGGAAGGAAGAACAACTAATTTTTGGATTTCAAGACCCGCAAAAGCAATCCTCAATAGACCGGAACTAAATGATAAGTGTGCCATCAGAATTCATCTAGGCCCAATCAAATGTGATGTCCTTTAAGTCAAGGCCTCATGTAAGAAAGTAGGGTCAGCTTGTAAGCTATGTTGCCAGGAAATGGAAACGGAAACAGGTACGAAACGCGGAAACAGCAATTTTCAAAAAACCTTGGATATGAAACGTCCGTACAATATATTAAGAAATTTATGTGTGTGTGTGTGTGTGCATAGTACTCATTTTATAATTGTAGACCATAAGAGATAATTGATAAAACACTCAAAATATTTTGAATTCATTGAAATTTGAACTTTTAAGTTCTAGAGAGTCATCATTCGACATGGTTACAATTTCAATGATTCACATATACATAATAATAATCTAGATTCTAGAATATATCATCTAGATTTCCGTCATAATCATCTCCATGAACAGCACTAGCACCGACATCTCCACTCCCACTAGCTCCACTCTCCCTCCCTTCTACAAAAGACCATGATTCTTCTTCATCAATGCCAAGCAGTGAAAGTTGGCTAAGAGTTGCAGCAAAACAATCAAAGTTGCTAGTCTCAGGATCAATATCCCCAAGTTTGTTGTGACCCTCTAACATAGGTCTTCACTCTTGTGTGATAGAATGCGCAAATTGGAATGCACATACACTAAATCCTCCGCCTTCTTGGATGCTAACTTGTTCCATTTGGCTGAGTGGATGAAGGAATATGTACTCCAATTCCGCTATGCTGAAGAATTGCTAGCCACCTGTTACAAAAAATAAGTTAGAAATTTTCAATTAGTAATACTAATAATATTAATTTACTAAGAAGTAAGAACATACATTTTTAATTAATAAACAAACTTTTGATTTCATTTTAATATTTGATACCTGTGAAAGGATTTTTAATGGCAATAGGTCGCAGCCACTTGGCATCATGGCCATGTGCACACCACCACATGCATGGGGGCCTCTTGTACCTGTCAAGTGTTGCATTCTATTTCACCCATGCTACTATTAGATGAAGAGACAAAGAGCGTCATATTCACAGCGGACCGCACTTAGTTACATCTAGATCACAAAAATGCCTCCGGAATGTTTGCCTTAGCTCCACTTGCAACTTCATGGTCATCATATGGTTTTTGCCTACCAGGTAGTGCAAGTATTTCACTGCTATAAAATTTGGGATTCAGGGCCATAGGCTAGGAGATGCAATGGGGTGGTCATTTATATTCCACCTTCTCATGATCACGTTCTTAACTTCACTGTAGAATTTTTCTTCAAGATCCTGCTCTTTTTGTTGTATGATGTCTCTAATTTTTTCAAGCATTGAGTCAATGCCATCATAGATCTCCCCTATGCAAGCATTATCTATGTCTGTATATCTAATCATAGATAAAATAGGCTCAGTAAAACTAAGTATGCAACCTTTGCCCACCAAATATCATCAAGTATCACTGATTTTACTTTGATGGCTCTTTTTTGTGTTTGATTGCCTCCACACGGTCCAAACATCATCAATCACCATAAGCCTTAAGGCTTGCTTTACCTTCACAAGTCGTCTCAAGACAAGCGTGTGAGAGGCAAATCTTGTTTCAGCAACCTATTAAAATAAATTAAAGCAAGTTAATAAAATATAAAATTAAATTTAAAAGGAATTCAATTGATAATTTGATATTTCATAAAAAGTTAACAAATAAAACTTAGAAACTAGGAAATTGTTTGGTTACCTTCACCAACTCCAATGTCGAGAACCTCCTAAAGATAGCCTGGGACATGATGATTTGTGATAAACATTTGGATCTCATTTGCCTCTGTATAAACTTCCTCAATCCATGGTATTTTGCCAATTTTCTGCAACATCAAATTCAAGGAGTGTACTGCACAAGGTGTCCAAAAAATGTGCTCATATCTCCCCTCAACAATCATCCCTGTTGCTCTACAATTTTTGACATTGTCTGTGATGACTTGGACAATGCTTGCAGGGGCTACTGACTCAATAGCCTCAATCAAAATATTAGCAATAAATTGAGCATCTTTCACTTCACCCTCACAATCAACAGCCCTTATGAACATTGCCCTTTAGGGCACATTGCAACAATGTTGATTAGGGGTCTATTTCGGGCATCTTTCCATCCATCTGAAATGATAGATAGCCCTGAGTCCTTCCATGAATCCCTAATTGGCTGCAAAGAAGTATGTACATGGGCTGCAAAGAAGTATGTACATGGGCCACTTCTTTTGCCAACAATGTGATTCTCACCTTCTCATAACTAGGGCTTTTATACCCTTTCGATGCATCATTAATACCTCTCACCATTTGTTGCCAATAAGGTGAGCGCAACACATTGAAGGGTAGCCCACATGCATAAATGCATCGAGCAACCAACTCATCAGCAACATCCCTTTTCTCATTTGCAAATGCTTGCTCCAATGGGCCTTTGACAATTCTCTTTCGTGACAAACACTCTCCCTCTATTGGAGTTTCAACTACAACTTGGATAAAAGGATGGTTTGATGGGTTGGGTGGTTTTTGTGAACCCCTATTTTGCAAAGGAGCAATTTTAAATCTAGCTCTTGAAGCTTCCATATCAGCCTCCTCTTGCTCTTTCAGATATGTCAATATATGTTTTGGTTCGACCCTTGCCACACTTTTCTAATCCCCGTTCCTGATTTCCCCATTAAATGAGCTTTGAGTCGGGTATAAGAGGATTTAAATTGTATTTGGCAATGATTGCATACCCAAAACTCGAGAGCCACCGCCAGCAAGGTTCTCCATAACTTGCACATGTCTCCAAAGAGGAGCTCTAGGATCCACACCCCCACTTTGGCTTTCTTCCCTTCCCCATGCCCTCCCACTGAAGCTGAATTGGATGCCATTGAATCAAACGTGCACTGAAAAATAAAAACATAAACTTAGATAACAATAAATTATTAAATAGAACCACACCCTACATATCTTATTCTGCTTTTGATCACCAAGGCGCCGTATAGGAGCGAGGTGAGAGCATACACAGAGTTCAGATTTTTTAATTTAAAAAAACAAAATAAACTTCTTAAAAAAAACAAAAAAGAATTAAATTTAAAAACCCTACACATCCTATTCTACTTTTAATCACCAAGGTCACCGTATAGGCGTGAGGTGAGAGCATACACAGAGTTCGGATTTTTTAATTTAAAAAAACAAAATAAACTTTTTTAAAAAAACAAAAAAGAATTAAATTTAAACTATTCTGTTTTTGATCACCAAGGTCATCGTATAAGTGCGAGGTGAGAGCATACACAGAGTTCGGATTTTTTAATTTTAAAAAAACAAAATAAACTTTTTTTAAAAAACAAAAAAGAATTAAATTTAAAAACCCTACACATCCTATTCTGCTTTTGATCACCAAGGTCACCGTATAGGTGCGAGGTGAGAGCATACACAGAGTTTGGATGATATTTATAATTTTAAAAAAGAATATATGCTTTTAATTTTAAAAACGCAAAGAAAATGTTACATTTTTTATTTTTTTAAGCATAGAGTTTTAAAATTACTAAATTAAACCTACATATTGACATCATGATCAATGATCATGAATGATGTGTGCATAATGCACACATCATTCGTGATGTGCACACATCATTCGTGATCATTGATCACATTAACATTTTCTTTAGCAAAAAAAAAAAAACTTGAAAAATACTTGGTTTTTCCTCCTTGAAGTCAATCCCACCTTCCAAATCTGATTTGAAATTCCTCCTTGAAGCCTTTAGCTCTTAGCAACACGTCCTAAACTCTTCCTTCAAGCTGCTCCTTGATGTCTCTTTGCTCTTCACAATGCAAAATGCTAGTTTAATGAAAACTGTATTTAGCAAGAGAAAAATGAGAGTGTGATTTAGAATGGACCCAAGAGGTCATTATATAGCTTTTAGGAAGTGTGTTTAGAAAGTCTAGGTAGTTGTATTAGGGTTAGGGTTCATTTAATGCAAAGTTTTTTCATTTTTTAAAAAGTAAAGTCGTTTTTAAAAAGTAAAAAGCGCAGGAAATGCCAAAAATGTTTCCGGAAACGCCTATGCCGTTTCCGCCGTTTCCGGAAACATTTTTGTCGTTTCCCCCCCGTTTCCTTTGCCTGAAACGTTTCCGAAACATTTCTAAGGGGAAACAGGCCCCCCCTAGGCATTTACTGGCATCACAGCTTGTAAGCGATCGCCGAGTTTTGGAGGCCATAGTTCCTTATTTTTTTGTGCTTTCTTCTAAAGTTTTTGTTTGTACATCATGCAAATGATAGGAGACCGTTTTACTGGGAAATGAGTCATCTCTATTGGTCTCGTGATTTGTTTCTTTGTATACAAGCCACCACAATAGCTTGCAAACTATTTTACATCAAGTTTTCTCATGTACCTATCTGAAATAGATACTCTTTTTCTCTTAACCATGCGACTTGTTCATATTACAAAATCTCAAAGTTCTACTTGCCCACAGTTTTGTAGGTTGGATCCATCCTAGCCATCACGAAGATCATGATGGACGTTAATGCAAATTATGTGAACACATTCTTGTTGCCCCTAAAACCCACCCAAGCCTTTTGCCTCAAGGCCACTTCTAACTTGGTGGCAATTTGTGGTTAGATTTGCTTAAATGAATTTTATTTAAACAAATGAGTACTTACCCGTCAACTTCTCGAAGTGTGTCAAGTATGTTTACAGGTACATAATTTGTAAAGCCTACTATCATATAGAGTTGTTAGTAAGGAGTGAAAGGTTGAGTAGATGGGTACCCTTGTAAGCAAAATTAAGGTTTATGCAAAGTTTTTGTTTGTACAGCATGCAAATGATAGGAGACCATTTTACTGGGAAATGAGTCATCTCTATGAATCCCATGTTTTTTTCTTTGTATACAAGCCACCGCAATGGCTTACAAATTATTTTACATCAAGTTTTCTCAGGTACCTATCTGAAATAGATACTTTTTTCTCTTAACCATGCGACTTGTTCATGCTAGAAAATCTCAAAGTTCTATTTGGTCACAGTTTTGTAGGTTGGATTCATCCTTGCCATCACTAAGAAAGTAATGGATGTCAATGCAAATTATGTGAACACATTCCTTTTGCCCCTAAAACCCATCCAAGCCTTTTGTCCCAGGACCACTTCAAACTTGGTGGCAAATTTTGGTTAGATTTGCTTAAATCAATTTTATTTAAACAAACAAGAAGTACTTACCTATTAATTTCTCAGAGCATGTCAAGTATGTTTACAAGTAAATAACATGTAAAGCCTACTATCATATAGAGCTGTTGGTAAGGTGTGAAAGATTGAGTAGATGGGTAGCCTTGTTATGCAAAATTAAGGGTTTGGGCCATAATCATTATTCATATTTTTCCAGCTCACCCTTCTATTTTTAAGCCTGTCTTTTTATTAGAAGAAAAAAAGGAAGAAACCATACATTCTACAAAATCAATATTTAATTGATTTTGTAAGCATTTTTTCATGAGTTGCTTCTTGTTTCAGTTGCCTGGGGGTGATGAGAACAGTCGACGTTCATAGAAGATTTATTCAGTGGAATACATCTAGATAGAGAAGGGCAGACATGGTAGAAGACATTGTTGTATTCATCCAGCTGTAACCGCTGTAATGTGTAAAAAACAGAGATTTAATCCCTTTCAGTAATATAATTTTAGAATTTATTTCATGTTTAGTCTTTGAATCAAGTAATTTGGGACTCCGCTGTTTTGCCTTGGTTCGGATACCTTTCATCTTGCATTGAGTATTAGTTTGGGGCCTATGCTGTTCTGATGTTCATTGTCAGCTGACTGGTGTAAACTTATTAAATGAAAGTTTGGGTTTTTTTGGTTCTATTAATTTAATATTCTACATCTTGTTAGTCCTGTGAATCATTTTTTGTTGATTTGAGTTCATGTTGTTTTAATAGGAAAATGGTCTCTGTCATTGAATTGAGTCTACATGTTTATTGGCTTTGGAACTCTAAATAGATCACTCTTTTACCCTTTTTCTTTCTTCCACTTTTTTCGTTTTTGGTCTTTCTTTTCCAGAATCACACTTTAGAATAGGAATTTAAATTCTGCTTTCATGTCCATCTTTCAGACCTTTAAAGAGGTTATCTGTAACTCATACCATATCCCAATGGATGAGGCTTAAAACGAGAGGAAATTTTTTCCCTTAAGTTGGTGTGCTGAAAAGCCCATCAACAATGCCTTCAGACATAATTTCCAGCTGGTACCTGAGCCATTTCCCAATTAATTCTAAGATATGGTAGAAAATGTAAAACTTCGTAATTGAAGTTCAAATGAGAGCAGATACACATTCAAAATTGCAAACTATAACGTGCAAACCAATGCAGATTATGTAAACACGTGCCTTCAAACATAATTTCCAGCTGGAAACTGATCCATTTTCTGGTTAATTCTAAGATGGCAGAAAATGCAAAACATCATAATTGAAGTCCAAAGGAGAGCAGATATGCATTCAAAATGCCAACAATAAAATGTGGCCTTGCATCTTGACTTACAGAAGAATCCAACAGCTTTCAGCCAAACTATGTGCCATAAAAATTTGCAGCCTTCCGTAATCATTAACATATTTTTAGGGAGAGGCCCTTGCCAAGCCAAATAGAAAAAAGGAAATTATATTTAAGGTACACAAATGACCAAAAGTAGGCCATGCGAATCGAAGAGTATATTCAATTCTAGTAAAGAAGTACTGGAGCAAAGGTGCAGACCATTCATTCACCGTTTTAATATCTCACTTTGTTATGTTGTTATTATTCTTTTGTCGGCTTTAGTAGTGTCTTAATGACTGTTGTGTTTGGTTGTATATGATGATTGTATTTTAACCGACAACCATTGGGTATTTTGTGATATAACTAGCATGATTAATGTTGGGTCAGGGGGCAGATGTGACTGGTCCTCCCAGTAACGAGCAATTGTATTGAACACTGCCTTATACAATAAATTCTTTATTCTCTCATGTTGTGTCGTACCATGTTCTGGTATGTACTTATAATTCTGCAATAGTATTATGTAGTAGTGGAGCTTTTATAGCAAACAAAAGGTAACCTCAATTACGAAAAGTAACTAAGTACAATGTACTGAATAATAGTTAAAAAAAAGGGCAAACCTAAACAGTTAAACCCTGAAGCATAATAGCTAAGTACAAATAGTCCTGTGAGAGACAGACCCCTCAAGGAAGCAGGAAATCATGACAGAGAGACATTAAGTAAATAATTATATTCTGCTTGAAACCAAACCCAAAAGGTCTTAGAAAGCATTTCTAAGAAAAAAAGATCAATGGTTTCCTCTCGTCCAAGTCTGTAACACCAACTTCATTGAAGCATTAACCATCCATACACCTTGTGCTTGAAAGAAGCTCAAGACTTCTAGATAGATTGACATCGTGTTTGCCATCGCATAAGGGTTCTCAAACCCCATCTCTAGTTCAAGACATCGTACAGATCCTTGATACAAGGCTTTCCCATTATGCCATCTCCAATAAGGACCTGAACTCTGAAGCTGCATTTCCAGAACCAGACTTGGGGGAGCTAAGATTTTTTAAGAAAAAGATAGATTTTCTGTTGAATTTAAACTCAAATGTTTTTGCAAAGATGTCTAGTCTTTGCCTCTTTTGGGGCCAAGCTCGGAAAGAGGAAAGAAATTATATTAATGTCCACGAATGACCAAAAGTAGGTTAATAGGACACGAGAATGCATCCAATTAGAATATAAATTGCTAGGGTTAAAAAGAACCCTAGGATCAAAAACTAACTATATATAAAGAAATAAAGCACTGACAATAAACAAGACAGTAAACCCAAAGCAGTAACACCCCAACCTATGTGCTTAAGGTACCAATACAAATACCCTTGTGGAGGTAGCAAGACCCCCCAAAAAGTGGGCTGATGAAAGTTGGAAAGATTGAAAGCTAGTCCCATCATACATCTTTGTCAAGGCCCGGACCAGAAGAATCATGCATGTCGTTGTCTATCACTGTGAAAGGGCTAATGCAGGATCTGATAATGCTCATTGGGGTGTGCCTAGGGCTGGGGGGGGGTGGGAGGGGGCATGTTATCCCTTTCAGCTTAGTTAGGGAGGGTATTTCCTTGTAGTGGTAACCCTGTTGGTTGATATAAATTTTTCTGTTTCATGAAATATTAGATGCATTTCTTCCCAAAAAAATAGCAAACAATAACCTGCAAATCAAGGTATAATAAACTAGAAACTAGTTCTGCCAGAATAGAAAATATAACAAACATATAAACTAGTACAACTTACAACATCACCAAAATCTTTCACTGAATGACGTAATGTGACACATGAAGCATCATAGTTTCAAACTTCAATCCCAGTCTAGCTAGGCTTAAGCAGTCCAGCTCTACCTAATTCAAAAGATGTTCCTGGGGGGGGGGGGGGGGGGGGGGGTATGTTATCCCTTTCAGCTTAGTTAGGGAGGGTATTTCCTTGTAGTGGTAACCCTGTTGGTCGATATAAATTTTTCTGTTTCATGAAATATTAGATGCATTTCTTCCCAAAAAAATAGCAAACAATAACCTGCAAATCAAGGTATAATAAACTAGAAACTAGTTCTGCCAGAATAGAAAATATAACAAACATATAAACTAGTACAACTTACAACATCACCAAAATCTTTCACTGAATGACATAATGTGACACATGAAGCATCATAGTTTCAAACTTCAATCCCAGTCTAGCTAGGCTTAAGCAGTCCAGCTCTACCTAATTCAAAAGATGTTCCGTTGTGGCTTTGGGGTTTATAGTCTACAGTATAGATTAGAAAATATTCTTGAGGGTTATATTTTCTCAAGTTTCTTTACAAAAGACTATCTCTTAGTTCAAAAACATATATAAGCAGAAAAATACAAAGAGAAAGTGATGGTGACCTGTTCCAGCTTTGCAATTTTTGCTTTTGACACACCCAAATTACATTGCAGTTCACTGCAAAGTTTTGTTTCCTCTAAACGATCTGCTGTAATTTCTTCTATCCTGGATCAGATTCAACGCAAATGAGAAAATCACTATTTGTATTCAAAATCATCAAAATATTAGATGACAGGTCAATTTCTTAGGGAAATTATCATTACTGAATACACATGACATGAGACCTTTTGAAATGAAGAAACAGGAATAAAGACAAAAAAATAAAATTAAAACTACCTGCACAGAGGAGGCAAAGAATAAGCAATTAATGGTTTGGAAAGGCAGGTTCACCTTGCTTTTTCTTATTGAATTTTATGCTTAAGTTACAGTAAAATGTCTGTTCAAAGTTTTAATGCAACACTACCTTTCAGAAACATTTGGTGTATGGATACGAAGTCTATAATATATATAATGTCCCTTGCAACGAATATTTTCTACCATTTGAACTCTAGTGAAAAAGGGTTGGATATTGAACCACAATGGTGTGCACAGAAGCAGAAAATTCGGATTGTCTAGTCATGTTCAGAGCGCCATGCAATTAAACAATTTCGAACACAGGCAGACTGCCACAGACATAAGGGTAGATTTTCAATATACTGTCCTGAAAGATGTTTGAATATTCATAGACAAGTAAATTCACTATGTGAACAATGACGGCTAAATAACATTGGTGTTAATGTCACATTTGAAACTTTTGATAAGACTTTTAAGGTAAGAACAGAACAGAGAGTTACACAAACTGGAGGAACATGACATATAGCAAGAAGCTAAGAGGTACTGGTGGAAGCTATATCACTAGCATTTTCACCAATTGTAGAGTATCTTCAGTTCTAAATAGCAGGAATGAATTCGATCTGGGACCAGCTAACAGAGTGCGTCAGTTGGATTTTACAAAGTTCTCCCCTGAATCACTTCATTTGAACTTGTCCAAAGAGGGCTGTATTTGGCATGTCAAATGGAGCTTTGTGTTGAATGAGGACTAATAAACATAGATTCATTTTCTCTATACTTCAGATTCACTACAGGTACAGCTGATATAAATTCATTTTATGTATACTTCATATTACTAGATGTACATCTCCAGCTCTACCTTGAATGATTCTATAACTATTAATATACTTCCTCTCTATTGTATCACTTTGTTGTATCAGGATGGTTTGGAATGATAAATCGAATCCGAATGACTATCCCATGTAACATACTTATTGGTTCCATTTACTTTTTTTTCAATAGAATTTATTGCCTTTTCTTTCTTGAATAAGAATCCACAAGAAGAACAAGAGGCAGATTTTAGGTAAAGATCTTTGATCAATATCATCAATATTATACAGTATACATAATAGGATGGATAGCATCTCTAACATAGTCGGCCAATTAAGACCTTGAAACTGAAAGTCGCGCATCAGATAATCCATTGTTTATGCTCTTTGGAGGGTTGTGATGGTTAAGGCCTCAGAGGTAATAGGCCTAACCATCCACAGACGCCTTCTGACTGACACAATCAATGGTGACGGATGATTCCTAATTATTTGAACTTTAACTCGTAGTATTAGTTATCTCAGCTGCAAGTAAAGACGAAAACCTTTTTCACAAAACCCACAACCCTGTTGGATCTGGAAGCAATTAACAGAGTATATTTGTTGGATTTTACAAAGTTCTCCCCTGAAATCACTTCATCCGAACTCATCCAAAGAAGACTGTATTTGGCACGTCAAGTGGAGCTTTGTGTTGAATGAGGACTAATAAACATAGATCCATTTTGCTATACTTCATATAACTAGATGTACAGCTGATAAATTCATTTCATGTATACTTCATATTACTAGATGTGCAGCTCCAATTCTACCTTGAATGATTTAATTATTAATTTACTTCCTCCCTATAGCATCACTTTGCTGTATAGGGATACTTTGGATGATAAATCCAATCCATATGACTATCCCATGTAATGTACTTACCAGTCCCATTTACCAATTTTGTCAATAGAATTTCTATTCTTTTCTTTCTTAAATAACAATCCACAAGAAGAACAAGAGGTAGATTTTAGGTAAAGATTTTTTATTAATATCATCAATAGTATACACGATTGGGTGGATATAATCTCTAACATAATCAGCCAACTAAGACCTCGAATGTCACACACCAGATAATCCATTGTTTATGCTCTTTGGAGGATGGTGATGATCAAGGCTTCAGAGGTAATGGGCCCAACCATCGACAGATGCCTTTTGACTGACACAATCAACTGTAATGGATAATTCCTGATTATTTAAACATTTGACTCATAGCATTAGTTATCTCAACTGCAAGTAAAGACTAAACCTTTTTCATTAAACTCACAGCCCTTGTGTAAATACATTGTGCCCATAACTCCTGGATAAGAGTTGTAGATAACTTCAACACTCCAAGTGACCTTCCACTTTGTATTACCATGAATAAAGCATAGCTTTTTTCTGGAGGTCTTCCAAGATTGGGTTTATCCAGGGTAAATCTTTGTGTTTTCTTATGTGAATGCCTTTGTTGAGCTGTTCATTACATTCCTTTGAATTTTTCATTGTTGTAAACTGATGGGGCAAGTGTTTCGGCATTCCAAAACAACAAGAGGATAAATCATTGTTGTAGACGCATTTAATTTTTATATGGAAATAAATGCAACAGCATGAGATGGCAAATACATCTCTGATCTCCAGTAGTGTGTGCATGTATTTCAGCCATGAACACGTTGGAATCAGCAATAGGGATGTAGATGACAGCATATAGCTGTGGCCAACATCAGATTTGACATATGTATGATGAATTTCAGTAGTTTACTCATTGAAGCAGTAACATAATTCATTGATAAGATCTAAGTGAGATTTTGCAAGAGACTTGGGCTTTGCAGTTACAGATTGATTTGAGACAGCATACAATTTTTTACAGATTAATTTGAGATGGCATACAATTTTTTACACTAAGTTGTAACATCTCCACTAATTTAGAGAGTTTAAATTAATGAATATACAATGTACATTTACATTATCTGCTCTCTGTTCTTGTACGCTCTGACACATTTCTGTTATAATTTGTAAGAACTTTGCTCTTAAGTTGCTTACAGATCAGTTCTACAATTACATTGCAATTTATTTTATGTTTATTATTACTCCTGTGCATCACTATAACATACCAACCCTGCAAGTGATATTTGTCCCTGGATTTTCCTAGAATCCAGATCAATGATGGAAAAGAAAAAATGCAGGAGCAAAAGACTTTTACACCAGTTAAAACAACGAAAACAGGACAGAAAACTATCACATATTTTATATTTTAGATCTTCAGAATTCTTGAAGTTGATTTGCAGTTCTAATGCATATAGAAACTTGCTATCATGGTTTATCGATTACATGCAAATATCAAAAAAAGTAATAGAAATAATGATGAAATATTTTACAGGGAAAATACAACAGTCAGAAACAGGCCAGGTCTACCTAAGCCAAGCTGCACCACCTAACTTTTGTGAAACGATTTGGCGTGTGTGCGCATGCACATGTGTGGGTGTGTGCATGCATGCGTGCACCTGACTTTAGTGAAATGGTTTGGTGTGTGTGTGTATGTGCACCTGACTTCAGTGAAATGAGTATGTGCACACATGTGTGTGCACCTGACTTTAGTGAAATTAGTGCATGCATGCGTGTGCACCTGACTTTAGTGAAATTAGTGTGTGCATCGGAACCTGACTTTAGTGAAATGAGTGCATGCATGCATGCGTGTGCACCTGACTTTAGCAAAATGAGTGCAAGTGTGCATGTGCACCTGACGTTAGTGAAACAATTTGGTGTGTGCATGCATGTGCAAGTGCGTGGGTGTATGGGTGGGTAGGTGTGTGTGTGTGTGTGTGTGTGTGTGTGTGTGTGTGTGTGTGTGAGAGAGAGAGAGAGAGAGAGAGATTTGGCATTATCTCAAAGGAAAAAAATACAGTCACCAACCAGACCAGTTTAAGGGAGAATGAAGCTAGTATATCTGTGTCTTCATGTTCCCTAATGCTGAAACTGCTTACACAGAAACTTTGTTTCATAGTCTGTGATTATTGAATGAAGTGCATATTTCTCAAAAGTGAACAATTTCTTCCTAGAGAGTAACTATTTCTAATATAAACATTTCTACACCTCTGCCTATTAATTTCATGAAAGGGGAAAGAGCCAAGAAATAGAAAACCATAACATATCCTTGAAGGCTACAAATTTTACCTGTTATGAAGCTCATTCAGTTTATCAGACATGGATTTTTCTTTCTCATGAGCCCTCTCAGCCTGTTCAAAGGGCATACAACAACCATGAATTCCAAAAACAAGAAAGCGAGAAGATCGTATTATATACAAGTCAAAAGAGAGTTTACAAAGTACAACCTCCATTAGAGCACAATCCCTGTCAGAAAATGCAGCTGCTACTCGACTTTGAAAGAATTTAATTTGCTGCTCTGCCTCAAAATTCTGCCAACAAACTAAAAGATGAGCTTCCCTGACTGTAAAATCAATTGACAACCTATAAGCAAACAAATTCTCAAAATATCCCAAAATGAAATAGTTATAAAAGATAACTTTAAATGCACACTTCTTGTGACACCAGAATTTCTGGAAAACAAATGTACACTAAGAGTCTTATTAGAAAGGACTTCAAGCAAGGAAAAACTATCAATCAAAATGATATTAATAGTCATGATTCTACGGAAACGCTTGCTCCAGACAAGTGTTCCAATAGTCAATTGCTAAAGATGGGATAGATGGAATGGTATGAATGATGTCACAACACATAATCAGTGCCTCTTTGTCAGCAATGTATGGAAGATTTACTTTGGCCAATGAAAAAGATGGTCTGACATTGAGCTGAACTTGGTTTCAAGTGTGCAGGTAAGTTAATGCAGAAAGGCTTCAGCACAGAATGTGTTAAAATGTGTTAACACCGTCTTTCTTGAATGTGTTACCCTGGAATGTGATTGGGGCCAATTGAGTCCCGGCAGAGCAACTGCAAAGTCACTTAAGAAATGTAAACATGTATCCAAGTATTCTATGAGGCAACTACACTGCACACCTGTGGGTTTCAATGAGGCCAGGAGCAAGTCCTGGGTTATATTGACAGTAAAGAAACATCCCTCATAGCACAGGCCATTAGCCAAAGGACAGCTGGTAAGTAAGCAGTGTCTTGCAAAAAAAAGTATTCATATGGCCTTTTTCAGTCTAATCAAAAAATAATACTTGCTAAATGATTGTGCAGGATGTCTCTGAAGCTTATTTTAATGGAATGAATAGTTTTTTAATACGAAGGAGATGATCCTGACTTCTCAGGATATGAACAGATAGATATTTAATATTTGCATGAATTCGGTCGCCATTAACTCAATCTACTCAAGACGCATATTGTCAACACGTTCTGTAATCTACCGAATCCCACTATTGTCAACATGCTCTGTTGGCAAATGATTGCAAAACCTAAGTCAGTCTATAGGACGAGTGGATCATGTACTTATGTTGATATAAAACAATGAAATTGGATTGCTACTTCCATTTCTAGATTGTTATTTTGCAATCTTCACCTGGGGATATTATCAGACCATGGTAACCATGCTGAAATAAAATATTAAAATGAGAATTAGAGAATATTATTTGAATTATTTAACCATGGTGGGAGTCCACAACCTTACATATTTAAAATCAAAGGGCTTTTGTTTAAATGAAAGTTCAACCAATAAATGGAAATGTCAACTCCCAGCCAACGAAAATACCTTCTCAACTTCTGATTTATATAAATCTGCAAACTGACTCTGCAAAATCCAATTGGCAAAACATGAGACAGGTATTTAGAAAGCATCGGCAAATGCAAGATTTATAATAAGACCTTCATATACAGAAAAACATTAGATAACACGAATAGCAAGTATATTTGCATTCATTTGGACAAAACGAGAGAAAACAGCTTGCTTTAATACGATAAACTTCTGAAAGCTCCTCTTGAAATTTGTGATTGTCTCGTGTGCAAGTAACTAGCTTCTGCTTCAATGCTTCAATCTCCTGCTCCAAACCTGCAGTCCTGGTAGAGCTTTTAATTTGACTTGACGTACAAAAATGTTTTTCAAACTCGCTATTTCTATATTGACAAAGTTTACAACCACTCCAACTCCAAACGATGTTGAAGAATTATTGCAAAATCCATTCTGCAAATTGAATTATGCAGTCAAAGCTTACACCAAAGTAAAAGTACAAACCTCTGGGCCTGTATCCGTGTTATAATACCAATGTAGCCAGTTCCTGCTTGTTGCATGCACAACTGTTCAATATCTCTGTGCAACTCCTCACGTTCTGCAGCAAAATATTGCCAGGAAAAACAAAATTCAGCTTCGCCCTATGCACACCAGACACATTTGCTGACACACAGCTCTTTGTTCTCTCTCAAATCTAGCAGCCCTATGTAACTTGTCTGTATTGGTTCATGTAATGTAGGATGCACAGTTTGTAAAAGAACATCCATCAATAAAAATTCATGCGAAACTTGAGAGGAATGGAATCCAATGGCTGACAAAGGACTACTAAGGCTTTATTAAAAAGGCATCGGCACTTTAACAACAAGCACTGTCGCAAGGGCATATACAATGTAAATATAGATATGAAGTAGGACATTTCGAAGATGGAAACAAGTAAAACTACACCTGAGGGACTTCAGCATCACTTTAGAGTAAAGTGTAAACACGATGCATTCTTGGCAGTAATGGAGTTTAGGTGGAACTAATTATAATAAGTCCATATACCAATTCCATACTCAAGTGGTCAGTATGAATTCATGATTTATGAGTTGAAACAACTGAATACTTTGTTCCAACACAACAAAATACAGGTACACATTTACTACGACCTTTCCAAGATGCTTTCTCAGCCCAATGTGTAATGTCCCCAATTCCAAGCAGTTGGCCTAACGGCCCTATTTTGGTCTTAGCCCTGGTCATTCCCAAGGGACTAATGACTTTGGAGGTTATTGGGGATGGTTGTCTGATTTCCTACTATGTTTTTGTTATATTTTGGGCGTTGGGAGGGTCTAATGGGCCCTTTGTGTTCTATTTTGTCGTTGGGATCACTTAAGTGGACACTTTTGGCATTTAATGTTATGTTTCTTCGTTGGGGCCACTTAAAGTCCCTTTTTGGCGACTTGAGGGGATATGTATTGCATTAAATGTTATATTTCTTCATTGGGGCTCATAAAAAGCTATATAAGGAGATGGAGGGTGTAGTGGGAGATCACTCATGCATACACTTATATTTCTTTCATGTGCAACTGCTGTTTGCAACTTTTTAGCTTGTGGAGTAAGATCCCACGGGAACCCTAGCTTCGCTGGTGAGAGATCCATCCCTAGCTAGTAGGGCATTCTTCGGTAGTGAGAGATCAACCGTAGCTTGTCATTTGAAGCTGATTCCAGGGCTGTTTTACAGAGGTATTTTCAGGGTTTTCAGAGATAGGGTTTTGAAGGTTTTGGTGAGTTTGGGTGGAGATTTTCCGCTGGTTTTCGGATCAGACCTACGGCAGCAATAAAGAAAGGGTTTGGCATCATCTACAGAACTTTTCACAAGGTTTTGGTCATCTACCAAGGAGGGCGACTTGTTTGGGAGATTGCAGCCCTAATTTTTAGGGTTTCCCGTTGGCCGTTTTCAGATCTGAAGGTTGGAAGGTCATCTACTATATTTATATATGTTATTTCCCAAGTTTCATATTTTTTGCACTTGTAATCGGAAAGATATGAATTTTAGAAGTTTGGAGCTGAATTGATGCCCTAAATGTGTTGGGCGACATACTTTTTAGGGCAAAATTAGGGTTTCGTGTTTGCTGTGCGAAAACTAATTTTGGAATATTATTCTTCATATTTTTGTGGCCCAAGATCCAAAATTTCAGCTCATTTGGACTTCTTTAGCAAAAGATATTAATTTTAGAAGTTTTCGGCTATTTTAGGCACGCTGTAAATTTCTGGCAGCGTTATATTGACTGAAAAATTCCAAAAATATTTCCCTTGTGTTCTTTATATTATTATCTAGTTCTCTTTAAAATTTCAAGTGATTTGAGCAGATAATTTGAGAGTTATTCATATTTTACTGTTCGCTGCCCTAGCTGTAATTTTCTGCATAAAATCAGAAAAAAATCAGATTTAGTATTTGCTGCAAATTTCTGTATTTTGTCAATTTTTTGTAAGATCCCAACAAGGGATATTTCACAATGTTCCAAAGCTACTCTTTTTGTCTCTACTTATTCAACTTGGTTATGACTTTTATTTTAAAAAAACTTTTTGCCTCTAGACGCAAAACATAATTAATAATTATACAGACAAAATCTACTGATGTATTAAGGTTAAATTTAGCCAAGATAACACCCTACTTTCATGGCACATTTGCCATAGAGGTTTTTCCATTCGTGAAGGATTATGCAATGTTTTCAAAGGCAACATAAGCCCTACGAACATTTGATCTCTGGTATAATAAACTTGATTCAAATCTTAATTTGGTGAAGCACCCACCATAATTAATAGATACTTCAAATCAATTTCAACGAGCATAATGGTTATTATGCTATTAAAGTGTTTGTAATATCACCTGTTTCTTAAGCACGTCACAGTGAAAAAAACCAATCACTTTTGTTTCATGCTTCTTGTTCTAGTGTAACATGTATTGTGAACTAGAATGATAGTGTACAATGATACAATTACACTAAGCGCTGGATTAGGTTGACTCATTGAAATTTGAATAGCTGGTAGTAAATCTAGTATGTCAATCAAGGGAACGCCCAATTAGTTGAGGGAAACAGCAGAATAAAGTATGACTGATTTTCACAGATGACCAAAAGTGGTTAATATAACAATACAAAGATCCAAGTAAACAATAAGTCAAAAGAAGTGCCTAATGCATGCCCTTCCCAACAAAAAGTTATTAAAGTAAAATAAGCTCAAAATATGGCTCAAGAACAAGCAAGAAATCACAGCCACAGTTCAACATCACTCTAGCAAAGAGGTGGTATGGTTGAAAAATCCGAGGGTAAGAGTCTTTTTGTTTTCCACCATTTCTGCTATTTATATGATTGATCTCTCTTAGTGATTATCACCACATGATAGGGACCCCTATTAATGGAATAGTTATATGCAAGCTAACTCATATTACAAGCATTCCAAGCATTTAGACGTGGATACAAAAGCCGTAAAAATTTCTCTTTTAATATAGATTTTCTATTTATTGAATGAAAATAAACTTCATTGGCAACTGGAGTGCCTTACAGCACTACAATATAAGGATTGAAAAGCTTACCTTGCTCGAGTTGCTCAATACGATGCATCAGCGAAGAAATTTTGTTAGAGCTATCCCCCATGACTGTTCCAATAAACACAACATGCCAGTAACATAAGTTTCTCCAGAATATTGCATAGGAACTTTCCTAAATAAGTTAAGAATGATTTCGTTCCTTAAATATTATGAGCTACTCCTATGTCACAAAATGGAAAATCATAACTTTACTATCTCTAGAAAGATGGTATATATTTGCACTTCCAGCAATTTTATGATCTTTCTAGAAAGAAAGAAATTGTAAGGGTCAAAGAGACTTTAATTTGATATTAGTGTAATCGTTTGATAGCTTTTTTAAGATGGCGATTATGATTTTATCATGACCATAGAGTCGTAGACTATAGTTGTGACTTTTGAATTGCAGTACAATACTCTCCTCATGTTTGACATTGAACTTCCTTCATCCTTGTGATCCATTTGCCTTACCTCTGATGACCACATCTTCTGTGCTCTACGTCTGAGTATGCTGACATCCTCTGCCCATGCCATCTTAATGCCGGAGCTTCACGTCTAAGTTTCGGGTTTGACCTTTGCTCATCTGAATCTTGCGCCTGAGGCTCTCGTCTGCCCTAGGTTCTGTAAATGCATATTCCCACCCCTGCTCACCCTTTCCAGTCCCGTCTCTCCTCATCCCATCCCGTCCCTGCTCAAAGTCCCTCCAAGGTGTCGTGATCAGTGCATTGAGCTGTTACAGTCTAGGGCTTTCAGATTACAGGTTTTTCACAGGAAATGGGCAAGGTGGAAAGGTTAAACATAAGCCATGAGCAGAGCCACAAGCGTTTTTGCAGATTATGGAAGAAGCAGAGATCTTGTATTCCTGACATGCAGATGTGTACAATAAACAGAATGGAGCTCCCTCTAATGCAAGAATTTAAAACTCCTCACCACCACAAGGTGCTGGCCCCCAAGTTTAAATACGCTAGCATTTGCAGCTGGATATCTGGGATTGAGGCTTTAGGCTCTGAACTTCAAGACCTTTTTTCGCTGTTCCAGACACAGTTGCAGGAGAAAGACATCGTTATTTTTGATTTGCAGGCAAGAATCACTAAGAGTAAGCTTGAACAAAACCCACACCATCCCTAATAATGCCCCTTGCCTTCAGCAGCTTAATGAAGTGGTTTCAGAAATCCAGAACAAGCAATCAGAGATAATCATTCAACACGAGCACCTTAAAAAAGAAACCATGGAACAACAACCACCTCACTAAAAACCATAGTTACCAGGTTCAGAAATCCGATTAAATTCGGAAGGGCAAAAAAATCCGAAAATTCGGAGTTATCGAAAAAATACGGAAAAATCCGGTTCGGAATATATATACTTATATTATTATAAATTTATATTATTGTATACTTATATCATTATATATAGACAAATCATACAAAAAAACATCCATCTACCATAATCATCATCATCATAATGATTCTTTCAAAAGATTGCAAGAAGTTGCTTGGTCCAAAAAGGTACAAAAATGGATTTTATGAAAATAAGAAAAATATTGCCATCAATGCGTAGAGCTCGAGAAAATATACACTTTTAGAGAAGACGACACCTGAAACGGAGCCACAGAATGAAAGTTATGGCACATGCAAGTTTTTACTGCTACATCTTCCCGGACCCTTTCCAAAAATGGCAAAATTTTTTCCGTCCTTGTGGTTTTTTCACCAAAAAAGGAAAAAAATAAAATTGTGCAAAAAAAAGGCCGAACTGAACCGGATTTATTTGGTTGCTTCAAAAAATACGGTTCGAACCGGATTTCTGGTAACTATGCTAAAAACAGGTTAATGAACAAAAATTTTGGGTACAAATGATTAAGGGGAAGAAAGCACCTCCAGTTGTGGAATCAGCTGTCCAATAAAAAAAGGCACGTCAAACCGAGGTACTCAACCTTCGTATTTGTGGCATCCCTAAACTAGCTGATCCATTGCAGGCAGATCATGCATTCTTGCGAGAATATTTGAACTTGAAAGATATCTCCCTTAACAAAGCTTGGACATTGTTGTGAGAGAACACCCTTGTCATCCAATCCTAGTACTGTAGCAAAGTGCTTATTGCAAGCTCTCAAAGCAAAAAAGCAACTTTTTTCCCTCCCACGGAAAATCTATGTAGATGCAAATCTCACAGAGACTCACAGGTGGAGGAGCTTCGGAAAGGCTCGTATGTTCGGGTTGTAGCTGCCAAAAAAAAGAAACGAAATGGGATGTTATCCAAGACTGTAGGGCTCTTCATTAACCATGTCTCGTTCTTCCTTAGTGGTCACGCTCTAGACCGTCTACATGACGATGACCGCTGGGCTCGGTGGGTGATGGTGGCATCTCGCTAGTTGGAACTGCAATGGAACTATATGGTCTTCTCCATGTACCTTCCAAGATGTTATTACTTCCCAGGATCTCATCTTCCTCACTGAGAGCCATGAGAGCCCTCGAACGGGCCCTCCCTCCAGTCACAAGGGTACTCATGGGTTTTGGCTTCTTGTCAGTGAAACTCACAGATCAGGGTGGTGTTTGTGGTTCTAGGTGGTGTGGCTCTGCCTCATTCGGGATAGCCTCAAGTCCAGAGTTTCACTTATGGCTTCTTGATCCACATTCTAGATACATATGGCTACAGGTTCAAATGGGTTCCACCTTTTTAGGATGTCTTCATAGTTGTATGCTACTTCCCCCTGCCACCTCTCCAGTCATTACATTAATGGGGACACATACCTTGACCTTTATCTAGAGATCTTTCAGAACTCCACTATTGGTGATATTATCCTTTTGGGCAATTTTAATGCCCATATGGGGAACCACCAGACGCCTATCCATGATCTTGCACATAGATGAGTTATGTCTTCAAAGCCTGACTTGGATCTAGAGGAGTATGGTTTATGGGAAGAGCCTCGATGCTGATAGGAATTCTCAACTATGGCCTAATGGGAGACACTTGTTTCTTTGATGCAAGGGTGAATCTTAGACCTTCACATTCTCAATTTGGGCTTCCTCACTTCCCCAAATCCCCTAGTAGATTCACTTGATTTTCCCATGGTCACCCCTCCCCCTTGGTGCAAGCGTCGTGGATAATGTTCTCTCTAACAAATCCCTCATCCCCAACATCTGTGGCTTCCTTATTTCTCCTCAACTCCCCCTTGCTAACCATGTTGTCTTGACGTTCACCCTCCATATTGGTTCTTACCCCTCTTCCCCCTTCTCTCCCATCCCGCCCACCAACATTAGACATACCACAATCCACTTTGATGATGACTACACCATTGACTATGTTGCTCGTCTCTCCCTTCTCATGTTTGGGTTCTACTCCCTCCCTCTTCCCACCGCCAATTCCATGTATGAGTTCTTATGTCAAACCCTTTGGGATGCTACCCTTGACTCTTGTCCCCACACCATACATTACTCCAGATCCCCTTACCGCCATGGATCCTACCCCATGAACTCACAATATGATGATGAATGTAAATCCCTTCATCAAAGACTTCGGTTTTCCCTAGCCCATGATCCTCCCTCCATACCCACCCTCCGTAGGGAGTACCGTTGTCTTCTCCAACGTAAGAAAAGGGAGTTTCTTGCATCTAGATGGCTTGCACTCCTTGTTGATCTCCACCACTCACCTAAGATATTTTGGCGTACTCTTCTCCCGAGAAAAACAACAGCTTCCGACATCATCCCTAACGCATGGGATTCCTATGTTAGTTCCTTCTATGATGTTCCAAACCATCTTGCTATCACTACCCCTCTATCTTCTCCACTTCTTCCATCAAGAGAGCTATTTTGAAGTTATGCACCAGCAAAGCAGCTGATTGCAAAGGTCTCCAAGCTGAATTTATCAAATATGGTGTGGACTCTCTTGCCTTTGCTCTAGCCACGCTCTTTGATTAGGTGGTGTGCTCTGGTTTTCCTCAAATGTGGTCCCAACACATCATTCACCCTATTCATAAGTTTGGGATCCTTCTATCCCTACCAGCAAGACGATTATGATTGAGCATACATTTGCCAAACTTTATGCCACAGTGTCGAACATGTAGTTGTCAAGGTACTTGGAAAGGAACAATATCAAAGCTAGGGGCAAGTAGGCGTGAGGAGGGACTACCAAACTATTGACCACATCTTTACACTCTGGGCTATTATGAGAAGGCTCATCATAGGTCTTCTAAAGTCTTTTGCTGTTTTTTTTACTTTAGAAATGCCTTTGACTCAATTCCAAGGTACCTACTTTTCCAAAAGTTGAGAGATATTGGCATCCCAGATTCTATGAATACCATTTCTTAGAGGTTTTACGAGACAGTTAGAGGGTAGTTTCATACTTCTCATGGTTTCCCTGACTTTGTGAAGAGTACCGTTGGGGTCAAGCAAGGATACCCTATCTCACTGACCCTATTCAGCATTTACATTGATGAGTTAGAGGAGTGTCTTCAGCAGCATACCCATTTGGATGACGATTGTATTTTGCATGAGGTGCTTATCACTATCCTTCTCTTTGTTGATGATATTGTCCTCTCACACTTTATCAAGGGCTTATAGTGACAACTTGATGCCCTTGCTCGCTTCTGTGAGCTTTCGATAAACTGTGGTCAACCTTAGTATAACTAAAGTCGTGATTTTCAATATCTCCACACTCTCTCTCTCTAGATTCCAATTCTTCTACAAGGGGGATCCTCTAGAGATCACATTGGCCTACACATACTTGGGATTTTTTGGTCCATCCTTTAGCATGAAGTTTGCCTCTCACTCGTGCCTTTGCAAGGGGTATGCCTCTCTTTTTGTCTTGAAATGTCAGTGTTTTCAAATCCACTTCCAAGACATTCCCTCCAAGTTACACCTTTTTGATACAATCATCAAGCCTACATCTTTATATGATTCAAAGGTATCAGGACCTAGCTTGATGGCCATTGACTAGGCCCATATTGAGAGGGTCCAAACTCTCATGCTATAGTGCATGATTTGTTGCAAGCGGACAGTTTCCTCAGTGCATTGTCCAAGCTGAATTTTCTCACCAAGCTGCTACTATGCCTTGAGACTATCTTCAAGCTTACTTTCTACATCCACAAACTCAAATCCATGGGGACCTCAACTTCTGGGCATGAGAGATATCCATGCTTAGCACTTTTCTCTTCAGAGAGAGATCGCTTCACTTGTCCCCATTGCTTCACTAGTCCCCTAACCAAATCGACACATTGTTGGTACTTTGAGACTAGGTTGTTTCTTCTTTCTATTGGCAGCTTTATTGATAGGCTACCCCCTTTCATGTACTCCATGGATGCCCCCCTCAAGCTCCTTCCCACAAAGGACATAATCACTAGAGTTGCCACTTGTCAGAGAGGACATTTACAAATAGTATATTCACGCCACATAGGTCTCCCCCTTCAGTCACTCAACCCCAAAACCCCAAGCTTGTTTTTTACTTCAAGCATTTCTTACAAATGGTGGATGGTATTATTCGTCGCCCTCACTATCTCCAGCATCACTAGTCCCACGGCTTGAGATATGCTCTTGCATAGATGCGAGTGTGCTCTCCCCATTATGGTTTAAAATTGATCATCACATCCTCCATCGGGACTGGATCTACCGTCTTTTCTCCCTCCAGGAGGTGGAGACCAAGGAACACTTCATTTTCAGATGCCCCATTTACTATGAGTTACAAGGTAGAAATCACTACCTCTATAGGGACTTTGGCAAAGATCTATCTACTTTCTTCAAATATTCAGACTAGCAGTGCCTGGCTCTTTATCTTCACGAGGTTGTCACCCTTCAGCACGTAAATCCCTACAGGGGGATCTAGAGGTTCTAGAGCCCCCATGTTGATCACCTCCTTTTTCCAGCCCACCCACGCAACAAGCAACACTAAACAGCATTTGGATACCGATACTTCACATATCAGACCTAATAAATCACTCAAGTAGTGTTTCTCTCAATAAAGCATTACTACTCAGATTCTCCAACATGCTCTCCCTTGACATCATGGCTTTGTTCCTTCCCGTCGACATGACTCAACCCCCTTCTAGCGACATGGATCTACTACTCAGCAATCGCCCCTAAACCATAGGGGTAAAATCATATTACGAGTTTCTTTTCTATTATGGGAGTTGCACCGGCCTTGAATGTTAGGGGAGTTTTATGAAGAAGTGCTTTGCTTCCTCCTAGGATCTTCAAATATGGCCTCTCCAACCCTGGATACTCTTCGGCGAGCATTCTCATATCTATCATAATGACTAATGATGGCTCGGACAACTCCTCTATTTCAAGCACAGGCAGAGATATCTGATGCAATTTCCTTCCAGTCTTCAATGGCACATGTTTTTATGACTCTTGTTTGCCCTTCATTGCTATTTGTATTGGTTTTATTACCACTTGTATTAGCGGCCCACTACTTTATTTTATCTTTTGTAGTTTTTTATTTTGCTTCTAGGATTCTCTCTTCTTATAACTGCCCAATGTCAATTGTTGTATAATCGAGTCCCATTGACCTACTTTCGGTCATTTGTGGACATTAATATTATTTCTTTCTTTCTAAAAAGGAAAAGCAAGTGAACACATATGTAAACTCACCAAATTATCAAAATGTAAACACACATGTAAACTTCTTTCTAAATTATGCATCTCAGTAACTTCATCAAAACCCATTTCGAAATGCATTCTTATTCACTCCCTTGGAGGTTCTTGGGCTCAAAAGATTGAAGTTGAACATTCGTTTCCAAATTGCTCCCATTGCAACCAACTTGGGCACATCAAAGTGTGCTGCCCTATTTGGAACTCTCCTTCTCTTCCCAATGTGAGGCGCCCCAAACCTAGCTCCTCTTCTAAAGCCCCCTCATCTCCAATTGAGCTCTATTGCAATGGAAATGGCAAGTCATCTGTAGTCTTCCCCTTCGACACTGCTACTTTGGCTCCTTGCTTGGGTCTTTCTCCAACAAATGGGTATTTTGAGAAATTGACTCCTAGGTCCATGTTTGTGGAGACAGAAATCATCGTGAAAGTATAAATGATATAGCAGCAATCCTGCGACAAACTTTGTTGGGGGGAGGCATGCAAGTGCCTCTCAATGGTATAAATGATAGAGTTGAATTGCTTTCTCGAGATCAAACAGGGGTTGTGTATGAAGTGAGACATCCGGTTGAGCTGGGCATTGGACCCCTAATCTCTTTAAAAAAACGAACTGCAGAAGGAGTTCCAAGCAAGGCAGGAAATCTAAGACTGAGAAGGCATTGTGTGAGGTTGAGGCTGGAACGCAGGCTATCATAAGCTCCATTTTTGTCCCTGAGAAGAGTGGGACTGATGCTCCCCCTTCCCCCTTAGAGATGCAGGACAATATGTGAAGGATTGAAGATTTGTTTTCGGTTGAGATGGTTATGGCACTGTAGATAATATGGATAGAGTTCCAGGCAGCTTGGGAACCATTACAAAAATAGATGATGTATGTTTTCTGGGATTTTGATTTGTCCCTTGTGGGATGGGTTTCGGCCTCCCTTTGGCTCCTAACTCCCACTGTTCATTTGTTCTCTCATCCAGGTTTCTTGCCTGTTGAAATCATTCTCCTCTTTGGATTTCTTGAGAAAGGACCACATCAACTGCAGTTTACCTGTCAAAAAAAAAAGTGCGCATTCTGATTTCTCTTCAGACCTTCCTTGTGCACATATTCTAACAAAGGGCACTGATAAAAATACATCTAACTTGTTACTGCAGTTTGATAATTTAAACATAGACAAAATATATAACCAAGTCAAAACCTCAACTTAGGGCGATCTTCCAGAATCCTTTTGGAGGATGAACCACATCATGGCACCTGGAGTGCCAGTTCTGGTAAATATTGCCCGTTCATTATTGGTGAAATACCCAAAGGCATATAAATTATAATCATCATACTTCCCCTACCTGATTTCTTCTAAAGTGTTGGCACCCCCAAGACTGAGATCACACATATCCAATCACCTTTGGATGACAATCGCAAGATGACCACACACGCAATATCCAAAGACCTTTTGATGACAGTTGCAAAATGATGCTTAAATCCCAGGCAACTCCCTGTTCAACCTAGAAGACTTCTGCATAGATTTGCACTTCCACCAATTTTATGATTTTTACAGAGAAATATTTTGGCAGGGAAGGTTTTATTTCGCAAAGCTTTCCCTGCAGCAAGTTCAGTGTAAGGAGGAGTTGGTAAAAATTTACCATGAGCCCTCTCTTCTACCATAAGTAGCTGCTAAACAAAACAAAATTGAATTCTTTCCAGTCATGTTTATTTCCTGCCCCATTCGTTCCCAGTGCAGCTTCAAGCCCACTTCTCATATGATGGCACCTTGAGGTGCATTTTATATGATTGCTCTTAATATTTCAGATTCACAAACTAGTATGGAAACCGTAATAGTAACCATTTGGGGACCCTTTCATTTTCCTCTCCAGCATTGGATACTAAAACTTATGTTTTGGAAAGTCGTGTAGATTTCATTTCTATTACATTTTTTCCCTTAAAGCCCCTCCGGTGCATAAGCAGTCCAAAAATCGTTCCTGTTGATTCCCGCAAAGATGTATCAGATTGATCCTAGTTCAAAATGATAGAATTTAACATCAACTGAGATGTAATTGTTAAAACTTATAGCTTGAGTAGCCTCCGAAACACCTCCTAACAGAATAATCATCAACAAATCATACTTTTAAGCCTCGCTCAAACCTTAATAAGTCCAGTAAGCCATGTCCAAATGGGAAGCTGCGATTGACATGATGATGACTGAGTTCAAGTCCCCACTCAATGTGCTCCCCATGTTAAAGCAGTCATGTTCATGTGGCTCCCACCAGAACAAGGCTGGGTGCAAGTACCAAAGTACATTTGACAAAATAGAAACCTTTCAAACTCAAAAAACACCATGTAGCTTCATCTTCACATAACAGCTACAAAGTCCGCATTGACTAGCCTGCAAAATTTGCCACTACACAAACTTGTACTCTTTTTGATGTCCTTTAGACTTTAGGCAAAATTGGTCTGCATGGCCTACCTAAATTTTAGCAAAATAGAAACATCTCAGATTTAAAGATAACATAAAGTTTCATCTTAACATAACAGTCAGCCAAAGCCACAAAATCTACAATGGTTAGGCTGCAAAATCTTCCGCCTCATAGACATTTACCCTTTATAACAGCCTTTGGGCCAAATTAGTTTGTATGACCTACCAAAGTTTATCCCCTGGTTTAGTCTTTTAGATGATTGTTCCTCAGGGCCACCAGTTTTGAAACAAATTCAACCAGCTTGGTTTGATTGTTTTGATTTAAGATTCTATTACCTGAAAACATTGTGTTTTGCCTAATATCATACACAGCATCCTCTAATCATTTTATTTACATCCTTTACAAATTCCTCATTAACATGGGTGTTTGAGGCAGGTCCATCCACCTTGTACAATGAACTAATCTCAATACTCACCTTACTATAATAGTCCCTGAAAACTCTCCCATAACCTTCCATTATCGATTCCTTATAATCACTTCATAACCTGCCACACAACTTAAGCATTTGCGGGCTAATCCATCCTCATCTAGTGATAAGGCGGCATAATTGCCATACTAATGAACCGAATTCAAGCTCTTGTGTGAATGTTCCCTGTGATAATGTACCCAAAAAGGCTAGGTGCAACACCTAGGAAAATTTTGGTTGAAGATAACTAGTGGCAAAGAGGAGCAGTGGCCATAATAATAGCATGTGTTCAAACCCTGCTGGGAACACTCCCCATGGTCCTGTGGCCAACAAGGCTCTGTGCAACTTCTTGGCAAATTTTGGTTGAAGAGAACTAGTGGTAAGGCTTGCAAATTTTTATTGAAGAGAACTAGTGGTAAGGTGGAGCGACTGCCATAATGAAGACACGAGTTCAATCCAACTGGTAGTCTGGTAGTGTTCCCCATGATAATGTGGCCAACAAGGCTGTGTGCAACTCCTCGGTAAATTTTAGTTGAAGAAAACTGCTGGTAATGCAGAGTGATGGTCATAATGATGACTGAAGTTCCATTTTAATATGGCCAACTCCTATGCAAATTTGCCACACAACTTCAGTATTTGCAAGCTATACCATCCTCGTCTAGTGGTAAGGCACAGTAATTGCCATATTGATGATGACCCAGGATCAAGCTCTGCTGGGAATGTTACCCGTGATAATGTGGCCAACAAGGCTGAGTGCAACTCCTAGGAAAATTTTGGTTGAAGATAACTAGTGGCAAAGCGGAGCAATGGCCAGAATGATGGCACAGGTTCAAGCCCTGCTGGGAGTGTTCCCCATGGTAATGTGGCCAATGAGGCTCTGTGCAACTTCTAGGCAAATTTAGTTAAAGAGAACTAGTGATAAGGCAGAGGGATAGTCATAATGATGTCCTGCGTTCAAACCCCACCAGGAATGCTCCCCATGATAATGTGGCCAACAAGGATGTGTGCAACTCCTCGGCAAATTTTGGTTGAAGAGAACCACTGGTAATACAGAGTGATGGCCATAATGATGACCGTGGTCCCATTATAATGTGACCAACTCCTACGGAAATTTTGGTTGAAGAGAACCCTTACGACGTGGCATCTAAGCCAAAAGGTGCTTTAACCTGTTAAGATTAATGCACACTGCACTCCCTGTACATATCTGATAGACAATGAGTGTTACAATTTACCAATTAAATAAATTTAAGCTTTCTTTTATTCAATTTGCGGAAAAAAAAAAACTCACAAAATATAACTATCAATATAACATAAGCTTCTACTTACTCAATTGCAAGTTTTAAAAAATCACATAATTTAACAGAAGAAAAATACTTGAGCTTCCACGTATTCAATTTCAAAAAAAAAAGGCTCATATAATTGAACTTCCAATTAATTTCAACATAGAATACCTTATACCGCAGCAAGCATTATTTCCCGAAATTCCTACTTTTCCAAAATTTAACTCAAGATCTCACTCGATCAAACGCTTAAAAACCCTAAAATTTCCAGAAAATTAAATATATATCCAATTCTCGTTTACACAAAATTAAATAAATACCAAATTCTTACTTGCAAGTAGATGAATCTGCTGCGTAGCGTTGCTAATGGAGACCTGCAGAAATCAAATCTATTAAAATCCATTACGCTGAAAACCAAAATTTGTGCCCAAACAGAAAAAAACGGGTTTCGTGGAAATCAAATGAGAATGCCCGAAGGCCATATTTATAAGCAAAGTGGACCCCAAAAAAGGCTGTGACTGTATTTTCGCTCGAAATCGTCTTCTGCACAATTTCATAGTTTTGATTTAATGTTCACCTGCTATTCACACCAACAATTCTTCTGCAACAGTGAAGACGAAATTATATCTCGAACCAGCAAATTATTTATACGTTCAAACTCGGGGGACACATGTCTCTGGATTAGTCCAAGGAAAACGTTAAGATGTATACATCTTATGTCAAGGTATATACAATGTGTGTGTATGCATCTTACGTTAGAGTATATACAGTGCGTATAGCATGTTATTCGCAGATTAGATGACAATTCCTTAAAATGGGCATCATTTCTTATCGCCGTAAATCGCAAGCCTTTACCATCAACAAATTTAAACTAGCAATTATGGGGCGTACTGCAAACGCCGATATGCGTAAAACAAGTAACCATTTCTTATGCACTCGAGGATCTGAAAGTCAAGTTGTGAATGGGCCCGCCAAATATAAATGCTCACACAATGCACAAGTATAATAGAGGAGGTTGCATAGTCCAAATGTCTTACCCAACTCCAAAGTCAAGCTCTTTCCAGGCTACGAAGGGACCGCAATGATCTATGCCTAAGGGGGCAGGACTCAAGTCATTGACCCCGGCCACCACATTCTTGTTGCCCTGATAGGTTTTGTTGAGTCTCCTTTACTAACACCTGGCCGTGAATGTGCACGCTAACATTCCCACCAGAAAGCATTATCATTCACGCAATACACAAGCCTAGTAGAGGAGGCAACACATTAGAAATGTCTTCCTGATTCCAAATCTGACCTCTTTGCAAGCTATGGATGGATTGTGAATATCGATGCCTAAGGGAGTAAGATTTGAGGTATTGACCATGACATTCACATTCTCCTTGCCCTCAATGGTTCTGTAGAGTCTCCTTCACCGTTGCTTGTAAGTATGCGCTCCTAATAAACCATTTTTCATTTGTGTTTAACGAAGCTTGCATATGTCTAAGTCGGACACACTTTTTCCCTTTCCCATCATGCCCTCCAACTCATCTTTGTCATCCAGCTTATCCTCCTCGTCAAGAATCAACAAATTGTTAACAAAACATACTAGCATTTTCGTTGGAGATGTAGATGTCTATGCCCTTTAATAAACACTCCTATGGGAAGGATACCTTCAGGTCAAGCCTTTTCTTAATGTGATCCTTAGAAGATGTGTTCAAATTTCATTTTTGTTCACCATTCTTTTAGATTGGAGTTGAACGTGTTTTCTTGGCATGAAATCTTTTGTTGAGCAAGCTTAAGACATCATAAATCATCATTTTCTTAATTGAAAAAGAATATTCCAAGCAATAAAATTTTATTTTTATTTTCTTCAAATGTATTTAGGTGTGTACATCAACATCAACAATGCACTATAGCGAATCCATTTTTTGCATGATGGGTCATTGTAACTTCCATTCATTTAATCAACCTATTCAAGTGTTGATGTCATTATAGACCAGGGTTGTGTTCAAGGTTGTATGTAGAGAAGTTGATATGTAGCTCAGTCACTATGGTGGTTCTCTCTTTAGGGGGGTTTAGTTTGGTATCGATTCTCTTGTTCTATATTACTTATCTACTGAAAGTGAGTAAATGTCTAAACTACTGAATATCAAAAGCTTCTAAACTATCGAATGGAAAACAAAGTATATAAAATGCATCTATTCTATTGAAACAAAGTTACTAAATGAAATGCTTGTTAAAGGAAATGATTTGTTGAAATGAAATGCTTGTTTAAAGGAAATGACAAGTAAAGGAAATTCGTTGAAATAAAGAGATATAAGATTGTATTCAGATAATCACCAAGTCAAGATATTAAAACTAGAACTTAGTAAATGTAAAGATTTTGCATGAAGTACCAGTCCTTCAATCTCCTCAGTTGAGTGGGCCCTTGCTCTACTTCGGGATTGAGGCTCTTAACACAAACATATCCTCAAAATATCATGTATTGTATTGATAAAAAATGAGTCTGTTACATACTTCAGAGAGTAACTGAAATAACTTCTATATATTATCTGTTGTAATACCGAAAAAAAAAAACTAGCTAAGAAACAGTCACAAGAAGGTGTCTTGTATACACAATTGGTTAGAAAATATGCCAAACCTATAGGCAATCGATTAGAAATTCATAAAAGTTCCATACCGCTCCATAACTCTATTGGAAACAGGGGTCCTAGTTTGTAGCTTGTTATGGTTCAGTCTTCAAAATGGCGTAGTGGTTGTAGACTCAAGTCTCCTTTGACTTAACTGTTCAAAATGGTAGAGAATGTGCCTCATCATCCTGCATATGTCACCAAATTACTCAACAAAGTAGTTAGTGGAAGTTTCATTGGTCATTAGTTTGCTTAAGATAGAATAAGGGGAAATGCATTACTTTCTACTTTAGATATAACTATTTAGAACATTCCCATGCATTGATTAGTGTTTTTTGGAGTAAAGTTTATAGTTATATAGATGTTATGATGAGTCATTTTATGGACTCATCATCTCCACTGCAGTTTACCTTTTATAAGTCCTCTTACAAACTATCTTCGACCTGATTGTTGTTCAATTTGCGTTGTCATGTCATACTCTTCAAATCGATCTACATATTGTTTCTTGGTGCCCTTACATCCTTGGTTTACAAACATAGTTTATGCCCACGTTGTAAATATTTCATTTGATTGAGGAGCATTGTTTTGCCAAGTAGTCATTGGGCTGAGAAGCAGAGGAGGCCTAACCTGCATCCCAACCCATTCATCATTATACTCATTGTTCCCTTTTTGTGCTAACTGCCGAATAATTTCCACAAGTGCATCTCCCCTTCTCATGCTCCAGCTGAGATTCTGAGGAGAAATCACTTTCTTCTCTTCAGTGGTAGATTCAAGGTGTCCCATCTTTTGTCACAGGCTATCATAACCTAGCCAAAGTTTTGCTGACAATAAGCTTCAAACTCTTGGACACATTTTACCAAGATCTCAGAGGTGTGTTTACCAATTCCGGCCTGGTAATACAAAGACCTAAAATCTTTCTTCATCGAAATATCATTATGGTGTTAGGGTCAAATGTAAAAACTAGCAGTTTTGGCCTGTTGTGTAAAGATATCAGTTTGCTCTTCCCACACAATTTGATTTCTTATCAATGACTGAAAAGATTTTAACTGAAATTCTCCTACTGATAGATTTATGAAAAAATCAGGAACATTTGGAACCAAGATGTTATGGAGATAGAATTCACACAATAAGTTTTGTACCTCTGGAGTACAACTCTAATAAATTTGTAAAAAGTTTTTTCCATCAGGAGCCTCATGAGGCTCTCTACAAAAATTCTATGCAACTACCATGAATAAAATTGCTCTTGAAGAAATAGACTATACACTGAAGATGGTTTTCTGCAAGCTAAGAGCTTACAAGCTAAAGGACAAACAGACTCAACAATTGTTTCCAATTTTATCTTTGCATTAGAGTTGGATTCAACCTCTTCCTTGAGTTTCTTATTTTCTTCTACTAGTTCTTTGTTTTTATGAGAGATTTGAGTCCAACGAGATGATAAATCATCCCATTCTTTCAAACCAATATCTTTTTGTCTCTTTAAACTAGTAACTTCCATTCTCAAAACATCTATTTTTCTATCTTTTTCTATATTCTTTTGCACAAACTCATTTTGAAGAGACAAATGAGTTGCTTCCATACCTCTCAATTTTAGAGTAGCAATTTCCTCTTGGTGTTGCCTCAAAACCTCATCGTTGTGAAGAAGAGCATCTCTTTGTGATTCCTCACGTCCAATTTCTTGCGCAGCAGTTTCCGTAGCTACCATATGGATGTCCGAAGCTATAGGCATATTTTCTGGAGCTTCTAAATGAGTTTTCAGTGCCTCAGCAACATGACTCTATTCTTCAGGAAGGGTTGTCATGATAGCCTTTTTCCTCAAAGTTCTAGGCTCAAGGGGCTACTCGGCGTCATCTGCAGAATCTTCAATGAACATAGTGGTAGACTAAGGAGCGGATTGAATCTTGGGCTAAGAGCTATGAGCTGGTTCAGAAGAAATTGGCATAGGAGTCCCCTTGATCTTCTTTTTCCTGGAACTTTCTCCTACAATCATATTTTTTGCTTTCCTCTTGGGGTTCCTCAAGGCCTGGTGCATGCAAATCAACTGAATAAGCCTTGGGTGCTTAATTATAGCGTCACCGCCTCCATTTTTATACTTTTGCCCCACTTTTATGACGACATTTGCTAGGTAATCAAGGGAGATTTACTTTGAGCATATGGTTTTCCCTACCTTTCCTCAAAAGGGTAAAAATTTTTAGGGTATCTGATCCTAATACTGATTGTTGTCCATCATAGATGAAATACCTATTTACCCAAGAAGCTACCTCCTTCCAATGTCATGACAAGATTTCTCTTTTAATACCCTTCTGGATCCCCTGGGGATTAACTATTATCTCAGGAAGAGGTTCTCCCTCCTCATGAAAAAGGGCTATAAGATCTTTGAGGGGGGAGTTAGTGATAACCTTGAGTCCAAAATCTGGAAGACCAGAGATTGTGCTAACAATTTGGCTATCTATCTCAATCCTTTTCCCTCCTACTCTAGAACAAGTTGCTTCAAAATTTGACAAAAAATATTCAATCAAATCTTCATCAAACCCTTCAAATTTTCAAATGAAATTCAACCAACCTACGTCGTGAAAGACCTGAGAGATGACGACATTCCTCAGTAGTGGTTCCGTAGATTTTGGCTTTGACTTCTTCTTCTTCCCCATCGAACAGGATGGTTTGCAATAGGAATGGAAAAGGCAGTGAGGAGGTATATTTTCAAAACAATGGTGATGGTTTCTTGGAAGAGGCAGAGTAGTTTTGTGCAATGTCAGTAGCTTAAATTTGAACTACCCATGAATTTATAATAACATCATGGTGGTAGAGAATGATGGAGGAGATGACTGATGTGATTGTTGAAGGTGGTGAGCTTTTAATTCATTCACATGGTTCCCACACTTCTATCCTTGTTACTCGTGCCATATGTCATCCTTCAAAAAGAGTGACATCATGCCTTTATTCATTCATCATTACCTCTTATCTCTCCAATTACTCCTTTAGATTTTTTTTTATTTTTAATCAAGTGCATTGGGAAGTTCAAATATAGTTAAGATCTTTGAAAAAAAGTAAATACACATCACCTTACCAGCTCAACGTCCTTTTGACCATTGGCATCCACCTCCTACATTTGAAAAGCAATTATGGTTAATATACATTTTGATAATTTACACTTCTAGCCTTTATTTGCATGCATAAAAGAAAATATATTTTTGTTTTTTTAGATATAGTGGGGAAGAAGACTATAACATAATTATGGTCTTCTTCCTTTATTTGCATATTCCTAAAAAACTACTCATGGCTGGAAGAGTTGAAGTCTTCCATTGAATTGAATTCCTCACACAGTTGTATGTCCTTAGTGAAGGTTTCTTTATCCTAGGGTTGTTGATACAGCCTCAGTCTATGGTTGTTCACTAACAAATTTCTTCTGTCACCATCAATTGGAAACAATCTCACAAATCCATTATCATATATCTTTTCAATTTGGTAAGGTCCTAACCATCTTGTCCTCAGTTTCCCTTTGAAGTGCTGGTATTTTGAGTCAAACAGTAGGGCCCAGTCTCCTTCTCTAAATATTTTGGTCTTGATATGAGAATCATGTCAGACCTTCCTCTGATGTTGAAGGATCTCAACTTGTTGTTGTGCTTCCATATGTATCTCGTCCAATTCATTTAGCTACATCACCCTATCTTGTTGAGCTTCATCCAAGTCAATTCCTATCTTCAGTGTTGTTCTCTAGGTCTGTAATTCAAATTCCACTGGGAGCAATGGCTTCTTTCCATATACTAGTTCATATGGGGAGAAACCAGTGGTGGTTTTCCAAGTTGTGTTGTATGCCCAGACTTGTTTCAGGAAGTCTTGGCACCCAATTCTTTCTATCTGCATTTACAACTTTAGTCAAGATGTTTTCCAGTTCTCTATTTGTGACTTCCACCTGCCCATTGGATTGGGGGTGGTATGGTGATGATTTCCTATGCTTGATCTGGTAAATATTCAAAAATGCCTCAATCATGTTGGACACAAATTGAGGTCCTTGATCAAATACTATGGCTCTGGGAGCTCCAAACCTTAACATGATCTTGTGGTATAGAAAGTCAGCTACAATGTCTTCATTGGCAGATGTCAGTGCTTGAACCTTGGCCCATTTGGTAACATAGTTGGTGCACACCAACAGGTACTCTTTTCCATAAGATGGGGGGTCTATAGGTCCAATGAAATCAATCCCCCATTTCTCAAATGGTCCTAAGACCAGTTGAGGATTGAGGGGCATTTCAGAAGACAGGGTAGGCTTCCCCATTCTTTGACATGCATCACATTTCCATACATATTTCTTGACAGCTTTGTGGAGAGAGGGCCAGTAGTACCCAACTCCAAGGACCTTATGAATTGTCCTCTTTACTGAGTAGTGCCCTCCTCCAGGTTCATCATGGCACACTCTCAGTATGTCATATACTTCATCTTCTTGAACACACCTATGAAGAATCATGTCAGGACAACATTTAAACAAAATTCCATTGCACCACTTATATGTAGCATTGTTTCTGACTAATCTTTTTCTTTCTTTACTAGTGAAATAAGCAGGAAACTTCCATGTAGTTAGATAACTGGCAAGGTCAGCAAACCATGGAGGATGTGTTGATATTGCAAACAAGTGCTCATCTGGGAAGTGATCTTGAACTGCCTCAACTTCTCCTAAAACATTCAATCTTGAAAGTAAAGTCAACAACCACCTTAGCCTTTCAGGCTTATAAATAATGGTTAAGTTAAACTCTTGCAAAAGAAGCAACCACTTGATAATTCACCCCCCTACTACTGGTTTGTTCATTAAGTATCTTATGGCCGAATGGTTTGTATACACAAAAATCTTATAACCAGTAATGTAGTGTTTGAATTTGCTTTCTAGAGTAAACAACTAGAAATTCCTTTTATGTAGTGGTGTAGTTTCTCTCCATAGGGGTCATGTTTTTGATGATGAAATAGATGGCATACATTTGTTCTTCCTCATCTTTTTGTCCAAGAACAACTCTCATTGCATTATTGGAAACATCAGTATGAATATGAAAGGGTTGGCCCCAATTGGGTCCTCTCAAGACTGGGGCAGTGGTCAATTTCTCCTTTATAAATTCAAAAGCTTGTTGACATTGAGGAGTCCATTCAAAAACATAGTCTTTTGTCAGCAGAGAGAACATTGGTGCAACAATCTTACTAAAATATTTTATGAACCATTAATGACTTCTCCTTTAGAATAACTTGCATCAAAAACATAGTCTTTTTTCAATAGGAAACTTTTGACTTCTGTTTGATTTGCTGACGTAGGCAACTTAGTAACAACTTCTATCTTTTTAGGATCAACTTGGATACCCTTAACAAAGATATGATGACCCAAAACAACCCCTTGATCAACCATCATCAAGCATTTTTCATGACTTAAGGAGAGTTGGTGTTGCTCACATCTTGCTAACACTTTTTCAAGATTGCACAAAGACTCCTCAAAGGTAGACCCATGGATAGTGAAATCATCCATATAAACTTCAACACAGTCATTGGTAAGGTCTACAAAAATAGCTAAAACTACTCTCTGAAAGGTAGCAAGTGCATTACAATGTCTAAATGGTAGAACTCTGTATGCAAATGTACTCAGGGACAAGTGAAAGTGGTCATATCTTGATCAACATGTGCTATACTAATTTGCTTGTATCCACTAAACCCATCCAAGAAGGAGAATTATTTCTTACCTGTAAGATTGTCTAAAACCTGATCTATAAAGGGCAAGGTGAAGTAATCTTTCTTGGTGGCTTTATTAAGCTCCCTATAATCTATACAGATTCTCCACTTACCATTTTTCTTGGGAACTATAACAAGAAGTGATACCCACTGACTATCAGATATTGGATAGATAAATCCTACCCTCAATAGTTTCTCTATTTCATCTTTGACAATGTCTCATAGTGTTGGGTTAATCCTTTGTTGTGGTTGTCTGACTGGTTTGACATCCTCAGTATAAATATGATGAGTATAGATGTTTGGATGAATCCCTTTCGTGTCAGTATAATCCCAAGCAAAATATTTCAAATGATTTCTTAGAATGCCTATGACTCTAGTCTCTTGGTTGTATTCTGAGTTGTTACCAATAGTCAATTCTTTTCCCATCTCAACAGTTACTTGTTTAGCGTCTTTCAAAAAAGTCAGTTCTGTCTCAGCAATCAGAGAGTTTAAGGGACAAGCATGAGGTTGTAGCATGTGAAGAATAGTCATGTTCTCAAAAGATACAATCTTGGCTAAAGGATAATGAAAATCAGTTAATATTTGGCCTTCATGGTAATCATTGGTCTCTCCATAACCTTCTATAGAAATTTCACTCACTAAGATGATGTTCTTTTCTGAGTTCAAAGCAGTCACTTTCGTAGCCTTCATTGTAGTTTCCGTAGCCACAGTTTTGGTTTCCATAGCTGTGGTATCTTCTTTATCTAACACTGGGTACATGTCTCTATAATTTCTTCCATATGGTTTTTTACTACAATGGTGGCTAGATAAGTATGACTCATACTGTTATTATCAGAAAAATTCACCCACACACGTTCATAAACATCCACATATGGCTAGGAAGGAGGATAAAGAGAAATATTTTTTTATTTTTTTCCCATTTGAAATAGTCTTTTTTCCTGACCTACAATCAATGTATGTAGCAACAATAGCTAGCCAAGGTCTTGCTAAGATAACTAGATATCCCATCTTTTGAGTTTTAGGTTGTAAGACCATAAAATCTACTAGATACTCTTATGATTCAACTGTAACCATTATGTCCTCAATTATTCCATCTGGTACAACAATAGATTGATCTGCTAATTGGAGGATAGTATTGGTTGGTTGTAATCCTGTCAAAGACAACAAATTGAATGTATTTATTGTTATGACATTGCTGGTAGCACCTGTTATCCATATTTTTCCCCCTGAAAAAATTGATCAGCCACGACCTCACACAAGAAGAAGCCATAGAAATCACATTCAAATCCTTCAAACAGGTTGCAGAGGGACTCTACAATGGAGTGGCGGAGCCTGCGAAAGATCAAACAACCCCGTGTAAGAAGAAATTGAAGAAACGGCTCTGGAATAGCAAGGTCGGGGAAGGAAGCTGAGTAATGTCAAAGAACTAGAGGCTTAAAGGAAAAGAAACGATAAAGATTCAAAGTCTTCAAGCTTTGCAAATGGTTCAGAATGAGCCCAAAAAAATGACTAAGTATGGAGGAGACAATGGAAGTTGCCAAGTGTCTTTATGGGGCACCTCTAAAGATTGAATCCAAAGGGGTAGACCTAAATGAGTGCCAAGCTTCCACATGTTCAGAGCCCCAAAAATTTTCACCGGCCATTGAAAAGTCTTCGACTCATCAGAGGGTGCCAAGTGTCTTTATGATGCACATTCAAAAGCGGGATCCAGGCCAGAGACTCAAACTTGTGCCAGCCCTCCACATAGCAGATGGTCAACAAAGGTCAAAAGGAGAGCAGCCCCAAAATAACTAAGTATAAAGTGCAGGCGGAAGGCACCACGTATCTTAACAACGCTCCTTTAAAGGTAAAATCCTGAGTGGGTTTTCAAATGAGCGCAGGCCTTCCACGTGTCTTAGAGTCCCAAAGGGACAAAGTCAAGGGTTAAATAGTCAAGGCAGAGGTAGGCCAGCAAAGGGAGCCAAGTGTCAACATGACACTATTTCATAGGTAAAATTTGGGGGAAGGTTTCGAAACAAGCGCCAGACCCCCACGTGTCCAGGGTCAGACTTTTAGCCCCGCCAAGCAAAGAGACTCAAGAAAAATGACAAAAATAAGCGAGCTCTCGGAAGAAGCCACGTGTCAAGCTGGCGATGCAACTTCAAAAGAAAGGTAGGGGCCAAATCAAGGTGCACGAGGCTGCCACGTGGACCCAGTATGACAAATTCTTTAAAATAGAGTATGTTGCCACGTTGAAAAACACACGATTCAAATTTCAAATGGCACATATCTTTTGACTAAAGGTACAAACCACGATGTTTGGGTGGGAGTAGACTTTGTTGGAAAGATCTACACCAAGTCTATTACCATGGAGAAGAGTAAAATTTCCTTTTAAAGAATTTGGTGGGAAAAATGACTGAATTTTTCATATTGCTAGGCCAAATACAGATTGTGTTTTCTCCAACAACCAGATCTGATTTGATTTGATCTCGCCAAGGTGCAAACCAGACATGATTTTCCTTGGGGTAGATTTGATAATTATGTGAGGCACATCAAGTAATTGATCAAGTGGTTGAAATTTCAGAGTAGGATTCAATGCGTTCAAAGTGGTTGAAGCAGGATTCAAAGTTTTTCCCTCCTCTCTCTCTTATTCTTCCTATATATTGTAATGGAGGGGCATATTCAAAGGGGTCGGTCGTTATTTCTCCTCTACCCCCTCTCTCTTTCTTCCTTAGGGTAGAACGTGGATTCTAAGCCTCCTCCCATGGCTCACGTAATGGAGTTTTCTTACCTTTTGCCCACGGATGATATATAGTGTAACATTTTGGAGCAATAAAAAATGTTTCGTGATGCAATCTTTCCATCCTTGGAACTTATTTTGTTGTTTCACCTTACCTCTCATCATTGCAGAGTATATTGAGTGCATATAACACGGAGATGTTCGTTGCCCAGGTCTTGGGAGCTGTGTTTAATGGGTTTTGAAGTGGTGTCTGTGTGAAACACTATCTCTGGTCCGTGGTGCATGCGATTTTCCACCCTCTCCTCTGCTCACCTCTCTCCACTTCAGGCGGTTAATGTAACTGTGATTCAACCACTTCCTTTTCTAGTGTATCACTGCTTAGTGTAGGCTTGTTTTCCCACCCTCTCTCTCTCAAAATCCCCTTGGAATGGTTAGATTAGGATAGACATAGGTTCTATTTTCAGCACTGGAGTAGCTTGTGGCAGGTAGATTAGGTGGCAAGAACCATGATGTTTCTCCGGAGGTCCATCTCAAGTAGTTCACAAGTCCCACACACTTGAGAGATGGTCCCATGCTGTAGCAATCACAAGTGAAATGCCCCACTTCACACTTGGGCTATTCGGGGGTGCCGTGATTCTGCACTAAAAAGTTTTGGCAGCGCCCACATGTGGACAACCAAGATGTTTTTCACCTTAATTTAATGATGTAATCAACATTGAGTGATGTATCTTGGATGAGATTCATTCCTTTAGAGGAGCCACATAATTCACATAGCAAATCTGGCGACTCCAAAAGTCAATAACCCATATCTAAAAGTTGCAGATTTGACTCCATTTCCACTCATCTTTGGCATCCATTAATGACATTTTCAATTAAGATCAAGCTCACATTCCATGAAGTTTTGCAATCATGTAGCTTCATTCTCTAGATCATGGATTTCTCACTTACAGCATCCCAATGCATTTCACCATCCAATAATGTTCTCCTACCAAATCAGCATTATAATCATTATCTAGGACTCATTATGCTTAGCCATATGAGCAGATTTCACGAAGTTAGTTTCGCCATGAGCTTATCAAGAACACCAGGGATGCATAGCAATGGTGACAACTATTCTTAAGAACATGGTTTCCTCTCCCTATATACTCAAAAGAATGGATGCTAGGCATGGTTCAGCAAAACCACCCATTACACTTTGCACAACTATGTGCTTATCAATAATTGCATTCTAATGATTGGTTGCAAATACACTTTGTCTTCTAATCCATGGGTATTACTCTTCCTTATACATTACAGCCATCGGGTGAAGCTTAACAATTCATGGTTAAATGTTAAATACTAGCTTACATGTGCACATCATAACATCATTGGGAAACATGAGCTGGACATTAGACAACCTTATCAATGGGTGAGTCATAATATACCGACTCCCTCTATCCTTCATTTTCTCTTTCTCAATCTTTATCATTTCAGTATGATCAAGAGTCAAGCCCCTCACTTGCTGCCTCACGTGTTGATTTCATCTCTCCATCTCCTAGTCTTCCATCCCATCTTAATTCTTCTCCCCTTTTCCTTCCCAATAATTCATCCCCTCTAAACAAACAGGAAGTTCCACCTCCCTCCCCACCACAAACAATTACAAAGTTGGTTGAACCCCAACTTGTCACTCCTCTTGCTTTCCCAAGTCCATGTTGGGAAGAGACTCAAGAATCCAGTCAAGGAAAATAACAAGAAGAGGCACCCAACAAAGAAGAAATGATGGATAATCTGATGAGTTGGGCTACTAGATTTTTGGTTTACAAAGATCCCCTTGATGGTCAGGCCAATAGAGGAGGTCAAGGTTGAAGAGCCAGTGGTGGCCAAGGCTGAATTTGTAGCAGAGATAGAGGACCATATAGTTTCAGAGGCCCCAAGTGTGAAGCAGGCCACATAAGAGCCTTCAGTTCTTCCTCCCACTTCATCCCCTTCAAGCTCTGATGTTGAAGAAGATTTTGATCTTTCAAACTTCATGTTTGAGGAAGAGGGAAACCATGGTGATTGTAAGTTATCCTCAGATCTTATGAGGACACCATGGAGGAGGTTGAGTACATGCAACAGGACAACAACGAGGCTGATTATCTGTCTGACTTAGAGGATTGCTTAGATGGAGAAAAGCTCATGGAGATTACATCATTTTCTCCTCCATCATCCATCTTCAGAGCATATGAGTTTGCTTCCATGAAGGAGGGTATTCAAGACCAGTAGCCTACATCTCACAATGTATCTCTAGAACCAAGGTTGGAAGATATAAGTCTTCCATGTTCTTCATTTGAGAAGGTTTTAGTAAAGTTATTCCGGCTCCAAGCCTAGTTAAAAAGGAGCTTATGGAGGTGACCAAGTTTGTTAGCGTCTGTGTTCTTGAGCTTGGTTGATTTGGTTATCATACAGCCCCCTATGTTATTCAAGCTACACGATTGTAATCTTTTGGAGGAGCTTAAAATCTTAGAACTGATGTTTGGAGATGAAGCTTCATCGTGTTAAAAGCTAACGGAAATTTTAAGATCACCATGCTACACGATGGAGACCTTGTTATAACAGGACATCTAGAGTTTGATTTCCTAACAGACATTAATGTTTTGGTAAGAGTGAGCCATTAGGAATTTCTTTTCTCCCCCATCATTCAGTTGTAGATCACAAGAGCCTGCTTCATGGAAGAGAGTGGGCAAGCACAACCTACAGTTTGCAACATGCATCCTGAATCAAAGCCCCCTTTATTAGATTTTGATCTTCCAGTTACCCACTTGCACCCAGAGGATGTTAATTAATTAAGTTGAGGCTAAATTAATGTTTTATCCTCACTACCATCCATATTGAATATCTCAGCAAGAAGGCTCCATTCTTGGACTTCACTTAGAGTTCAGGACCATGGCTATATTCAAAAGACCTATACCTTGCCCAATCAAGTTACTTAACTTCTTAGAGCTAAGGGAAACCTAAAACAAGTCAATGCCTACTCCCCTCTAACCATGATTTTCGCATCAAAGCTCACAAGAGGCTCCCAGTCTAATCAACAAGTTAACGACATAAGAGTCCAATGGAAATCAGCTTGAGAAGGTATTCCCTTGGTTAATGTAAACCTAGGAAATCCCGCCTTGATGGACGGACAGGCCTAACCGTCAGTTTTTTATTCATCCAAACCATGTTCAGTGTTACCCCTTTTAACCCCAAAATAAACCTTATGACTGCAAGGTTGAACTTGGAAAGTGCAAGTTATTTCTCCCTTTGTGAAAGATTTTATTTAGCAAGAACGAAATCTCTTTGGTTGGTGTAACACATCTTCACAGTAGCTTTTCTTCCAGTAGAAAAAGTGAACCCGTAACATCCAAGGAAAGTCTCATTTGAGGCATGCATGATTTGCACAGCCTTGTACAGCCAATTCTGTTCATATTGCTCCAGAGCTATTTGAGGCCAAGCCCATCACTATTCATGACAGAAGACTCATAGTTACCTATAACAGTTGGTGATTTGCAAAATAAAACAAATCAAATCAACTACCTCCATGTTTTCAACATAGCCCATTCAGGGATAGATGAAAGCCCAGGGTAAAACAACATCATACTTTCTCAGAAGCCTTCCATTCTATCATTATTTCTTATATTGTTTTATCTTGCTCCCTATTAGCATCTCCAGTGCGGATGTACCTCCATAGAAGGCTTAGGGTTAGGAAATATTCAAGTCAAATACGGCTATCCCGACTAACCAAACCCTTTGTGAAATCACAAAGGTCAGTACCAGGCCAACCTCGTGACTATAACATTGCCCAGTGGATGCTTCAAGGCTAACTGGTGCCATCTATACCTAACCTAGGTCGATCACCCCTACAAGTCACCAAATTGGTATCCATGTGTTTCCCCCAACAGACAGCCTTAATCAGCCACGACATATCACAAGCTAAAGCTAGAGACCTCACCCAAATCTTGCAAACATGTTGCAGAGGGACTTTACATGGACCTGGTAGCAACTTGCGAAAGACCGTTTGACCTCATGCAAGAATTTGATTCTACGACTATGTCTATAACAAGGTCGAGGAAGGAAGCCAATGTTATTAGTGTGTATTTACCTTAGCTCATGATCACCTAGGTACATTATGTACCTTTAATGTAACATCCTCAGGATTTACTTATGTTTACAACATTAATTTGTAGTTCTCTCATAAATCTATGGACTTGACTAGTTCTTTGATGACTAGTTCTTTCCATGATTTATGGCTTGATCTACGACCTTGACTGGTTCTTAGATTGTTATTCCTTGCCTATATAAGCAAGGCCCATTCTCATTGTATTTCATTGAGTTCCATAATAATATATGATATTGCTGCTCATTTGTTTGCAAAGGTTTATGTAAAGTTATTCTGGTGAATTGCTTTCATCTTATTGATCGTGATGTTTGATTAGCATCTGTGTTCTTGGCTTGGCACGATCTGGTTATCGTTCCTTTTATGGTATCAGAGCAGGAGATTGCTATTGACATTCGTCTGTAAGTTTTATTTTGCAAATAAATTCTTTATATATTCATATATTCAGGATTTTCTCATATTTTGTTGTTGCATGCATTTTTATGCAAAACAAAGGCTTCCATTGGATCCGGAAGGTAGCAAAACCCTAAGATCGGCTGTAAACTCAACCATTTCGGGAGGCAGTCATTTTTTTTGGTTTTTTTGTTGTGTAGAGAAACATACTGGATTCACCTCGGGATTCATGTCGTATGGAAAAGGAAATCTAGAAAAAAATTTTTTCTGGGTTTTGCTGGGTTTCTTGAGATCGAATCTGGGTTTTTTTGTTGGGGCATAGCATTTTCGGTTTGCGCGCAGGAGGTATTTTTTGAAAAGATGTTTCTTTCCTTTTTTGGCAGGGGTCCACAGATGATATGGTTTCAGGAAAATCCATAGACTACTATTTTGGGCGGCGAAGGTCACTTTCAGCACAGTCCAGAAATAGTAGTTTTTACCAGAAGAAATCTTTCTCCAAGCGACACACCCATTGAAATCCTTAGCCCCTGGTCATATGGTATGGTCATATGAGGGCTTAAAGCTTGTGATTCCTACTAGTAGGTGCTTAACTCCAGCCCCCTTTCATTTTATTTGTGTGGTGAAGGCAAGAGCATTTTATTCTATTTTAGTGGAAACTAAAATAAATAGTAGAGCATAATATTGAAAAACTTGTATCTTTTGATCGGTAACTCGGTTTTGAGTGCCTTTTTTTGCAAAAGTGCGTAGTTTTTTATGCTCTTTCCATTGGAAATATTTATTTTGAGAATCACACTATAATTATAAAGTGCCATATTGTAACACGCACTCATTATAAAGTGCCAAAATCTGGGGGGCTCTTGTTGCATTGTTTGGGGGTCTTGTTGCATTGCTTGGTTCTTGCATTTCTTTTGGTGATTTTTTGAGGATGGCATCTTTATCTACTTCTGCATTAGATCATGTTGAGCCATTAACAACACATAATTACCACACATGGAAACCAAGAATGGAAACAATAATTAAGCGGAAAGGATTATGGGCTTTAACTTCTTCAGAACAACCAGTGTTCACTAGAGAATATGAGAAATTTCAGTACCAGTGCAAATTTGATGAGTGTATGGGTTTGATAGGAACTTATGTAAGTGACAGTCTTTTATTTCATTTGGAAAAGTGTGACTCTCCTTTCAAAATATGGGAGAAATTGGAGGATTTATTTGGTAAGGTGGATCATATGAGAGCCATGCAACTTGAAATTGAGATCACCTCTCTTAATCCTGAAGATTTTCCAACAATTATAGACTATCTTACCAAGTTCAAGCATTTGTTGACACAGTTGAAGGGGAGTGGAAGAGATAAGAAAGATGAAGAGTGTGTTTACTTGATTCTATCCAAGTTGAGAGGACCATTCCAAATTTTTTCTTCTACCTTTTTCTCTAGCATGGATGCCTTAGGTGACACCTTCAAAATGCCTAACTTAGAAACATTTTGTGAAAGACTTACTAGGGAAGAATCCAAATTATCTCACCTTGAGTCTTCCACCTCTCAAAAGGCATTAGTTGCATCTAATCCTAAGGGCAAGGGAAAACCAAACAGTAAAACCAAATCCACACCTTCTCCATCTCAAAATGCTCCTAAACCCAAAGAAAACAACTCAAAACCCAAGGAGTCTTCTAAATCCAAGAATAAGTCTAGCCGTTCATGCTCTTTTTGTGGGGGTAGTAATCATGAAGAAAATAGGTGTTATAAGCGAATGCAAGCCTTAGAGGATGCAGTCAAGAAACACAAAATTTCTATCTCCACTCCACCTCCTTCTAATCAGCATGGAAAAGCACTTAATGTTGTTGGAAGATCTCAGTCACCACTTGCAGACAATTGGGTTATAGATTCTGGTGCTTCTCATCACATGACTTCTTCCAAGGAGTCTTTTGTTTCTCTAGGTTTGAGTTCTACTTCCAAAATTGAGGTTGGAGATTCTTCCTTTCTTTCTGTTGAGGGAAAAGGTGATATACAACTTGATGGTGGCAATATCCAAGATGCACTATATGTTCCTAACATCACTACAAATTTACTTTCTGTATATCAAATTTGTCATTCTGGTCAAGGGAAAACAGTGACTTTTACACCACATGGGGCAGAAGTAAGAACTTTGTTGGAGCCTTATTCACTTGTTGCTCAGGGTATTGTTGATCATAGTTCAAGACTATATCACTTTGAGGGTTTTGATGACACTTCTTCTATAGGGACAGGATTGGTTTCTCATTCAGATTCAGAGAGTAAGCTTTGGCATGAAAGATTTGGACATCTCAATTACAGATATTTGAAGGAGTTGAGCACTCATGGTATGGTAGATGGTCTTCCTAGAGTTTCTTGTCTTGAGGGAGTTTGTCATGGTTGTGCATTAGGGAAACAACACCAAGATCCTTTTCCTAAGAATTTGTCTAAGAGAGCTTCTTCACCACTTGAGCTTGTGCATAGTGACTTGATGGTTTTTCCTACCCCATCTTTCAATGGAGCTAAGTATGCACTTACATTTATTGATAATTTCTCGAGGCGTACTTGGGTTTATTTTCTCAAGTACAAAAGTGATGTTTTTTCACACTTCAAAGTCTTCAAGGCTTTGGTCGAGAAACAATCTTCTAGTAGCATAAAGAACCTTCGCACTGATAATGGGGGGGAGTACTTCAGCAATGAGTTTTCTAAATTTTTGGCAACTCAAGGCATTATTCACCAGCATTTTGTTCCTCATACTCCACAACAGAATGGATTAGCAGAAAGGAAGAATAGAACTTTGAAGGAAATGGCTAACTGTATGATGCATTCTAGAGATATACCTCCTATCTATTGGGCAGAAGCAGTTAATTGTGCTAACTATATTCAGAATCACACACCACACAGAGCACTTGAGCATTTGACTCCAGAGGAAGCTTGGTCCAACACTAAGCCAGATGTCTCATTTTTTCGAGTCTTTGGGAGCCATGCTTGGGCCTTTGTGCCAAAGAAGAAAAGGAAAGCTTTGGATAAGAAGAGTAAACCCTTGATCTTTGTAGGGTATTGTGAGGACATGAGAGCTTATCGTCTTTTAGATCCTGATACACATGATGTTCTTTTTCAAACACATGTTCAGTTTGATGAGCATTTCACTCCTCATGATTCTTCATCTTCTTCCATTCCTTCTTCTTCTTCATCTCATCTTGAGGATCCTTTCTTTGAGGAGATTGATGAGGAGGTTATAGATGCCATTGAGGATCCTATTCCCACTGATGTTGTCACTATGCCTAAGTGGGCTCGTACTACAGTTTCTGAGGCAACACCTTTCATAGAGGATCTTCCACCCACTAGGCATCATCACGCACATTCTACAGGTTCTGGACTTTTGTGTCAGGTAGTTTCTGAGGATCCACAGTCTTTTTCAAAGGCTCATGGGATACAAGGAGTGGGATGATGTGATGACAGCTGAGTATTCTTCTTTGATGAAGAATCATACTTGGGATTTGGTATCTCTTCCTAAAGGAAGAAAGATGGTTAGGTGTAAGTGGGTATACCGAACCAAATACGCAGCTGATGGGTCCATTGACAAGTATAAGGCTCGTCTTGTTGCAAAGGGTTTTTCACAAGTCGAAGGTATTGATTACTCTGAGACTTTTGCACCCATTGCCAAGATGGATTATGTACGCCTTGTACTTGCTATTGCTGCATCACAGGGGTGGCCCGTATACCAGATGGACGTGAAGAGTGCCTTCTTACATGGAGATCTACAAGAGGAAATATATATGGAGCAGCCGGCTGGATTTGTTCAGGATTCTTCTCTTGTTTGTAGGCTCCGAAGGTCTCTCTACGGTCTCAAACAAGCCCCTCGGGCTTGGTATGAGAAGATGGATTCTTTTCTTCTATCTACTGGTTTTGTTCATTGCCACTCCGATCATACAGTGTATCTCCAGCATGTTGGTGAGGATATTGTGATACTTGTCTTGTATGTTGATGATCTGTTACTTACTGGCAGCTCTTCTTCCCACATTCAGAGTATTCAGAGGGCTCTTTCTACACAGTTTGACATGACAGATCTTGGGCTATTGCATTATTTCCTTGGTTTGCAGATTTCTCAGACAGATTCAGGGATTCATTTGAGTCAGCAAAAGTACACCCATGATCTTCTTAGGCACTTTGATATGGCTGATTGCAAGCCAAGTCCATCTCCTTTTCAGTCTGGAGTTACTCTTACATCCACATGTACCACACCACTTTGTGATCCTACATTGTATAGGCAGTTGGTTGGGAGTCTCATGTACTTGACCCATACTCGCCCTGATATTTCATTTGCAGTAGGGCTTGTATCTCAGTTTGCACATTCTCCTCATAGTAGTCACTGGCAGGCTGCTAAAAGGATTTTGCGCTATTTGCATGGCACTTCCCACTTTGGCCTACACTACACTAGGGGCTCTACTCAGTTGGTTGGGTATACAGATTCAGATTGGGTAGGTTCTATTGATGACAGGCGTTCCACTTCTGGCTATCTTTTCTATCTTGGTTCTTCTCCAGTTGCTTGGGCGTGCAAAAAGCAACAGGCTATTGCACTTTCATCTTCAGAGGTAGAGTACAGGGCAGCAGTTACAGCGAGTCAGCAGATTCTTTGGCTTCGCCAGTTATTGACAGAGTTTGGATTCCCACAGGATTCACCGACTGTACTTTGGTGTGACAACCAAAGTGCAATTCACATTTCTCGCAACCCAGTTGAGCACCAGCGGACCAAGCATATTGAGATACACATCCACTTCATTCGGCAGCACATTCAGGATGGAGTTCTTTGCTTGGAGTACCTTCCGACTCAGCAGCAGGTTGCAGACATCTTTACGAAGCCTTTTGCATCACCTCGCTACCTTGAGTTGCGTGGAATGCTTGGGGTTTCAGAAGTTGTTCTTGGGGGGTGTTCGTGAGAACATCTTCCTTCTTCTTCTTCTTTCTCTTTCCTTATAGCAGGATTCTTTCCTTCTTTTGGTTCGAGATTTCTTCATGGATATATTGTACATGAGTACCTCATCAGGCCTAGTTGTCGGGACTCATACTGTGGACATGCCACTTCTATTTTGGCCCCTAGCTTCACTTGAGGGGGGGTGTTAGAGTAGGTATTTACCTTAGCTCATGTTCACCTAGGTACATTATTTACCTTTATTGTATTTATCCTCACCCACTTATGTGTGTGGATATTTCTTTTTATTTATTTAGATATTAGGAGATATTATCTAGTTGTTAGGTATAGTTCTTTCCTTGATCTATGGTATTGACTAGTTCTTTCCTAGATCTATGGTATTGACTAGATCCTTGATGTCTAGTTCTCTCATAAATCTATGGACTTGACTAGTTCTTTGATGACTAGTTCTTTCCATGATTTATGGCTTGATCTACGACCTTGACTGGTTCTTAGATTGTTATTCCTTGCCTATATAAGCAAGGCCCATTCTCATTGTATTTCATTGAGTTCCATAATAATATATGATATTGCTGCTCATTTGTTTGCAAAGGTTTATGTAAAGTTATTCTGGCGAATTGCTTTCATCTTATTGATCGTGATGTTTGATTAGCATCTGTGTTCTTGGCTTGGCACGATATCCTCCAAACATTAAATCACTAAGGGGTAGACCCAAATGAGCAGGGGATAATTATTGAGTGAACAAATCATCCTTCCAACAAGTTGCACAAAACTGTTGAAAATTTTTCAACAACACAGAGGGTACAAAATCGGCAATAACGACACACATTACAATAGTGGTATCCAGGCCGGAGACTCAAACTTGGATCACAAGCATATAGTAGACTAGTGCCCAGTATCAAACAAGTATAGTAGGCACTTATGTCCTACCTAGGCATTTGTGTCTTGGGGGAAAAATAAAACATTTTCTTAGTTCATCATAGTTTCCAGTAGGTTACAAGGTACAAATTCTTAGCGGGTATTCAAATGAGCACTTGCCTTCCAGGTTACAGAATTCCATTCAATCCACTACAAGTCAGGGGTTGAATAGTCAAGGCAGAGGCAGGCCAGGAGGGTGCCAAGTGTCTACAGTGACATTTATCATTCAAGAATCTTTATAGAAGGAGATTAAAATATACCTCTCAGGCCGCCAAAACGTCTTCTCGGTTAGACTGTGAGCCCACACCAAACAAACTCACTCTTGGCTTGAGATCACCCCAAAACCTCATCCTTGGTCATAGTACGCTTAAATTTTTGGCTCGACGATTTATTTTTTGGGAATTGATCACTCTCAATCCCATGATAATACCACATGGACTCCAAATGACAAACTAGGATAAAATATTCTATGCCTTTACTCTGTCAAATATTCATAATGGTGCATATCTTTTGACTGGAGCTATCTACTTTGGGTGGGAGCATACTTATACTTACATTACTATAATTTTTTACATATGAGACTTCGAATACTCTATTGCTCTTCTTTTGTAGGTACATCTTGACAAGAAAAAATAAGAAAATGTCTTCCAGGCCATTAATACAGAGCACTGATTTCTCTAACTAGCAGATCTAATTTGATTTGATCTACGGGGGAACCATACATTTCACCCTTAGGGCCTACTTGAGAAAGGCCTAGATTGATCTTGCTTCACATTACAAATCAGGATTCAATGCGTATCTCTAGGTGGTTGAAGCAGGATTCAAACTTGGCACTCCTATCTCTCTTACACTTCCTATTTCAGTTGTAACGAAGGTACATATTCAAGGGGTTGGTCATTTACTTTATGCTATGCCCAAGTATCTCAATCAACAACATAAAGGGGGGAAATGGATTCTAAGCCTCCTCACATGGCTCTATGAACTTGGAGTTATATTGCCTAGGTCCCATAAAGCATACTAATGTATACATGATTCCTGGAGCAAGAAAATTTGTTTCATGATGTATCTGACAACTCCTTGGCTTATCCTTTGTTGTCTCTTCATTACCTCTCATCATTGCACTTTACTGTGATATTACTGATGTTCGTTACAACTCCTACCGACATTTGACTAATCTACCTTTTGAAGTGGTGCCTGTGTGACATCTAACGCCTAGCTATGAATAGCATTTTGTACTCACCCACTCCTCTGCTCACCTCTCTCCACTTCATGCTTTTATCGCTCTGTGATTCAACTTCTTCCTTACTCTTTTTTATCACCTTCTCTTCTGTAGGTCACTTTTCAATACTCTAGGTCAAACTTCTCAATTCCCCTTGGAATGGTTAAATTAGGATAGGGAATCAGGTATATACCTGCACTGGAGTTAGCTTCTGGCAGGTCAAATTAGGAAGCAAGAACCAAACTTTCATAAGGTCCATCTCATAGTTATGCAGGTCACCTCAGTTTGCACAGAAGGTTCACATGTTGTGCAATCACTACCAAATGCATGCAATCTAACACATGGGCCATACAAGGGGAAAAGGGATACATTGGTACTAACATACACCAAGATAGGAGAAGATTTCACTTACCATTTCATCACACATAATAGTACATGACTTGGTACAATCCTATATCTATCTCACTATAATTGTGCAACTTGCACAAGGGAAACGTAGGGCATGAAATAAAGATACACACACATAAATAACTACATGATAGTCTGATATGTAGTGTTAGTGTTTGGTCGTAATTCACTCTTTGTAGTGTCTTTATGAAAGAGGTTGTCTAGTTTCTAGATATCACTCTGTTAGATAGGGTTGATTACATGCAGATTTAATGTGGTTTGTGTTTCATGTGTAGGTAGACTTATTTGTTTTGCAAGTTATATCCTGTAGTCGAAAACCTAACAACAAAGTCATAATCTGACTTTCATGAGTGAATTGGAGTGAATACCTTCTCAATCTGAGGTTTAAATGTCTATGAGCCTAGGCATCTAAGCATATAAGCTACCCATATCAATCACTTAGAATACTTGGGGAACTCATGTCCTCATGTAGGCACTTATGTCTAGTGCATCCCTAGGGTTCTATACCCTCATGGATCATTTACAACATTGTTCCTAGCATGTTCCAGTAGAAACACAGTCCATTAGAACTCAATCAAGTTACATAGAATCAACTAATTCATCATGCCCTCTCTCAATTTTCTTAGGGTTATGGACAGAGGTTGAATCGACTTATAAAAAAAGAGCAGGGTACTATATTTTATTACTTGAATAGGAAGGGGGATTATTACAATGATCCTTACTCTGAAGTTAGATGTTAATTGAACTTATATTAAAGTGTGATTTTTATTAAATTTTACAAGGAAGTGTAATGATAAGGTGTTTGCACAGAATTCCCACACTCAACTTACAACTAGTTGGTGTAAAATAAAATTTATTTCATCATTTTGCTTAATGATCTACGTCATCGGCTCTTTATTATATATATACATGTAAGGACTGAATCAAAGCAACATACAAAACATAATGCTTTATGAGAAAGTAATCCTAAGCATGATCATTTTGGTCGTGTAAGAAAATATAAATGTTGATGTTCTAAACAAAAAAACATTCAATTTTAGTTCAACCAAAAACATATGTCATCAATAAATTTTAGATTCCACGTGATCAGGGTTATATTAAAATGGTTAAAACTGACACACTGAACAATAATACATTGCTAGATGAATAAAGGGAGAGAACCATGCCTATTAAATGGTCCGAGGCACTATAAGTAGATGTGCTCCAGGTAGGTCCACAAATATTCCATGTAGACTCCAAATATCCTTTAGGTAGTTCAAATAAAATAGTTTACATGCAAAAAATATCCCCTAATTTTGCACCCATACGTCATTTCAAAGCTCTCATTTTTTTAGAGGTAAATATGATGTTGACAAAGGTTACAAGATTTGACATTAAAATTGTTCTTTTTAAACTTATGGTGGTCTGTGTAGATGTGTTAATTGCTTGAATATGCTCTGTAGATTACGTTAAGAATATGGGGTCCCAGTGAATGTTTATGAACTCAATTTTGAGAAGGATACCTCAAAATGTTACATACTTATGTTCTATCTCTCTAAACATAGTATACAGAAGTGTAGCAAGCTAGGTGAGGTTTGAATGGTATTTAGGAAATTGACGAGGGATAGAGCCCTGAATTAAAAATATAATTGAATGCAATTGGATTAAAGTCCATAAAATGGTGCATGATTTTGCATGTAGGAGAATAGCTCACACCTATCAGATAAAATGCCTTCACCAAGATGAAGCCAACAATATGTTTTTTAGATGACATAACTTGCACTAAGTGACGTGGACATGGAGGAATAATAACTATTACCTCTAACACCAGTTTTCTCTGCATTTTGTCTGTTAAATTGCATCTTGGATTCGTTAATCATGTCCCTGAGACAACTATTGGAGTTCTTCAAGAATCTCTGTGATCATGTGTATGACTGCTCACACTTCACTCAAATTTGGTGTAAGCCTCAGAAGGAGGACTGCTAGACAAAGGATTGGAATTTGGATTTGCACCTACCACTTGTGTTTGCTTTAAAGTTTCTAGGGCCTTGTCAAGTAAACCCATTTTGTATAGATCCAACAGGTCATAAGTTGTCCATAGAACCACATTTTGTAATTGTAAACATTTTTTTCGATAATAGTTCAAGTGCCTTGTCTGTGCTTCCACATTTTTCAAACCTATCTAGTCAAGGTAGGTGCATCTATAAGCTACATTTGACAAAATTATGACATCCTTCATGCTTGGATGAGAATTGCTTACCATACCTTGCATGGTATGGAAATGTTCCCAGGGCAGGTAAGATTAACAAATTTATTTATAAGCACTGATGGGAATTTCTTGCCTGCATACCAGGCTAACTTTTCCCATTAAAGAGGTTTATTCACCCATGCAAGTCGTACTTTATCAAAGAAGGCTATTTTCCATGCAAGTCACACTTTTAAGGAAATGATTTAATTTGCCAGTGGGAATTTTGGCAGTGGCAGGCGGGCGGGAATTTCTTACCTGCCTTGTAGGGTAAAAATTCCCATTATGAAAGTCAAATAACTTAAGTGGAAGAGGGGATTTTTGGAGCTGCAGTGCACGGTAAAAATTCCCATCAAAGTTGACTTTTTATTTTTAGAAATTACCCTTACCAACAAGTGTGACCCAACTTGGCAATAAACAATGTATTTAATGATATTTATTTATGGATTTTTCACCCAATCTTGGCGCCATGTATGGAAGAAAAGTCAATGCAAGAAGATAAGCCAAAGAAAATTGAAGGATGCATGCTAGAAATAGGTAGGGCAATTATTAAAAATAGTATGCGAAGGGTTATATAAGCATGGACTGCCATAATGAAGAAGCAATTAATTGTTTTGCTAAGGATTGCAGCCCAGACAGTTTTGGCGCCAAGGAAAGGAGGTTTTGTGCATTAAAAAGTGTTTTTCATTGCCATGAGGCTTCAAGGTTTGGCACCTAGGGTTGGAATAGCTTGATTTTTGCTATGATAATTATCTACATGTTGGTATAAGTGCCCAAGTGAATTTAAAAATATTTATGCTTGCTTTGCATGCAAGCAAAGCCTCAAATTTTAGGGCAGCAAAATTTATATGCAGATTTTGGTGATATAAATCAAGTATTCATGCCCTGGACTCCATCTTTGTCTTAATTAATTGCAGGTATTCATTACAGGTGTTCATACAGGTGAAAGGGAGTTCAAATCAATGTTAGGTACATTAAATATATCTTTTGAATTTGAAGAAATTGCTAGATTTGCACAAATTGATCCAATTACAAGGAATTCCAGCATGATTAAAAGAAAAAGAACTCATACAAAGATTTCTCTAGTCATGATGAAGCATGATGAAAGAGAAAGATCAACAAAGTCATGCATAACTTCTAGATTTGCGGATATCAATGACACATACATAGATCCTGAACCCATCTTTGAATTAATTGGCAGATCTAGGGTCGGAAGGACATCTCTCATGGCAGTAAAAAGTAGTGGAATTATTCAAGCATCGACGTTTCCTGTCACAACTTAGTTGCCTGAATTTGTTATGGAGTGTGCAAGGTCATATCATCCTCTTTCCAAAATAATTCGGGATGCTATGGGAAAGACAATAATCAGGATGAATGCACGATTTATTAATTATTGTCTGAAGATTCCAACATGAATGGTGGTGATTGCAATTAGCATGTTGGATGATGGCAACAGATGGGAGAAACACGAAGTAGATTGTGTGGGAATAATGAATAACAGATATATGAAGAAGCTCAGGTCTCCATCAAAGTTCCTGAGGACTCTTCCGTGATCCAATTTGGTGCAGGAGGTGGATGATATTACTAAATTGCTTTACAAGTTAAGTGGAGAAGTCAATACTCACAACTTCCACTCATGGATGTATGCTTTCGTGAGAACCATTGAGATCAACAAAGCCGATTCAATAATCAATTGGGTGGAGATCATCAGTGGCAACATCAGTGAGTAACTCCGAAGTGTGAGGTGGGATGTACAACTTCAAAATGACTTCATACCTGGTATATGTAGCAATCTCGCAAGGTATATTTTCCAAGTTGGATAGACGGGGCATACTAGCGAAAGATCCTATTTTTGAGTGCTTCCCATAGTTGACAGTTCTTGAATGCCACAAAGATTACAAGGTGGTCAACGATGGGTTCTTCTATGGATTCATATACAAAATAAATAATGATATGAAAACCAGCAGGGTAAGCAAAGAAGCTTGGGAAGTTGTATCCTAGCATGGCTGTATTTTCATCTAGTTTGCAAACTTCATGTATCTTAGGGTAATCGGATTTTCGGGAGAACCAGTTAAGTTGCCGAGGTATCCATGTGACAAGTGAATCATCATGGAGTTGTGCAGACAACTCATGGAGATACATGACTTACAATCAAAGCGACACAAGTCTATGAGTTTCTTTCCGGTCACAGTGGGTTATTACTCTAGACACTAAAATTAGGTCACACTCTCCTTTGGTCCCTCGACGAATAAGCACCCTTCATCACATTCACCTAACCACCACCCTACTAATATTAATTAAATTAAATTAATTCATTATCCTCACTATATTTATTATTTAAATATCTTATTTTAAATAATATCCACACATATAGTTCACTTAGACACCTCACCAAGCCAACTCAACCTAAGACCTATTCTTAGTAAGTTGCCATAACTAACTAAGACTTACCCAAACCCTAAAAATCAATGCCTACATTCCCTCTAACCACATTCCCGCATGCTTACAAGAGGCTCTCAGTCTACTCCGCAGGTTAACAACACGAAATTTGAGGAAATCAAGAGGATCTCCCTAGTTTAGTAAACCTAGGAAATCCCACCTTGACCGATGCCGGTTACCCCTAACCATCGCCAGTTAACCCTAATCATCGCCGGTTAAGCCGGAACTGTGGTCGATTCCCCTTTTAACCCCAAAACAACCTTATTCTCAAGGTTGGAAGTTGAAAAAAGAAGGTTGGCGAGCATTAACACATCTTAGAGAGATAACACATCTTCAGAGAGTGAATTCCAAAGAGAACACACATGCAAGGAAGGAGATCAAACACTTTCTCTTGCATAGCCATCCCAACCATGATCTGATCTAACCAAGCAAAGAGGAATGTACATGCAGCTCATGCAGAAGCTTTCCTTTAGTTAGTGATCACTTGCAGCCTTCAAACCTCTCATCAGCATCTCCATCCCTCACTCACAGACATCCAGGACCAGAATCCAAGTAAGTATAGCATCATACCTCTCTGGTTTATTTCATTTCATCATTATTTTATCATATATTGTTTACATAGCCACCTATTGACCTTCTCTAACACTTCCACCTCCATATACCCATTAAAATCTCACCAAATCCTACCTAAATCACCCAATACCTCATCCCGTCTGACCAAAATCCATTGTACAATCACAAAGGAGACCCAAAGTTTGTTTTGTGGCATTCCCATATTTCCACAATAACTGGCACCGGTTACACCTAACCGCCGTCGGTCACCCTTAATCGACATTGGTCTCTGTATTTGTCCATACAACCCAGAGCAGAGACCTACCTACCTAATTTCACCTCACCCTCATCCACCTGTGATTTACCTGAGACCTCTGTCAGACCTGCAGAGACTCAGAACCAGTTACTTGACCTTTAGATCCTATTCTAGCCTAGCTTGTTAGATTAGATCTATTTCTTATTGTGTTTTAAGTGAGATACCTAAATCATTTTGAATTATAATAGGATTTACTTTGTTTACAACATTAAATTGTTTAAAACAGTGGACTGATAGCCATTTAGAAAGTATCACACTTCTCGAATCTAGCATATGTTAGGCAGTTCACTGCACATAATGTTTAATTCCTTCTAGTGGTCTTGCTTTTATTACAGGTAGTTGCTCCTGGCCAAAAGGAAGTTCTCACAATCAACTGTGGATTCAGAAGTCATATGCACGCAACAACCCATCAACCATCATTTAAACATGTATTCCTCCTATGCCCGTTGCCCTATTTGTTTCGTCAATACTTCAAAGAAATGATCTAGAAACATGTTAAACAATTACAGCTGCTAGAGCATCCACAAAGCTAGAGGAATCAAAGCTGATCTGTTTTATGAATATGAGCATGAGTTCTTCCTAGCATGACTGAACTTTGATCCATATGGGGTAGCGAAGAAGACAATCTCCCAGGAATACTCACATGTACCTTTGTTGGAAGACTTTTGGATGAAGTGTAGAAACGAGTATGAAGTCAGGAAGAAAGACTTCAACAGGTTATCGGCGCAACAAATGTCTGATTATGGTTTAACACAGATACTTGCAGATCTCGTGGATGATGGGCATGTGATACTTGACACATATCATTAGATGGGAGGGGATAGAGCTACTCTTCAAGAAAATATTGGTGGCTTCCAGACGATTAAGGAAAGATCTTCCGTGGTTCTGGTTAACACCTCAAATTGGTTGTTGACAAAGGGGTATTGCCACAGGAGACTCCAAAAAAAGAAATCATGAAGGTGAAAGTAGAAGAAGGCCAAAGAAACTTAAAGTACACAAGAAGTCTCACGCATAAGAGAAGGCCAAATCTATAGCTATCTTGTTAATACCAGCTTCTCTAGTATCAACTCATAACACTTCAACAACATCGACACCCCAAAGAGGTCTTGTCATTCCCCTGTTGAATCCATCATCATTTGTATTTTCTCCTCAACCACTCAGATCTTTACCTCTTCTTACAGAGAAGTTGAAAGCACAAATGGCGGAGTTTGAAAAAGCATTGTCTTTGGACAATTCAGAGGGTGGTAGTCACAACACTGTGGCAAATTCAGATAAAGTAGAATCAGAGCATGAGATGGTGGTGCACTTAGTGACTTCTCATTCCTTGAGAAGTAATTTTTCATCATGGTTGGCTTTGTAGACAATCTCAGAAGCCAGAGAGGAGATCAACCTGGAGGAACACGACTTGCAACTACTCCTAAGTTTGGGTGGAAAAGATAGAAGACCTAAAGTTGCCAAAATAACTTCTAGGTTGATTATTGAAGAATCAGGACAAAAGTTCACTCAGTTATCAGTTCCAACAGAAGGAAAACACAAGTTAGAACTCACGACAACCCATATAGCAGCATCCAAAGTGCCAATAGGTCAAACTACCACAAAAGAATTAAAGCAGGATACACAGACACTGAAGAATGCTTTATTCCTCAAGCTTGACAAAGAGAAGGCTGAGAAAGCCAAGCTTCAAAAGTAGGTTTCCCAACTATGTGAGATCATTTCTAAGGTTGCCAAACCTTCCTCTCAGCCCATTCTAGCACATGAGTAGGTAAAAAATCAGCTGATTAAAGAGGTGGAAGATGCAGGGGACTAGGCCAAAGTTATTGCTCAATGGAAAGAGAAAATCATTCACCAAGCTTCAGAATAGTTTGAAAGAATACCAGCTGAATTGGAGAATATGCACATGGAAATATCTCAGCTAATGGAACTAATGACACATATAGAAGATGAGAACATAGTTTTTGAAAGTCATCTAGATACTTTAGATAAGATACATTTGTTACCAGAGGATGTGTTAATTACAGAGCAAATTATACCTGGTGGATTAATGGAAAAGGGGAAGCAGTTAGAAATTTCAATTTCCTTCCGCGTGGATATCCTCAAGCTTATGTTGAATAGGATGTGGTTGCTAGAAAATGAGATGGGAGAAGTGTTGGAGAGCATTCTAGATGAATTATACTTCTCATGGGGAATTTATTCTGGTTATACAGAAATAAATTGATGAAGTTGTCATGCCTTTCATGATAGATTCAATTGGCAAACTCATAAAGCTTCATGAAAATGTTGAGGGGTATGGGCCTGGTTTCGAGAAGGTAAAGGCTAACACTGCTGCTTTGTCTAGAGGGTTGCTGCAATTTAGAACTGAGAGAGATACTATTGTTAAAACAGATGGGAAAATGTTGAATTACATGTTTGACAAGTATATTAAATATTAGAACAAAAAGAAAGCGTAGGTGTTACAGCTGACAAATCCTCTTTCTTCTCCTCTTTCTTCTCCTCTTTCTTCTCTTATTTATTATGTTCCTAGATGAAAATGTAAGATTAAAGTTATTGGCTCAAAAACCATTACTTTAAGTTATTTGGAAAGATTCTTTAAGATAAGTGACAAATGTGCACAATTTTGGATTAAACTCCTGATGCATGTTACTAAGAGAGGAATTCTAGGAAGATCATTGCCAGATGTTCCCTTTACTACTTCTTCATGTTCTAGTTCAGTTGTAGTTTCCCATATGCAATTTCCCCTCTACACATTATAAATAGAGAAAGAACCTACGGGTTAAAGGATCAGAATTTGTAATCAACATTCTTGTGTTCCAGACTTTGAGCTGAAACCCTTGATAGATTTTTGAAAGTGGAGGAATAGAGATGAGGTAGATTTCCAAAGAACTTTGTGTCAACAGTGCATTTGTTTCTTATTTCATTTTAGATCTCTATATAAACTTTATGTTTTATTAGATCTATATCTGAAACTTTCCTTTTTTTCAAATTATGCATTTCAAGATCTATTTGTTTCGTATATGTGCATGTGATCAACTCTGTCAACTATTAGTTAGGTTGCACATCTCCTTTCCTTTCTTCTTGTATTTAATTATTTCCCTTTCTTGCACATATTGCTTACAGTTGCTTATTTGCTGCAAAATTGCCTAGTCATGGTCCATAAGCTACGCAATTAAAGTAAAACCAACAGATAAATACTAGGAAATATAATTGACAAAATCTTACACGGGAGCCTCACCAGTAAATGAGGGAGATTTATCTCATGACTGCCTAGGTTTTTAGCTATGTAAAAAATCAAGCCAACAGTTTTCGTTGACTCTGCTGGGGAACGAACAATCTTATGCAGACTAGAGCTTATCATGCTAGTTCCCATTGAACTCTTAACCTGGCTGAACGTCCGTTCACCCAATTTATCAAGGCTCAAGGAAGGACTGATCATTTCTATAGATTGTAAGAGCAATTTAATTTCAATCATCCTCCTCAAGTTAGATACCACAAATCTAGTCTTTCGCAAGGAAGAAGAGTGCAAACTCCTCTAGATCCGGATCATCTTCAGCATAATTCGACAACTGGAATTATCTATCAAATCTCCTCCTGAAGGAGATGTGTTCCGTTCATCATGCTGAACTGGAATCAACTGCCACCTGTTCTATGGGGTGCATATTTTGGGCCACTGAACCTAACTCCACCTATGCACAAATTTCCTAAAGGGTCTTGAAAGAATTTCCCAAAATTCTTTGGAGATGCAAGCAAAATCCAGATGATTACTTGGCAGCATTATTTATATCTTGTGGTGTGGTTGCGGTGGAGCATGAGGATGTTTCGGTCAAACTTTTCATTGAGACTCTACATGACTTGGCTGGAGAATGGTTCTATCGGTTAGCCCCTGGGACTATAACGAACTGGGTGTCTATGCAAGAATAATTTCTAAAGAGGTTCAAACCTGAAGAAGATGCTAGTACAATGATCGCTCAACTGGCCTAGTTAAAGAAGGAACCAAATGAGAACATGCGAGACTTTATTGCAAGGTTCTAAAGGATTTTATATTAAATCCCCACTTCTGTTGTGCTTAGTGATGAAAATCAAAAGACATTTTTTATAAACGCTTTGTTTCCCGAAGTTGGATATCAATTGCGGAAAGAAATATCTGTGAATCTATTAAAGACACAAAATGTTGATGTAGAAGTTGAAGATGACTTGATCATGGTTGGAAAAATCAGATAATCACCCCATCAAGGTGATGTAGCTTCTTCAAGTACTTCCAATCCTTTGTTACAGAACTTAGCTAATGACATGCTACAAATCAAGAAGCAGATATCTCAAGGAGGAAATGTAACTCCTTTAAGAACGACTCTTTCTCAAACCTTTAATGGTCAAAATTAAAATCGAAACAGACTTACTGCTGCACCATAATGGTTGGCAATTGAAGTTGCTCCAAGGAACAACTTGGAAACTAATGAAGAAGATCTTGGCGTTGGTGAATTATTTGATGAAGAAGACTTTGTAGATCCCATTAACGACTCCAACATTGGTTACCTGGACTATGAATCTTATGAGGGCTATTATGAATCTTTTGAAGATTCTTATGGTCATACATTCACGGTGTTCACAAGGTCCCAAACACACCAAAATGTTGAAGCTTCCTCAAGTGGCCAAAGAAGAGAAAGAGAATATCCTGGGCCAGATCTTACCATCCTAAAAACAAGTAGTACACTACATTCTTCATTAGCTCCTAGAGATAAGCATGCAGGTTCTTTCAATTAACAACAAAGGACCAATGGAAAACCAATTGAAGTAAGTCAAGTTTTTGACATTATTGATCATATAAAAAAAACCAAAATTTAGATGTCAGAAGCTAAGTATTTGAGGGCATTTCCTGATCAGTTAAATAGGTTGGTAAAATATGTACAAAGTAATGGTCCAAATACTCTAACAAATGGTGTTTCATGGGGTATCTTGTCTAGTCCTAAGATTACCCCCCCTTCAAATAATACCACTGCAAGTTCTTCTCCTTCTACTTTTTCTCCCGCTACATCTGAAAGGATCAAGCCATTTTATGTGTCATTCCTTATTAACAGTTATAAATTAAGTAATTGCATTTTAGATTCTGGAGCTTCCGACAATGTGATGTCTGCCAAAGTTGTTGATGCTCTAGGTCTCACATTGACAAAAACCATTGGAAGATGTTATTTAATGAAAATATAAGTACCTCTTATTGGGTAGATCAAATATGCACAAGTTGTACTTGCTTCATTTCTAGACAAAAGATTAAAGTTAACTATCCTTGTAGTAAATATCCCAGTATCTTATGGCATGTTGTTGAGCAGGAACTTCTGTAAAGAATTTGGTGGAGAGGTCAAGATGGATTGGTCTTGTGCACACATACCAATTAAGGGAGTTAATCAAAAGTTAGAACCTGAGAAGAAATCTAAGTACATAGTATCAAAATATAAAGATCCTAGATCTCAAACCCCATTCCAGGAATCCAATCACAGAGTCTATTATCTAGAACTAGATAAAGAAGAAGCCTAACCTTTGATCCGAGAGCCAGATCAACTGGATAATTAGATTTGGTCTCTAGAGTTTGATGACAGTTGTTGTTCACTTGGGTCTAGTGCAGACATTGTTCTTATTTCTCCTGAGGGAAAGGTGGATGCACATTTCTTCAAATTAATGTTTGAAAATACTAACAACATGTCCGAATATAAAGCACTGTTGTTAGGAATGGAGCAGGCAAGAACAATGGGAATCAAGCTCTTACATGTAAGGGGGGATGCTGAGTTAATTGTCAAATAGATACGTGGTCTCTACCAAGTTAAAAAGGACAAATTACAACATTATAGAGACTAGGTCTATTCTGCTACTCTAGATTTTGCAACTTTCTCAGTTTCCTATATTCCTAGAGAGCAAAATTCTAGAGCTGATTCACTTGCAGTTACTGTAGTTTTATTCAATCCATATCACCACCCACATTCTTCAGACAAGGGGATTAAAAAGTTGAGATGGTCTTCTGCCTGAAGGTTCTTGATAACATCCAATGATGACAGGCTTTAAATGATGACAAGAAGATTGTTGCATTTCTCCAACAAAAGGACAACTTCGAAGAGATATAATACGAGGGAAGCAACTCACCTCCAAGACAAACCACTGTGGGAGAAATGGATGCAAAGGTTGCAGGAAGTCAAGAGATTATCTAGCTTTAGGGAAATAAAATTCCTAAAGGCTTAATATATCTTGAGGAAATGTTCGAGAAGCATGATCAAATGCTTAAAAAGAATGAAGAAATTGAAGAAGGTTCTTCTTCCGATACACAATTATTAAATTTGGGAGCTAGTAATGAGCCCAAATTAGTGAATTTGGGTAAGTGTTGTTTAGAGGCAGAAAGAGAAACTTTTACAAAGCTTCTTAAGAAATACATGGATGTTTTTTCTTGGTCTTATTATGATCTAAAGACCTATCAGCCTACATGAGGCTTCCCGGGGGTGGCCCGCACATACTCAAAACAAAAATCTCGATTTTTGAGTGCATCTAATGTGTTTTTAGGCTAGGGAAAATGTGCGGGATGAAGCTAGCTCAACTCTTGAGGTACACTAGCGTGAAGGGTGTGTGCTAGTGTAAAACTAGGCACGTTACCATTAAACTAGAATTTTTATTTTTTAGGGGCACGCTAGTGTAAAAACACAAGTGTTAGTGTGAAAATAGAGGCACTAACATGAGTGTGCGCTAGTGTCAAAATGGGCATGCTAGTGCTAAAAGGCCAGTGCTAGCTCAAAGGGTTAGTTGTAGACAATTTTTAGAGGAATTAGAAGATTTGTAGAAGAAATGAGAGATGATTAGAGGAAAGTGGATGATGTTTTCTAGAATAAATGATGTTAATGAAGTGTGTTTACGCGATCTTAAAAATTAAATTACCCAGATTGGAGACACGTGAGCGACATGGTCGGCTTCGAGCCTATGCGGACACTTTTACACATTGCGATTGTATCTACTTGGAGATTACTCTATATGTCACGGGTCTTTCGCATGTGGCTCACATGCCACATATTAAAATTGATCACAACCTTCTTGCATCCTTAATAGAGAGATGATAGAGTGAGAGCCAGACATTCAAGCTTTCGATAGGTGAGATGAGCATCACTTTAGAGGATGTATGACGTATACTTAGAGTGCCCTTCCAAGGAATATTGATCACTTATGATGGTGATCACGCTTGTATTTTACAGTACATTGGGGAGATGTTTGGCTTAACGGACATACCTTGCTGGGGCATGGCAGTTGACGTGTATAAATGTTTTGGTGATCACTGACTCTCATAGATACCAATATACTTGATGGCTCTTGTTAGCAGCATTCTGTTGCCTGACAAGACTAACACACACTTTCCATTGGGTCTAATTGGGGTGATATGTGGTCTCGTGAGTGAAGAGGTCTACTGATGGGGCCAGTGTTTATTAGCACTTATAGTCAGACCTTCATTTGATAGCATATCGTCGTCTAAAGACCTTGGGTCCAACCACTTTGTTATAGATATGGGCATGGAACCACATTGCGATAGGGCACCCACTAGGAGTATTGTGAGTCATGGCTCCTGATGAGACATTTGTTATGGGTTGGGCACCAATTGGTGATGACATTCACTCACATATTAGAGACATAACATACTATATGTGGGTTCTTGATGATCTACAACTCTGCATGATTACACAACGCCCTTACAAATTTTATCAGTGGCCATAGGATGTCGTAGCGTTGAGTACTGCAGAGGTAGATCATTTCATTATCGACAGTAGGAGTCATATCATGGAGTGGTATTGAGTTGATAGAGTACAAATATAGCTAGGCCATGTCTAGGGGATTCCTTGAGATGAGATGTGGTACGAACGTCGGGCCCGGGAGACTTGTGATATTGGGCCACGGATTAGACAACAACAAGCTTGCAACAACTTTAGACATGTTATCCCACAACCTTGGGTTGCACTGCCATAAGTGGTAGATCCCGGGATTGCCCCAAATTATAGACCATGGTATGTTACAGTGTTACCATGAAAAATTACCATACCATAGGCTGCCATAAAGGTAGGGATTACCACCACGGAAAAAGGATTACATAGTCGGTCTCCCAGATATAGGGGTAGAGTGAGACAACAAGAGGCCTAGGTAGATCCTCAGGTGCAGGGCTAAGGTGTGCATATACAGGTACCATTGCAGGGTTTCCCACAAGTACAAGTACCACCACAATGTCCTCAACAACAACAACCTTTACAACCATAGCCAAAACCACAACCGTAAATACAATTTTTAGTGGTATAGTAGGTTGCACATCAGATGGTCATACAAGCCCTAGAATCTCCTCCTAGAGATGGATGGAGTTCACCACCACACATTTCAAAAGGTGGAGGATGGGGAGCACCACTTAGGTCACCATAGAAGTCATCTCAGAGAGGCCCACAAATACCAGTGCTTAGGTTTAATGTCATTCCAGGAGTTGGTGGGCCATCTTTGGTCCCATTACAGATACACAGGGCCATTGACATAGTAGTTATTATGGTACACTCTTTACATAGATAGTTAGAGAAGGTTGTATCAGAGAGAGATTAGGTTAGTACTACGCGAGATCAACTCACAAGGGAGAGAGTACAGTGGGCTGCTGAGAGGATGTAGTTGCAGGTTGAGGTACTGAGCTTGAGAGTAGAGCGCGATGTGCTCCAACAAGAAGGGGCCACAACAGGGGGCCATGACTTGGTATTTGATCTTGCATCAGCCATAGGTAAGGCTGTGTACTACAGGGCACTATATCATGGGGTTGTACTAGAGGGGCAGAGGGTTATGTCCTTCAGCCGCAAGTAGTCACTCCAGATCCAGGACACAAAGGCCCTCTAGATCTGCCAGGTTTGTTTAAATCCATCACCACAGCTAGGGCCTTCAACGCAGTAGATGCCTCCACCTGAGGCTAGGATAGACAATCCTTGTGTAGGCGAGAGTCATGGTTGAATTTCTTTATTATGATGAGGTATTTACAGATGTACTTATTTTTTATGTACTCCTTGATATGAAGGCACAATTTTGAGATGATTTATATGTACTATTTTTTTTATTATGCCTCAATATGAAGGCACATCTTTTATCCATGCCCATAATGCCATACTTTGTATCTGATAATTATGTACTGAGACACATTGTACATGGACATTGATATATTTGACACATTTTTATATATATGATGATGGACTTTATTATGATTGTATCACATATTTTTTAATTTATGAGATAACATTTGATGATATCACGTTGTATTTGATGAGATACTTTGATTAGTCCATGTTTTAGTTTTTTATATTGGTTGTGGGGATAAAAGGTGATCCCTATTACCTCATTGATGATATGGTAGGATGATAGTAGCTTAACATACATGTTGGATGTTTATTTTCATGATGATGTAGCTTAAGAAGTTATTGATGATATATGATATATGCGATGTTAGATGTGATGATATAGATGATGATGTGATAACAAACAATGTACAAGTAACAAATAATCACAAGAAAAGGTTAGCAAAACTAACATATACACATGCATGAAACAACAAGACAACACAACTATGTACAAAAATAAACAAGCTTGCAAAACATACTAAATATAAACAAGCAAGAATGAATCTAATCAAGGAAAGAATAGACCAATCTAAGAAGAATGTTAAGCAATACACTATATAGGATGTACAATTAAGAAAATAAAATAAGAAACAAACAAATAAGAAAATCACTAGTTTGTTTTCATGACATGGTTTTGAGATATTTTGCATTTTTTGGGAGTTTTGTGAGACAATGCTTTACTATTTTTGAGTTTTCTACGAAACAATTTTTCAAACGTTTTGGGATTTTCTAAACATATTTAAATGTTTTTAGAGTTTTCTAAACACATTTGAATGTTTTTGGAGTTTTCTAAACATGTTTGAATGTTTTTGGAGTTTTTTGAAAAGTTTTATGAAGCTATGTATAGGAAAATAGAGAAACGTGGATGCTCCCAACATTAGAGGGGAATGTACAATGGAAAATTCCATGTGTATGTGTAGGAAAGAAAATATGTGAAGATGCCCCTAGTGTTAGATGAGAATGTACAAAGGAAAAATCTTCACATATACACAAGAGGAGGATCATCCGGATTAAGGCTACAAAGGATAGGCTCAAAACAATCTCAGACATAGGCAAAAACTAGCTCTGGATAAAGCAAATGTACCCCCTAGGTGTGAGATGCTTGTGAACAACGAAGCCTCCCAAGGCAGTGGAAACTAGTTTTCACCAAAGGAATTGTCCAAAGTGCCACAATTGCGTGGTTTTCACACTTGGCCAAATTGATTTCTCTTTACTTTTTCCTAATTTTTATTTTTATTTTTTTGTATTTTGATCTTTTATTTTTGTATTTTATTTTTTTATATTGCCATGCTTAAGTGTAGAACCACTTGAGATGCATGGCGTTGATAGGTTTATGCTGGTCATCTCCTTCAGGATAGGTAAGTTTGTAAGCTCCCGATTGATCTGAAAATGTTAGTTATAATTTTTAAACTTTAATCATTCATAAGGATCTTGGAACTTAGCATCAATTTTACAGAATTTAAACACTCTAAAACTGATTAATTCCCTTTCAAAATATGTAGATCAATATGATTTTATAATCACAACATTGACATGTGCATACATTTATTCCATTGTGGATTATGGATACTGAAATTTAGTTAACTCCATTTTCTTGTTTTACAATGTTTGCTTAATCAAATTAATAAAAAACCAATTACCAATTTTATCTTGTCAAAAGATTCATCAAAACAGAAATAAAATATCCACAAAAATGAAATTGATAATGGAGTTCACCCGAAGGCTATGTCTCCAGATTCACAGAAAGTGTATCAATCTATTTAAGTCCAAAGAAGTACATTTACCCTTCCATAATAACAATAGACCTTTGTAATCTACAAATGGGCTGATACTAGACCTCACGAAACTCTACAATTTACCATAAAACCATTTTAAAGTCCATATGTGGCCCCTATAATGTCTTCGCAATGCGATCCCCTTGCAACTATGCTAGAAAAACACCTACAAATGGAGATTTACAAGCATTCTGATACAACCAAGAATTCACTGGTAAAAGTTTAGGCGTGCTGGCACGTCACTCAGCCTAGAATGAGCACTCACCCAAAGTGCACAAAGGTACCAGGCCCCTCTTTAGGGTTGCTATTGTAGGATGTTAGCATGATGGAGACTTAATGCATTCAGTTCCATAATTAATACATCATTCTACAGTGCATGTTCAGATCTAGATCTAAGAATAACATATTTAAATGATAACCATAATGAAGTTAAGCATGCAAGAAACCATTATACTCAGGATTAATACTCTGGTTCAGCCAATACACTCCATTATATAAAAACACAGGAATACACAGAAGCTTCTTACAATAATAACATTATATGCTCATGTGCGTAATAGTACTAACATCATACTCTCACAGTAATCTAGTTCTTACACATATTTCTATCACTCCCTTATACTACGCATTTCATCACATATTTATAAGGGTGGGGACGTTCCCTTCACTACTTATCTATTCCCAAAATAGGTCACATGCTAAAAATAGCCATGTGCCTTTACAATTACATCCACACATGCAAGTGCGCTAACAATAGATCTCTCCTAGTCAACTATTAGTCGCAATTCCATCTTTAGCCCACATCCATGCAAAGCGCTTCATATCTGTTCTTCCAAAAATAGCCAATGCATGTTGCACAAGTTTTTTCCCATTTGTGTGCTCCGCAAGCCATATTCCAAAAATAGATCATAATCGTGAAAATGGCTAAGTTCCGAATCTGTCTCTGTCTTCCACGCACGATTCCTTTCTGATCATCCCGCACCTTTGAACGTGCTCTGCTCTTTCACGCGAATCTTCTATATGCCTTCTGCTAAGTGTTAAACATTGTTTGCTCAACATTACCCCACACTAACTACATTGCCACCCTGACAATGGTTACTTCTTCAATGTTCAAAGAATGAAAAGAATATAATTGGAAGATAGTAAAGAATTTTCTATACAAAAGAATGATTACTCAACAATATCCTTTACTTCAATTGGAAGAACAAGTTCTGGATACTCTTCCTTTATTTCAGTCTCTAATGTCTGCCATTTACTTAGTGCAACCCCTGCTTTTTCTGGAATATCTACTGTAATAGACTCCAGCTCATCTTGGGTAATGTCCCCCTTTTCATTATGTAAAACTAGAACAATGTTGGACATTGCAGACATTCTTCCATCTAGAAGATCCATATTCTGTGCTATAACCTTCCCCAGCTCATCTAACCTTTCCTTATGAGGTTCTTGTGCTGCTGTAAGGGCCTCACACTTTTGGTTTACCAATGCCAACCTCTCTGCATGACCCAGTGTGTCATCCTTCATCACTTTTAGGACTTCATTTTCCTCTACCATGGTCCTTATCCTAATGACCACCTCTGGGGGTGTGCAAATGTTTAATGCCTGGTCTGCTTTTCTCAGCTCCTCCTGTAAGCTTTGGAGAAATGCCTCATAAGATGCAATATTCCTCTTCACCGAAACATTTGCTCGCTTTGCTTCCTGCTCATGATCTTTTGGGTCTGGAATGCACGTAGGTCCATCCTCAAGCACCAAATCCACCAAGGTTTGAACATAATGCGTTGCCAAAGGAAATTTTTGGGTACCTTGGGCTCTAAGTGTAGTCTTTCTTTTAGGATATTGATCTCCAATTTCCTCTTCCATGCTAATGAAAACCCCATGTTCTTCTTATGTGCTCTAAGTCTTTCTCTTGTTTCATAGCATGTGTTATCTCTATATCTTTGGCCTTGATTTCTTCTTTCAGCGCCCTAATAGTTGTAGCTTTATCCATATTCCTCCTTGCCACCTCTGTAGATACCTTTACCAAGGCATTACTTAATTTTTCATCCGACATAACAGTAGGCTTTAATTAGTTATGTGTCTATAGCCTGAGGTACCTTCCTGAATCTTCTAGATACATAGGACTCTTTACAAATGTCGATGTTATGGTTCATCCATATGTGTCTGCATTGACTAAGATAGTTGTTTCCTTGTGCGCATGGTGGCCCATGTCCTCATCCATCAGCTCCCATCCATATAATTCTTTAAGGCCCACTATGCTTTGGAAACGGGCACAGAATAATTTTACTTGTGTCCTTAGCATAGCCCAGGACTAGTGCAGTATACTCCCCACTTGTCCTCTTCGATCTTGGCCCCTTAGGAACTTGAGTGTCAAGATTTGGATCTTGTTATGCTATGCCCTGAGTAGTCTCTTGCATTGTCCCATCTACCTCCTTTACTCTTTCTTCTCCATCCCTCATTTCTTCATCCTTTGGGTCTTCCACATCCTCTGGCTGGTGTAGGATATTCCGAGCATGCTTTCCTCAGACTCTTCTACCTCCTCGTTTAGCTTCAACTTCCTTCTTCTCTTCTTAGTTGGTCTCCTTCTGTGGAGAGAGTCGTGGTGATCTACGCACTGATTATGGTAGCAACACCTTGGGTTCTTAGTTCTCTTGAATACCCTTTTGAAGTGGCACTCTCCTTGTACTATCATCTAGATCCTCATCTTCTCCTTCTTGTACCTAAGGTGGTGTAGTTACGTGCTCAGTTTCTACCTTGTCCTAAAGGTTACCTTCATCTTGTATGCTCTAGGACACCACTATCTTCTCATTCATCTTCCTCCTCATCCACCACTATAGTTTCTACAGGCTGTGGAGTTGGCACATTTTCTACTGTATGCTTACCCTTAGGCACCTTGGAAGCACAAACTCATTTTCCACATATTTTTTGTTCTCCAGCTTGGGCTTGAGTTAAAGATACACAAGTGCTGCTCCAACGTCTCTTATTGAAAAGCTTACCATCTTCATGTTTATTACATCCAAAATAAGCCTCTCAATGTAGGCAGTCCATCTTGGATATACATATGTTTTTCTCAGGGTATGGTAATCACAATCTACCTTATCTACGACGAATTTTAGGCGGCTCCCATCTATGAACTGGTGAACTGATGCCTGTAAGTAGCATGTTGTGAAGGCATATGGCAATTTTAACACCAAGGGATCCAAGCTCCATCCTTCATTGCAAATCATGCGATGCAAAAGTGTTGGTAGACCGCAAACTATATTGCCTTACCCACCACTAAAGGGAACTCCTTGGGTATGTGTCACTCCTCTTCAAACACTGCTTGGAGCCTATCATACCACATCTCTTCCCTCTTCTTAAATGGCCCACTCATGGTCCCTTCACATAAGTATTTATCAAATATCTCTATCAGTGATTTATTTTTTGGGGGGTATTCCCAAATATTTTCCTTTGGCTTATCGGGCACTCCAATCTCCATAAACACCAAAGACAATAAAATATAACCAAAACTAATTATGTCACCTATAGGTGCTTCTTCAACAATCATCTTTGTTATGTGATCCATGATATTGTAGACCACTCCTTGAGACATCTTTCTTGCAACGTGCAGCCACATTGTATTCACCTGTGACAACCTTTCTTGGTCATTCAACTTTGTTACAAGATGGGCAAGTTTCCTGTACTACTGGGTACTTCTTCAATTTATCAATGTCCATGCCACGCGGACCCTTGGTATACCCTAGCTCCTTCCTTGTCTCCAAGATTTCTGCTTTATATGTTAATTCACTCTCCAAGTCTGCTCCTGAGGCCCCTAACCCTATTACTATTGAAATTAATGTAGTTGTGATTCTAACCCTTTGTTCAGTGAAGTAGAAGAAGTCCTCATGGACTCTGCTCATCAACCATCAATAAAATGGTTCATATTTCAAAAAGTATGGCAGCTCATACAACTAGTAGACTCTAATCTTCTTTAGTAGCTTCTCTCCAGCGTCATCGTACACTGACATGTCTTTTGTTGTGCACTTATTTGTTTTCGTGCTCAACAATGCATCTAATTCCTTCTTATTATCCGATGTGCGATGGTTATAATCACTGATCTTACATTTACGGATGTGGGAATCCCATTCTTGTCCCACAATCATGCCCTTCAGATACTGCATTTCATAGAAATTACTCTTGGGAGCAATTTCTTCTTCCACTTTCACCTTCTTTTTCCCTTTTACTCCTGTTGTAGGTGCTTTCTTTGGCGCAATTTTTAAAATCTCTCCTTTCTATCTTCTACAAATGCAAGAATTTAAAACCCTAGTTTGAATCTTCATGCCCTAGTGGAAATCGCATGCCCTAGCTCTTTTGTAATGCGTCTACTTCGTGTAAACCCTTCACCTATGGGGACGTAAGCTTCTCCTACTCACAAATCTTCTCTCCATGTCTAGTTTCACACTCTTCTGCACCTCCACATGATTCACTCAGCTCATTTGCACTTAGCTCTTTTCAAATTCTCGAAATTGCAATGGTAAAAATGAACTTCACATCCCGTACTTATATAGATTTTAAAAAAGTTAGTGTATTTATTGCTCCTTCACCTACTAACAATCCTCTCATTAATCTACCATTTTCATTCTTTCCATGTGGTAAATCTTCACGCCCAATCTATAACCTTCTAGCGCACCAACTTTTTGTCGTGGACTTCTCTTCAACGCACCTCCATGCACCTAAGTACCTCACCACTGCACCTTCTCTTGGTAGTTCCCATAGCCCTTGCTTACCTCGTGTTATACTTGTTTCTTCATTCATCTCCCCCTATGGTCCTTATTTCCAGAAGCAATCTCTTTTTTTTCAATTCTCCAACTTGAATGTCACCCGTAGTAGTTTTTTCCTTTCATGTGTACTTATTTTCAACATTCATGTACCTAGATATCAATAACCACCCCACACTAATGGTATGTGCAGTCCTCTACGTATAAAAATTATTCAACTAGTAATTAGCTTCTGGTGTGCAAACATGCTTTATTACACAAAAACACCAACTAAATTGACAAAGCATAGCGATGAAGAATGAAATACATTAAGGAAATGTAGAATTGAAAACCTAATCTTAAATGGCAACACTACCTTATTACAAACACCAAGAAGACTTATTTATAGTAGGGCTTCAACCTACTCCTGTTGAAGTACCCGGGTAACCGTATTCCATCAAGCACCTCTAATTGACAAGCACTTGTTTCAAGTATGTGAGTGATAACATACAACCCCAACCAATGTACCTTGAGTTTTCCTGGATGGCGCAAAAACATTAGAATCATAAAGGAGCACCATCTGTCTAATCTCAAACTTTTTATCCTTGATGTTCCTATCATGCCATACTTTATGCCTGAACTTTTCTTGTTTTTAACTCTAACATGTTATTTATCATCACTCATCTAGCTTGATTAACTTTTTAATCTATTCTTCTAATGCTTTTTCATCAGCTAAACCTCCAGTGCATGTAATACACAAAGAAGGTAGCATGAATTCTATAGGAAGAACTACTTCCATGCCAAACACTAACTAAAATGGTGTGGCTTTGTTCAAACTTTTATACATTGTTCAATATGCCCAAAGCACTGCAAACACTTTATCATCCCAATCCTTTCTTCCAACATCACAGATTTTTGTCAATGTCTGGCTCAAAATTTTGTTGAAATCCTCAACAGTTCCATTAGCTAAAGGATGATAGGGTGTAGTCATATGGTGTGCAATCATGAATTCATCTAATAAAATTCTGATTGTCTCATTCATACAATGTGTGCCCCTATCACTGGTCAAACTCAATGGACATCCATAACTTGTAATAATATTTTCCCATAGAAACCTGACTGTTGTAGCCACTGTACAATCCTTTGTAGGTGTTTACTTCTGCCCACCTTGTCAGATAGTCTGTGGAAGTGATGATATAGCACGATCTAGTTCTACGCGTGGCTGGTGAAATAGGACCCACAAAATCGGTAGCCCATTTCTCAAACGGTTTTGCACTAGTAATAGGTCTTAGAGGCATTTCATCTTGTTGACCTGGTTTCCCAAGATGCTGACAGTGATCACAAGCCTTGCAATATACCTTATAATCTTTATACAGGGTTTCCCACCATAATCCAACGAGTAGAATCTTGCAAGTAGTGGCATCACCTACATAGTGGCCACCTGCAATACCACCATGATCTTCCTCCATAATATTTGTGCACTCATGTTCCAGTACATAATGGAACGATACTTCATCCTGACCTAACTTGTATAGGTCACCACTAATCAACATATAGGGTGTCACACGTATAGCAAGTTTGTTTCTTCTCTAAGGATTTCATTCCTTATGGTGCCATACCTGTTCATAGAAAGACAACAATTTCCTCTAAATCTGATGGAGCATGTTATAACTTGTATAACTTTGCATCGGGCATATGGTATCTTCAGTGGCATGTGTTTTCTTCTCTTAACTGTATTCTAGATAAATGGCCTTGTCTAGAATTACTTTTTCTTGGTTTTACCACAACTGTGAAATCAAATTCTTGAAATAAGAGTACCCATTTGCATTTGCGCCCTTTTAAAATGGTTTTGTTCATGCAAATAATTCAATGCCATGTGATCTATATAAAAGATAACTGGTATAGCTAGCAAGTACTATCTAAATTTATGTAGCACATAGATCATTGAAAAATCTTTGTGCTCTATAGTTGTGTAATTCTTCTCTGTAGGATTCAACTTTCTACTAGTAAAATAAATAGGATGATCTATAATACCTTCTCTAGGCTAAGCCAACACCATGCGCTAATGGTCATGCTAGAGGCACTCCACGTATACATGAAATTTTTGGTCCCATGAAGGAAAGAGTAAAATAGGCACAATAGTAAGTTTCTCCTTCAATGTCTCGAATGCGCGCTACTGCGGTTCTCCCCATTAGAATGTACCTTTTCCCTATGAGTAACTACTCCAAAGGTGTACAGACAACCTTGGCATATCCCTTTATGAATGTTATATAATACCCCCATGTGACCCAAGAATCCATGCGCCTCACTTTGAATGGTAGGCTCTTTCAGGCCTATAATGATTGCAACCTTCAGTTGGATCAACCAAAAAACCTTCCTTGCAGATTATGTGTCCTAATAGTATTCCAAATGGTGTAGAAAAATATGCACTTCTTGATGTTCAAAGAGAAACTCAATTGTCTACATCTTTCAAACAACTAAGTCCCAAATTTGTCTCTGTCCTCCGCGCGCGATTGCTTTCTGATCATCCCATGCCTTTGAACGCACTTTTCTCTTCTGCGCAAATATTTTGTATGCCTTCTGCTAAGTGTTATACATTGTCTGCTTAACACATTCCATGAAAAAAAATTACATATTTGATTTTCTCTTTGAATTCCAAGCACTTTTCGTTTTTATGCCATGGCCTAGTTCATCCCAAGTGCTCCAAAATGGAAGTTTTCCAATTCTACCCATGGCTACCCCCTTCTTAGACCTATAGACTCTCTACTTCAAATACCCACAAGCTCATATTATTTCCTGTCAAGCCACCCATCTGAGTCGGTTGGTAGATTGGTCGTACTCCTGTGAGGTTGCAGGTTTAAAACCCCCTCCTACCATTTTGGCCATGAGTTATTTTGGCCATGCTTGGTAAAAATCCCACATCATGGGTGTGAATGGCGGGATTTTTTTTTATATGGGGAAATCCCTAGCTTTTAGCCCATGACATATAACCATACCTGCCCCTTTTCCGAGCCTCACAGTGTTTGCCAAGTTGTTTAATATTGCCATGTTGGTGGCGAGCCGACTGTCTCCCATGCAAAGGTTGAACCACCCAAGATAAGGGTGGAGTCGTTTGGTTTGTTTGATCATTGTGCCATAATACAAGGTGCCACGCTATATGGTTGTTCCTTCGAGGTAAATTTAGAACCATACAAATTGTTGACAATGCCACATCACATAAATGTTAATCCTCCAATCGGTTGGATAAAGGGCTTCTCTGAGTCATATGCAAATTAACTAATGTGCTCGCCAAGGTAATAGTGATATACCCGAACAAAAAGGAAATAAATTGATCAACTCGATGGGGAGTTGATCACCCCACCGAGCTAATAATATCTCACCCGAGCTCTGCAATGCATCATTATAATCTTGCAATGCAAAATCAACTCTCCAATACAAACATAGTCCCACATTGACAATGTTAGAGAGATATATGGCATATATAATAAAAAATATGATAATGACAATATGAAATAAAGGTGGCAAATGGACCCCTCCTAAAAAAAGTGTGTCGAACCTGGCTAAGGACCCCTAGCCAACAAAAAGTGGGGCCCACTAAATTTTTCATGTGTCAAAGACCAAAGGCTCGAAAACACAAAATTTTAACCTTTTTCACCTTTGTGCCAACTGTCACATTTCAACGCATGATTCACCTATTGACTAACTTGGATCGTTTTCAAACCAAAAATTTGACTTACGATATCTTCTACATCCGGACTCTATTCTTGGAGTTTTGCATACCGTTAGAAAGGTCTCAGAATTATCTATGATTTGGTCATAGTTTAGGGAGGTTTAGGAAAATTCCAACACCTGAAAAATCATCCCGATAAATCCTCCTAACTGGGAACACTTTTTGTCTACAAAAAGTTATTTATCAACCCATGAAACATGCTAACTCATCTTGCATTTCAAAATCACATGTACAAGAACCAAAAATATCATTATGGGTTAAATAAATGTAAATAGTTGATTATCTAATCACATAACTAATCAAATAATAACTCCCATTCTATAACGGAAAGCTAGTGTTCAACTAATACATTACAACCCTGTAAACTCTACACAAACTGTGAATTGTCAATCCCATTGTAATCCCATCATAAAAAATTGACCAAATAATAACACCCATTCTATAATGGAAATCTAGTGTTCAACTGTCACTTTGTGATATGACTGATTACAAAAATTACAATTCTATAAACACAACTCAATCTAACAAACATCTAAACTGCCTCTAATTAGGCTAGTGTCCACTATTTATCTAAAACTGTAACAACTCTGCAAATATTCACTATCCAGAATACATTAGACTATCAATGACCAAAAATAGCTATAGTCAAAAACTGAATCCATGTGAATCTTCCGATTCTATCTATACATGTTGAACTGTAAAAGGATAGGAAACAAATTGTATGTTTACCCATATCAGTGAACTGCTTAACTGCTGTAAATGATCACCAGGAAACACCTGCACACCAGTTTGTTAGTGCAAATAATGTACACGTTGATTATAACTACATCGGGTAGTTACAAATACATGCCCTAAAAACAAGGGTCATCATGAATGTGTAATTACCCTGTATAGAAATAATAGATTTGTATATTACCTACAAAATATAAAATGTGTCAACAAAATTACACAATGACATTTAACAACAGTAACGTAAAAAATGCATTTCCAAAATTAGACATTATTCACCACATGCCAACTGAATCTACATACTACTGCTAAAAATAGACAATGGTATTTATCAACCTTTAACACATAAGAAGTAAAAATCTGGGTATTTTAAACCTTTCTCCCAGATCCTCTTACAAGTGACCCCAATTTCTCAATTTCAAAGCAATTAAAACCATGTGAATTTTATCCTTCAACATACACCGGAAATTCACAAATTACTCTAAAAATTTGTGCATTGTTGAAATCATGCAAAAAAAATCTATCCAGCTCACATGAGCCTACATTCTCTGTATCAAAATAGAATAGATTCATCAGTGGTTTCACAATGGATACCTTAAAGGTTGATTTAAAAAATGTGGTTCAAAAAATTCTTTTACCTTGACTCTAACTTGTCTTACCATACACTGGATGGTGTATTGGACGAAGTTTCCAATAGTTACTAACATGATAACCACTCAACTGATGATGAGTGTAAAAAAAATCCTCTTGTTATCCTACTTTTGGGGTGAGGAATCAAGTTTACCATGTCTCGCCAAAGTAGTTACGAGCATGGTTTTTGACATCATTTACAAAATCTGCAACTGCCCATAATGCACTTGGACCTGTTCAACTACTAAAATACCTACACCAACTAAAGCAATCACTATTAAATCAAATTAAAATGGAAGCAAAATATTGATTTAAAACTAGCTCAGATACCAAACTTGATCCAAAAATGCAAGTTATAAGTTTCAAACTTTAACCGTTCACAAGGATCTTGGAACTCAACATCAAATTTATGGAATTTAAACACTCCAAAACTGATTAATTCCCTTTCAAAATATGCACCTCAATTTGATTTTTTAATCACAACATTGACACGTGCATACACATATTTTGTTGTGGATTATGGATACTGAAATTTACTTAAGTCCATTTTCCCGTTTTACGATGTTTGTTTAATCAATTTAATTAAAAACTAGTTACTAATTTTATTTAATCAAAAGCTTCATCAAAACAAAAATAAAACATCCATAAAACTGAAATTGATAACGGAGTTCACCCAAAGGCTACATCTCTAGATTCACAGAAAGTGAATCGATCTATTAAAGTCCAAAAAAGTACAATTACCCTTCCATAATGACAATAGACCTTTGTAATATGTAAATGGGCTAATACCATACCTCATAGAACTCTGCAATTTATTGGAAAATCATTTTGAAGTCCATTTGTGGCCCGTACAATGTCTTCACAATGCGACCCCTTGCAGTTGTACTAGAAAATCACCTAAAAATGGATATTTACAAGCATTCCATGAAAAAAAATTACATATTTAAATTCCTCTAGGAATTCTGAGCACTTTTCATTTTTACTCCATGGCCTGGTTTATCCTCTAAGTGCTCCAAAATGTAGGTTTTCCAATTCTTCCCATGGCTGCCCCCTTCTCAGATGTGCAGAATCTCTACTTCAAATACCCACGAGCTCATATTTTTACCCATTGAGCCTCCTGAGCTATTCAGTTGGCAGATTGGTCTTACTCCTGCATGGTCACAGGTTCGAAACCCCCTCCTACCATTTTGGCCATAGGTCGTTTTGGCCATGCTTGGTAAAAATCCCACATTATGGGTAGGAACGACGAGATTGTAGTTTATATGGTGAAAGCTTGAGCTTTTACCCATGGCATATATCCACAACTTCCCCTTTTTCCTGGCCTCATAGTGTTCACCAAGTTGTTTGGTACTGCCACATTGGTGGCGAGCCGACTGTCTCCCATGCAAAGATTGAACCGCCTGAGATAAGGGTCGAGTACTTTGGTTTGTTTGATCGTTGCACCATAATATAAGGTGTCAAGCTATATGGTTGTTCCCCTAAGGTAAATGTGGAACCATACGAATTATTGACCGTGCCACATCACTTAAATATTAACCCTCCAATCAGTTGAATAAAGGGCTTCAGTTGAGTCATTATAAATCGACCAATGTGCTCACCAAGGTAATAGTGATATACCTAAACAATATGGAAACAAAGTGATCAACTTGGTGGGGAGTTGATCACCCCACAGAGCTAATAATAGCTCACCTGAGCTCTGCAATGCACCATTATAGTCCTGTAATGCAAAATTAACTCTCCAATATAAACATAGTCCCACATTGACAATGTTAGAGAGATATATGGCATATATAATCGAAAATATGATAATGACAATATGAAATAAAGGTGACAAAGGCACCCCTGCTAAAAAAGTGTGTTGAACCTGGTTGAGGGCCCCCATCCAGCAAAAAGCAAGGCCTACCAATTTTTGTGCGTGTTGTTAAAGATCAGAGGCTTGAAAATATAATTTTTTTAACCTTTTTGCCAACTACAATGTGTCAACGTGTGATTCACCTGTTGACTAACTTGGACCATTTTCAAAACAAAACTTTGAATTACGATATCTTCTGCATCCGAACTCTATTCTTGGAGTTTTGCATACCATACTAAAGGTCTCAGAATGCTCTACAACATGGTCATGGTTTACGGAGGTTTAGAAAATTTATAACAACTGAAAAATCCTCCAAATCACTAATCCATATTTTGCTACCACGACATAAGATCCCAACCAATTTTGTTCAAATTTACCTTTATTTTCTCTTTCTTAAGTGGTATTGAACTAGTTTTGTTTTAGGATGTGATCCCCTACCTCAAATTGGTGAGGTATGATACCATTGTTATAGCCTTGAGACACTTGATTTTGATACACTTCCAATTGGTTGAGTACTTAAACACGTCTTTCATCTAACAACTCTAGCTCTGCCAGTCTGGGCACACGGTAGTATTCATCCTTGTCTAAGTAATCTCTGAGAGATATTCTCAGGGAAGGAAGCTCAATTTCTAATGGGATGATGGCATTCATGCCAAAGACTAGGGAATAGGGCATAACACCAGTAGGGGTGCAAATGGATGTCCTGTAAGCCCAAAAGGCATGCTGTATTTGCAGATGCTAGTTATGACCAATTTTGTTTACCATTTTCTTTATGATGTGAACAAGGGATTTATTAGAGGCCTCTACTTGTCCATTACCTTGGGGGTAATAGGGAGTAGACCACTTTAGGCATGTTTAAAAGTGTTGACATAGTTCTTTTATGGTCTTGTTCTTAAAGTAATTGTCATTGTTAGCTATAATGGCAGAAGGAATGCCATAACGACATATGAGATGATTCGTGATGAAATTTGAGATTTGGGAACTGGTAACATATGTAAGAGGCACAACCTCTACCCATTTTGTAAAGTACTCAATGATAGTAATGATGTGGGTGTGGCCATTTGAGGAAGTTAGAGTGAGCTTTCCTACGAGATCTAATCCCCACTTGGCGAACAATCATGGTGTTGTGATCAACTGCAAGGATTGTGTTGGTGCATGGATGAGATTTCCATATTTCTGGCACAATGAACATTTCTTAACATATTTGCAGTAGTCTGACTCCATGGTAAGCCAACAGTAACCTAATCTTAACCATTTATTTGCTAGCACCATTCCACTTGTATGAGCTCAGTAGACACCTTCATGCACTTCTTTGATTGCTTGAATGGACTCAACTGAATTAAGACAATGCAACAAGCTCCAATCATAGCCATGAAGATAGAGGGTGCCTCCAAGGAGGGTGTAATGAGCTATTATTTGGATTAGGCTATGTTTATCAGGATGGGAAATATTAGGGGGGTAGGTACCATTTTTGAGGTAATTGAAAATGGGTTCATACTAGGGGAAAAAAGTACCAATAACTTCACAAACTAGAAACGACTCTGACATGTCATATGCAGGGATCCATAGATATTCAACAAAGAATGGCATATCATTGTTCCCTGGTGGAATATGAAGTAAGGATCCTACTGTAGCCATAGCATTTGCAGACCTATTTTGTGCTCTTGGGATTTGCTCAAACGTGATACACACATAGTATTCTTTGAGAGTTTCCACCATTTTCTTATATGGGATAAGCTTTTCATCCTTAACCTTGTATTCGTCATTGAATTGCTTTATGATTAACTATGAATCTCCAATTAATTTCAGTTGTCTAATATTCCACTTGATAGCAAGCTTCATCCCTGTGATGAGTGCCTCATATTCCGCTATGTTATTTGTACATAGAAAACCCAAATGGAAAGCTTGAGGAATGAAGTCCCCAGAAGGGGTGACGAGCACAACACCGACTCATGAACCGTGAAAGGTGAGTGATCCATCAAAATGTACATGCCAAGTGACAGATTCTTCATCATACATCATAGAGGTGTCTGAAAGACCCAGACTCAATGGTTCTGTTCCAGGTAGAGGGGCTCTAGCTAGCTGGTCTGCAAGCACCCATCCTTTTATTGATTTTTGATGGACATATTCGATATAAAACTCACTTAATAGGATGATCCAATTAGCCACCCTTCCAGTAAGTGTTGGCTTAGATAAGATGTACTTCAATGGGTAAACTTTGGATATAAGCTTGGTCTTGTTATTTAGTATGTAATGGTGAAGCTTTTGGAAGGCAACGACAATAGCTAGACAAGAATTTTCGATTTGTGGATAATTAAGCTCATAGGTGATCAAAGTGCAACTAAGATAATAAAATGCTTTTTCTTTTTAGATTAGGTCATACTGAGCTAATAGTTCACCAACAGCAAATTGAGTGGTTGAGATATACAATAACCGGGGTTTTCATAGAGTAGGCGGAATAAGGACAGGGGGATTAATCCGATATTTCTTGAGTAGGTCGAAATCTTGTTGGCATTCGTGACCCTAATGAAAGTTAACATATTTTTTAAGAAAATGGGTAAATGGGTGACACTTATCCGCAAGTTGGGAGATGAAATGATAGATTGCTTGAATTTTTCCCTATAAGCTATGCAACTGCTTGAGGTTCTTTGATGGAGGCATTTCAGTGATAGCTATAACTTTGGCTGGATCGACTTCAATTCTTCTTCTTGATAAAATAAAGCCTAACAAATTTCCTGACAAAACATCAAAGACACATTTCTTTGGATTTATCTTGACTTTGTAATCTCAGATGTGTTGAAAGATACACCACAATATTTTTGAGTGTTCTTCTCTTTTTCTAGAATTTCCTAGAATGTCGTCAACATAGTCCTCCATAATTTCATTCAACATATCATGGAATATCACGTTTATAACCCTTTGATAAGTTACTTCAACATTTTTAAGAGTGAAAGGCATAACTTGGTAACAAAATGTCCCCCAACGGGTTGTAAAGGTAGTCTTGTGTTGATCTTCTTTTGTAATTTTGATCTCGTTGTAGCCAGAAAAGCCATCCACGAGGGATAACATTTCATAGTCTGCAGTCGAATCGACAATCATGTCAATATTAGGAAGAGGAAAATCATCTTTTGGGCATGCCTTATTTATGTCTCTGAAATCTGTACATATTGTGATACCAATTGGATTTTTTTGCACACGTACTATGTTAGAGATCCACTCTAAGTAATGAATAGGTCTGATAAAACCTACTACCAATGATTTCTCCAGTTCTTCTTTAACTAGGAGGGTGACATGTGGGTGCATCTTTCTAAGCTTTGGTTTGATGGGCATTGCATTTGCATGCACAACAAGGTTATGCACTACCAAGGATGGATCCAAGCCCAACATATGTACATAGGACCAAGAAAATATGTCTGAAAATTCTCATAGAAGCATTACAAAGATCTTTTATTCTTTTACTGAGAGTGAAGTTCCCAAATTAACCATTTTAGGGTTGTCTTATGTTCCTATATTGACATCAATGGTCTCCTCGACAAGCATCTTTGATATATCCTCCATGCGCGTAGGAACAAGGGGAGATTGAGATCTTCTTCCAAGGGTGTCTCAATGAGATTTTCACCCTTAGCGTGGTCACTTTGTATGTCCATTGATTTTTTTACATGTTTATCTGCTAGCACCTCAAAGAGGTTTTCACTATGCATCTTAGACTTTTACTTTTTCTGTGGTTTTTTAGAAGAACCTTTTCCCTCACTTTCTTTGAAATTTTGTTGACCATACATCTCAGCCTCCTCCTCGAAATACACACATACATCTAAGTTGATGGAGAATCCTTTCTTGTGATCACCGATTGGAATGCTATCACAAATACCCAACAATTCAGCGATTACCTCGTCATTTTCAAAGAGGTTGATTAGTATGTGAAGTTGTTGGTTCCAGTCACCAAGAGTGGGATAGACAAGGTTTACTTGGGGAAAAAAATGTGATAAGGTAAGGAAAACAATATCAAGAAATAGGTTTGTAGAGGTAAAATCCTCGTATTAGATATGACAGGACTCTGTGTCACTATCTGAATTAGAAGAGCTATCCTCATGCCCAGAAGAAGTAGTGCCGACATCCAAGGGTTGAGCCCCATAAGGTCTAATGTCGATGCCGTATTTGTCTGTTTTGAAGTGTGGGGTTGGAATAGGCTCTCTTATTACTTGTTCATCTATACCACACCCATATCTATTATAGCCCATGGCGTATATCATTTTGTTAGGTATGGCATATTTTGGAGCTTGGTAGCAGGAAGTTATTGTGCCTTCAATGATGCTGGTCATGGGACAATCTAACATTTTCTCTTTTGTTAGGAGGTCACTAGGAATAAATTTCTCAACAGTATAATTTTCCCAGGACTGTTTATATTGGTAACTTGGCCTACCACGTGTTTTAGGTGATAGGGAGAGATTAGAAACATGGAGGGCATGCTAAAGGTCATACTCTCCATAGCAATTATCAATGACCTTCATCTCCTATGAAGAAAAGGAGAAATGGATGTGGAAGCATCTTTATCACAGGAATGTAGTGTGTCTAGATTAACATGAGAAGTAAGAGATTTAGACTAAAGTGGTATAAAATATTAGTAGAAGGACATTCAAAAGCTATGCGAGAGAAGTTATGCAAGGCTCTACAATGTGAAAATGGCTTTGGATCTCATTGAATAGTAATTGTTTATCCTTCATGGTATAACTTGATACATTGATGGAAGATTAGCGGTATGACTTGCATGGCTATGATCCATGGGCGGATAAGGAACATGTTATAAGGAAATTCCAAGTATAGAACATGGAACTTTGTATCGTGATATGTAGGCCCCACTTCCATAGGAAATATTATAGAACTAACTGACTCACATTCTACATTTTCATAGGTTGTGATGGTAATGATATGAGACTTTAGGTATGCCTCTGTACATCCAAGTTGCTTAGCTAGCTTCAAAGTACAAATATTCAAACCAGACCCACTATGCACAAACAACCTTTTTATCTTTTTGTGAGTAATAAATACTTCAATGTATAGGGGTAATTTGTGTGTATGATCATTGTGAGGAACCTCATTTTGACTAAAAGCAAGGTGTTCAATAGGAGTAAGGTGCGCAACCACAACCTAGAGGTGTGAAGGATCAATATCTCTTGACACTCTTGACGCATGAAATGTTTTATAGAGGATATCTTTATGAACATTTGATATCTCAAGAAGATCTAAGATTGAAGTCTTAGCAGTGGTATTATCAAGTTGTTTTAAGAGATCATACAGACAATCTTGAGGGGTAGGTAGAGAAGGTTCTGGAATTACAAGATGAGTACATCATGTTTCCATGACATAATCTCTGTTCTTGATTCTTAGTGTTTACATGCTGATTAGAGGAAAGAATACAACCAATAAGTGAATCAAACAGATTACTGGTTTGGGCATAAATATAGTTGGTAGTTTTGTAGTTCTTGGTAGATTGACCTTGATCCGAATTCTTCTCTCCCTATTTGTCATATTCAAGGAAAGGTTCTTTATAAATTCCTAACTTTTGATTAGGGGCTTGGTTAGGTTTAGGAAAATCAACCTTGATTTCTCCACTATCAATAAGATCCTAGATGAAATGTTTCAACTTTAGACACTTTTCTGTTTTGTGAATTTTTTCACGATGATACTCATAATATTCATGGTCTTTATACCATGATTTTTTAGGTGCATCATCGCCATAGGGTATTGTGTTAGGATACTAGACCATGTTCACTGTGTACAATTGTTTGAGGATTTTGGACAAAGAGTCCATGAGAGGAGTGAACAATCGATGTTTGATTGTGGGTTGAATACGTCCCTTAGTAAATTTGAAAGGAGGAACAATTTGAACCACTTGGATATGTTTAGAATCAGTTATACCATCTCCTACACAGTTTTTATTTTTGTTTAAGAATTTTGGTTTGTTCATAGGTTTGGATGTGTGGTTGTATTTTGAAAAGGGTTTTAGTGTCCCTTTAGCTAACAAAGCCTTTTCAATTTGGATAAATTTTCTACAACCTCTTAAAAGTTGTTGACACAATGCATTTGTAAATGGAAAACAATGTCTGGATGTAGATTAGGTACAAAAATTCTAACCAATTGTTTCTCTCGAATTGAACAAGGGAATTGGCTAGCCAACCCTCACCATCGTTGTAAGAAACTAGCAAAGTTCTCATTTGGTCATGTTTAGAGCTACACAAGTCCAACATGGTAATGTCACTTTCTACTTTGAACAAGAAATGGATTACAAATCTTTCCACTAATTCAGACCATGTAAAGACAGACCCTTTAGTTATGTGAAGAAACCATTCTAAAGCTTGACCCCCTACACTACGTGGGAATAAGTGTATAAGGTAGTTGTCACTTTAGGCTACTTGTTGACATGCCATGTAGAAGTATTTAACATGATCACATGGGTTGCCTTTATACTTATCAAATTTTGGGCAATATAATTTTTTATAGAATGGTGTGTGCAACATAGCTCTGTCAAAGGGGTAAGGACATAGTTCTTCGAATTTGGTATTTTTTACTATGCCCAATATTGCTTTCCTGAAGGCTTGTGAGTATAATTTTCATGGCAAGTCTTCATGGTAACACTGTAGCATATTATGGTCTGTAATATAGGGTAGTCTCAGGATATACCACATGTGCCAGCGCAACCTAAGGCTATGGGACAACTTGTCAAAAGCTGTTGCAGGATCGCCGCTGTCTAATCCATGGGCCAATAGCAAAAGTCTCTCAGGCCCAACGTCTGTACCACATCTCATCTCAAGGAATCCCTTAGATGTGGCTTGGCTTTCTTTGTACTCTATCAACTTGATACCACTCCATGATTTAACTCCTGTTGCTGATAATGAAATGATCTACCTTGGCAGTAATTAACTCTATGACATCCTATGGCCACTGATATAATTTGTAAGGGCACCATGTAATCATGCGGAGTTGTAGATCATCCAACACTCGCCTATAGTATATTGTGTCTCCAATATGTGAGTGAATGTCATCACCAACTAGCGCCCAACTCATAACAAATGGCTCATCAAGATCCCTGACTCACAACACTCCTAGTGGGTGCCCTATCGTAATGTGGTCCTATGCCCATATCTGTAACAAAGTGGCTAGACCCAAGGTCTTCAGACGACGATACACTATTAAATGAAGGTCCAAGTACAAGTATGATAATAAGCACTGGCCCCAATAGTAGACCTCTCCACTCATGAGACCATGTATCACCCCGATCATGTTAGGAAATAAGAGATAAAATATGCGGAATAATCCCTTACAGAATTGCAACAATAGAAACTAATATGTAGAAAATATTACAGATCTCAAATAAAAGTGCAGAATAAATAACACAACACAGAGAGACAAGATTTAACATGGTTCACCCAATTTGGGCTACGTCCACCAAGAATCACTTTCTCAGATTTTATTACAAGCCTCTACTCTCTCAATACAATACCTAGATCCGTTTGGAGCTATGCTTAACAAACTCTATAGAATTCACACCCAAATTCAAAACACATCTGCAATACATTTGCTTGTCTATGTATCATATGCATAAGACCATATAAATAGACAATTTCTTAAGCAGTTTGATACAAAACCGTGGGTATCAAAACCATGGGCAAAAAATTGTGGGTATCAAAACAATGGGTACCAAAAAACCATGGGCCCAAAAATAGCCCATAACGGTTACCCATTACCCATGGGTTAATAAACCACCCATGAAAATTTTCTTTGGGGGATTCACCCACGAACCCCCCTGACCCGCTCACAGGCGAGCGGGACCGCTGTAAAAATACTTGAGTGTAACACATAGAAGGCGTACCACACTCTAACATGAAAATAGGCTCCACAAACATAACAATCTCCCATTTGGAGACTGATTTCCACTGAGCAAGCTTCTCAACCCTCCACTGTCATCCTTGAAGGCCAACCAAAGCTGAACATAGCTTTAGTTTATCCCTTGTGACCACCTTGGTCATCATGTCTGCAGGATTCTGACTGGTATGAATCTTCTCCAACTTCAACTTATCTTCCTCCAAAGTTGTCCTGATGAAGTGATATCTCAAGTGTATATGCTTTGTCCTGGAGTGGAAAGTAGAGTTCTTAGCTAGGTGTATAGCACTCAAACTATCACTATGCATCTTACATTCCTCCTGCTTATGCCCTAACTCCTCAATCAATTGTTGTAACTAAATCATCTCTTTGCTTGCCTCTGTGGCAGCAACATACTCAACCTCCGTGGTTGACAAAGCCACCAGCTTCCGTAGTCATGAAATCTAGCTCACTGCTGTCCCACCTACAATGTAAATATAACCTGTTGTGCTCCTCCTGTTGTCTACATCTCCAGCCATGTCTGAATCTACATAACCACGTAAAATGGTGTCTGATCCACTGTAGCACAAAACTGTCCCCATGGTCCCTCTCAAATACCGAAGGATCCACTTTACTACTTGCCAATGCTCTTTACCTGGATCACTCATAAATCTACTCACAACTCCCACTGCATGGGAAATATCAGGCCTAGTGCACACCATAGCATACATCAAACTACCAACTGCTGATGAGTAAGGTACCTTGGACATCTTGTTTCTTTCCTGCTCTGTCTTGGGACACTGCTCCTTTGATAACTTCAAATGGCCTACCAAAGGAGTCCCAACCAGTTTAGCATCCTGCATGTTAAACCTATCTAATACCTTCTTAATGTACTCTTCCTGAGATAAAGTCAGCTTCCATTCCTTCCTATCCCGAGTTATCCTCATACCAAGGATTTGTCTGGCTGCCCCTAAATCCTTCATATCAAAGGATTCACTTAGCTGTTTCTTGAGTACTTTTATTTCCTGCAACCAACATGTCATCAACATACAAACACAGGATAATATAACTTCCATCCTCAAATTTCTTTGTATACACGCAATGGTCAGAATGACATCTAATATAACCCTGCTCCATCATGAAGCTATAAAATTTCTTATACCATTGACGCGGAGCTTGTTTCAAGCCATACAATCTCTTCTTCAGTTTACACACCATCTCCTCTTTACCTTTGACCTCATAGCCCTCTGGTTGCTGCATATATAGTTCCTCCTCCAAATCAACATTGATAAATGCAGCCTTTACATCTAATTGTTCTAAGTGCAAGTCGTCTGCTACCACTATTCCAAGAACAGTTCTAATAGAAGTCATTTTTACTACAAGAGAAAAGATCTCATCAAAATCTATACCTTGTTTTTGTGCAAACCCCTTGACCACCAACTGGGCCTTATATATTTTCTTTCCTCCTTTGTATTTAACTCTGTACACCCACTTGTTCTGCAATGCTCTTTTTCCTTCCGGTAGCTTCACCAAATCCTAAGTCTGGTTCTCCATGAGAGACTTATGCTTCTCATCCATGGCTTGCTCCCACTTCGTACTGGCATCTACCTACATTGCTTCATTAATGCTCTCTGGCTCTCCACTATCAGTGAGTAATAAATAATAAAGAGAAGGAGAAAAATGTTCAGGTTCTTTTCTTACCCTATAAGACCTCCTCACTGTAGGAGTTTGGGGTTCTTGTTGAGTTGGTTCCTGAACTGATTCATGGGTCACTATCCCATCCAGAAGATCCTGTACCACTACATATTCTTTCTTGGATTCTTCCCTATTTTCCTGCAACTGTTGCTTATACATGACTTTCTCATTAAAGACCACATCCATAGACCAAATGATTTTCTTGTCCTTAATACTCCAACATTTAAATCCAAAGTCATCACCACCATGACCAATGAAAGTACATTTTTCTGATTTAGCCTCTAGCTTGGTTCTATCATCCTTGTCTATATGAACAAACACCTCACATCCAAAGACTCTAACAAATGAATAATCAACTTTCTTACCATACCAAGCCTCCTCAGTATGCCTCCATCCAAGGCACTTGAGAGTCCTCTGTTTATCAAGTACACATATGTGCTCACCGCTTCTGCCTAAAAAGAAAGAGGTAGTCTTGCATGTAACCTCATGCTCTTAGCACGTTCCATTATTGTTCTGTTCATCCTTTCTGATACCTCATTCTACCGCGGATTTCCTGGAACCATATTTTTCCTGTAGATTCCATTCTTAGAATAGTAATCATTAAATTCATTGCTACAATACTCCCCTCCATTATCTGACATGAGACATTTTAGCTTAAGACCTGTTTCATTCTCTACTAAGGCTTTCCATTCAACAAAAGTGTCAAATACATCAGATTTGTTTCTAATATAATAAGCCCAAACTTTCCTTGTTGCATCATCAATAAAAGTAACATAATAACTTGAACCCCCAAGAGATGATACCTGAGATTGCCCCCACACATCAGAATGCACCAACTCTAACTTACTCTCTTTCTTTGTAGGTCCAACCTTGAGAAACCTTACTCACTTCTGTTTCCCATATATGCAGTCCTCACAGAACTCCAAACCTATTTCTGTATATCCAAAAAAATTCTTTTTATGATGTCCATGCCCTTATGGCTCATATGACCAAGCCTATAGTGGCATAATGCTGTATTTGCATCTGAAGCCATAAGATTACAATCATTAGTACTATCAGTGGATAAATACAAGGTTCCAACCTTCTTACCTCTTGCCACCACAAGAGCACCCTTGGTAACCTTCCAAGAGTTAGCTGTAAATATCACAGTACAACCATCACTTCCCAATTGCCCCGCCGATATCAAATTTCTCCTTAATGTAGGCACATGTCTAACATCCTTCAATAGCCATATATTCCCATTCTGCATCTTAACTTGAACAAAACCTTTTCCATATATACTACAAGGCTCATCATCACCAAGAAAAACATGCCCAAAATCCCCTTGAACATAATCAACAAAATAATGCCTATGTGGAGTAGCATGAAAAGAAGCCCCTGAATCTAAAACCCAAGATTCAGTAATATTATGTAAAGAAAGAATCAAAGCATCCTGACATACATTACCCGATGCCACATTTGCCTCCTTGTTTTCTTCCTATTGTTTCTTCTTGTCCTGAAGCTCCCAAGAGTCCTTCTTTGCATGCCTAGACTTTCCACAGTTCCAACATACAATCTTACTCTTGGATTTTGACCTTGCCTGATCTTTCAATTTTCCATGGTTTCCTCTATTCTTCTGTCTCCCTCTTGTTTCCACTGTCAAAGCATTCCCTGAAGTAGAAGATTCCCCAAAGCTTTTTCTTCACATTTCCTCGCTTAGAATCACCCCTACAACATCCTCAAACTTCAATTTTGAGCTAGCTGGAACCGAGTTGCTTACCGCCATTACCAGGCTATTCCAACTTTCAGGTAAAGAGCATAGAATGAATAAATCCCTAACTTCTTCATCAAATTCTATTGTAACCGAAGCTAGCATATTCACAATCGTATTGAAATCATTTAAATGATCTGCTTCTGAACTATTCTTAGACATCTTCATATTAAACAACTTTTTCATTAAAAATATCTTATTAGAGGCAGAGGGTTTTTCATACAACTTCCCTAATGCATGCATCAGTTCTTTTGTAGTCTTTTCCTTTGAAGCATTAAATAATACCAAAGATACAAGACACAGCTGGATCGTTCCAAGTGCCTTCCGATCCAACAAATCCCATTCCACATCTGTCATACTCGAGGATTTTTTCACCTTCTAAGAAAACATAGTATAAAGATCCTTCTGATAAAGGTAATCTTCCATTTGCATCTTCCAAAGACTGAAATTCTTCCTGTTGAATTTATCAACTCTAGATCTTCCATCATCTACTATAGCTCCCACTCAAGATAAAACTTTCCTTGCGATTTAACACTTCAGCAAACCAAACCAGGCTCTGATACCAATTGTTAGGAAATAAGAGATAAAATATGTGGAATAATCCCTTACAGAATCGCAACAGTAGAAACTAATATGTAAAAAATATTATAGATCTCAAATAAAAGTGTAGAATAAATAACACAATACAGAGAGACAAGATTTAACATGGTTCACCCAATTTGGGCTACATCCACCAAGAATCACTTGCTCAGATTTTATTACAAGCCTCCACTCTTTCAATACAATATCCAGATCCATTTGGAGCTATACTCAACATAGCTCCAAATTCACACCCGAATTATAAGCACATCTGCAATACATTTTCTTGTCTATGTATCATATGCATAAGACCATATAACTAGACAATTTCTTAAGTAGTTTGATACAAAACCGTGGGTATCAAAACCATGGGTAAAAACCGTGGGTATCAAAACCATGGGAAAAAAATTGTGGGTATCAAAACAATTGGTACCGAAAAACCATGGGCCCAAAAACAACAACATAATGGTTACCCATTACCCATGGGTTAATAAACCACCCATGAAAATTTACTTCGGGGGCTTCACCCCCGAACCCCCCTAACCCACTCACTGGCAAGCGGGACCGCCATAAAAAATACCCAAGTGTAACACATAGAAGGTGTACCACACTCTAACATGAAAATAGGCTCCACAAAAATAACGGATCAGATCTAGTGGAAAGCACGTGTTAGTCTTGTTAGGCAACAGAATGTCACTAACTAGAGCCATTAAGTATATCGGTAATCGTGAGAGTCGACAATCACCGAAACATCTATACAATTCAATTTCCATGCCCCAAGAAGGTATGTCAGGAAGCCAAACATCTCCCCAATGTACTGAAAAATATGGGCGTGATCACCATCATAAGTGATCAACATGCCATAGATGGGCACTTTGAGTATGCATCATATGTCCTCCAAAGTGACGCTCATCTCACCTGCTGACAGCCTGAATGTATGGCTCTCACTCCGCCATCTCTCTGTTAAGGCCATGAGAAGGTTGTGATCCAATGTAATCTGTGGCATGTGAGCCACGTGTGAAAGACATGTGACATCTAGAGTAATCTCTAAGTAGATATGCTCGTGACATGTAAAAGTATCTGCATAGGCTTGAAGTCAACCATGTCACTCTCGTGTCTCCAATATGGGTAATTTAATCTACAAGATCACGCAAACACACTTCGTTAACATCATTTATTTTGAAAAACATCATCCACTTTCCTCTATTCATCTCTCATTTCTTCTTTAAATCTTCTAATTCCTCTAAAAATTGTCTACAACTAACCCTCTGTGCTAGCACTGGCCTTTTAGCACTAGCTTTCCCATTTTGACACTAGCACGCACTCGTGCTAGAGCTTCCATTTCCACACTAACGCATGTGTTTTTACACTAGTGCGCCCCTAACAAATCAAAATTATAGTTTAACGGTAACACACCTAGTTTTACACTAGCGCGTGTCCTTCATGCTAGTGCGCCTCAAGGGTCGCGCTAACATCATCCCACGCATTTGGCCTAGCTTAAAAACACATTAAACGCCCTTAAAAATAAAGATTTTTGTTTTGTGTACCTATGAACCATCTCCGAGAAGCCTCATTAAGTCTTGAACTATGTCTACACGATGCTTACGGTCTTGAACTTGTGTCATTTCTCTCGCAAAACAGAGTAAAATCCTCTCAAAACTCAATAAGGGTAAGGTAACAATAACTCGCCTCGATGGATTTTTACCCTTCCACCCTACTATTTTTAGTTGTTTTGACATAATTCGTCGTGTTTGTCACCCCCTAAGTTCTATAGGACTGTCGTGATTCTTCTATCTTCTTCCAGTACTTGCCACGATGATTATTTTTATTAAATAGTCATTTTTTGCACGTTTTTGCTATGTTGGGGCATGTTTTTGCTTCTCGATGACCCTTTCTACTACCTGGGGCATATTTTGGTTTCCCAACGTTTTTTTGGCAATAACCACATATATTGTCATTCTTCTAATAAAATTTCTCCCTAAAAATCAAAAACCCCAAAAAAATGGTAAAAAATACAAAAAACAAAAAAAGGGTAAATTTTCAAAAAATTAAAAAAATTGGTAAAATTTCAAAAAATCCTTAAAAATTAGTAAAATTTCAAAAAATCCTAAAAAAATTGTAAAATTTCAAAAAATCCTAAAAATTGGTAAAAAATTGCAAAAACCTAAAAATTCAAAAAATTTGGTAAACACATCATTTACTCAATTGAATTCTTCAAACACAATGTCCTTGAACAACAAAAACTATCCTACAAAACATCTCTCTTCGATTCTCACCTGTTCTTGCATGTGACTTATGGGTCATTTTTGTCTACCTCTATTAACAAAAGTCAAATTTCTTGTTATGTCTATACTTGCAAAAATGAGTTGCATGGTACTATTTCATAAGGCACATCTACTTTTTCATCATACTTCCATGTCCTCCGTTTATTCACCTTGCAATGTATTGTTGCTTGAGGTGTCATCTTTAACCCTTATTGTATAACTCGAACATGTGGAATCTGAAGCTAGATAACAAAAAATATTGGTATAACTATCTTTAATGTTGTTTGTTTGAGCATATTTTTTCTGTTCTTGTTTGGTTGTTTATCTGCTTGTTTAATTTCTCATAAAGCATTGCATTATGTATATTGCTTTGAGTCAGTCCTTTCATGTATATATAATAATAAAGAGTTGATGACGTAGATCAAAAAGTAAAATGATGAAATAAAGTTGTTTTTACATCAACTTGATGAAAGCTATTTCCATTCTCTTCATCTTCATGTTTGTTCCTTATCATTTTCTTCTATCACATTTTTCTCCAAAAAAAACTGGGGAAATAGGGATTATATTTATCCCCTACCCCCCTTGTTTCTTCTATCCACTTACTTCATCTTTTTCGATCACCGATCGACCTCTTCTATTGCCCCATCGACACTCAAGGAGGCATCCTTCATTCTACTAATTTTTCTTCCACTCCTTCAAAATGTATTTGTCTGTACTTGTCTGTTATCTTTGAAGTGGCATCACTTACGCCACCCCAAAGAGGGGCAAATGTAGACACCTTAAAACCACTTACGCAATTTTAATACTAAAATTTCACTAATTACCCACTTTCCCCTCATTTTCGTAATAATGTTTCCCTCCATTTTGGTCAATTAATAACACTTCGTTAGTTATAATCCTCTTTTAATTAATTAACTACTTATTAGTTAATTACGCCTTCTATTTTAATCAATAAAACCCCTTTTATTGGTTAAATTCCCCTCTTATATGCCCCTAATCATGCTAATTTTCTTCTAAACCCCCTCTAAATAGCTTCTACAAGCTTATCCCTACCTATCAATTAATCACATTTGATAATTAAACCCCTCTCAACTCCCATAAAGTGCACATCTTTTATTAAACATGCATATCATTTGCATTTCTTCTTTGGACTTTATCCCACATCCACCAATTTGCTAGACTTACCCAAACATGCAAGCTATATAAAGGACCAAGCTCCTTCCTCTCAAACTTACACCACACTTTGATTAGTGAAACCTATAGGCATTTTGATTTGAGCATTCTCCATTGTTTTGGAATAGCTTCTTCATCTCTTTGTATCCATTCTATCGAATTGAGTAGTATGGGAAGATCCAAATATGGATTTGTAGCCATTTCTTGGTGAGATCTCATCCTCATTCTTGAGACAAACAAAAATCAATTTGATTGCTAAATGACCTAATTAGGTTCATGTTTTTAAGTAGCAATCACAAAAGAGAAGGAATGGCTTAGCACTTATTTTGTTTATCATGTTTATGCATTAGAAGTAGTTATTTACTTTAAGCTCTTATCATGATGTTAATGGTAGATTAATTTTGCTTTAAAGCTACTTGGTGTTAGTTTCATTTAGATTAGCTTAACTAGTTTATCATGCATACAATACCGATGATATAGTAAAAGTAAGCATCATTAATCATATAGAAATGTTGAATGTTGGCCTCTAGGGTGAGTTGCGGATAAAATTCATATACTTTGGTTGAACTCAGTTGGCCCACTTTAGTTAAATTTAAGAAAGTTCTATATTTGGTTGTGACATATATGAGGTAAGAGGTCATGTATAATCTATTTATATTTTGTACCCCGTCATTCATCAATTCATCCCAATTGATATTTTTCTTGTTCTTTAGATGACATGGATGTATTAGAGCATCTATTCCTATAAATTCATGCCATATGATTACATGCTAACCTATTAAGTAATGTGATGATGTTCATTGATCTCTTACTTGAATTCACACCTAAGTAGTATTTTTTGTATCCTCAAGGTGGATACTTTGGCCTTTTCTAGCCAATACATGTTAATGGTCCTGTTGCATGATGAAGAGTTTTCATTCCAAAAGAGTTGGTAAAAGTTAGAGGAAATGTTGACACATGCTTCAAATTTAGGGATCTTTAACATGTCCTCAATGTAATCTAGATCAACCTTCAAGAGGTACTCGTCATCTGAGTTCTTCACTGACCTCATGTTATGTCATAGTACTTTGACAATTCTTGAGCAAAACTTCTAGGCATTGAGTGAATATGGGAAATGCAACTATTAATGCTATACCACTATGATATATTCCTTGTAGCTAATATGATTTATAGCTTGTTATAATACATGTTCAAAAATTCTTTGAGATCAATGTGTCCAAGGTTTGTGTCAGTAATCTTGTCCACATCGGACTCTAGATTACATGGAGGGGTAACTCCTTGAAATTGGTACTTCATGTGTTTCTTTCTCCTCGATCCCTCAAACATTGTATGAAAATTTTAGGAAAAAACCCTTAAAAATGAGACCAATAAGAAATTGAGATTTCAACAATGCAAAATAGGTCTAAAACCCTATTTGGTCCTCTATTGGACTTTTGAAGTGTAAAAGCAATATGAGAGTTTGATTGCCCTTTAGTAAAATTTTTATAAAATTTTGACTGATTAAAAACCTTGATCTAGATTTGTCACACTTTTATAGGTGTAGAACACAATCAAAATCTTGATCATTTCCTGTTAAACTTCTGGAGATGTCTGACAAGTGAAAAACTATGCCTTGATTTGATCATACTTTTAGGGTGCGAAGCACAAGTGAAACCTAGATTAATATTTTATTATATTTTGAGGGCGAGGGACGAGTTGAAAACCCCAACTTATCTTGATCATAATTTTTTGGTTGTGAAGCTTGAAAAAAACCTCAATTTTCCTTTACAAGGTTCTTAACCTCTCTAGACACTTGAATTCTCAAAGGTTTGGGAGTTATTGAGCCCAAAAAATGTTTGAAAATACACTCAATTTCACTCCACTGAGCCACAATAAACCGTACTTCATTTTTAAATATCTCTACAAGATCCATAAGTTGATAAGTGCAATGGAAGACTTCAATCACAAAAATACAGAAAATAGATTGACCAAAACTTGAACAAGGTACACCAAAAGCTTTTAAATCCACAAATAGAGAGGGAAAGAGATAAAACTATAAGAAAATTAGAAACATCAATGAAAAATGGATGAGTGAAAGACATTTATAACAATCCCAACTAATAATTGCTAACATGCCCAAAAATTCTAATCAAACAAGGAATTTAATGCTTTGGGTAGGAGAGTCAGGTTTTTGGTCTTGTTATACAGGGTTAAAAGTTTGACTAAGTTATGTCAAGATTTTGGCCTTATTAGACAAGGTAAAAATTCTAGCTAAGGTATGTCAAGATTTTGGCCTTATTAGACAAGGTAAAAATTCTAGCTAAGGTAAATAAAGCTTTTGACCTTATCATATAAGGTCTAAAGTCTGACTAATACAAGTCAAGATTTTCGCCTTGTCAGACAAGGTCAAAAGTCTAACTAAGAAAAGCAGGGATTTTGTCCTTGTTGGATAAGGGCAAAACTCTGACAAGGCAAGTCGGGATTTTGGCCTTGTCAGATAAGGTCAAAAGTACGACTAAGGCAAGTTAGGCTTTTGGTCTTGTTAGAGAAGGTCAAAATTCTAACTAAGGTAAGTGAAACTTTTGGCCTTTTTGGATAAGGTCAAATGTTTGACTAAGGTAGGTTGGGATTTTGGCCTTGTTAGAAAATGTTAAAAGTCCAAGTAAGGTACTTAGTGTTTTAAGTGCATAAATGGGTTTTGTGAAAATGAAATAACACTTAGTTATTTTCACGAGTTGTCACAAGTTGTTCCTTTCTCCTGAAAACCTCTTTTTTGAAAAATTTGTTTAGTTACCCCAACTTTTCAGTGAAATTTAAACTTGGGGATAACATTGAGATCAAAATGTTTTGTACAATAAATTTTCTTGTTATCGACAATTATAAATATATCATAACAATATCTTGTTTAAACATTATTTAATAATTACATAGAATAACACCCCCTCCCTCGCCCCCTTGCTCCCCCATAACAAGTTAAACCAAAGAAGAAATTAGAGAAATAAAAAATATATAGTTGCGAATGTGTCACACAAGAAGTTAAGTTTCCAAAACTTATGCCATACACACAAATTAAAAAAATTGAGACTTGATCTAAAGTAGAGTTTAACTGTGGAAATTAATGGTATACAAAAGTAATCAAAAAACACAATCTTCATCATGGAATTCATCTGAATGTGTTTATATATATATACACACACACATGGGCATTATTATTATATTTTATACACATTTTCTTTCTTAACCACAAATGGAAATTTTGAAAGACATTATTGTGTCTGTTAAGAACATCATGCCTAATGGGATGGACTTATCAAGGTAAGGATTTAAACCATCATGTGGATGATATGGATTTTAGTTGAGTAATTGTGAGAGCATTGACACTTTTTGGAGTCATAGAATGACATAATCTTATTTGAATATTTAAAATTTTTTTACCACACTTATATATTCATCATTTATATATTTCATGATGAAGATTATGTGGTTGGATTACTTTTATATAGCATTGATTTCCACGATAAAAATATACTTTGAATCCACTCTCAAATTTATTAATTTATTTGTATATAATAAGTTGTGGTAACCTCACATGTGATACATTTTTTAATTATTTATTATTTCTTTCTCGGATTGCTTCATTATATTTTTTCGAAGGGTTCTTTCCTATAAACATTGATATCAAATGTAAACAAGTGATGATTGTAATCAATTTATAATTGGTGATAACAAACAAAGTTAATGCACAAAAAATTGAGCTATATTAAAAACCCTTTCTTAAAAAATGGTTAGTTTTATCATATATGGAAGATTAATTGTTTAATGAGTTTTATGAATCAATGTGAAATTCTTAGGGAAGTTGTGCAATCCTATTGGGCCCCTGGAAAATTGACTAAGTATAAAGGTGTGTGGGCACACGGGACCCCATTTATAGAATGGTGCACACAAGGAAAAAGTGTGCAGGAGGAAGAGTTAAGAAGGCACATGGTTCGCGCGGCACGTGAAAGGAGGTTCGGGACTTAGCCGATTTAAGCATCAAAGGTAGAACACGTGAAAAGCGTGATCGGTTACACATGGATAAGATGCTAGCCTGGCAACAGGTGGCCCAGGAAAGAGCATACCAAGTGATGGGATCTTCTAGAAGATCATCATGAGATGGAGTGGAGAGCTCAGGCCTGAAGGAACATGCTCACTTGGAGGACCACATTCGACACTTGGCGACAGATCTGAGGGCACGGACAAGGCAAGTTGGCAGCCCAGGAAAGTGATAAATACAAGTGTGCCATGTAGTGGGAAAATAGACACAAAGAGACCAAGATGGAGATAACATACAGATGGGGATATAGAGATAGAGGAAGAGATATACACAGAGAGATAGAGAGAGATAACATGGGTGAAGCTCTGTAGGATTGTTGCAAGTGGAACTTTGATGCAGAAAGGAATGTACTAGGATTAGTATTGTAATTTCTTTTTCTTTTGGCATAGTTATACAAGCCTAGTGATGTGCATGACTGCGGTCTGCCCTCTATGGCTCTTTGTAATGAAACAATGAATATAATGAGGTTACCTGTTGCAAATAGACATGGATATCAGTAGCTTTAATGTATATTTCATTCATAGGAGTTCTCTTTCCTTGCATGCTATGAATGAATGATTGTATCTTTCTTTCTGTTATAATATATGTTATGGAGTCTGTTAAAACATCTGGTCTGAAGAAGCTACAAGGATCTGGAGGCCGTTCTGAGCCCTATGATTCTTGTATGTCTAAACTTATTTCCTGAATACTCTTACACTAATCATAGATAAATGCTTCCCACTAAAACTCACATAAAAGAGAGACTCAGCACCCACGCATGCCTTGGGTGAGCGCTCAGCTTCTGCTGGGTGATAGGCCGACGCGCATGGGATTCCTTCCTTTTATAGTGGGAGTAAAATTGACTACATCTTGGTTCCATTTCCGGGACCCTCTTTTCGAAGTTGTAGTGGGATATAACATGCATCATGATCTGTGTAAAGAGTAATGACGGATTGGTTAACATTGGAAAATGTTGAATCATGGTTTAAGAGCATGGAGGATGAATTTTCTTGGAGATTCAACACTGGACCTGAGTTTAATACACGTAGATGGGTAGAAGAGAATCTCTACCATGATCTATATGAGACTTTTTTCTACTGCTTCCCAGTAGAGTTATATGAATGGCTTTAAGCCTATGTGTCTAGATCAAGTTGGCATTATGGATCACGGATATGGACCGAAGAAGACTACCAGAGGTTGTAGGATGTAGATCTGACATGGACCCATGTTGTAGATCACTTGTGGGGAGGAGTACTAGCTAGCTACACTCTAGAATATGCCATTTCCACGTATTCTTTCCTAGAGATTGCTGAGTTTGAGTTTCTACGAGAACCTAGAGGAACATTTCTACGTGTTATTCCTCTAGCTATGAAGATATTGATGGTTACCATGAGTTTAGAGGTGCTCCCAATGGCCGGATAAAATCGTTCTGAGTGTTGGGTAAGGAAGCTCGGGTGGAGGAAGATGGCAGATGATACGATAGAAAAGGAGAGGGAAGAAAGATGGCTCAAGTATGGCGAAGCACATGAAAGGGAGATTACTAGTGTGATGGATCTATGGAGACAGACGTTACGGGAAGGAGTTGAGGTTCATGCGGAAGACGTGGAACCTGAGCAGTCTGTGCTACCCCATCTTGGCAAGCACATGAGGGAGACCCCTTCAGCTTCTGGTGAGAGTTTGTCATCGCATGGAGAAAGGAGAGTTGTTGGTACATATCTGAACCCACCCAGTGACTGAGCCCTAGTGCTTGGTTTTCCCGATCCAGGAGGAAGTATTGACCCAATTAAAACTAGTGGAAGATATAGATCCATGCACCTAGGAGGTATAATTTTTCATTTCCTTCTTCTATGGCTGCACATATTCCAGTATTTGGAGGAGTTTTTGGACAAGGGGCAAGTGTACAAGCTTTTGGTCTCACATCAAGGAGTGGCGCGGGAAAAAGTAGCGGTAGTGGGGTGCTATCACAGACCATCGGTGCACAGTTCAGTGGGACTGTGGGGGCGCTTGGCATAGCTCCTACAGGCCCTATTGGACCCAGTGGTTTTGGTGGATCTGGTGGCTCTGGAGGTACAGGACCTGGTGGACCTAGTGGATTAGGTGGTGGAGGAAACACCGGAGGGAACCAAGGCTCTGGTTCAGGACAAGGACCCTAGTCACCACCTCAAGTTTTCTTTGAAATGTCTCTACATTTACTAGATTACAGGGGCATTGAGGATGCTACAGAACATGTTCAAAAGTGTAAACTGCTATGGCACGCGAAAGGTATCACAACCCCATAATGAAAGGCTAGTTAATTTGTACCACGTTGCAGGGGCACGTGCATAGTTGGTATAGAAAGTATGACCCTCATCAAACAGTGGTGGATTACACTACCTTAAAGAATACATTCCTGGCAGAGTTCCACATTCTTGAGTTCGAGAAAAAAAGCATTATCAATTTGAAGGATATACAAAAAGGAATGGTAGAGAGTGTGCGGGAGTATGATGTGCGCTTTAAGACTCTCTTTTCTAAATTATCATATGATATACATCCTTCTCAGCATGCACAGTGATTTTTTGGAGGATTGATCACCCCTTTTAGAAGGGCCTTGTCTCATAAGACTTTTACAGATCTGTGTAAAGAATTGGAGGTTGTCTTGCACACCAAAGCTATTGGTAGTATTGATACTGGCATTAGCCCGTTCTTGGAGGCTCAGATTGCTGCTATGGCTAAGCAGTTGGAAAAGCTATCTATGAACTCAGTCCATGAGACTCACAGTGGTTTGTGGTGCACAGATTGTGAAATAGAGGGGCACGTTAAGGAAAATTTCCCCCTAGAGGATGGTACATGTTGTGACGTTAGACTGTGAAATCTGTCATGGGGACCATGATGCAAGTAGATGTCCCTTGCTGTAGCGCGCGATCAAGAAGAATGTATCTTGTTATTGCAAGATTTACACCTCCACGACCCATGATACTAAAGATTGTAGGCTCATTGATCAGATACATGAGGCCATTGATCATGGGGTGCACCAAACCAGCATTGCCAGTGGTTCTAAAAATGATGATCGTTGTTATGAAGAGCACGCAGATGGAGGCGCATGTGGAAGAGGTTTTTGAGGAGGATTCCGTGGATGAGGTAACCATGGAGGAAGGAGTGAGTTCCCGCGAGGAACATGTTTTAACTATGGATCTATAGAACATTACAAGTGTGAGTGCCCGGACTTGTTGCAGTGCTCATGGTGTGGTAAGAAGCATAAGTATGAGGAGTGCCCTGAAATTATTTGAGCATATGAATCAGCAGCACCGGAAGGAAAAAGGCACTGCGATGGTTAGCATCAAGAAAGTAGACATATAGTGGATGCCTCGGGTAACACGGGATGAAGGTTTGGAGCCTATCTTGGTAACAACAAGGGCAGAAGTAGCACATGCAAGGGAGATACCAAGACAGAAGAACCTGGTTTCAAGGGAAGAGGTCATTCATGGAAAGTATCCAGACCCCGCGCATCAAAAGGAGATATATCAGGACACCATGGATGTTATTTGAAGCTTGCAAGGGGAGATCTAGTGTCTAAAGGAGCAATCCAGGAGGGAGGAACAAGGAAGGAGAATCAAGGCGCAGAAAGATGACCTGGATGAGGTCAAGGAGGTGTGTAAATTGCTAAGGTAGGAGAACATCATTCCTTTGCTAGGATCCTGGTTGAGAGAGAAGGTACCACGCACCGGAGAAGAGCATGAGAGACAGGTCTTACATGCAAACCTTCCCCCTCATAGCCTTGACTATGATAAGGAGATTACATTGAATGCAGTTGTAGATGGATGGCTCCTCAGTAATATACTCATTGACACTGGCGCGGAGGTTAATGTTTTGACTTTGGATGCATGGCATCAGATGGGGAGACCTGCATTACAGCCATCTTCAAATGTGTTGTATATGGAAAACAAGACTAAGGCAATGCCCATCGGTGTCTTGAAGGATGTAGCTATTACTATTCAGGGAGCCAAGTTTACTGGGGACTTTGAAGTCTTGGCACTCGCCAAGGCAGATAATTTCCCAGCATTACTTGGGTACCCTTGGTGTTACAAGAACAATATAGACCTTCAATTCAACAAAGGGTACATCAATTTTGAGAACAAAGAGGAGTGGGTCATTATACCCCTAGTTGATGGGAAGTCAATGCCCTACATTGAACCATTGGGAGAAGAAGTTCTAGACAAGATTTATGTGTGATCAATCAGAGACCCTGAGATGGTACATCTTATTAACGGGGTTATCTAGTTTGAAGATGCTCAGTGAGTGAGTGATACCACCAGTCTAGCATGTGACAATTGGGTGCATGGGACTTACAAATTAATGGGATGGTAGTTGAGAGGATCAGTGACCAAGGTAACAAAGGCATGCATGGTTCGGCACCTTGGAGGAAAAGAACTACCCAAGTACTCTGGAGGAGCCTTCCCTGAGATCTTTCTATAGGAGATATAAGCTCAGTGGAAGAACGAGAAGGAATGGAGGGAGATGCTAAGTTACGTCTTGCTCAGCACAACATCTTGTTGGTGGGCCACACATTAGGAGATCCTTTTAGAGTGGTGCGAGGTAAGAATTACTCTCTTTGTCAGATTTTCTAGAAGTAATATACCCACCATCATCAAGGAGTACCATGAGAAGGAGCCCACCTCTTTCCATATCCAGGAATGTGAACAGGTCTAGAGAGAAGGCACAGAAGCCTTGCCACCATCCCTCTGGGTGCACAAGTTGTATTCTACACTGTAGGGTTGTGCGTACGCATGGTACATTCATTCAGAGACACACCGCCAGACAAGGAATTGGCAAGATCTCGTGGCTGATCTTATTCAAGCCTTTGAGTATCGGAGTACCAAACCATCGGTTGATAAGGCCTTGTAAGGTATCAAGTGCCTTACCATGGGGGATAGTGCCAGAATGGAAGATAGGCTGTTGGAACTACTAGGTGAACTAGGATTGGAGGTGCGCTTTGAAGAGATTGAAGAAAAATAAGAGTTACAACTTGAGTGCACATGTTTGGAAAAGGAGAAGGGAAAGTTAGTATATGTGATTGATGGAGAGGAATCAGAAAGTTTAGATGTTAACCATTCTGTAGGGATGCATGAAGTTGTGGATAGTGCAGATGCCCACGTGCATGCTTACCATGAGCCGTTAAAGACAAAGAAAGTTAACATCAGTTCAGGAGAAGAACCTAAGGAAGCTATTATTGGAGATTATTGGATGGAGAAGGAAGTATCAAAGATCATTGATCTGTTGTGTGAATTTGAGGATTTATTCCCGTGTGGGTACCATGAGCTAAAAGGCATTCACCATTCCTTGGGGGAGATGAGGATAAAATTGAAGGAAGGTGTGCACCCCGGTTAGAAAAAGGCCCTACCAGATGAATCCCAACTTACGCATGAAGGTTAAGGAGGAAATAGACAAGATGATAGCTTCTGGGATCATTGAGGCAGTGGAAGAATCAGAATGGATAAGTCCAATGGTAATCAACATCAAGAAGGATGGGTGGATTAGAATTTGTGTGGATTATAGGGAATTGAATGTAGTTTGTGTCATTGATCCATTTCTGACCCCCTTCACTGAAGAAATTTTGGAAGGAGTCGCTGGGCGTGAAATCTATTCCTTTACAGATGGATTTTCAGGATACCACCAAGTCCGGATTGCAAAGGAGGACCAGGAGAAGACAACTTTCACCACCGAGTGGGGAAGTTTTGCATATACGGTCATGCCCTTTGGGTTGAAGAATGTGCCTGCTATCTTTTCATGCATAGTGGTGCAAGCATTCCAGGACTTCATTCATAAGTTTCTCCAGGTTTACTTGGATGATTGGATAGTATATGGTCTGGTTAAGGACCATTGTGACAACTTGAGATTAATGTTTGAAAGGTGTAGGCAGTTGAGGATATCCCTCAACATTAAGAAGTGTGTGTTTGCTACACCCTTTGGGACTTTATTGGGGCATATCATATGTAAGGAGGGCTTGTTGGTAGATCCCGCTAAAGTTACAGTTATTGTGGGGTTAAGGGAGCCTACTAGCCAGAGCACAGTGCATGGATTCCTTGGGCATACAGGGTATTACAGAAAATTCATTAAGGGGTATGCCAAGATCGCCACACCCTTAGAAGAGCTACTTAGACACAAAAGTACCTTCCATTGGGGAAAGGCACAATAGAGGGCGTTTGATACATTAAAAGATAGGCTTATTACCGTGCCTATTTTATGATTTCCCTCTTGGGACAAGCCCTTCCATGTCCATGTAGATGCCTCAAGAACCACCATTGGAGCAGTACTTGCACAACCAGGTGAGGGGATTGTTGATCATCCTCTCTATTTTGCGAGCAGGAAGTTAACACTATCATAACATAATTATACCACAACCAAGCGTGAGGCATTGTCAATGATCTATGCACTTTTCAAATTTAGACAATATCTCCTGGCGACACCCTTTGTATTCTACACCAACCATATGGCATTAAAGTATTTAGTGAACAAGCTCGTTCTTCAAGGGCATATATGTCGATGGGTGTTGTTGTTTCAAGAGTTTGAATTCACTCGTTGTAGTGAAGCCCAAAAAATCAATTGTGGACCTGATCATCTGTCGAGAATTGATTCAGGAGAGGATGCAAAAAGTATTGAGGAAGTAATGCCAGACGCGTAACTGTTTAGATTGCAGTGTGCACCCTTGGATTTGGAAGAGATTGCTGTATTCTTAAAAGAAGGTGTGGCACCAGATGGAATGAAGGCATTGGAAAAGAAGCAGTTGGCCATACGCACCATGCCCTACATGTTGATTAGTGGAGACTTATACAAATTGGGACGTGATGAAGTTTTGCGCAGATGTGTGTTAGAGCATGAGCGCCTGGCCATCATGGAGGAAGCACATGGAGGAAGTGTGGGTGGGCATTACGCAGGTGATGCCACCGCGTGAAAAATATTAATGGTAGGTTTATGGTGGGAAACCTTGTACAGAGATTATAGGGATTATTGTAAAGCATGTGACCACTATCAATGCATTGACAAACTAGGAAGAAGAGATGAAATGCCTTTGCGTCCTATTCCTAGTGCAGAGCCTTTTGAAAAATGGGCTATAGACTTTGTAGGACCTATTACACCGGTAGCGTGTAGGATGGGGTCACATTATGTCATCACTTGCATGGATTATCTCACAAGGTGGGCGGAAGCAGCCCCAACTAAAGATTGCACGATAGCAACATTGGCAAGGTTCCTATGGGAGAACATTATCATGAGGTATGAATGCCCTTTGAGTTTGACCAGCGATAGGGGTATGCATTTTCTGAATGAGATTGTGAGGATCCTGCTCTCTGAGTTCATGGTGGCTCATCATAAGACTACGCCCTATCACCCACAAGAAAATGGAACTGCGGAAGCATTCAACAAAATACTGAGTCATACCTTGACCAAAATCTGTGATGTTGGAAGACAGGATTGGGATGACAAGGTATCAGTAGTTTTATGGGCTTATAGGACTACGTATAAAAGACTAAATAAAGCCACACCTTTTCAATTGGTGTTTGGCGTGGAAGCTATTTTGCCAGTTAAATTTATGTTACCTTCTCTACAAATAGCACGCACAAGAGGATTAGCCGATGAACAAGCACTGGAAGAAAGAATTGATGAACTAATGAAACTGGATGAGAAACGAGTAGTTGCTCATTGGAGCCAAACAGTGGAAAAGGCAAAGTAAAAGGCTTGGCATGATCGCCATATTAGAAACAAGAAGTTTGAGGTTGGGAAAATGGTATTACTGTATGATTCTAAATTTCTGTGCCATCCTGGAAAGTTGAAAGTCCATTGGTTAGGTCCCTACACAATCTCGTACATCCTTGATTCAGGCGTGTGCCAGTTACAAGCGCTGGATGGAATGAAGTTTCCTGGACACTTCAATGGTAGTAGGCTAAAGCCCTACTATAAATAAGTCTTCTTGGTGTTTGTAAATAAGGTAGTTTTGCTAGTTAGTTTAGAAATTTTCCTTTATGCATTTTCCTTCCCTTGTGTTTCCCTTTTGCATTGTTGTTTTGTTTTGTGCCTTGGGCGCCGGTAACCTTATTGCTATTTTTGGAGAATTTATGAGTGCGTAGAGGACTGCACATCGTTTAAGTGTGGGGTGGAGAAAAGTGAAAAAAAGCATGATTAAAAGTACCAAGGAAGTTGTGTTGAAGAGCCTTGTTGAGTAGCCCGGTTGAAAGAGAGATGAAGAGAAAAGATAGAATGGTTGGTGCCAAGATAAAGCTACTTGTAGATCCCACGTACAAAGGAAAAGGAAGCATAGTTAAAGTAACATGAGGTAGGTGAAAGCAAGAATCTAGATAGAAGAAGTGCCTTCGGTATATGTTGAGCGCGCGTAAGAGTCTCCTGTCAGGTTGGTTTTCACGCCAGAATGCTGGAGGTGTTTTCATGCAGGAAGTGCATGCGAGTTAAAGAGGGTTTTCATCCAAAAAGGTGCGTGAATGAAGGTGCTGAAGATGAGATTTATTTTAAAAAATATGCATTTAATGAACAAAGTATGGGATAGGTAGAGTAGCATTTAATGACCAAAAAAAGGAAAAACTATAAATAGAGGGTCAGGGCGCTCTCATTTTATTTTGTGAAAACGAAGAGTTGGAGATATAAGAAAGTGTTCAGCTAGGGTTTTTAAGATTTGATCAAGTGGAAGATCTATGTGATTAAAAATGTGAAGAGCAAGTTTGAGATTGTGAACCAGAAGGAAGGAATTACACGGGCATGGAAAGAAGTAAAAAGACGTTGTCTTGTGAAGAATTTATCAAAGTTAGGGTTCAGCAAACTAGGGCACAGGTTTAGAAGAATTGTATCGCAGATCTGAGATCAAAGGTTGGGAGAAGGAAAGTAGAGTAACAAGGAGAGGATTGGAGTGATAAAATTACCTCGACCATGGCACCCAAGAAAGGAAAGGGCAAAGCTAAGGCTAAACAACCAGAACCCGAGGTAGATACAAACAAACAATGGTATGCAGAAATGTAGTACCCAGACAGAGTGATGATGGAGAAGGAATGGGAATCTCATTCGAGAATCATACTGGTCAGTGACTATAATCACTGCACCAACACTATAGAGAAAGAAATGGCATTAGAATTGGTACGCCCAACCAACAAACAAACACCTGAAGGTTTACCTATCTACAATGATGACGTAAAGGTCAAGCTGGAAAAGGTAGGGTTACTGCAACTCTATGAGTTGCCTTATTTTGGGAAGCCAGATCACTTGTACCAGTGGTTGATGTCTCGGGTGCATAAGGACTACTTCCACTTTGCTGGGCACAAGATGCACGTGACTCCCCAGTTGATTTCATAGTTTACAGGCCTCATATGTGAGGGAGATAGCCTAGAAGATGACCTTGGTGACAAGGAGGCTATTCAAGAGACCATCATTGAGTATGCATGTAAGAAAGGGTCATGGTACTATGACATCTCAAACATCAAGGACCCTGTTATGAAGATGGCCGCATACCTGGTAATGAAGCTGAATGGTCAAGAAAGATGGACACAATTCAACAAGCCATGGCTACATGTCTGCAGGAAGATTGCAGAGGGGACTATTTACAACTTGTCCATGTACATTGCAGAGGAGATAGTTAAATGAGCGAAGGAAGGGGACAGGCTCCTCTTTGGCAATTTCCTGCTCACCATAGTGTTCACAGAGATTAGAGTGTCAGATGCATCAGATAAGTTTGTGTGGGAGTACCTAGTTGAAGACCCTTTTCCCATAAAGAGGTTAAAAAAATATGCATGTGACACAATGATGGATCCCCACAAAGCGTGGCTAGAAAAGTGGTATACGTGCTTGAGAAATGCATTTAGGGTAGAGTGGAGGATCCCTGAACAACTCCCAACAGCCACATAGGGAGAAGTTGAGTTTGTGGTGTACCAACACTATTGCTTGGGTAGGTTCAAGCTTATTGACAAATCATGGAGCCCTTGGTGCAAGCTTCCTTTCACATTCACTGCCCAATACTTCTAAGTGGGGGTAAACTGATTTAAAGAATCAAAGAAGCTAAGGCTGGAGCTAGGAAAGTTGGACTGGGAGCACAGGGATATGAGGAAGAAACTAAACTACCTGAGAGGTAAGCACGTATACGTGGAGAAGTACATGTCACACGAAATCCATATGACTAGGCCAATAACGCTTCCCATCGCTGGAGGATCCGTGGCGCATGTATACATGTGCATAAGGTCAAAGTTCAAGAATGACACTTACTTAGTGGATGAGATCTCAATACCTTAGGACCCCTTGGGAAAGAAGAAGCCAACGTCTAAGAAGAGAAGTAGAGGAGAGGAAGGAGCACCAAGTGTGCCGACTGCTTAGACAGTGAGCATGCCTTCTATAAGCACCAAGCCAAGCACCTATGTTTGGAGAAAGAAGTCTCCAGTAAAGGAGAAGATGCCAGAAGTAGAGGCACCCGAACAACCCACCACCATGGAGGAGTCACAAGAGGAAGAAGAGAAGGAATAATCTCCTAACCAGAGGACACCTCTTAGGAAGAAGCAGAGGGTGGATGAAGAAGTTGACTCGGAGGCGACCGACAGCTTGGAGAGATATCTAGGAGAAGGAGAGGATGAGAGTGAAGGAGGTGGCGACACGGAGGAAGAGCCAGAGAAAGATAAGGAACCTTTGGAACCTCATGTATTTAGTGTCTATGACTCAGAGGAAGAGAGTTAGGATGAAAAGCAAGAGTTCATATTCGCATGATGAAAAGGCACACAAGGTGATGAAGGCACTGAAGATACAAAGACGAATGAGAAGGATGTCATGGAGAAGTAGGGAGACATAAGTATTACCAAGGAGCAGATAACCAAAATAATAGAGTGAGAAGCAAAGAAGATGCTCGAGGCCCTTGTAGACCAAGAGTTAGAGTGTACTGCAGACATAGTGATTAAGGAAGGGAAGGAGGAGAGTGTTGAAAAGGGACATGACATCCGAGGAGAAACCGCTCTGACAGTTAGCTTCCCCAAAGGTGCGTGCTCAGGTAGAAGAACTCTGGATGCAAAACAGAGGAAGATAATGGACTATGAGGATGATTCAAGGAAGGTGCTACATGAAAGGTTCCAGAGCACGATACCCACTGAGAAACTTATAGCCATGGGATCATTTGAGAAGGAGGGCGCGTACCCCAGGACCAATAAGATGCTTTCTTGGGCATTTGAGTCCCATGTTGACGAGTTGGACTTTGAGGTCTGCCAAAAGGTGCTTATCACATTTCCAGAGTCTAAGGGAGATAACCCCTTAGTAAATGCTCAGAAGCTCTCGAACGAGCAGGTATGTAATGCTCTAAACAAGGTCGCGGTTAAAACAGAGGCGAGGCTGTTTGCACAGAATGATAACATAAGGGCTCTAGAGGGGAAATTGGCCAAGAAGGAAGAGGAGTTGGCTAAGGTAGCCAGAAACTTAAAATAGGAGGAACTAATTAGTGTGCAGCCGAAGCATGAGCTCAAGGAGGAAAAGGCCAAGGTGCAAGAGGTCTACAAGAAAGTATAATTGATTAAAATTGCCATCATATTAAAGCACCCAGATCTAATGCCAATCCCCTAGAGGTATGCATCGACATTGGAATTCCTAGAAGTCTTAACGCATGTCCTCACCATGGAGAGATGACCCTTGGCATTGGAGTCTATGGAGGAAGTGGCCACACACTTGAAGGAGGAGAATTGGTTAAAGGTAATAGCACTTGTTACCGAGTATAACCAAGTACTCGTGGAAGTTAAGGTTACTGACTAGTCTGCAAAAGCTGCATATGACACATGCGCCGATCGAGATAAGGTGGCAACATATTTGGTTGCAACACTTGAAGAAGATCTGAAGGAGTTCTAGGAAAAGAACAAGGGGAATAGGGCAGAGAGGGACAAGGTTCTGGCTGAGGTGGAAATGAAATCAGAGGTGATTAAGGCTTTAAGAAGCTCAATTAAGGACTGGTTGAAGGAACTATACCCCCAGATTACCAGAAGAATGGACAAGCTCGCAGACCTAGGTAAGGAAATGGAAAAAATTGTGGACACTTTGGGCGCCCAGGGAGCTGGCCTAAGTTTTGATGAAGTAAGCACCCTGGTAGGTGACCTATGCCAGAAGGCGAAGGGCAAGGTTGAAGTGTGGAACAAGCTAGAGGTAGATCTTCGATGGGACTTCCCCAGCCTTTTGAATTAATGTTCCTCCCCCATTCTTCATTATTTCATTCCTTATTCATTTTGCAAGATATGTCTACATCTTGGTTCCATTGAACCAACTTACACCTTGGTCAAATAGAATGTTTCCGAGGGTGGAGAACATGCGTAGTGTGGGGTGATGTTGGGCCCCTGGAAAATTGACTAAGTATGAAGGCATATGGGCGCGCGGGATCCCAGTTATAAAAGGGCACGCAAGGTGAAAGTGCGTAGGAGGAAGAGTTAAGAAGGCACATGGTTCACGCAGCATGTGAAAGGATGTTCGGGACTTAGCCGATTTAAGCATCCAAGATAGAACACATGAAAAGCGTGATCGGTTACGCGTGGATAAGATGCCAGCTTGACAATAGGTGGCCTAGGAAAGAGCATGCCAGTGATGGGATCTTCTATAAGATCATCATGAGATGGAGTGGAGATCTTAGACTTGAAGGAACATGCTCGCTTGGAGGACCACATGTGACACTTGGTGACAGATCTGAGGGCGGGGCAAGGCGAGTTGGCAACTCAGGAAAGTGATAAATACAAGTGCCTACAGCGGGAAAATATATATACAGAGACCGAGACCGAGATGGAGATAACATACAAATGGGGATATAGAGATAGAGGAAGAGATATACAGAGAGAGAGATAACATGGGTGAAGCTCTGCAGGATTGCTGCGAGTGGAACTTTTATGCATAAAGGAATGTACTAGGCTTAGTATTGTAATTTCTTTTTATTTTGGCATAGTTATACAAGCCTAGTGATGTGCATGACTGCGGTCTGCCCTCTATGGCTCTTTGTAATGAAACAATGAATACAATGAGGTTACCTATTGCAAATAGACATGGATATCAGTAGCTTTAATATATATTTCATTCATAGGAGTTCTCTTTCCTTGCATGCTATGAATGAATGATTGTATCTTTCTTTCTGTTATATAATATGTTATGGAGTCTGTTAAAACATTTGGTCTGAAGAAGCATAAGGATCTGGAGGACGTTCTAAGCCCTATGATTCTTGTATGTCTAAACTTCTTTCCCTAATACTCTTACACTAATCATAGATAAATGCTTCCCACTAAAACTAACATAAAAGAGAGACTCGACACCCGCGGGTGCCTCGGGTGAGCACTCAGCTTCTATTGGGTGATAGGCCGGCATGCATGGGATTCCTTCCTTTTATAGTGGGAGTAAAATTGACTACAAATCCCCTTTCATGAACTATACATGGTTATACTTACACTAGTAACTACGACATGATTAATTTTATTTCAATTTTTCTCATCTCGTAGATTATACCAATTGTCTGAAGATGTCAATTATAATGTTAAAGCATGATCTATAGACTAAAATAGAACCTTATCATTGCTATTGACCAAATGCCCCCATTTTCCTATTTCATTATTTTATGTATTTTTTTTGTTCTAGTGCGGGACCCTGTAGATCCCCCCAATTACCAATTGAAAATTAAAAAAATGGGTGCCCGGCATATCAAGTGTACATTGTGAATGTGGCTTGTTGGATGTCGAAGAGGAATTAGTTTTTAATAAATCCTTATTTGAGGAACAATATGATGAGTTTAATGTAGTCAAGGATTCAAGGAAACATTTTTCCCTTTGTCAAGCACCCACTTGACCATGAAGGGAAAAAATTATCTCCTTCCATGGTCAGGTGCTCACTTGACCATGGGAGGACCAAATTCAAATTTTCAACTCCGTAAATTAATAAATGATCAAAAAGGTGGTTGACCATGGTGTTGGAAGTTGATTTAACAAATCTTGAAAATAAATACTAAATTATAATTTCAGAGTAACAACGTAATGATATGGTAATAAAGTAGATATCTGGCCTAAGCAATAAGTAATTGAATTTAAAACCCTAAGTGCAAGATAGCTGATTTCACAATAATCCCAAAGCTGTGTTGAGTTGGAAAACTTATGGAATAAGAGGAAATACCATTGTAAATGAGCCCAAAAAATTGTGCGAGCATCGAAAATGCTAGGAATAGGGTTCCTGGATTAGGACATGGGTGTTTGGGTGTAAGGGACCTTATATAGGCATATGTGACTGAGTAGAACTACAAAAATTGAATTTTATAGGGTTGCAAGATGTTCGCTAGAGTTTGTCGTTAGTCACCTGTATGTCATTAGTTGATCACCAAGTTCAACTCAAACCTAAAAAGTGAAATGGGGATTCAGACTGACCCTGACAATCACCTGACTAAGTGAACTTATGATCCAGGTGTTGCACTACATTTCATAATCCATGTAGTTTTTTTTTTTTGTGTGTGTAGAATCATGCCCTAGGTGGATCTTGTGCAAGGTGCACTTGATAGTGAAAAAATAGCTAGATGTAGAAATGTAGATAGATGTGTGCATGGAAAACTTCCCCTCCTATTAAGTGTATGTAGAAGAATACAGTCCGTTATCCATTGAATGGATGTTATATGGATGTTTTGATGCTCTTAGAATGCCTTTGGATGCAACCTTAGGTGATAGTAATAGATGCTTAGTGTTTTTTCCTTTATTACGGTCACATAGCTTTGTATTTATATTATTCCCTTGTTTGAATCTCATAAATAACCACTAAAAGGCCGACCCATAAAAAAACAAGATGCCCAACAACTAGAAAAGATCCAAAAGTCGTGAGCAAGATACAAATAGGTTGGGGGCACCTAGAAGGGATGGGTGCACCCAGGTGTTGGTGTCTAGACTTAGAAAATATGAAGTATCGAAAGCCAGACTGGGCAATATGGTGTGTAAGAATAAGAAGGAAATGAGAAAGAAAGCAAAGAGACCAAAAACAACGGTCAATTAGTACTTTTCTCACTTAGGAATCATATGAATAGTGGTATGTGACTAGGACCTAGAAATGTACCTAAAGTGTGTGATTTAGTGTCTACATTTACCCCCTGCTTTACGTTATTGAGAAAATTCTCAATAACATAAAGTAGCTAAGAGATGCGTACCTGATAACCATGTAGATTGATGGAGAAAAGCGTGTCGAGGAGACAAGAAAAAGCATGGAGGGGATAATGTGAAGCATGGAAGCTAGAGAAGAGGAATTGACCCTAGGGGTGAAAGCGTAGGTGTATATGTCATGTTGTACTTGTTGTTGATGTCACTTGATGCTTGATGATGTGACTGTTGCTTCATATAAGGACGAACCTGCAAAAGAGAAGAGCAAAAGAGTAGTCAAATATGTGTATATGAAAAATTTGATCCAAACGTGTAAAAAGTATGTAAAAATGCAAAAAGGAACATGTGCACTTGATTTGTGATGAGTGAAAAGAGTAGAGAGGATCTTGCAAATTTTGTAGATGAACGATTTTTTTGGGCGATCTCACGCCAAGTGCATGTTTTTGGCGATCTCACACCACAGAAGAAGAGTTTAGGGAGAAAGGTCTAGTGTTACTCTCCAACATTTGATTGCTTCCCTATGATTTATACACCATTGTAGATGGTGTGATCCTTCTTTGTTCAAATATGATCCATTTTGATCCAACATGAATATAAAAAAGGTGAGACCATGCATGTTGATTGTTGAAGGACTATACCTGTACTGAGAAAATTGTTGTGTAGAATGTTGTAAACTATACTGTTATGAAAAGAGTGTTGTAATAACCCCTTGATCATAGGTGCCTAGGAAGGGTTAGGAGTTCCCAGGTGCTAGCTTTTATGGGTGGGTGTTGGAATTTGTGTTGTGCTGAAGACCCAAGTCAGATTCTGGGTTGTTTCTAAGACTATACATTGTGTTGATTCTATACTGAAATATGTTGTACTATGACAGTGAACTTTTGAATGGGGTGACTATTTTACCTAATGATTCCCCCCCTCATTTGGGGTGCATGCGATGTTGCTAGGAGGATGCTATCTAAAGGAGGACCAAATGCTAGAACTGATACTCATGCCCTATAAGGGGAACGTTCTTGGTAGAAACCAAGGAAAATGTAAACAAAGTGGTTAGAAATAAGTGTTAGTGCAAACAAGACAAATACACATATAAAAGACAATATATATGCTAACAAGCAAGAAGACAATGAATACCATGAAAAGAGGGTTGAAAACATGGGACATCGATCACAATGTTGCAAGACAATCGAGGCCGAAGCGGCTAAAATAAAACAATGTGCACACAAGACAAAGGGAAAAACCTGCAAATAATGGCAAACAATGACAAACAGTAGAAAGAAAAGTGTAATAGACAACCATGGTATAAAAGAGTTACTGCAAAGACAATTCTGTGCATGAAGCACTCGTTAGTATGTTAGAAGGATAAAAAGTATGTCAAAACATGTATGATCCTATATAAGATAGTGTGCTAGTAAGAATAGGAAGTAGTATAAAATGAAACAATAACACTATTTGCCCCCAGGAGCAATTATGAGACTGGTAAGAGGTACAATGCCAAACATTTTTACTATGTGTAACAATATGTGTAAAGGCTACATTCACAACAAGAGGGAAAGTGAGCACACATGTGTATATGACAAAGATAATGATATACAAAATATCCACCTAATATAGTAAGCAAAGTGTACATACGAGTAAAAGTAAGTAAGAACAATATTCAACCAAGAGATGTAGTATGTTTTGAGTATGCGAGATGGAATGATATGCAATGCGAGTGTGATATGAGTAGGGAACCCCCGAGCAATGTGAATGAGTATGTATGAGATGAGGGTCATTTATAAAAGACACCTTAACAAGTAAGAATGAACCATATAAAAGAGTGTGTCATTGGGAAATCGTTTGATAGTGTACACTAGAAATATATGATCGAAAAACTATAGAGTGTAGAGAGTGAGTGCATGTGGTGGGGTTCATTTCAGATTAAGACCCTCAGCATTCGAGTATGAACTGTGGAACTCGAGTGCATCATGGGGTAGTGTGTTGTGGTGAATTGTGCACTAGAAAGATGTGTCATGAATGCACCGAGTGTGAAATGTGTAGTGTGTATGATGTGAGGTTCATGAATGTAGTGATCCCTCAACAGTCAAGTGTGAACTATAGCACAAGAGTGCATCATTGGCTAATGAAGATATAAATGTATCAAGATGTGTAAGACACGTGTGAAAGTGTAAAGTAAATAAGTAAAAATGTAAGACACCTGATAATACGAGAAAGGGGGAAAGAGTAAGCATTATGCCCCCAGGTGTGTAATGGGGAATGTGTTATCTAATAAAAGTGAAAGAAAAGGCTCCTCCACTCGATGCTTGCGAAGATATAGGCATGTGAACATGCTCCAAGATCAACGACACATGAGATAAATAATGTACCAGTGAATGAAACCTATGTATGTGAGACATGGGTGGTGATGAAAACCTATGTGAAGGAGATCATGGAGGTTATGAACATCTATGTGAAGGAAAACATAGAGGTGATGAAAATCTATGTGAAGGAGAGTGTGGATGTGATGAGCACCTATGTGAAGTGGAGTGCGGAGGTGATGAACACCTATGTGAAAGAGACCGCGGAGGTGATGTATACCTGTTTGAGGTAGTTGTCTGATTTGTGTCCCTGGACTGATATGACGGAATAGTAGACCGATGAGACCATGTAGGTCATGTGTGAACATGCAAGCTAGGATCATATTGTGCTTTAGATTTGAGAGGTCGCAAGGACCTAGATGCTTTAATGAGTGCAATGGAAACCTCAAGAGGAGGTTGTGGCCATCATGTGCATGACATAACATCATTGATAGTAATGACTTACACGTTGTGAATGGACTTTAGAGATACATGATTCATGGAAATGATAGATTGAGTTGCACGGAGCCAATGAAGACCTAAGAGCATGTCACACCCTTTGACTGAAGGTGCCAAAATAAAAGGCACAAGCATGGTAAGAGGACCAACTATGACTGGAAGCTTTCCATAACTGTAATATTTAGGCATTGAATATCAAATACACGATAGCGGATAGCGGATAGCAACAAGAATTGTAATAGAACACATGCACACAAAAGATGACAAGCTGATCATTGTGTTGTAATTGAAGCATTGATATGTAATATGTCAAAGGAAAATGTAGTGTGATCATCATGATCAGAGAATGCAATGATTGGTGGAGATGCCTCATCACGAAAAAATAGAAAATAAAGATCCCCCGATGGTGGAGGCACCGTGTGATATGTAACACCCTGAACTGTTGTTACTTCCTCCTGAGCATTCAAGTGTTGATATGTGATTTCTTTTGTAAAAGGATGTGTTCCTTTGATTGTGAAGTCATGCTTGATATGGACTGTATCTTCTTTGAAATTATAGATCTTTGACTGAGTCGGAATATGATTGGAATCTTTTATTTCTTTCATTTTACACCTGAGTTTAATCTGATCTCGAAATGAATTGTGGATTTATCCATCTATAAGACCCAGCCTTGGATCAGTGGCATTGATTCAAGTAATGCTTTAAGTTTATTCAGGATGAACTAAAATTATAGACCTTTCGCAGGTTGTAAGGTCTGAATGCGTTGAATAAACTATTCCGGAGTCTAACTCAGGCTGATCGTGTTAAATGAATTGGTTCCCGATATCATAATATCAGGAAGGCCTTGATCGTGGGCCAGGTAATAAATTCAGATACATTTATTCCACTAGCCTATTGGCAGTGCAGGAGTGAATCCTGTTCATGAATGTATGTTTGTAGGTTCTTTTTTTGAGCATTTGAAATGTTAGACCTAAACTGGATTTATTAAGGTTAGTAACCTAAAAACTAAACTATGATCTATGGGTTAGATTAGTGTTAATCTAACCTAGGCCTAAGCTATAAGCTAAATGTTCTAAGTTAGTAACTTTGTGCTATGGAGGTTAGACTAAGTTGCATCTTAAATCCTAACCTATGTTACTAACCTAACTAATGAACAAGGAAGAAAGGGGACCTATGAAAGGGTGCGAGCCATGGGCGGCAGTTTCTATGGCATTAAATAGATGGATAAGCATGAAGGACAGGTAATTTGGTAGAAGTTTAAATGGCTAGCAAGAGCCAATGAGTCGCCAAAGTTAGATATGGTCTTTGAATTTCATTTGTCCATCGCCAACTATGGCGGTCAGTGGTAATGGAAATTGAGCGGAAAATTTGGAGTAAATGCAATTAATGAACTCGGTCTTCGAGCTCGGGTTTCACGGGAATGCATGCAAAATGGAAAAATTGTAGTTTGTTTGGTTTTTCATGCACTCCGGTTTTCCCTCTGTCTGATCACTGGTTCTTCGCACCAGTCTTCTTGGTGTTTCATGGCAAAAATGAGTGTAACTCGCTCTTTTATCTGTCAAGGAAAGTTTATAAGGCATGGAAATAACAAGTTTTTGTTGTTGAATCTAACGTGGAAAAAGAGGAGAAGGCACGAGCTACTTCAGTGGTCTTCTTTAAAAATTTTAAGCAAATAACCAGGCATGTTAGGCTCTAACTTTTAAAGATCTTGCTTTCTTTCAAATGATTTCATTAGAACAACTCTGTTCAAATGATTTTCGGGTTCAGTTCGTTTTTATGGTAGCCTTGTGTGATTTAGTTGTTGTATTTTCTTAACCGGCTCGATTTTTCGAGTAAACCCTTGATGGGTGTGCATTTTGTTTCGAACGGATGTATTACCTTGCTGTGTTTTGCATTCTGGTTGGATTTTGAGGAAATGTTGCAAGGAAAATATATGAATTTGACTCTGTAGGAGTTTAAGAATTGTTTTCTTGTCTGATTCGGACTTAGGTCTTTACCTCGCTGTTTTCTCTTGTTAAAACGAATATTGTTGTTTGGATTTCTTGAGTGTACAGTATATACAACTTCTCTAAAAGTTTTGTCGCGAGTAATATGTGTTATGGTTGTTGAATCTTGTTGGATCTTGCTATAATACTTAAGTTACTCCTGTTTGGATAACTCGCTGTGTTATTGTATTCAAATGTGACTTTGTAGAAGTTATTTCCCCCCTTGTGTTGCAATTATGGGATATAACCCGTTGATAGTTTGCAATATATTTGTGTATACACAAAATGACTCTGTGGAGTTCTTGGAATGGCTCGTATATTATGGTCTTCTGTAGAAGTCATATATGTGAATACTGGTAGTTTGATTCAGTCGGAGTCCTGGAGGGGTAATTGGTAATACGACTTCAGTTGTCTTAATATGAATACTTTCACTTAGCAAAGAATTTCTTGGTACAGACTTAGTTGGTGTAATTTTTATATTTTGTCTTCTGCTTAAGCTTAAAATGAATATTGTTGTTTGGATTCAGTTGAAGTCCTTGATAGGAAACTAGTGTTTCTGCTTCTATATAAGCCTGAATATGAACACTTATTGCTATTCGCTCTGTTGGAAACCTTAATATTTATATATATATATCTTGTATTTGGGCTTCTGTAGAAGTTAGTCATGAATGCCATACGTTTCTACTTCTGAAGGAGTTCAGATGTGAACACGGTATGATATTGTTTGATGGAATTTTTGGATTGATATGTATCATGTATCTTTCTACTTCTGTGGAAGTTATTTGAAGAGTACCCCATGGTTGGAATCCTTGATATGTGACTGGTGTTTCTACTTCTATGTTAGTCCTGTTATGATTTCGGTCGATATTGACTCAGTGAGAGTCCTTGACAGGTATCTAGTATTTTAATTTCATTCAAAGCTGGGTTATGAATGCTGTTGTTATTATGAATACTAAATGTTATTAACTTTGGTGGAGACACTGAAAAGTAATTTATGTTGTAACATCTGTAGGAGTTCTTGCTGTGAGTACTTTTGGTATTCTTGATTTGTTGACATATGAATTCAACTTCAAATGAAACCTTTAATTTAAGTATTGGTTGAATTTGGCACTGTTCGAGCCCATGTTATGTTGTATGTTGGTTCGATTCTCGATTTTTGTCCTTGCTTTGTTTTAGTAGGGATTAAATTGAACTGAATGTTGATGTGAGTTTTGACTCAGTGGGACTGTTCTTGTGTTTGAACATGATTACGTCTTCTGTTGCATGGATATCTAGTCTTGAGCTTGACTGAACTAAGGAGCTGTCGACTGCACCTCGACAGGCGATGGCATTGAATATCTTTTTGTTTGTCGCTTCGTATGGAAGGTCATGTGGAGTCTATTTGATAGATATTCATCACTGTTTTGGCGTGAGAGCTACTTTACTTCTAGTAAGCTACAGGAGTTTGTTATATTTAAACTTTAACAAAATTGTGGTTCTTCTTGTGGCTCGTCTAACTTATTCGTATGCATATAAGGTGAATGCTTTACTTTCGAGGGGACGGTACAGTCATGAGCTTGCTGGAAGGGAAATAGGAATGACTCGTTTTCTTTCTCTTCTGTTGTAAAGTATATGTTGTTATATTTTTTAACTAACCATTGGAACTGTTTTAACATCTTGATGGAATCATGATTTGTTATGATATTCATTTTACTATGTTGAATGTAATGATCTGTCTAATGTTTGCTGTCCTTGGAATTCAGATGGATAGTTGTTTGGGATACTTTCATTCTTCTTGATTTCTAATATTTTGATGAAATATTTGAAAAGTATTTAGGACTATTCAGTAACGATAATATGAGTTACGCATTTATAGACATGTTTGTATTACAAAAGAATAGTCTGAAATATGTTTACTTGTTTGGTGAAATGATCTCATTTAAACAGGTTGTTTAATGAAAATAGTTGGTGGATTGCAATTGTTTTAAGAGTTAGTGCTTATCATGCTTAGTTCATCGAACTGACCCATGTTGACAATTTTTGCAGATGGTTGCAGTAAGTGGTAAAAGCACGCAGATCTGATAGGATGTTCAGATTGTTTAATTTGGTTTTATGATGAATTACATCTTGATTCTCTAAATTTACTATATGAGGAAAGATGTTCTTTTTCTGTAGAAATATTGTATCAAGTATGCGGAATGCATAAAATGTATTTGATTAACCTGAAGGGAATAGAGAGAGATATTTGTTACTTATGTGTTTGTATTCTTATCTTGATAGTTTGACCTTCTTCGGTTCAAAGATCTTGAGAGCATTGTTATTATTGTATAATTTGGAGACTTTCGTGATTATCAATGTAAGATTGCAAGAATAAGTGACTGAATACTTATGATTGTTTAGTAGTTCTAGTATGTTCTATCTAAAGCTAAAATTGGAATTTAGATCACTGTCTTTCTGGAAGCTCAGGTTAAAATAAACTTGAGCAAGAAGTTAAACAAGATGAATAAATTATTACTTCCTAGTCTTGACCTAAGTCAAGAAAACGTTTAATTGGATTCTTAATCACTATATCTCGATATTAATAAGTAAGATATAAATTCAGTTATGAGAACTAATATAAACCTAAAAAGGGTTTGGTTAGCAATCTCATGTGAAGGATGAGAGTAATTGTTCAATTTTGTTGATATAGAATTATGTATATTTGATGGGACCTCTAGTCTTAATAACTTCTCTTGTGTATTGGGTTTTATTAAGAAAGGTCATTCTAAGGTGAGGAACCCAGGGATTGGGAAAGGCTAGCCTTAGGGGAATGTCTTTTAGTATAATTTAAACTCAACGTGCGTAACACTTATTAGTAAGTAGATCTTTTCGAGGCGGATTTAAAGGTTGCCGGCACAAGTCAACTGCAGGGTTGTACCTTCGAGAAGATTAGGATCTTCTCGAAGATACAACAATGTAGGTGACTTATGACGACACCCTTTGCATTGATCATTAAGATTTACACCTTAATCACGAACAAGTTACTCTGGGACTGATTAGGAATGTGGTCACGTTATAAGGCTACCTAGGAGAATCAGGGTATCTTGACACACTGGTTTAACTAGGGTTGATCCAGTATGTCAGCGTATCCCTAGTCCTCAGAAGCATCCATATAACATTGTCACCTTACTAATCCATTTCCGAGTGAATAACTTGGGATAGGAGAAACTGACAGAAGTCAGTATAAGACATTCTACATAACATAGGAATGGGGTGAAGGACGTATTCCAGATTGACGAGTATGCCGTCAAGGAATACGAGACATAAGCATTATGTTTCAAATCTTTGGCCAAAGTATCGCAAGCTACTGATTGCGTTGTCCTAAGTCACCTAGTCTAAGGGATGAGATGCTGATGAATAATGGTAACAATTATTCAGATAGGTTCCTTAGACAGAGCATTCTGAATCCTAGATTAGGGAAGATAGACGCAAGAGGGATGTGTTAAATAAAAACGCTAACTCTTAATACACATGAATAGATCGGTAGATTACTGAGTCATGGAATGAATAGATCGGAGGTACTCTGAGTCATTACAACTGCATATGGTTATCTGTTATAAGAATGGTTGCTTTGATTTGTGAGTTCTAAATTATGTATTTAGAACTAGGAAGCATTTAAAAATAAAAATAAAAATTTACTTGTTCTAATGTTTAAAATGAAGATGTTACATGATATGTATGATTGGCTAAAGAGTTAGCCGATTGCTTGTCATAGTTAGGAAGAGGATTGGTGAAGATCTTGAGCTTGTGATTTTCATTGACTGGCGTATATGACGTAGGCTCAAGAAGCTCAATTGTATTATTATCGATAAGATCTTGAATAATATTGATATGTAGAATTCCCAATGCATTAATGATAGTTCCATTTAAAATTTTCATTGTAATTCTGATCTTTTGAATGAGATGGGTCCAGATTGAGTGGATGAGGAAGTGTAATAATATTTCTCTTGATGAATTGTGGCTATATAATATGTGGAGCACAAGGAAATTTAGTAAACGTACGATTAGGTGGTTGTCATTGAAGCTTTTCAGGATTAGATACAACATTGACAATAACTTTAACTTCAGTAGGCTTAGTAGATGGCTTAAAAGTTTATTTACTTTAAAAGTGCGTAGAAGATGAAGCTTGCTCATGATACTTAAGATTTCCTATAGATAATAGTTTAGTTTTGCATAGCTTAAGAGTATAACATAAATTATCGAATGATGGATATGTCTTGAAGATAACACTCTCCTGGAGAGGTGGTAATAGACTTTGGATAAATAAATGTTGGAGTTTAGAGTCCACGAGTACATTAGACATCTTAGGTAAGTTATTCCTATATCGTAAGACATAATCTACTAGATTCTCGTTAGATCCTTTCTTAAGTTATGTGAGTTGAGCATAAAATATCTTAGAGCCGCTATTGATAGAGAAATGAGAAAGAACAACATCAGCTACATGCATAAAATATGTTATCGAGTGGACATGTAGATCATAGAAGCAACATGTTGAATAATCTTGAAGACTGCGAGGAAAGATATTTGCTAGTAAAATGTGACCATCCGCATAATCTAGACATGCTAAAAAAAATGCTTAAAGATGCTCTTGAGGGTCACCATGGACTTTGAAAATGGGCAGCTTGGGAGTGAAGAAATTAAGAGGAAGTGCATAAGTAGAAATGGTGGGTGCGAAAGGAGTATGAAGTAGTAATGTGGAATTCAAAGATGGGGATACATGATAAGTGGCCAAATGAAGTTAACAAATTTGAGTTTCCAAATCTTGATATACAGAAGTTAAATCAGACGTCTTTGAAGAAGTGTCAGGTTGTGTATTAGAAGCATTAGGTTGAAGTATGGGAGTAATAGTAGTGGGAATGCTAAGTTGTGCATTATAAGCATTAGGTTGAATGATGGGAGCAATAATAGTGGGAATGAAAGCATGAATACGAAGGGGTTGGGTGGAGGCCATGAAAGTCAAGAAAGAACCGGCAAGAGGTACCAAAGTAGCTTCATGAGCTTTTTTAGTGGAAATCAAAGCATAAAGAATATGTGGAAGATGGGAAGGATTATCATGTAAAACTTGATGAAAAATTGTAAGCTTGTCTAATTGTTCTTGATCAACATTTGTGTCGTCATCATATGATTGCTCACTATTAGATGCTTCAATGTTTTCAAGAGGAACTTGTTGAGAATTAGTGAATTCAGCCATTGATTTAGAAGCCCTATGGGAAGATGGAGGAAGCTCGATATGCTCAAAATACCCAAAATGACCACTAGAGGTGAAATGCATAAGAAGAAAACCCTAGAAAGAAGGTTGGAATCAAGCAAAAAGTTCACCAAATGATTTAAAAAATATTGAAAATAAATGCTAAATTCTAAGTTTAGAGTAACAACACAATGATATGGCAATAAAGTACAGATCTGACCTAAGAAATAAGTAATTGAATTCAAAACCCTAACTACAAGAGAAGGGTTAAAGTACTTAGCCGATTTCGCAATAATTCCGAAGTTGTGCCGAGTTGGAAAACTGATAGAACATGAGGACAGATTATTTCAAATGAGCCCAGAAAATTGTGTGGGCATAAAAAATGCTAGGACTAGGGCGCCTAGACTAGGTCAGGGGTGCTTGGGCACCAAGGACCTTCTGTAGGCACATGTGAATTCAGAAAACCTCAAAAAGTAAATTTTATAGGGTTTCAAGATGTTCGCTAGAGTTCATCGTTAGTCACTTGTATGTTGCTAGTTGATCTTCGAGTTTGCTTGAAACATGTAAAGAGAAAGATCACCTACAAAACTCCAAAACACATCAAATCCTAATAATAAAAATATGCAAATGGGGAATCAGACTGACCTCAACGGGAACCTAACTGAGTGAACTTATGATTCGGGCACTGCACTACATTTCAAACTCCATGTAGTTTTGTGTGTTTGTGTGTGTAAAATCTGTTAGAGTAAGTATTTACCTTAGCTCATGTTCACCTAGGTACTTTATTTACCTTTATTGTATTTATCCTCATCCACTTATGTGTGTGGATATTTATTTTATCTTATTTAGATATTAGGAGATATTATCTAGTTGTTAGGTATAGTTCTTTCCTTGATCTATGGTATTGAATAGATCCTTGATGTCTAGTTCTCTCCTAAATCTATGGTCTTGACTAGTTCTTTGATGATTAGTTATTTCCTTGATTTATTTCCTTGATTCTTAGATTGTTATTCCTTGCCAAGGCCCATTCTCATTGTATTTCATCGAGTTCCATAATAATATATGATATTGCTGCTCATTTATTTACAAATATTTTACGTAAAGTTATTATGGTGAATTCCTTTCATCATATTGATCGTGGTGTTTGATTAACATTTGTGTTCCTAGCTTGGTATGATCTGGTAATTGTTCCTTTTAAAATCGCGCCCTATGTGTCTCCTGCACAAGATGTACTTGATAGCGAGAAATATATAGATGTAGAAATGTTGGTAGATGTGTGCATGGAAAAATGAACTTCCCCTCCTATGAAGTGTATGCAGAAGAATGCAGTCCCTTGTCCCTTTAATGGATGCTACATGGATGCTTTGATGCTCTTAAAATGCCTTTGGATGCAAGCTTAGGTGATAGTAATAGATGCTTAGTGCTTGCTTATTTAATATGGTCACATAACTTTGTATTTATATGATTCCCTTGTTTAATTTTTGTAATTAACCACTAAAAGTCCATCCCATAAGAAAACAAGATGCCGAACAACTAGAAAAGACCCAAAAAATGAGAGCAAGATACAAAGACGTCGGGGTGCCCACAGGGGATGGGGTGCCTAGGCGCTGACATCCTAGCTGGGCACTGGTGTCCAGATTCAAAAAAGATGACGTATCAAAAGTTAGACTGGGCAGTAGGGTGTGTAATACCAAGAAGGAAACTAGAAAGAAAGTAAAGAGGCCAAATATAGTGGTTAATTAGTACTTTTCTCAATTAGGAATCATATAAATAGTGATATGTGACTAGGACCTACAAATGTACCCAAAGTGCATGCTTTAGTGTCTAAAAAAGTGCAATCATTGAGGCGGGGTGAATCAATGAGCAATACAAATTTTCATTCACTTAAAAAATAATTGATTAACCATTCCATTAAACATTAATCATGTGTTGTCATGCAAAGGTTTAACATGAAAATTCACACTTTCAATCATGACAACTAGACCCAAATTCAAAACATTTTCTCCCGAGTCTTCTCGAAACCCTCTCCTGGTCATTTTTTTAATTGTGTCATGTCCATATTGATCTTGCAATTACAGGTGTTTAAAATGATGTGACAAGGTCAACAATCTTATTTGGTGAAATGCTTCCAATGACTAGTTCCTCAGTAGGCCTAGAAAGGCTAATTCTGACCTTCCCAAGACTGGTGTGCATCCTCTAAGATGGAATGAAATGATAAAAATCATCTGGATATAAAATTATAGATTTATGAACATATTGGAACTTATTTTGGAATATTTAGGGAAGTTTCAGAGGTTTAGGAGTAGTTGCAGTGAAAGTAGGTTTCTAAGGTATAAGGAGTGTATAGTCAAAACATGTACCTGATATTCAACAGAGGATCCCAGGAGCTCCATGATGAGTAAAGAGGCAAAAAAATACTCATTGAAAATCAATAAGGATTCCCTACATTATGGTAGTTTAAAATCTTTCACAAGACTCAATTATCTCTCAGGGCAGCTTAGTTTCAACTGACACACCTCGTTGTCTTGAGGAAAAAGGAAAAAATTCAGGGAGATGAAGGAATAATTGGAAGTTTTGACCTATCCCATTTTCTTTTAAATTCTCTTGGAAGTCAAAATCATATATGATTTCATCAAAAAATTATTCCTGGAGCTCCGGAAAGCTCATCGCCCAATTGTTCTCTCTCACATGTATGCTCTCACAGTTAGTCAATTTTACAAGAGGACACATGTCATCTCTAGGTTGAGGATATTTTTTTCATACCTCTTATACATGTCCTAAAGGGACACAAAAATTCATGCCTACTCAATATTTTACCCTTAGTTCTCCATGTGACCAACTTGCAACACTCCGGAGGGCTTATTTAGCATATTTCTAGCTCCCGCATCATGCAATAATGCAATGACACTTGGAAACACCAGGTGAAGTCACATTTTTGTGTCTCTCTTTTCCATGTCCTAAGGGGAAAGAAAAATATGCCCCTCTTTATCCCCTTTCAAGGTTCTTCCTATGCCCAAAACATGCTCCCAGGTGCTAGAATTAAACCTTCATTCATCTCCTCAAACTCAAATCCCGAAGTGACACTTGTCAAGCAGAGGCGACAGTGAATTTTCTTGCACATCTTATCCATACCCAAAGGGGAAAATAGGGATAGAAAAATTCACCCCATTCCAAGCCCTTTGCAAACCCTAACTGTGCCCTAGCTATTTCTACCCTGCCATGTGTAAATTTGAATGTCGTATGACTGTCAAAGTTGCAAAATGACTAACTGTTAAAGGGTTTCTCACTAAGTTCAAATTGGCAGCAATTTTTGAATCCATGAAACATCCAATAACCTAAAAATTCCTTAGAACACAAAATATATGTTTCCCAAGACCTTCCAAAATGACGATGACTGTGAAGGTTGAATGTTGCACATAGTTCTTCATCTAGAAATCAAAGCACGAGATCCTTGTATGAGGCGGAACACAATTGTAACTTATTGTTCTCACTTAGTTAAATTTTATTACTATCAAAGTTTCAATCCTCCATTAATTTCCACCATGACACAATAGTGAAAGGAAATTGAGGCTCATCTTTACTTCTCGAGGATCCGTTAGGCAGAATCTTTTGAAAAATAAAAGAAATGATCCCTAAAAAATCTAGTTTCATGTAAGCTAGTTTTCATGCCATGAAGTACCTATTTTTTAGGGATATTGAGGACTATTTTTTCATGATCATTCTTCCCTCCTCAAATATATTTTCAATTTCCTGAAAATCTGGCACGTAAAATCATCCAAACCTCACAGCGAGGGGTCTTCGAAAAATCTAGTTTCATGTAAACTACATTTCGCACGATGGAGGTGCTTATTTTTTGAGATATAAAGGACTGAGTTTTTCTTAGTATTCTTCCACTTTACATAATAAAATTATTAATTCACTCAATATTGCAAGCTCCGATCATTCAAAGCATCCAGAAGTAGTGAAGATGACAAATAGGGTAAAATTGGCAATTTTGCCAAAAAAAGAAAAAGAAAAAGCACTTTCTAAAAATAACAAGGCATCATCAACAAAAAATAATTGAATTTTCCAAAAGGTTAAGAGGATAAAATTTGATCAAAATAGGAAATATGTGCCAAAATAGCAAGTCATGCTCCTACCTGCTAAAAAAATAGTCTTTGTTTTGGATGCAGAAAGTTGTAGTTGCCTCTGTTTTCTCTCATCTCGTTGATTTTTGATAAACTCGCATGGTTGTAAGGTGTTTGCATATCTCAAACTAGGAAAATCAATCTTTATAGGGATTCTAAAGCATCATTCTAATCTCAATTATTTCTAAAATCAAAGTCGAGTATATCAAGGTGCAACAGGTAAGAGCCATAGACACTGGGAAATTAGAAAGGATTCAAAAGGTATCAAGGAATCCATTGATTCATCAGATGATGTCATCATGTTCATCATATGAAGTCATCATCATCTCATCAAGGTGAGCTGGGTGATCTAGGTGAGCTTAGTGCCCTAGTTGAGGTAAGTTAGGTAAGCTCAATGAGATGGGAGCGCTAGTGATACAAATTAGACTTCATTTCATACATATATTCAACTATCAAGATGCTTACAAACATATACTTTCACTTCAAGTCTGCATGAGAGGATATTAGCAAGCCTAGATGGCTTTAAAACTTTGAAAATTGATAAATCACATTAAATATAGTTTCATTACAATCATCCCATGCCTTATCATCCTTAACATTATCATTTCAACTCCCTAAATCATCTCTCTTCATTAAGAATTCATAAACACTCACCATCCTTCCTATGGCTCTTGGTCTCTTGTACTATTCCTTGCTCATTGCATATACCTTTGCCTTTCAAAGCCTCTATTCTTTGTGCCCCTACTTTCATAACTCAGAACATAGTTAGACTGACCACAAAAGAATTCAAACAACCAAAATCACATGACCCCATTTGGTTTGTCAAAACTATCCTTAAGTCTTCTTCACTACTCATTCACCTAATACAACATTGTTAGGTTTTTTGGTCTCTTTATGTTCTTATAGCTCATATAACCTATTTCAACACTTCCAAAAACATTATGTCCACCTTGAAGCCACCTCAAAAGGTCTCAAACAACAATGTTCACCCCATCACCTCCAAGATTGCCTTCTAGGCTCTTAAGACAAGTATATTGGTGTATGCAAGGTTAAATAATTCTAGGCCAATACATTATAATAGGAAAACCTCATTTGGATTCTTCTAACACCCCTGAAATGCTTAAAAAATACCAGGCTTTAACTCACAAAACTCTTCTAGCAATCACTCATTTTCTCTTGATAACTTACAAGGACTAACTAGCCCTGTCTACACCCACTGTAATCCTTATCTCCACTTGTATGGGGTTTCAAAGGGTAACCAAAGCACATCCTAGGTAACCAAAGCACATCTTAACACCCATTAAGATATTTATACTACCTTATGAGTTTCACTTCTTAGATCAAGATATAAATCTTGGTCTATTTATAAAAGGACCTCTATAACTAGGTCTTCTATTGGAACACACTGTTCTGGAATGGATTGTCATGAAAAGCTTTAGTTTTAGCACTTAGTTTTGCAAAATTCCTTTACAATATTCTTCTAGGATTGGTTAGTATAGTATCTTGAGAGTTTTAGAGAAAAAGGAATCGATTAAGGTCTTCAAAATGAAAGCCCTATCCTAGCTTGATTATATGCAACAATACACACCCGAGAGAATGCAAATGGTTATAACTTTGTTGTCTTTTGGATTTGTGATCTTAAACTTCTCTAGCATGATTGTTGCAGCTCCAAATCCCTTTCTATTTTAGTATATATCCTTCAAATGAAGTGTGAGCTAGATAAGAGGTAACAACTCACTATAAAAATTGTGCATCTACGTTGGAAGTAGGGTATTGAAACCCTCAAGTTAACTGTGGGAGAAGTTTCAATTTTTCTATCCATAAAAGCCTTCATTCACAACTGAATCTCCATGTTTAAAATATACCCTCAATGCATGGACATCATTTTTAACCTCTACAATAGTTCTAACCTTGCTTGATTGCTAGTACACAACTACAATCTCTTATTCTTAGCTCTTTCTAATGTGTATGACACTGTAGACACAAAATCACACACTTTGAGTCATTATTTAGTCCCGATCTCATACTACTATTCATATGGTTCTTAAGTGAAAGTGTAATAATTAACCTATGTCTTTGGCCATATTACATTGCTTTCTATCGTTATTTTTGATCTTACACCCATACTTTCCCTATCAGTACTTTTATATTGTGTATTTCTTATCTCTGACTAGGGCCCCAACCAAGACTGGGGTGCCACATATGCCTTGGTCCCCTTTGGGTGTGTTGATCCTCTTTGTAATTTCTTCTCACTTTTTGGGCACTTTCTAGCCATTTGAGCTTCTTATATTTTTGGTGTTCGGCCTTTTCAAGGTTAATTATGAAATTAAAGAAAGATAACCATATAAATGTAAAGTTATGTGACCATAATGAGGTACCAAGCACTAAACACTTACTATCACCACCTAAGGTTGCATCCATCAAAGGAATCTATAGTTACATTTACATCCATCTAGCTCCATCACAAAGCACACAAGGCTGGTTCATCTGCATCACACTTCATAGGAGGGGAGTCTATTGTTTCCATGCACACATTTACTACATTTTACATCTAGTTATTAACTCGCCACTTCACAAAGTGTGGCTGGTATAAGAACACCTAGGGTGCAATTACACACATATACGTAGAAATATATTGGGTATGATATGTAGAATAATGATCAGTAGTAAGTCCACCATTGTGGCAGTTAAGGACAGTCTGACCCCTTCATATACATCTTTATTTTTATGGTTTTGATGATTTATCTAGGGTTTCACAGGTGATTTTTCTATTGTAAGTTTACTAGTGATCATACAACGACATTCACATGATAGGAAATGAACACAAGTTAACATCTAGTGACACTTCAGAGGAGGTTCCCTATCCATTTTAGCAGACCAAGGAGCCCATATCTCAAATCGGTGCATCCCAAGTGCCCCTATCCTCCTCTAGGTGCCCCAATCTAGCTAGGTTGTCCAAATTTGCACTTTTTCAGGCTCATGTGTGAAGGTTTCTTCCTCGTGTTCATCTGGTCTTAACTGTGACATCATCAAATCAGCTAAAGCATTCTTAACCCTCTTTACACATTTGGGTTTCACATTAAATTACTTATATTGCTTGAGTATTATTTCAATATTTTATTACTTCATTTATTTAGTTATTTTACTACTCCTATAGCATTATATTACACTAGAATATTCATATTTTAGTTTAATCAGACACTAACATGAAGAGGTTACATCCTTGAGCACACAAGTACCATCAAACCAACATAAACCAATACATACACACCTCTATTGACTTGAAGCATCCACATTTACCTTGGTATAGATTGTCACAGTAGTATTATAACAGTCAAGCATTCTTTCATACACCAATACAGATCATTTGTCAATCAATAAATAAAAAACCCTTATGGAATGTAAATAAGATCATTAAAGGATCAAAAATTTTGGTTTATCACAATCAATCACACTATGTAAAACTCAGAACTATTCATCAAGAGACAAAGTGCACACACACACACAAACACGCGCGCGCACACACACATAGTATATCCATTTTCACTGTAAATCTTCAAACAAACACATAGTTCCTCTTTTCTTCTCCATTACTTCTTTCTTTCCATCCTCCATATGAGGAACAAGCTTCCAAAAACTAAATACCACTACTATATTCAAAATATACCTACTACTAGATGTTTCCTAACTGTCACATTGTGACCTTTGGACTTCCCTTTTTCTTCTAGAGGAAAAACTGTCATTTTACTCTAACTTAAGCATGTTTAATGACTCACTGCCACATGATGACTTATTACACATGTCTTACATCTCACTAAAACACCTAATAAACCCTTAATCAACCTCTAGAACACTCTTAGACCTCAATTTACTTGTTCAAAGTCATGAAAAGTCATTTTACAACATTTTTGAATGTATTTGAAGGGAACTAACAATATTCAAATTTGAACTAATGGACCACCTAGCTCTCATGCTTGTACCACAGTTCCTACACTAGAATTTTGATTTTCCAATTGGAGGTTCTTGAAGATGCTCATGCATCATATTCCTAAGGGGGATAAATTTAAGCTCCATTTTATTTTTCTTCATCCAATTTCTTAGCATTCCTAAATTCCTTTCTTTTCTGTTGTTCTTGAGTTCATATTTGTGTTCTTTGACTTGCTTTTTCTCTATCCTTTCTTGGTTGGTTGGTTGGTTGCTTGCTTGATTTATCACCTAATGTAGCCTATAATATACCCACAAAAACCCAAGGCATGTTGGCATATGACTCAACCTGAACTGAGCACTCACCCGAAGCGCTGCAAGGGTACCAGGTTCCTCTTAGTGAAGCTTGTCCGAGATGTTAGCATGAATGAATGTATATTTCATATCCATGATAGATAATTGATTAAACCACAGTGCATAACCCAGATCTAGATCTTAACCATAATTAAGATTAACTAAACAATTACTATAATCAGATTTACCATACAATATCCATGCTTAGTTACATCCAACACCATTATCCAACCAATAAGATCCATTATATTAAATACTACAAAACACATAAGCTTCATACATCATAATAATGTCACCATGAGTCATGCACGCGTACAAACCAACAACATAACTCTACAAAACATTTGATCCCTAAACTATGCAAATCAATACATATTTATAGGGGTGGAGACTTTCCCTTCACCGCCCATGCATCTTTAAAAATAGGCTACATGCTAATAATAGCCATGCACCTTTACATGAGAATACAAAAGCATGCAGATGCTAATAATAGATTTTCTATAGTTAACTCCTAGTTCAAATCCTATTTTTAGTGTAAAACCCTACATGGCGCTCGACCTTTTGTTAGCCCAAAATAACCTTAGCGTAGTCTGAAAGTCTTCATATCATTACATGTTCCACACTCCATGTCCAAAAATAACCATATGCTGAAAACGGCTAAGTCCCGATCCTGGGCGCGCCTTGCCTCACTACACTCCCGCATGTGCACTTTCGTGCCCTATGTTTGTACACATCCAAACCTTATGTGCTTACAAAAATTAAGCTATACTTCTCATCCAAACATTACCCCATACTAAATGGATTATGTCACCCCTGACAATGGATAATCACAACTTATCCCTCCAAAATTTAAATAACGATGAATGAAAGAATGAAAGGACTACTACCACAAAAAGTAAGTCAGCCTACTTGGTATCTCACTCTTCTACTGGCAGGATCAACTCTGGATATTCATTCTAGACTTCTGCCTCTAATGCATACCAATCACTCAACACTTTATTCGCCTTATCCAGAATGTCCACAACTACAGCCTCTAATTCGTCAAAAGTCATCTTACCACCTTTGTTCTATAAAATCCTAAGAATATTGGCAATGCTCGAGATCACACCTTCCATCACATCTATATTTTCCACAACGAGCTTCCCAATTTCCTTAATTCTTTCCTTGTGCAAAATCCTGGCAGCCTCAAGCGCATTACGCTTGTTTTCTACCAGCGTAACTCTATCTATGCACCCAAGTGTTTCATCCTTGGCTGCCTGAAGGACCTCATCTTCTTCCACTAGAGTCCTTATCTTGATGATTACATCTGGCATTGCACACATAGTCAATGCCATATCTGCTTTCTTCAATTCATCTTTTAAAGCCTGCATAATGGACTCATAACTTGCAATTTTCCTTGCAATGGCGGCTTTGGCTCTCACTGCCTCTTCTGCAACATCTTTTGGTCTTGGCAGGTGCATTGGTAGCTCTTCTAAAAACAATTAAACTGTTGTGTGTAAATAATGAAGAGAAGACAAAAACTCTTTTGGTACCTTATCTTGCAAATCAGGCCACTTCTCCATAACCCCATCAACAATTTATTCAGCCATCTTCAGAATTGTCTGTGTTTCTACTTCAACCTTCTCCTTTTCCTCTATAAGGCACTTTATTTATGTGTCTTTATCTTTTTTATCCTCCAAAAGCATATGAATAGTTGTTGCTTTATCAATGTTTATGCGCACAACTTCGGTAGGCACCTTAGTTAGAGCATTGCTCACATGTTCATATGAAAACAAAGTCGACTTTATAGTGACATGGAAGGAGTGTGACAACTTCCTCATCCTCCACAATAGACATGAATCCTAATAAACATCAAAGTTTGGTTTGTCTACATGAGTATGCATACTCCATGAAAACTGTTTGTGAGTACACATGTTGATCATCTCTGGGTCCATCATCTTCCAACCATACAACTGCTCCTTTGCCACTATAATCTGAAATCTGGTTCAAACAATTTTTGTGCACGTCATCAATGTATCCAATAGTTTATATTCTCACCACTTTCCTCCTTGTGCACCCTAGTGCATTCCTCCTCATGATCCTGTGTCTCAGTGTCAATGTTCTGTTGCTCTTCTTCTTCCTCTCTAGTCTGCTTAATAGGTGTCACAATCTCTATGTCTCCACCAACATTACTTTCCTCCTCATTCCCCTGGGCACATGTACTCCCAGCCTCCTCATCAAACACAAGCTATTCCCTTTCTAAATGCTCATCTTCTCTTTCTTCCATGCTTGGTGTCATAGTATCTTCATGCACGCTCTCATGCAAGGTCTTCTCTTCTTCACTATCCTTGACTAGAACATACCTTTCATGCTTCTTCCTCCTTTCCTCTGAGTCGTTCACTAAAGTGACGCGCAGTGATCTTCAAACTGGATGTGATGATCCAACACCAGTATCAATACATTTTCTCCTTTTGTGCAACACCTTCCCACTGTGATCTAGCCTAGTGTTGTCTCCTTGTTCCTCTTTAGACTTTCTAAAACATTATGTAACCCTTCCAAAACTACTTCTTTCGTTTGCGGTGGTGTTTTTTCCACAGGCTTCCTGGTGCCCACTGTCTGCTTATGTTTTGGAGGACCTAACAAAGATATGTCCTCTCCTGTAATCACTTTTCCATCCTTAAAGCGCATCCTTAGGTAGACATAGGCACACACCAATGCAATATTCCCCATGGCCAAAGTCTCCGAAGTTATGTCAATATTGTTTGTTTCAAGTTTCTACATATGCCTCCTTGTTAGGCCACACATAGATCTTACACAAGATATGAATATCTGCATCTACCTTGTCTACATAAAACAATAGTTTACGCACGTTATGTAACCTATTCACAAAATCTTTAAAATATCACACAGTGAAAGTGAAGGGCAACTTACACTAAGGGATCTTCTCGCCTGTCTTCATGTAGAACCACCCCAAATTGAAGTGTTGGTATACTGTGAATTCATCCTGTCCATCCAACACTATAGGTAGCTCGTGCGGATGCATCATTCCCCTTTAAATGCACTCGGCGCAACCTTTTAAACCACTTCTATTGCCTCTCTTTGTAAGTATTCGATATGGAGCCGCACAAAGTATACTTCGTAAATTTCTTTACCGTCAATTTATGTTCCATAAGGAACTCCCAAACTTTCTCCTTTGGCCCATCAGGCACGCCAATTTCACTGAATACAAGTAAAATAAAGATGACGCCCCAAGTAATTTTGTCACCTTTATTTGCCTAGACACATGCCTCAGCCGCTAAGCATTCTGCAATATATCTGATGATATTGTAGTAGGTTTTGTTTGCCATGTTGTGCGCTATGTGAAGCCAGCTCTAGTTTACCTTTGTCCAAATCTCTAAAGCACCTAACTTGTAACCCACTAAGCGCACCACAACCCTTATAGCTAAATCATCAATATTTTTCACTTTGAATGCTCTACCCCCCTTCTTGTACTTAGGCATAGTGGTCGTTTTATCAATACCTTCATCATCAGATAAATCTCCAGTAATCTCCCGACCTGATTTACGCAACCCGGTCACATTACTAATCAACTTAGTGGTAATCCCCATTCTTCTTCCTTTGAAATAGAAAAAGTCATCATGTACTCGTGACATGAGCCACTAGTACAACTGCTCGGGCTTCCTAAAATATGACAACTTGAGAAGTTGCATGACCCCTACACTTTCCAACAATTTTTTTACACCATTGTCCAAAACCCTAACTCCATCTTCCATCCTCTGATTAGTCCTGCAAATGGCCTCAGTGGTGATATCCTTTATATTATTATCAAAATGATGATTGAAATTAGAGATCTTGTACCTGGTACTCTTCTTCATCCATAATCATGTTTCAATCACACCTTCAAGATAAAACATCTTGGCCAACCATTTGTTACTTCTACAGAGGCCTCTTCTTTGACAACTGGGGCTCTTCGCGGTGCCATATTTCCTCTTTCACTTATAGGAACATTATGTAACCTCAAAATTATTACCTTTTTATCTCACGTACCTCTAATGCAAATCAAACCCTTCGATCCATTAAACCCTAGCTGTAAAACTACCTTCTTTAAACCCTAAGTGTATGAACTTCACCTTAGGGCACACACAATAATGCCTAAACCTCTATTCCACACTTGTGTCCCAACAACAATGTGCTTTGATCCTGTTTGGTTTGTCAATCCGTAGCTTACTCTTCATCCTTAGCTCTAGTTCACACTTTGCACTTGATTACTCAATAATGCAAAGTAAGAATGACGTTGCAAATGAAAAAATTATAGAAAATTTAAAAAATTCTTCACAATAATTGCTCTAAATTACCACCACATGCGACATTAATTCTACATCTATGCTTCTCCATGCATCACACCTTGTCTACCGTGCCTAAAATTTCCACGCCAAAATCATAACCTTTCGATGCATGTATTACTTCCCTGTCATAGATCTCCTCTACCCACGCTTCCCTGCACCAAATTACTTATCCAATGTGACCCTTCTCAAGTAGTCTCAAATGCTACAGCCTACCTCGCATTATATTGAGTGTCCATCCTCCACATGTGGTCTTAAAATTGAGGAATGCCTCTGAATTTTATTTTTCTAAATTGTCCCTTCTCTAATTACCTGTGAGTTTTTCTTTATCATGCACCACAATCTAAAACAAAGCACCAGTCAATCCTTCTTAATCCACCCCACACTAAGGGTATGTTCGGTCCTCTGCATAGTAAACCACTTAGATAGTAATCAGCTTTGGGTGTGCAAGCGTGCTTATTACACAAAACACTAAACTAAATTGACAAAGCATAGAAACGCTGAAAGGAAACACATATAAAATAAATGCATTAAGGAAAAAATATTCTAATGGAAATACTGCCTTATTACAAACACCGAGAAGACTTATTTATAGTAGGGCTTCAACCTACTCTTGTTGAAGTAACCAGACAACCATGTTCCATCCAACGCCTCTAACTAGAAAGCACCTGAATCAAGTATATAAGTGATAACATATGGTCCCAACCAATGCACCTTAAGCTTTCTAGGGTGGCGCAATTTTTTTGAATCATACAAAAGTACCATTTGTTCAACCTCAAGCTTCTTTTCCTTGATGTGCCTATCATGTCATGCCTTCTACCTGGATTTTTCTTTCTTCTGACTCCATCTTGCTATGGCATGCCTCTCATCCAATTGTATCAGCTTGTCAATTCATTCTTCCAGTGCTTTCTCATCAGCCAGACCTCCTGCGTGTGCAATACACAAAGAAGGTAGCATGAATTCCATTGGTAGAACTGCCTCTGCACCAAACACCAACTGAAAGGGTGTTACTTTATTCAACCTCTTGTAGGTTTTCATGTATGCTCAAAGTATAGTAGAGAATTTATCATCCTAATATCTCCTTCCAACATCACATTTTTTTGTCAATGTATGGCTCAATATTTCGTTGAAGGACTCAACAGTTCCATTTTCTAGAGGTTGATAAGGTGTTTTGCTATGGTGTGCAACCATAAATTCATCCAGTAATATCCTGATAGTCTCATTAAGGAAATGAGTACCCCTATCACTTGCTAAACTTAAAGGGCATCCATACCTGTTGATAACATTTTCCCACAGAAAACTTGCTACAGTAGTTGTGTAATCCTTTGTAGGTGTCGCTTCTTCCCACCTTGTAAGATAGTCTGTACAAGTTATAATGTATTATGATCATGTCCTACGTGTGGACTGGGAGATAGGGCCCACAAATTCAATTTCCCACTTCTCAAAAGGTTTTGCGCTAGTAATAGGCCTCAAAGGCATTTCATCTCTATGCCTAGGCTTCCCAAGGTGCTAAAAATGGTCACATGCCTTATAATACTCTTTACAATCCTTGTATAATGTTTCCCACCATAGACCAGCTAATAGAATCTTGTGCACAATGGCATTTCCTACATAGTGTCCACCAGCAATACCGCCATGAGCCTCCTCCATAATTGCTTTGCGCTCATGCTCAAGTACACACCGGTGCAAATATTCATCTCGACCTAATTTGTATAAGTCTCCATTGATCAACATGTAAGGGGTGATGCGAATGGAAAGTTGTTTCTTCTCCAAAGCCTTCATTCCCTCAGGTGCCACACCTATGTGTAAAAAGACAACAATGTCCTCTAAGTTCGAGGGTGCGTAGTTTAACATGAACAAATTTACATCTGGCATTATATCCTCAATGCTCTATGCATCCTCTCCAGATTAAATCCTTGATTAATGGTCTAGACCAGAATTTCTCGTACCTGACTCGACCACCATTGTGAAATTGGACTCTTGAAATAATAGAATCCAATGACATATGTGCCCTTGTAAAATGAGCTTATTTACCAAATACTTTAATGTCATATGGTTTGTATAAAAGATGAATGAGGTAGCAAAGAAACATTGTCAAAACTTATGGAGTGCATGGATCATAGACAATGCCTTGTGCTATGTAGTTGTGTAATTCTATTTTGCTGGAGTCAATTTTCTCCTCGTAAAGTAAATAGGATGATCAATAATCCCTTCTCCTGGCTGGGCTAGTACAACACCAATGGCCTTGCCAGAGGTGTCTACATGAACGTGAAAAGGTTTGGACCATGAAGTAAAGCACAAAATAGGCGTTGTAGTAAGCCTTACTTTCAGAGTCTCAAATGTGCGCTGCTGCGCTTCACCATAATAGAACTTTCATTTTCCTTTTAATAATTCCTCTAGGGGCACTAAGATCTTAGCATTACCTTTGATAAAATTCTTGTAATATCCTATGTGCCCCAAGAATCCTTGCACCTCACTTTGGCTAGTAGGTTCTTCTAAGCCCAAAATCACAACTTTAACAAGATCTACTAGCAATAACTCCTTATAGATGATGCGTCCCAATGAAATTCCAAAGGGTGTGGTTAATACACACTTCTTAATATTTAAAAAGATTCTCAACCACTGAAAGCTCTCAAAAATTAGACTCAAATATTCACAGGGATCCTTCACAAGCCCATAGACTGTCCAATCTATTAGGAAATAATGGATAAAATAAGCAGAATAATCCCTCACAGAATCACAACAGTAGAAACTAATATGTAGAAACTATTAAAAATCTCAAATAAAAGTGCAGAATAAAATAACACAACACAAAGAGACAATATTTAACATGGTTCACCCAATTTGGGCTACATCCACAAAGAATCACTTGCTCAGATTTTATTGCAAGCCACCACTCTCTCAATACAATACCCATATCCATTTGGATCTATGCTCAACAAACTCTACAGATTTCACAGCCAAATTCAAAACACATTTGCAATGTTTTCATTATATCTACCATATGCACAAAACCATATAAATAGACAACTGCTTAAGTAGTTTTACAAAACTGTGGGTATTAAAACCATGGGCCAAAACCGTCCCATAAACCTATGGGTCAAAAAACCCGCCCATATGAGAAAATCATGTTTCCTGATGTATCGAGCACATTTTAAGGCCCAAAAAAAACCCCGGTGAGACAACTATGGAAAGTGTATAGTACTCTTAGTGTATAGTCTTTAACACTTTCTCACAGTTTTCCTCTGAGCAAGCTTCTCAACCCTTCACTAGTTTCCATGAAGACCAACCAAAGCTGAACACAGCTTCAATTTTTCCCCTGTGACCACCTTGGTCATTATGTCTGCAGGATTCTGACTGGTATGGATCTTCTCCAGCTTCAACTTCTCTTCCTTCAAAGCTATCCTGATGAAATAGTACCTTAACTGTATATGTTTCATCCTAGAGTGGAAAGAAGAGTTCTTAGCTAGGTGTATAACACTCTGAATATCACTATACAACTTTCCTTCCTCCTTCTTATGCCCCAACTCCTCAAGAAATTTTTGTAACCAAATCATTTCTTTGCTTGCCTCTTTGGTAGCAACATACTTAGCCTCTGTGGTTGACAAAGCCACCAACTTTTGTAGTCATGAAATCTAACTCACTGATGTCCCACCTACAATGTAAACATAACTTGTCGTGCTCCTCTTGCTGTCTACATCTCCAGCCATATCTAAATCTACATAACCACACAAAGTGGTGTCTGATCCACTGTAGCACAAAATATTCCCCATCGTCCCTCTCAAATACCAAAGGATCCACTTTAATGCCTGTCAATGATCTCTACCCAGATCACTCATAATTCTACTCACCACTCCCACTGCATGGGAAATATCAGGCCTAGTGCTCACCACAGCATACATCAAACTTCCAACCACTGATGAGTAAGGTACCTTGGACATCTGGTTTCTTTCCTGCTCTGTCTTGGGACACTGTTCCTTTGATAACTTGAAATGGCCTGCCAAAGGAGTTTAACATCCTGCATATTAAACCTCTCTAAGACCTTCTTAATGTACTCTTCCTGAGATAAAGTTATCTTCCATTCCTTCCTATCCCGAGATATTCTTATACCAAGGATTTGTTTGGCTGCCCCTAAATCCTTCATAGCAAAGGATTCACTTAGCTGCTTCTTGAGTACTTTTATTTCTTGCATGTTTTTACCTGCAACCAACATGTCATCCACATACAGACACAGGATAATATAACTGCCATCCTCAAATTTCTTTGTATACACGCAATGATCAGAATGACCTCTAATATAACCTTGCTCCATCATGAAGCTATCAAATTTCTTATATCATTGACATGGAGCTTGTTTCAAGCCATACAAACTTTTCTTCAGTTTGCACACCATCTCCTCTTTACCTTTGACCTCATAGCCCTATGGTTGCTACATATATAGTTCCTCCTCCAAATCACCATGGAGAAATGTAGTTTTTACATCAAGCTGCTCTAAGTGCAAGTCTTCTGCTACAACTATTCCAAGATCAGTTCTAATAGAAGTCATTTTTACTACAGGAGAAAAACTCTCATCAAAATCTATACCTTTTTTCTATGTAAACCCCTTAACCACCAACTAGGCCTTGTATCTTTTCTTGCCTCCTTCTTCCTCTTTGACTCTAAACACCCACTTGTTCTATAATGCTCTTTTACCTTAGGGTAGCTTCACCAAATCCCATGTCTGGTTCTCCATGAGAGCCTGATGCTCCTCATCCATGGCTTGCTCCCACTTCTTCCTGGAATCTAATTGCATTAATTCATCAAAGCTCTCTAGCTCTCCACTATCAGCGAGTAATAAATAATAAAGAGAAGGAGAAAAATGTTCAGGTTCTCTTCTTACCCTAGAAGACCTCCTCAATATAGGAGTTTGGAGTTTCTATTGAGGAGGTTCCTGAACTGATTCATGTGTCACTTTTCCATCCGGAAGATCCTCTACCGCTGCATATTCTTTCTTGGATTCTTCCCTATTTTCCTGCAACTATTACTTATACATGACTTTCTCATTAAAGACCACATCCCTAGATTGAATGATTTTCTTATCCTTAATACTCCAACATTTATATCCAAAGTCATCACCACCATAACCAATGAAAGTACATTTTTTTGATTTAGCCTCTAGCTTGGTCCTCTCATCCTTGTCTATATGAATAAACACCTCACATCCAAAGACTCTAAGAAATGAATAATCAAATTTCTTACCATACCAATCCTCCTCAGGTATGCCTCCATCCAAGGCACTTGAGGGTCCTCTATTTATCAAGTACATAGCTGTGCTCACCGCTTTTTCCCAAAAAGAAAGAGGTAGTCTTGCATGTAACCTCATGCTCCTAGCACGTCCCAATATTGTCCTGTTCATCCTTTCTGACACCCCATTATGCTGCGGAGTTCCTGGAACTATCTTTTTCCTATGGATTCCATTCTTAGAATAGTAATCATCAAATTCATTACTGCAATACTTCCCTCCATTATCTAACCTGAGACATTTTAGCTTAAGACCTGTTTCATTCTCTACCAAGGCTTTCCATTTAACAAAAGTGTCAAATACATCAGATTTGTTTCTAATACAATAAACCCAAACTTTCCTTGTTGCATCATCAATAAAATTAACATAATAACTTGAACCCCCAAGAGATGATACCTGAGATTGCCCCCACACATCAGAATGCACCAACTCTAACTTACTCTCTTTCTTTGTAGGTCCAACCTTGAGAAACCTTACTCACTACTGTTTCCCATATATGTAGTCCTCACAGAACTCCAAACCTATTTTTGTATATCCAAACAAATCCTTCTTTATGATCTCCATGCCCTTATGGCTCCTATGACTGAGCCTATAGTGCCACAATGTTGTACCTACTTCTGAAGCCACAAGATTACAAACATTAGTGCTATAAGTGGTTAAATACAAGGTTCCAACCTTCTTACCTCTTGCCACCACAAGAGCACCCTTGGTAACCTTCCAAGAGTCAGCTGTAAATATCACAATACAACCATCACTTCCCAACTGCCTTGCTGATATGAAATTTCATCTTAATGTAGGCACATGTCTGACATCCTTCAATAGCCAAGTATTCCCATTTTACATCTTAACCTGAACAGAACCTTTTCCAACTATGCTGCAAGGCTCATCATCACCAAGAAAAACATGCCCAAAATCTCCTTGAACATAATCAACAAAATAATGCCTATGTGGAGTAGCATGGAAAGAAGCCCCTGAATCTAAAACCCAAGATTTAGTAATACTATGCAAAGAAAGAATCAAAGCATCCTGACATACATTACTCGTTGCCACATTTGCCTCCTTGTTTTCTTCCTATTGTTTCTTCTTGCCCTGAAGCTCCCAACAGTCCTTCTTTGCATGCCCAGACTTTCCACAATGCCAACATACTATCTTGCTTTTGGATTTTGAACTTGCCTGATCCTTTGATTTTCCACATCTTCCTCTATTATTTTGTCTCCCTCTTGTTTCCACTGTCAAAATATTCCCTAAAGTAGAAGATTCACCAGAGCTTTTTCTTCACATTTCCTCACTTAGAATCACCCCTACAACATCCTCAAACTTCAACTTTGAGTTAGCTGGAACTAAGTTGCTTACTACCATTACCAGGCTAGTCCAACTCTTAGGTAAAGAGAACAGAACTAATAAATCCCTAACTTCTTCATCGAATTCTATTGTAACTGAAGCTAGCATATTTACAACCATATTAAAATCATTTAGATGATCTACTACTAAACCATTCTCAAACATCTTTATATTAAACAAATTTTTCATTAAAAATATCTTATTAGAGGTAGAGGGTTTTTCATACAATTTCCCTAATGCATCCATCAGTTCTTTTGTAGTCTTTTCCTTTAAAACATTAAATAATACCGAAGATGCAAGACACAGCCGGATTGTCCCAAGTGCCTTCCTATCCAACAAATCCCATTCCGCATCTGTCATGCTCGAGGGTTTTTTCACCTTCTCAGACAACAGAATATAAAGATCCTTCTGATAAAGGTAATCTTCCATCTGCATCTTCCAAAGACTGAAATTCTACCCGTTGAATTTATCAACCCTAGATCTTCCATCATCTGCCATAGCTCCAACTCAAGATAAAAATTTCCCTACGGTTCAACACTTCAACAAACCAAACTAGGTTTTGATACCAATTGTTAGGAAATAAGGGATAAAATATGTGGAATAATCCCTCACAGAATCACAACAGTAGAAACTAATATTCAGAAAATATTACAGATCTCAAATAAAAGTGCAGAATAAAATAACACAACACAAGTGTTAGGAATATCTATGTTGTAGTGTGAACATAGAATATTATGTAAGTGATTATATTATCTAGGATAATATAATATGTGTTGTAACAATTAATTACATTATTGTAAATGTAATTATGAGTGGGTGAGTAAATATTGTTATGAGTTGTTGAGTAAACAAATCATTAACAATATTAGTTTTGTGAGAAAACAAAATCTCACGTATAATAGCATGGAGTTGTTTTAGGAGTTATGTGTGGAGATATTTATGGAGATTATATCTCCTTAAATATAGGAACAACATCTCCTATTTAAATGGATGTAATACTTCCTATGTATTGAGAAAGAATAAAGATATTTGACATGGTTCACCTAATTTGGGCCACATCTACAAAGAATCACTTGCTCATATTTTATTACAAGTCACTGGTCTCTCAATACAATACCCATATCCATTTGGAGCTATGCTCAACAAACTCTACAGAATTCACAGTTGAATTCAAAACACATCTGCAATGTTTTCATTATATCTACCATATGTACAAAACCATATAAATAGAGAACTACTTAAGCAGTTTTACAAAACCGTGGGTATCAAAACCATGGGCCAAAACCGTCCCATAAACCTATGGGTCAAAAAACCCACCCATATGAGAAAATCACATGTTTCCCTATATATCGGGCACGTTTTAAGGCCCAAAAAAAATCAGGGGTTGCACCCCTGAACCCCTGCTAACGGGGGCTACCGCCCCCAGACCCCTGCTCGAGGCCCGGCCTGGCCCCAAACCCCGGTGAGACAACTGTAGAAAGTGTACAATACTCTTAGTGTATAATATTTAACACTTTCTCACATGAAAACATGCTCCACAACCTAACAATCTCCCACTTGGAGAATAGTTTTCCTTTGAGCTAGCTTCTCAACCCTTCACTAGTTTCTGTGAAGACCAACCAAAGCTAAACACAACTTCAGTTTTTCCCTTGTGACCACCTTGGTCATCATGTCTATAGGATTCTGACTGGTATGGATCTTCTCCAGCTTTAACTTCTCTTCCTCCAAAGTTATTCCTGATGAAATGGTGCCTTAACTGTATATGCTTCGTCCTAGAGTGGAAAGAAGAGTTCTTAGCTAGGTGTATAACACTCTGACTATCACTATACAAATTTCCTTCCTCCTGCTTATGCCCCAAATCCTCAAGCAATTATTATAACCAAATCATTTCTTTGCTTGCCTCTGTGGTTTACAAAGCCACCAGCTTCTGTAGTTGTGAAATCCAGCTCAATGTTGTCCCACCTACAATGTAAACATAACCTGTCGTGCTCCTCCTACTATCTACATCTCCAGCCATATTTGAATCTACATAACCACACAAAGTGGTGTTTGATCCATTGTAGCACAAAAAATTCCTCATGGTCCCTCTCAAATACCGAAGGATCCACTTTACTTCCTGCCAGTGATCTCTACCTGGATCACTCATAAATCTACTCACCACTCCCACTGCATGGGCAATATCAGGCCTAGTGCACACCATGACATACATCAAAATGCCAACCATTGATGAGTAAGATACCTTGGACATCTGGTTTCTCTCCTGCTCTGTCTTGGGACACTGCTCCTTTGATAACTTGAAATGGCTTGCTAAAGGAGTCCTTATCGGTTTAGCATCATGCAAACCTATCCAAGACCTTCTCAATGTACTCTTCCTGAGATAAATTTAGCTTCCATTCCTTGCTATCCCAAGATATTCTCATACCAAGGATTTATTTGGTTGCCCCCAAATCCTTCATAGCAAAGGATTCACTTAGCTGCTTCTTGAGTACTTTTATTTCTTGCATGTTTTTACCTGCAACCAACATGTCATCCACATACAGACACGGGATAATATAACTACCATCCTCAAATTTCTTTGTATACACACAATGGTCAGAATGACATCTAATATAACCTTGCTCCATCATGAAGCTATCAAATTTCTTATACCATTGACGTGGAGCTTGTTTCAAGCCATACAAGCTCTTCTTCAGTTTGCACACCATCTCCTCTTTACCTTTGACCTCATATCCCTTTGGTTGCTACATATATAGTTCCTCCTCCCTGGCGAGACAATTGTGGAAAGTGTACAGTACTCTTAGTGTATATGTAGATACCAAATTTGGGTCTTACGACACCCTGTACCCCGTATCTCGTCCCGCAACCTAACCCTACCTCACCACCTAAACCTTACACACTGAATTATTTATTAATTACCTTATAATTAATAAATCCACATCTCTAACCCTGCCACCTCACCTCGCCACCTCACTATGACCTAGCCCTAACCCTAAACTAACCTAATTAAGACCTATGACTTGGTCCAGACCCACACCCAAGACTCATCACCCCTCACCCGCATCAAAATGAACCTAATAATGACTTGACCAAGCCCACAACTGACCCCTCGGGAGAAAAGGAGGGAAAGTTGGCTATTTTACTAAAAATAGCCAACTTTGACCTAACCGACATCGGTCCCTACGCGGCCGGCGTCGGTTAGGTAACCGCCATCGGTTCCCTGTAAATGACCTCCCCCAACCAAAATGAAAGGATCCAAATCCATTTGCAAGGGAGAGACAAGTGAGAAGGAGAGAAGAGTTAGGATAGAATGAGTTTGCAAAGAGGAGCATCGAGCCCAAAACTGGAACTGAGCAACTAGAGCATTGTCACACTCATCCAAAGGGAGGGACAGAGTGAGGATAGCTTCATCAGATCAGAGTTTCATCCCAAGAGGCCTTGCCTTCGAGCCCAAAACTGGAACTGAGCAACTAGAGCATTGTCACACTCATTCTTGGGAGAGTCAGAGGATAGCTTCATCAGGCCACTGCATTCTTTGGACCTGCATCCACATCAGAAACTAGTAAGTAGTCTCTTTTATCACCTTGTATGCTTCTAGACACTACTTTGTGAACTTTTAATTCATAGGGATTATAAGCTCACTCCTGGATCTACTACCCCGGCAACAACCTGCACCTAACCTTCGGTCATCCATCTCTATATTACCCCAAAGATAGCTCTCTCACTCTCTGAGTCTTCTCTATCACCCTACTACTCCCCTCAACCATCTACCAACCTTCCAAACCTCATAACCACCTTACACCAACCTCCATTTAAAAATCCCTAAATCACTGCCCCTACCGATATCGGTTATTCCCTATCGGTACCGGTTTCATAACCGCGATCGGTTATCCAGTGACCGGCATCGGTCACTGTGACTTATACCAAAACCAACCTTTCACCTATTCACCTCAAAGCAATCTCATGTCCAGCCTGGTCTATCCCTGTAACTTGATCTGAACATATCAATAACCAGTGACCAGACAAACAACATGACATTCTATTATTGGTAGTTTAGTCTCTATTGCTTTTAGTAACGAGATGCCTAAATCGTGAGTTCGCAATAGCTTCTTTATTATCATTTGCATCAATTTGTATTAAAAGGGAACTGACCACCTTCGAAAGGAAGTCTAATATTTCCTGGGCCCAAGGCAGTTCCCTCACTTATTGTCTAACTAAAATCTGGTGGTCTTGCATTCTTATTTACAGGTAGTCCTTCCTAGACAAAAAGGAGCTCTTCACAATCGGTCTGATCTCTCGACGGTACGTGCACACCTTCCCAACACTCAACAGGTATTCCTCCTAACCCTAACCCCTATCTGTTTCTCAAGAGAATGAAAGGATAGAAATAACTCTATTCTGGAACTAAATTCTGTGTGAAACATTTTGGCACGCCCGGTGGGACCCTTCTCGGGTTTCTTTCTTTCTTGCTTGTTTTCATGTAGGGAGCACACTTGTTGTTTCTCTCTTCTAAATATTCGTAAAATATTTTGTCCTTTTGGTAAAAGAACTTGTCTTACTTTCGCATCTTTGCATTAGTGAAAGTTATCTTCTTGACCTCTTCTCTTTCTTTGCTTCATCGAATATCATTTTTGATTTGGGTTTAAAACACGTGCATCACATTCTTGCTTGCTGTTTTTCATTCTAGTGAACGTAGATTAAGTAACAGGTCGTACACGTGGGGGTAATATCCATGGTATTGATGAGAAATTAATCTTACTCTCACTGCACAACACATACCAAATCACATCATAATCTACACAACATCTCAAACATCCCCCCTTTCCGCGGTATTCCTCCGCCCGATTGAGGTAGCCTTACAAGCCAAAACAAACTTGACATCTCCCTTAGGTCTTTTGTTTAGGATTGACATCATCTTGCGTCTAAGGCATAAGCCCAAAAGTGATTAAAACTAATCCTAGGGTTAGTCTCTTGATTTGCTTGTGCATCTTGCTTGTTTTCTGTTTTTCTTTCAGTTCTGTTTCTCTGTTATACCCTGTCTCAGTGATCACTTCAGACAGTTTGGTGGGTATACTAAGCCTTGTTATCCCCAAACCAGCAGCCTCTTACATTCTCTCTTTTCCTTCACAGTGACCGGCACCGGTCCTCTTCTACCGACATCGGTTACCCGACCGACGCCGGCTACCGTCTGACCGACATCGGTTACCAGACCGATATCGGTTACTGTGTTTCACAGTTCCTGACAAACCAACAACCTACCAATTCCAACGTTTTGTTGCTATTTCTGTTCCTAATTGACTAATTCCCTACTGTATCCTCTTGTCCATGGTTGTTATCACCTGGAAACAAGCCGCAGCCATGGTTTCACATGCTTGTTCTGTGTCTTTGCCTGAGTCACCCCCTTCGCATCCTATGGGGAATCCTACGGACACCAATGCTTTTCCCAAGATCTCTGTCAGAGATCCAGATTTTGCTAAATTTTTGGATGCTAATCTTGGTGCCGTACAGTATTATTTGTCTCATACCCCTGACCGTACACCCGACGGTCAGCTCCTCTTGGGTATGCCTATTAGTATAGCCACTCACTTAGCTCCTTCCCCACCTAATAATTCTGCCTCACTGTCTTCATCCTTAGCCCCGTCTCCCAGCTCAGCGGCTTCGGTGGTTCATACTACACCAATTGGCCTTCCTTTGGTTAATCTGGGGCCCCACATATCACTACCATCCACTACCCCTACCTCATCCCTCTCGCAGATTGCCTCTTTCATAACTTGTTCTCTACCACCTATCCACACGAGCTTTCCCTCTCAGGCTCCGCCCACCTTTTCATTTCCGCAAACGCATCCGGTGGCCTCAACATCTTATATAGGACACCCTTATTCGGCCACCCCAACACATTCATCATCGATACCTTATCAACATTTAGCCCCACCATTGTCTAGTAGCGGCTCTTGGCCCAATCCTCCTCCGTTTACGATGACAACACCATCATCTAACCCAACCAATGATTTAATCAAACAAATGATGGACAAGATGCAAAATCTTGAGGCTTCTGTTTCAGGAAGCCGTAACACCCTGACATACGAGCAAGTTTGTCGGGAGCCTATTCATCCTTCTGTCCCCCTTCATACATATCCTCCTCAATGGGAATTACCGAAATTTACTCGCTTTAATAGTAAGGAGGACCCTCAACAACACTTGCGATCGTTTAGACATGCCTGCTATCTGATTGCTCATGACGATGCCTTACTACTCCGTACCTTCCCCATGTCCTTATCAGGACCTGCCTTGGAGTGGTACAGTGCTTTAGCCCAGCACTCAATCTTCTCCTTTAACCAGTTAGCCCAATCTTTCTTGGATCATTTCTCCATCAATATTGCCAAGAAAGTATCCATTACCGATCTCTATGCCATCTGACAATTTGAAGACGAATCTATCACAGATTTCGTTGGACGATGGCGGGGCCTCATCAACCAACTTACTTATGCTTTACCTCAGGCTGAGCTCATCGAACTCTTTACGCGGGCCTGCGCTAAACACATTTCTCCCACCCTCCAAATTCAAAATTTCCGCACCTTTGATGAGGCCTTTACTATGGCTCGGAAACTAGAGATTCGAGCCTTAGAGGAGGAGAAATTGAAGTTGCGCAACAAAAACTCAAATTTCTGAACCCAAGACTCCACTAACAAACCCAACACCACCAACTCTCATGCATCGGCTGCTTCGAAATCAAAAGGAGCTGTACACGTGGTAACGGTCAAATCTCAAGCACCGTCTTATACCCAGCCGAAATCCACCTATAAGTATAAAGCTGAGCCCATCAAGTACACTCCCTTGGGAGAAACTTATGATGTGATCTTGGAAAAATTGCTTAAAGCAGGAGCTATCACCTTGCCTCCTGTTAAACCTCACTCCGGGTTTGATTCCGCCCGTGCTATACCTTCTTGGTATAAAGAAAATGACTTCTGTAACTTCCATCGCGTGAAGGGACACAGCCACGAAAACTGCAAGATGTTGAAAAACATAGTGCAGGAAATGGTTGATGCAGGGGATATAACCCTCGATAATCCTAATGCCCCTGCTAATCAAAATTTAAAAATCTTCAACAAACCATTTCCAAACCATTCATCTAATAGTAACACAAACCAAGAAACCTTAGCCGAGGAGAAGAGTGTGCATGAGATCCATGTGGTTTTCAACTCCCAACCAAGGGCTTCCATCGAAGAAATTCTGAATCGAGCCTCTTCACCGATGCAGGAGTCCTCGCCCCCTTCTCCTTCATCAGGACAAGAGGACAGCCCCGCTATTCCTTTACCCATAAAGGAACCAACCGCCCAGAGTTCTCTTCTCACAGAAGAGCCTTCTTACACCACATCCCTGCAAGACTGTGAGCGGATGTTATCCAACTTATCTATTTCCCAAACATCTCCTTCCACCGCTCTTGCTGCAAAAGAAGAAGGATCGCCACTTTTTCTGTCATCCTTAGAAGAGAAACCCCTCGAGCCTACATCACCAAATTCCTTAATCATGATAGATCCTCTAGAACATGCCCTCCTCCCTATCAGTTCTTCATCGCCTAAATCTTTCCAGCGACCGGTTGACCCCTTAACACCCATTGATACAGTGCCTCATTCGCCCCCTGTATCACACCCCCAGTGGACCGGAATCACAGCCCACTTCTCTTCCATATCAAAATGCCCATCCATACGTGAAGATTGTCATCCCCCAGAAGATAGACGACTCTTATGGGAACGTTTGAGAACACCATGCTCTACTCAAATGCAAATGACTAATCCAGACACCTCTACCATATACCTGAAGTTTTTACAAAAGCTCAAAATGCCTATGTCCTCACCTCCACCCCCCTCATCTCCACCGAATACCTCATCCACCTCTATCAACCTAACCAAACCTTCCCCTACGCTTGGGACTTCACCAATACCCAGCCTGACGCACCCACCTAAACGGTTAGACTTATCCAAAAATAAAGCTGTCAATCCACCTAGGAGACAGACCCAATCTCCTCGAGTCCAATCTATGCCTCCGCCACAATTAAAACCCTCGCCCCCGATCACACCATTACAGCAGGCACGGCTTCAACCCTCGCCGTCACACCTACCTTCTATATTGGGGCCTCACCCCTCCACCTTGCCTCAATACACCATGCCTCCCACACGACCAGCACCTTCTGCACCCATACAGAAATCCACAGGCATCTCAACACCGTCACCCCAAGTATCTTGCCTACCTACCAACCCTAAGCAAACTCGATCATCGAAGGACTTGTTTGCTGCCGCTCCTCTTTCCCCATGGTTGTTTCCTGCCACCACGTCATCTGTGGCCTCATCATCTAACCAGCTAAACATGACTTCTGCGCAGAAGAAGCCATGCCTAGTTAAACCCAATCATCAAAATCCCTTGCCTAAACCACCACCCGTACGAACCACTCATACCCAACCATTACCAAAACAATTAATAATCTCACCCACTCAATCAATAGCCTCATCTTCATTTGACCCGCTCAAAGGATCTTACGCCAAGATCCTTGATATGCTGGTAGGGGATGCGACCATTTCCCTACCCCCACTCAGACCCTATGATCCATCTAAACCTCGACCTATAGGTTATGATGAATCTAAAATCTGTGCCTACCACCGCACACCAGGACACAATGTAGAAGGATGCAAAGCTTTGAAAGCCATCCTTCGCCAGTTGCCTATCTCGGATAGAAAATCTCAGAAGGACAACTTACCAAAATCTCCTATACCACCTGTCCCCGCCTCGCCAAAATCTATCATCATTGCAACCCCACCTCTCGAGAACAATGACTTATCCCTGTCATCTTCCTCGTCTCGCATTCATGAGATCAACATGATTAGCATTGCTACTCGAGGTCAGAAAAACAATGGAAAAGCTAAAGAAAGCACACCTGCGGCCTCTCTTTCTTCTTCCGCCATCCCGATCGCACCACCACCTAAAGTGGTTATTCATGGACCTACCTATCCAGTCTCTGATGGAGTTTCCCATCGCACTATGATCAAACAACTTCACCAATCTCCTGTAAAAATGACACTCTATGATCTCATTCAAACATCTGAATCGCATCGACAAGCTCTAATTGAGATCCTTCAAGGGATAGAGGTCCTACCTAATGAAACCCTGCCCGTCACCTCCATCTTCACACCCAACCACGTCGCTTCTCTCACCAAACAACCTACCTCCACAACCACCTCTGTCCCTGTACAGCAAGCCGCTGCTGTCAGTTTTTCCGAAGAAGAAATTGTCGTCTTTGGTGCAGAAGATCCTGACCCCGCTCTTTTCATCTCGGCTTACGTCTGGGACATCTGGGTACATCGTGTTATGATCGATGGGGGTGCTAGCCTAAACATCGTCTCTTCCAAAGCCTTCCAACAGATGAATATCCCTCCTAGCTGCATGTGTGCCAACCCCACCATGTTGCGTTCATTCAACGATGCTATTACTTCTACCCTAGGCACCGTGATCCTTAACATTCATGTAGGGCCACGTACCTTACCCAAACTCTTCTATGTCCTTGAGGGAGAATTCCAATACAACATGTTGTTAGGCCGCCCTTGGATCCGGGCTATGGGATGCGTTCCCTCCACCTTACATAGATGCATCAAATTCGAGTATGAAGGGAAGTCATACACCGTCACAGCTGATGCTTCCCCCTTCAAAACCTGCAATATGTTATACCACCCTAATGATGTGCTTGTACCCGTCAAGACACCCATTGATCCAACCCAACCATCTACTTCAACCATGCCTCAACCATCCACCTTAGCCGCACCCACACCTTCGACCAATGAAACCACCGACGCAAATACTTCTTCCTTTCCCGCGGACAACATCCCAACCTCGGATCCCTTGGTAGGTGTTTTTCAATGCCTTACGCTGGGGGAGTACCACCTATACAACGTTAGCACCTTCCATACCCCACAAGAGTATGGACAGTTACAGGCGCATCCTACCTATGACCATCGTGTGGGGGAGGTGATCTCCTACGGACCACCTAATTGCCGCACCAACCTAACGTATGGGGGTGTCGACGCATCCTCTGTCACCCCCGAACCTCCCCTTGGTGTGATTCCCTTCCAATCAGATTTTCAATATCTAACCAACCGTCGTTTCGCCCTCACCTTCCTGACACGCTGTGCTTGGAAGGGTTTTGGTTTCGGTCTTTATGAGCAAGGATGACATACTGTTATTCCCATGACTACACGCAAACACAAAGATCGTAGTGGTCTTGGATTTTCTGAACCACCTACACTGAAGAAACCTCATGTCAATTGTATCCAGGATGACGATGAAGTCACCCCTTCCGAACCATCATCGCCCATTTTACCATCTTCACCCACGGAGTCGATAGACCCGGAATCTATCCCTCCTAACTTTTTTTTTTCGTGAATGCTATCTTCCTAGGTCCTCTCACTTATCAACGTGATGGTGAAGACCCATCTTCTCTCCCCCTTTTGTATCCAGACATGATCGAAGAAGACTTGCCTTCGATTAATGTTGTGGAGTGCCAGGATGATGACTCCATCCTCACCTACCTTGGTGCGGATGACTCTTATATTCAACGCGCCTTACCATCTGAAACCCAAACCATGTTGAATGAGTCGACTATAGAAATCAACATCCACATAGAAGATGATCCTCACATTCTAAAGATCAGACAATCTCTCGACGCATCAGAACAAGCCGCCTTCACTACCTTTCTCCGTGCCCAATCAAGCTTTCGCTTGGTCCTATGCCGACATGCCAGGAATCGATCCTGACATTGCTGTCCATAACATCACTCTGAAACCAGACTCCAAACCAGTTAAACAGAAGCTGAGAAAAATGCATCCACGCATTGCCCTCTTGGTTAAAGAAGAGCTTCAATGACTCCTTTCTGTTTCTTTCATCTTACCTATTGACTATCTGCAATGGATTTCTAATGTTGTACCTATCACTAAAGTGACGGGGGGACTTCGGATATGTACGGATTTCTAGGATCTTAACCTCGCTTTCCCAAAGGATGACTTCCCCCTACCTAGTATTGATCAACTTGTCGATCTCACTGTGGGCCATGAGATGCTTTCTCTCATGGATGGTTTCTCGAGATACAATCAAATTTTAGTAGCCCCGGCCGATCAACATAAAACCACCTTCATTACCCCCTGGGGAACCTTCTGCTATCGTGTCATGCCATTTGGCCTTAAGAATGCTGGTGCGACCTATCAGCGGGCTATGACTTACATTTTTCATGACATTATGCACACTATCCTTGAGGATTATGTCGATGATCTTCTTGGAAAATCCAAACATCGCAGTGAACATCTCGATGTTTTAACCATTATTTTCGATCACCTGTTACAATACTGTGTTCATCTTCAACCAAAGAAATGTGTCTTTGGCGTCCTTTCGGGAAAACTCCTTGGCTTTATCGTCTCTTTACGTGGCATTGAGGTCGACCCAGCTAAAGTCAAGGCTATCTTAGAAATGCCCCCACCCACTAACCTAAAGCAATTACGTAGTTTGCAGGGAAAACTCCAATCTATCCGGTGTTTCATCTCACAACTCTCAGATCGATGTCAACCTTTCCATCATCTCCTTAAAAAGGACATTGTCTTTCAATGGAGCGAGGAGTGCCACCGAGCCTTTGAGGCTCTTAAAACTTATCTCTTGCAGCCACCCGTGCTTATCCCACCTCAGGACGATCGCCCTTTCTACCTTTACCTTTCTGCCACCGACCATGCTGTAGGAGCCATGCTCGCACATCGTGACTCTGAGCATCGAGAACAAGCAGTTTATTACATAAGCCGTACTCTTGTGGATTACGAAACTAGGTATACACACGTCAAAAAGTTGTGCCTAGCCCTATCATTCGTGGCCACCAAACTCTGACATTACCTCCTGAATCACAAAACTTTTGTCATCACCAACGCTGACCCCATACATTATATGTATGCCAAACCTCATCTAAACCAACGCATCACCCGATGGCTTATGCTCCTCGCCGACCTCGACCTTGAGTTCGTACACCAGAAATCAGTCAAAGGACAAACTATCGCAGACCAACTCGCGGAAGCCCCTTTACCTGGGGAACAATTTACCAATTTTACTTTCCCTGATGAACTCATCGCAACTCTTTCACTCAGTGATGCGTCTTATCTGATGACTCTCTTCTTCGATGGATCTAAATGCCAGCGTGGTGGAGGGGTGGGCGTTGTTCTCATTCCTCTTGAAGGTGAACCTATGCCTCTTTCATTCAGGCTCGATTTCCCCTGCACTAACAATACAGTGGAATACGAGGCCCTTGTTCTGGGTCTCCACGTTGCGTTACACTTAGGTGTGAAGTCTATTAACATTTTTGGTGACTCTCAATTGGTAGTAAATCAAGTTACTGGCATCTACCAATGTAAAAATGAGGAACTTCAAAAGTACAAATGTTACGTAGATTCACTTTTGACCTTATTTACCCATTATACTATCCAAACCGTTCCACGCTCAACTAATAAATTTGCGGATACTATGGCTTGCTTGGCCTCACAAATTCCTGCATCACCAACTGACTCTGACATATTTGTCTTGGTCCAACAACTCTTTGCCCCATCTTACTTAGTCCCGGATGTTTGTATGGTAAATAATGCATCTGCTGACTCGCAGGATACCTGGTATCACCAATTTCGTGACTACCTTACAACCTCTGTTCTCCCACCTGACCTTAGTAGTAATGGAAAACGCACTTTTCTTAAAGGTGTTTCTCATTATGTCATCATGGGGGGACTCCTCTATAAACGTGGCTTCGATGGTATCCTCCTTCGATGTCTAACCAGCGCTGAAGTCACTCATACCATCCAACAAGTCCATGACGGAATTTGTGGTGGGCACTTTAGTGGCTTTGCCATGGCCAAGCGGATCCTTCACCTAGGATATTATTGGCCTACTCTTAATAAAGACTACTGTGAATATGTTAAGTGTTGTGTTATGTGTCAACAGCATGCCAACCTTCAACATACTCCCAGCCATCCGCTACAGGTCGCACGAGATCTTTGGCCTTTCTCACAATGGGGTTTGGACCTTATTGGTGAGATTCATCCACCTTCTTCGCAACGTCACCATTGGATCATCACGGAAACCGAATATTACACTAAATGGGTGGAGGCCATTCCACTCGTTTCAACCAAAAAGGAGAAAATTGTTGAATTCATCAATCATCACATTATTTTCGTTTAAGTGTTCCTCATCGCTTGATAACCGATAATGGAAAATCTTTCAAAAATAACCTGTTACGAGCCCTTTGTGACAACTTTGGTATCAAACTTAGCTTCTTGTTACCCTACTATCCACAAGAAAATGGTCAAGCCGAATCTTCTAACAAAACCTTAACCAAAATTCTCATGAAAGTCGTTAACGATTCTGGTCAAAATTGGCATGATCACATCCCCTTTGCCCTTTGGGCTTATCGTACCAGCATTCGTACTTCCACTAATGCCACACCATTCTCTCTGGTGTATGGTACCGAGGCTGTCTTGCCTCTCGAAATACAAATCCCTTCCCTCAGAATATCTCTCCAGGATATTCTCACCAATGATGACTTCCGCCAAGAGCGGTTAGCCCAATTGGAGCTTCTTGACGAGCGTCATCTTACCACTCTTGACCACCTTCAAATTTATCAAAAGCGCATCAAGCGTGCTTATGATAAGTGAATTCATGAGCGTACCTTTAAAATTGGTGATCTTGTCCTCAAAGAGAATCAACATGTAACCAAACTAGAAAAGAGCAAACGTGGAAAATTTGCTCCTAATTGGATTGGGCCTTACATTATCACTCACACTTATGGATCAGGTACTTATCATTTAGCTTCACTTAATGGTAAACCTGAGCCTGAACCCCTTAATGCCTTGCATCTCTAACCATTCTACTATTGAATTTAGTGTTACTTCACTCCTTATCCACCTTATGCTCGTCCCTTGAGCTCATTTACCACCTCATACACCTTTTTTTCGTGCATCTCAAAGTAAAATCAAACCCACGTGGTTTGATCATCACCTCCTCTTAAAGAGGCCTTCTCCTTTTTAGTCTGGTCCATGACTTAAAAGTATCAAAATAACAAGTTCTCAATTATACAATTCTGGGATATTCTTGAGTCAAACTTCCTGCAAAACTAGATGCTTCATGCCAAACAGACATCTAGACCTCCAAGCTATAAACTAGACTGCTCCCTCGAAGGACAGCTATGTGCAACGCCGCATCTGCTACTATAACTAGACTGCTCCCTCGAAGGACAGCTATGTGCAATGCCGCGTCTGCTACTATAAGTAGACTGCTCCCTCGAAGGACAGCTATACAAAGTCAGCCTCTATCAGAAGCTTCTCGCATTGATCAGCTTCGTGAAGACCTCAAGAACAACAAAATGCATATCCCATATAGACTTCCCGCATCGATCAGTCTATATCCAGAAAAATCAAAGCAGTATTCAAAAGTACTTTTGAGTCATGGACTTGTCTATTTTGGTTTGGTTCTCTTCCATCAGAATAATCACCTTATAACAAGTTCTCTGCACCCCAGCTATACCATCCACCTCTCCTCACCATTCTTCACAATAACAAAACTCAAGGGACATGCGTATATCTGATATATTGTGATTATACAACTCTTTTCACCTATCGACTTCTTGCCTATGCAAGGTACCTAGGGATTCAAGCTCATCCTATGATGATACGTGGTTTGTTTAGCTCTTTCCAACTATGGGACACTTTTGCCTCTTTTACCCGAATCTAGGATTGTGTGTTGACCTTAATTAGGACATGGTTTCCTATGCTTGGGTAGGTTAACCCTCACTTCACCTATACCCACACCAACACCAACAACATTACTCTACCAACATCAAACTTTTACCAACCAACAAATTACCTGTACCACATTGCCTGAATTCACCTTTCCCTGGTCCTAAGGGAGAACTACATCGGTCTGAGGCCCCTCCTTGCTTTGTGCAATGGGCTATGTAGGCAGCACTTAGGAGACATGGGGTCTCCCAAGGTTAGCTCGACCATCCCCTACCATAACCTATCATGTGTGGTGTTTTCTTTAAAAATATAAATATTTTCACGTATTTTTATTGATAACACTCACCTTGATCCTTTATCAATCCAAACATTCAAAACACAAATATTCTTATAATTATCACAAACTCAATTCAACATACATATTCCATTTTATTTAGATGTTAAACAAATACATCTTCTCTATCATGGAATCCTTATTTATTCTTCTACCCCTATGTATGAAACTCACTTAGACCCCCGCGCCTCGTCCCGAACCAGGTAGTGATGGTGATCGTCGACACCGCTCACCTGGCCTCTCCATACTCAAAGGTACCACTGCTATTGGTTCCTCCCACTGATCCACCAATCTCTCCTGTAACATACGAATCTACCCTCTCACGTGGAGGACTCTTGCCTCTAGTCTCTCCACTCGAGACTGCGAAGCCTCTAACAATCCCGTGGTCTCGTTCACCTGTGTGTTAAGTTGGTGAACTAAACCCTGCAGGTGGTCTCTCTCCATGGTAATCACAGCTATGTCGGGATGATCGGCCCTCTCGTGTGTACTTCGCAGCTCTGCTGCCCACCATAATCTATAAGACTCTGTCACTCCTACATCCATTACCCTGCGATCGGCTGCTATCTCTTCTGGTCCTTCTGGAAGAGTTGGCCGTGGAGGTGAGAATGGTGCCTCGGTGTCGATCCTTCTGTATGGTCTATGATCCATGGGTATATCCTGAACAAATCCAAATTGTCGTCACACGCGATCTAGAGGAATCCTCTCGTACTCTCCTGGCCTGTGTCCTGCGATCCACCTCACTCACTCTACACCCCTCAAATCCTCGGCTATGTTCACCATCACCATGTAGTTCCCATAAGGTCTCCAATGGATATCCGCAATCGTCATCGTCTCCAATTTCTACCTATAATACTCGGTGTTATCTGTCACGGTCTCAGCTCTTGCCTCTTGCTCTGTCTGGACCCATCACCTGAATCCCAACCTCTGCACTCCTGTCTCTCCTTCCTGGATTGGTCAGCCTATTGGTCACACACACACAATGTGCTCATAAGCCCAACAATGTAATAAGTATGCACAATCTAGTGTAGTCCTGTGATTTCACCTGCATGCCCATAAACCCCTGTATAGCTCCGCCAGATATGCGGGTGCCCATGCGAAAGTAATGCTACCTTCTATCATCTCACGAATAATACACATCAATGATTTTGGAAATCTTCCCCCGTCCTGCTCTAGGTAATGCATAATACCCCACCGCTATCATTAATACCACGGCCAACCTTGTTGCCTCAGGGTGTGCCACAAACATTATACCATAAGTAAATGTCACGCCTCGCTGTGTCAAATCTCATGCGGCTGGACCAAATACTACCGTTATCGCTGCCCACGCCGCGTTGGGCCCTGCCTGATACACTGGTCTTCCTGTAATTGGAAGTCTCAAAATTCGAAACACATCTTCTAACGTCACTGTCATTTCCCCTGTTGGCAGATGGAAGGTATTCTTTTCTGGATTCCATCTCTCAATCAGCGCCTGCAACATAGCATGATTGCGTGTGATTCATGAATAATAGTGGATTCTGCTTAACCCCACATGGTTTATTAATGCCCACTCCGCTGGTGTTACATCCGCTCGGACCCGTGACAACAGCACTGGTACCCTATCATTCATCATCAACCTTGCCTCTGCCTGCACACATCAAACCAACGAACAACAAGCAGCAAATGAATCCCCAAGTGTTTTTTATCAGAATCTGCAACTTTACACAGTAACCGATATCGGTTACCTAACCGATACCGGTTAGGCCTAAACCGATATCGGTCACTGTTCATAATATCCATCCTGCTCAAAAACACCACCTATGATACCTTATTTGCTGGTTTACCCCTCTCTGTACCTACAAACATATCTAAAACACCTGATTACCTACCCTATAACACTCATCCCATCCCAAACCCTTGCCTATCACCTTTTTACCCACTTATCTTACCACATCCTATTTATAAGCATGCAAAATCTTATTCCAACCAAAACTTATACCTCTTGGGATGCAGCAGCTTGAGGTGGAACCTATCTTCTCTCTCCTCTCTGCCCACTGGACGCTTCTCCTTGTTCAGCCATGTTCACCAGACTCTTCACTATAACTTGCCTTTACACCTTCTTAATCCAAGCCCATGATCACTTTACCTGTCTCTTTCCTCCTTATCACTCAATTCTCCCATGCAACTACCCTGTATGGATGACAACAACCTCGCATCCTCGTATTTAACATGTTGCATGACTCTAAAAATAAGAATTTAAATTACCTCCCAAGCTTTTCTATTTTTAGAAAAGCTCGTTTTAACATAACCGATGTCGGTTACCTAACCGGTATCGGTCACATAGTGACCGACATCGGTTATCTAACCGATATCGGTCAAACTGTCTCCTTTTGCTTATACCTAGGCCTTTTCTTTGTTTTTTGCAAAATTTTGGCGGCGCCCACCTCTTTTCCCTGCATAACGACATCATTATCAATATCCATCATCATAATACCATCAACATTTCAACACATATGCATATAATCCAAACATCATCAACGTCATCTATATACCTCAACTTCCAAAATCATCAACAAAACAAATGAAACATTATAATATATGTATCAAATCAAACATTATACACACCATGTGGATCAAACTCATCATCTATATATATCCTCAAATCAATGTCAAAATATACAAATTACCCTGCATGGGGCCTCTATAATCCAAAAAATACAAAGTCGGCACGCAGGCCGCTGTCTCTGTCAAAATCTCGACTCGGCTCGCAGGCCGGTCTCTCATGTCAAAAATATACTCATGTACTCGGCTCGCAGGCCGGTATATACAACAAAAATGAATACATAAATCCTATGTGGGCACGCAGGCCTCTATATGCACACTCGGTTCACAGACCGGTGTCTCTATCAAAAAATCAACTATCCAAAAACATCTCCACTCCTGGGATGACTCAGCTCTCTCCCCCTCCCTCGGCTCATCCCTCAGCTGGCCCCAGTCTCAGATCTCACCTCCTACCTGTCACTGACCCACCAGCTATGGCTGTGGCCCCCTGTGACCTGTGACTCTGGGAAGTCTCAGCTCTGTGAGCCACATATGGCTGATAATCGGCACCGGTACCATCTAGTACGTCCTGATAATAACGGGCCTCCACTCTCACCTCCATGTACCGGGCCCGTGCCACCATGGCTGGTGGGGCTGGTCCCCCGGCTCCTAATAGAAGTGGGCCCTGTCCTGCCTGTACACCCTGACCCTAAGCCTATACCTGTGGTGGTGGTGGAGCTGCCATCGGAGCCTGAACAGGGACCTGTGCCTAAACAGGGATCTGTGCCTGTACCTGTGCCTGAGCCAACTGCCCCTGTAACACTCTGATCTGTGCCTGTGCAGCAGTAAGCTGCCCCTGTAATAACTACACCTGACCCAAGAGACGGTCCCTCTCCACTGTAACAGCCACCAAATCTGGCTGTGCTGGCTGTGCTCTCATGGCTGCCCTCTGCCCTACCCACCAAACCAAAAATGAACCTGTAACCCCGGCGTCATCCACTGTGTCATCTTCCAGTCTCTCTGCTACCCAGACTGGGTCAAATGGCTATGGTACAGGCAGTGGTGCCTCTACATCCTCCCTCCGATACTGTGGGAAGGGAGGTGGCTCATCCTACTATAATCCCAGCTGTCGTCGTACCCTCTCTAGAGGGATCCTCTCGTACTCCCTGGGTCTCCGTCCAGATATCCAGAAGATATACTGGATCCAACGCAGCTATGCTCGGGCTCCTCCATGGGGCTGATGGCCTCTGTATGGCCTCCATATAATATCTAAGGTAGTCAGGCCCTCTAGCATATGTCTGTAATAAGTGACATCCCACCCTGCGATAACTGCTCGTGGCTGACCCATGACCCCCAACCACCTCTGAAACCCATATCTATAAACTGGCATATGGCCCTGGCTACTGGGGCAACCCTACTGGTCGTAAACACACGATATGCTCGTAGGCCCAGCAGTGTAACAAGAATGTCAAACATATACCGAATCACCTCATACGGTGATAGCCCCAGAGCTCTCTATATAGCTACACCAGATACACTGGTGCCCATGTGTAGCAGGTGTGCTCCTCCACCATCTCATGTAACACTCCCATCAGAGCCCATGGGAAGCGTCCTCCCTCTGAGTCAGGGAGGGCGAAGCAGGTGATATCGATCATCATCAGCATGGCAAGCCGTGTCTCCTGTCGATGAGCGCGATACATATCGTCGTAGCAGATGCTCGCACTATGATACGTAATCAATGGGGCTGCATCCCCGAATACCTGCAGGATGCTATCCATCACTGTCTCAGCATCCACCTAGAACACCTCCTCACCGATGATCGGTAGTCTCAGGATGCGATACACATCCTCTAAGGTGACTGTCATCTCTCCAGTAGGGAGATGAAAGGCATTGGTTGCCAGATCCCATCTCTCGATGAGGGAAACCATCAGGCTGTGGTCCCTATCCATAGCCCTATACCTCTAGACTCCACCGAGTCCAACCTCCCACATAACTGCCCACTGCACTGCGGTCACATGTGGCCGCATCCGCTCCAGTAGAGGTGGCATCCGATCTCGCATCGTCAGCTGCTGGCGTGCCTGCAAAAACAACCCACTCCATCAGGCCTACCCTTCACAAAACAACTACCTTAACCCTCTATACTCACTCACCCACCCAATCACAACCCGACTCTATAAACACATCTACACCCACCTATCTTACCCTATACATCTATAAATTCCTCTCACTCTTATGGTCCTTCTTTAAATATCCTACCCACTCCAATCAAACCTACAACACCTCATCTCCCTCAAACATCAATAACCCCACCCAACAAATATCTAAAATATCCCCTTTACCTATCCCACAACCTACCAACCGCCCCAATCATACTCAACCTGCTCTACTCCTCTCCCTCTAACCATACCCCCAACCACTTTAATCCCTCCTAATTCATACACAACCCATAACCTATCCTAGTCAAACCAGGCCCCAACCACTCGATTACCCCCCACCCCAATAACCTTTCCTAGCAACTCTACCCTTCTCCCCCTTCACCCCAAAAATCTATCCTACCTGCCTACAACAACACCCAACACAACAAATTTCACAACCCTACCTCCTACCCATGGTGACTGGTACCAGTCACCCTCGACTACCATCGGTCCCCGACCAACTGTCTATATCCGACTTTTATGCACCGACGGATGCCGGTCTTTGTAACCACTAATATACACAATGGACACTATGACCGATGCCGGTTGACTAGTGACCAACATCGGTCACTGTGGGGTTTCAGGGCCGAACCGAAAACAATGGCCCCACAAATCCACATTTTTTTCTTATTTCTACCGATTTACCTGAGCACAAATTACCTAAAAACTTACCCACCCTAATGTTTTGGCCTACCTAACATATCTACCCAATCCATTTTATTGATTTACCTTCATTTCTTCATTATTTTATCAAATTTTGGATTCCTACACCAATACCCAAATCCCAGCTAACTTCATCAAATTGAAAAATATAGGGATTTAGAGCCTACTGGTACGACTACACGTCGTCATGGTGGGATAGGTGGTGGTGGTCCAACTCCTCTAGCACCTCCTACTCCTCTAGGTTGTGCCATAGCTCCAAATCTCCTCAGCAAGGTCCTCAAGCAATCAAACTCTACCTCCTAATCTCTAAAGCCTACCAATAACTCACTCCCACACTCAACTAGTGCCAACTCAGCCCAACCACATGACCCAATCACTTTAAAACTCAAACAAGAAAAAGTTAGCACTTAATTTTACAAAGTGAAAGTGACATGCTGTATTTTTTATTTTTATAGGTTTTCACCCTCTAACCGATAACGGTTAGAGCGTGCCCTAGGAGACCGATATCAGTCATCTGACCGATATCGGTTACTGGCTTAGTTTAACCTAACTGCTGCCCTTATCCACCGATCTACATTTTTCACCACATCGCCTACCCTCAGATTTGCTAAATAACCTTATTTTGAATTCATCGGCCTGACCTAAGGCCACAACCAACCACTCGGCCCGACCTAAGGCCGCAACCAACCAATCAGCTTGACCCACGGCTGTAACCAACCAATCGGCCTAACCCAAGGCCATAACCAATCAATCGGCCCGACCCAAGGCCGCAACTAACCAACTGGCTCGACCCACGGCCGCAACCAACCAATCGGCCCGACCCAAGGCTGTAACCAATCCATTGGCTCGACCCACAGCCGCAACAAACCAATCAGCCCAACCCAAGGCCGCAACCAACCAATTGGCCCGACCCAAGGCCATAACCAATCAATCGGCCCGACCCACGGCCGTTCCCAACCAATAGGCCCGACCCAAGGCCACACCAATTAAGTACCTCGACCCAAGGCCCAACCAATTAAGTACCTCAACCGAGGCCCACAAATTACGATTCTATCCACCCATCATGTAGTTTTTTGATCAATCGAGCTCACTTGTTCATGTTTTAGCATGACTAGGATACTTGAATTGATCGGCCAACCAGCTTTGCTTAAACCGAGACCGTGACGTTTATCTCAACCAAACCAACCATTTGGTACTGCCGAACATGCCTAAACGTTCCGGTACCTTACCCATTATATCCCCTGGAGTTACTTCCTATGCCTTGGATACCAAGATTATATCAACCTTGTTTGGATAAACTATCGACCTTTGCCTATGAATTACTTGTTTGCTCTTCAAATCATGTACCTTGGTCGCACTACTACATTTCAACGTGCATCGGCTTCCTTGAACTTACCCCACCATCTTACTAGCATCTCATCATCATTTACCCTTTATCAACCCTATCCCTGATTTCATGTCGCCTCAATCTGTGATAGATTTGAGGGGGATTACCTATACCCTTAACTGGGGCAACCACTTTTTATTATTGTCACTGCAGCTTTACAAGACAAGCTACATGACAACAAGGGGCAAATGTAGATACCAAATTTGGGTCTTATGACACCCTGTACCCCGTATCTCGTCCCGCAACCTAACCCTACCTCACCACCTAAACATTACACATTGAATTATTTATTAATTACCTTATAATTAATAAATCCACATCTCTAGCCCTGCCACCTCACCTTGCCACCTCACTATGACCTAGCCCTAACCCTAAACTAACCTAATTAAGACTTATGACTTGGTCCAGACCCACACCCAAGACTCATCACCCCTCACCCGCATCAAAACAAACCTAATAATGACTTGACCAAGCCCACAACTGACCCCCCTGGGAGAAAAGGAGGGAAAGTTGGCTATTTTACTAAAAAAAGCCAACTTTGACCTAACCGACATCGGTCCCTACGTGGTTGGCGTCGGTTAGGTAACCGCCATTGGTTCCCTGTAAATGACCTCCCCCAACCAAAATGAAGGGATCTGAATCCATTTGCAAGGGAGAGACAAGTGAGAAGGAGAGAAGAGTTTGCAAAGAGGAGCATCAAGCCCAAAACTGGAACTGAGCAACTAGAGCATTATCACACTCATCCAAACCTTGGGAGAGTCAAAGAATAGCTTCATCAGATCACTTCAGATTGCTAGATCATCCCAACTGGGCCTTTCCTTCGCCACTGCATTCTTTGGACCTGCATCCACATCAGAAACTAGTAAGTAGTCTCTTTTATCACCTTGTATGCTTCTAGACACTACTTTGTGAACTTTTAATTCATAGGGATTATAAGCTCACTCCTGGATCTACTATCCGGCAACAACCTGCACCTAACCTGTGGTCATCCATCTCTATATTACCCCAAAGATATCTCTCTCACTCTCTGAGTCTTCTCTATCACCCTACTACTCCCCTCAACCACTTACCAACCTTCCAAACCTCATAAACACCTTACACCAACCTCCATTTAAAAATCCCTAAATTACTGCCCCTACCGATATTGGTTATTCCCTATCGGTACCGGTTTCATAATTGCGATCGGTTATCTAGTGACCGGCATCGGTCACTGTGACTTATACCAAAACTAACCTTTCACCTATTCACCTCAAAGCAATCTCATGTCCAGCCTGGTCTATCCCTGTAACTTGATCTGAACATATCAATAACTAGTGACCAGACAAACAACATGACATTCTATTACTGGTAGTTTAGTCTCTATTGCTTTTAGTAATGAGATGCCTAAATCGTGAGTTTGCAATAGCTTCTTTATTATCATTTGCATCAATTTGTATTAAAAGGAAACTGACCACCTTCGAAAGGAAGTCTAATATTTCTTGGGCCCAAGGCAGCTCCCTCACTTATTATCTAACTAAAATCTGGTGGTCTTGCATTCTTATTTACAGGTAGTCCTTCCTAGACAAAAAAGAGCTCTTCATAATCGGTCTGATCTCTCGACGGTACGTGCACACCTTCCCAACACTCAACAGGTATTCCTCCTAACCCTAACACCTATCTGTTTCTCAAGAGAATGAAAGGATATAAATAACTCTATTCTGGAATTAAATTCTGTGTGAAACAGTATAGTCTTGAACACTTTCTCACATGAAAACAAGGTCCACAACCTAACACAATCATCCAGATATACGTGCAATAACTTGTGAATAAAATTATGAAACTCTTGTACCACTATGCACAAAAATACTATAGGGACATTCTTTAATCCAAAGGGAATAACTGTGTATAAAAAACTTCCCCATTCAGTAGTGAAAGTTTTCTTCTCTTGGTCGTCTTTTGCTATCCTTACTTGATGATACCCAGATAATCCATTGGTGAAGGAGTATATTTTTCACCCTACAATGCCCTCCAATATTTCCTTAGTAAATGGTGTGGGAAAGGGATCAATCACACATGGAACATTTAATTCCCTATAATCCACATAAATCTAGATTCTCCCATCTTTCTTGATGCTGATCACCATAGGGCTCACCCTTTCCAAATCCTTGATGGGTAGAATGATCCTAGAAATTAACATTTTGGAAATTTCTTCTTTCACCTTGACATGCAAGTTTATATTCATCCTATAGGGTCTCTTCCAAACTGGGTGCGAACCTTCCTTTAGCTTGATTCTCATTTCACCCAAAGATTCATGTACTCCTTTCAATTCATGATAGACTCTAGGGAACAGATCCTGGAAGTTGTGCAACAACTCAATTATCTTAACAACTTCAGAGTTAGACCAATAATCTCCAATGATGGCCTCCTTTGGTTCAACATCTATTCCAATGTTTACTTTCTTAGTCTTCATAGGTTCATGGTAGGTGCGCACCTTCTCATCCACACTATCTAAGACTTCGTGTGTACATTCTATATGCTCAACATCTAAGTTTTCCACTTCCTCATCATCAACTATATTATACATCTTACCCTTTTCTCTTTCTAGGAAGGTGCTCCCAAGTTGTTCAACATCTGTTTCTTCCTCTTTAAACTGCACCTCCAATTCTAACTCTCCTAACAATTCCTTAAGGAGCTCCTCAACCTTTGCACTATCTCCCATAGTTAAGCACTTCATAACCTGTAATGTATCATTCACTAGAGGTTTAGTGGAAAAATAGTCAAAGGTATGAATCATACCTGCAGTAAGTTCTTGCCAATTTCCAGTCTCTTTATTCAATTCTGCATATATATATCATGTGTGCACGTAGCCTCGCAAGGTGAAATAAAGCTTGTGCACCCATAACGAAGGTGATAAATCTTCCTTCCCCTCTGTCTAGAGTCTCTCACACTACTGAACATGGTGTTGAACATGATCATTACCATGAAATGCATAGATCTGAGTAGGCACATTACTCCTTAAAAATATAGCAGATAAAGAAATCCTAACTTCTCTCCACTCCATAAGATTATCCCTGTGAACCATCCACCAACATGCTTCCATCCCACGTAGAGTGTAAAATAGCATATTCCTTCTTTTCACTCGACATTCCCACTAAATTTCCATAACAAGCAGGAATAATTCTAGATTTTCTTCACCAGTGTACCTTGGTACTTGGCTGTTTCCCAACCACGTGATACTACGTGGTTTACTGACACACGCAGTTACACTTCATACTTTATGCCTAACCATTTCATAAGTTCCATGTGCCCAATTGTCACATGCAACACTTATAATATCACTCATGGACTGTGCATCATCCCATTAGATAATTCCTTCCTTTGATGGCTAGAGAACTTCCGGAGTTTGAATGGTGCACACATAAATTCTGTTCAAATATTCTTCACTGAAGGGCTCTACATAAGGTGAAAATTTCCCATCTGTCAAAGGGATAATGACATGCTCTTCCTTGTTCTCAAAACTTATATACCCTTTGTTGAAATGCAGATCAATTTTGTTTGCATAACACCAAGGGCACCTAAGTAAAGCTGGAATTTTTTTGGCTTCTACAAACACTAAGACCTCAAAATCCCTAGTAAACTTGGTTCCCTATATAGTAATTGATGCATCCTTTAAAAATCCAATAGGGATGACTTTAGTCCTATTTGCCATAAACAGAACATTTGAAGATGGATGTAATGGTATCCTTCCCATCTGAACCCACGTGTCCAAAGTGAGTATGTTTACTTCTATGCATGTATCAATTAGAATATTACTCAAAATCCAACCATCCACAACAACATTCAGAGTGATCTCCTTGTTATAATCCAAGCTATGAGGGGGAAGATTAGCATGTAAAATCTACCTTTCATTCTCAATCCCAATGCATGGAGTGTTTCCCTTTAACCAATTCCCTAACAAAGGAATAACATTCTCCTAGTGCAACATCTTTCAAACCTCCTTTAAATCATCAACATCTATCTGATGGATCCTAGCTGCTTTCTTTTGTTCCGATTTCTATGACTACTCTTTCAGACACTGTATCTCACCCTGTAAATTCTGAATTACCTCCATGGTTTCTTGATAAACCTCCTTCTGATGCATAGGGTATGGATACTTTGCATATAGAACCTCCTCTTTAGTAATAATAGGTTTCGATTTTGGAGCTTCTCTGACGCGCACAACCTCAGTGCGAGTAATAATATACACATGTACCAACTCAGGATCCAATGCTAACTTCAGCATCCATTGATCTTCCATGACACACTACAATCTAACCATTCCTGTGCCATTGTTATCCTATTTGTGTTTCTTACTCAAATGTTCATATAAGTCTGAGCTTTCTTCATAGTTGTCATTCTTTCTACAAAAATAAAAAATAATGTTCTGAGGAAACTCGTGCCTGTAATGATTAGAAGATCTCCATGTATAACAAGTTCCATGAGGGAAATCACTTCTTCCACCACCCCGACCTCAGCGTCTAAATCCTCCTTGGTAACCGTGACCCCTACCACGACCTCCATTAGAGCACCCTTCATAATGATCATGGTCAATATGCTCACTTTTCTCCTTAGAATTATTTGCAACACCAATATGTCGTATGCCAATATCGATGACATCATGAATTTGATCAATCAACCTGCAATCTTCAGTATCATGAGTGGAAGATCTAGAAATATTACAGTAATAGGACACTTTTTTTGTTATCGCACACTGCAACAATGGGCATTGACTTGAACTATGTTCTAAGTGATAGATCTTGTAATCTAGCAATAAGGAGTGCATTGATTTATGAGGGAAACTATCCTTAGTATGCCCTTCTACTTCACAATATATACACCAAATTAAGCTACGTATCTCATGTTTCGAATTAGGAGATGATTTCTCTAATTGTTTATCCATTGCTATAATATGAGCTTCCAAAAATGGGCTTACTCTTGTTTCTATACTCTCTACCACCTCAGTGCGCAGAGATACTTCAAGTGCCTCATGTGGATCTGTATCAGTCTTATGTGAAAGTTCTCATCTAAAAGGCATGATCAATCCTCTAACAAACCATTGAACATGTTAGCTTGCATGGATGTCATAAGATAACTTAGACAAAAGGATTTCAAACCAAGCATCATACACCCGAACACTCTTAGTAATGCTTTGCTTAATATATTTCAACGTGATGATGCTCTTCTGATCAAACTTAGGGATATAAAATTATTTCAAGAAAGCATCCTGCAACGTGGTATAATCTACACAATTTTGGTCAGGGTCAAACTTTCAATACCAACTATGTGTACCCCCCTAAAATGTAGTTGTAAACTGATTCACCTTGTGCTCTGGAGTAGTGATCCCATTCACGTGCCATAGTATCTCACACATATGCGCGTACTCAGTTATGTCTTCAATGCCTCTATACTCTGGAAGACGAAGAGACATCTCCATATAAATATGTTGGGGTTTGTGCAGACCGTGCCCACCAGATCCAATAATTATATTTTCTCCTGTGTTTCCTCCTCCTCAAGAGCTACTAGATCTTCTGGCACTTGAGCCATCTGACCCTCCTCCTGAAGTAGGAAACGGGCCATATGATGCAATGGCTTGAGTTCCAATGGTCATGCTAAACTGGATTCCCATAGTCTGCGAAGTTGTGCTAATTTTATACGTTATACCAATGTTCTATGCACCCAAACTCTATGCCAGTGATGTGTTAGAAAAGATACCTCCAATTGGTCCTCCAAATAAAATAGATGACGATTACACCATAGATGAATAAGCTCCCTGATTAACTCATGAAATTGACTGCAAATTGAATCTATCTAATGCAACTCTACTTCTCACACTAGCTTACTTACTGTTAACTACCGTAGAAATTGTAAAACCAAGTGCAAAGGCTAGGTTGCTAGGTAGGTTCATATGGGTGCCCGCGGTCCACAATATTTCGTCTGATGTGCTCTCATCCAAAGTTGAGGAGGGTTCTCTCCCATGATTTCAAAAATGGGGGAGTTCCAAATGCTCTAGCTCCACGTCCTCTGTGTGATCTCCAAATCCTTCATGAGCCATCTCCCTCTGCAACACCATTCTTTCTATGATCTCTCACAGGTTCATTAGATCCCTCTCACGTGCTTCATTAATCTTAAGCCAAATTTATTCTCTTTGTCTCTCTGCTGCTAGGTCCGCCATCTTTACCAAACCTACTCCTACCCCCGCGCGTGGTTGTATTTAGATAGCCATAGGTTTTTCTTCCAAATCTAGGGTCACAATCAAGAACTTGATTGCTAAAGGAATACCACGCAAGTAAGACCCTATGGGCTCGCGCAAAAAATTGGAACTCAATTGTAACATCCACTTTTTATGAATTAGAAACAAGGTAATATATATATATATATATATATATATAGATATTACATAATGTTCTCTATTCTAAATCCATATAATGCAGAGCACACATTTCATTATCAATCCATCTCATAACAAAAAACCATATGCAACTGTAATGACTCAGTGAAATACCGATCTCTCATTTGACGACTCATAATTAAACCAATATCTAACGTTTAACTTGTTTAAGTGTATACTATGTATAATTTGGTTCTTTTACCCATTAAGGGTCACTCAAGTGTTTTGTCTAAGAATCCTATATGAATATTTGTTACTGATATTCATCTGAAATCCCACATTCATAGACTAGGTGACATAAGACAACACAACCAACAGTTTGTGATACTTTGGCCAAAGTTTTAAACATGTTTACCATGTTTATATTCCAAGACGACATACTCGTCGAAAGGAATATGTCTTGCATCCCACTCAAACTGTTATCTATATTGGTCTTTCTTGACTTCTATCAACTGAACCTGAGTCAAATTTTCACACTAAATAGGGGCAGCTCACAAACACTAGTGTTGCAGTCTACTCGTGATGACTAAGGATAAGTAGACATACTCAATCGACTCTCATCAATTAGGTGTGTTTAGTTACCCAAAGTCAACATGAGTTGACCACTATGCTAGTCCATGTGTCTATCTCTATTTAGAGTAGAACTATGAACCTAATTTCCACTTATGTCAATTGAGTTAATTGAACTAAGTGGGGTGTTGAAGCATAACTGGCTGCATCACAGTATCCTCATAATGACTCCTGTCATTATGAGGGTACTCTGCTGCAGCCCCTATATTACAACAACCTACTAAGTTCTTTCAACGAAACTAACATACTTAAGAAACATTAGATTATTAACCTTCAAATTATTATCTTGTTTAAATTAATCGTTAAACAATGCACCTAAGGGTCCACTAAGTATGATTGATCCCAATAAAGGATTCAAAATGTACTTTTACACCAGTTGAAGGTATGCAGATAAAATCTGCATTCAAGCATATGAACTTTTTAATATTAATCTATTATTTCCTTTTATCAATAAATCTTATTTCAATATCAAGTAAGAAAGATCATTAAGTTTCTTTACTATTGTTTAACAATGTAAACAATCTTGATTGAAAGCTTATTAATTAGACTTAGTGATATCATAATATTTAAATCCATCTTACTAATTCTTTTAAGCTTTCCAATTTCCATTTATCATTTTCATAAAGTAGAGCATACAACCAATCATCAATGATGATTATACTTTATCACATAATTATGGAAAACATACTTAGTTCAGATTTAATGATAAAAATGAAGTATCCTTTTCTTCCTAATTAAGGACTATTGTCCTATTCATGAAATCTGAAAACATAAAGAGTAGATTCATAATAAGAATTCCACATTCAACTATATAGAACTATCCTTATTATCCTTTCTGAATAAGGGTCAATAAATCATAATCATCATAGTTATATCATTACCCCAAAATGAATTGAGTCAAAAATATATATTGTTCCTTATCCAAGCATTATTTTATACCTTAGAATCCATTAAGCCATGCATGTTAATATTTAAGAATATTAATAAAATCTCATCATGTATTTTAATATTTAAGAATATTAATCAAATCTAAGTCATATATGACCCTAGAATAAATTAGAAATCAACAACTTTCACACAACAATTCATTTATAAAAAAGAGAGTTCACTACACTCCAAACTTAATAAGTATTCCATAAGTTTATAAGAAAAATTCTTTCATCATTACAAAACTAATTTAATACATCCTCATAGTTTCTCCAACAAGTTCATTTCAAGATAATTTCAATACATAAAGCATCTGAATGAAGAAAATGACTTCGTTAATAAAACAAATGTAATTTTTTATAAGTCTTTCTCCTTTCACTTTTCATGAAGTCCATCTGCAAAATTGTTAGCATGAGTCAGTTCACAAGAACTGAGCATGATAAACACTATAATGTTAAAACAATATGATTTTATCTAACTATTTCGTAAAAGGAACCCTTGCTATTTATGAAAATGTTCCAAGTACTCAAAATAAGATTAATAAAATAAACCGCCCAAAAAGCCACTATGTCAGAAATATAGAAGACATCACTAAATCTATTTAAGAATCAATTGTCCATAAAAGAAGTTAAATAATCCAACAAAATTTAATTCCATCTATGTCACAGTAATGAAAATCATTTCAACATGATAACATTTCAAACTGTAACCAACTATAAGAAGAGAATTAATTAAAGTTCATGATCTGTCCTCATTATTTTCAATTTAATTCACCAAGCCAAAGTTCCACTAAATCACACCCAGTTCCTTATCAATCAATCTAAAAAGTATTTAGGAACAATTACGAATTAATTGACATGAAAAGATGCTACCACCATAGTTCATCTAACCAAATCCATGTTACCATCCATAAAAGGATGCCAAAAAAACAAAGATAACTCAACAGGAACTGGGTGTACTCACTGTACATTCCTACAGGAGGTTACTCTAGCCAAGAAAAAAATGAATCAACACAAGATAATAATTTAGAAAGGTCTGACTTAACAAAATGAATTGGTTTCCAAAACCCATTTGATCGAATCATATCAATTGAACCAAGATGGGAAAAAGAGAGTCAAAACACAAACATACAATTCAAATGATCAAGCTACAGTCGAATGCACAAACAACCCTTGCCAAAAACTTCAGGATAATGAAAACCGAACAGTTCCAAGGAACAAAATCACAGTGCATGGTATTTACTTGAAAAGATCAATATTCAAGTTTAAAGAATAAAAATTTCCTTTAACAATGATCACAATAACTCACAGGTTCCATTCACACTCGAAACAAATTCTCAATAAGAGCAATAGTTACCACATAAACGTTTCAAACCAACCAAAGATACAAGCTCAGTCTCAATGAGACATTCACAGGGATTAAACATTCAATTAAAACATGCAACAATCACCACGTAAAATGTCTCTTATAAACACTGATGACCCAAATCACAAGAATCTTCAAGGTTGAACATGAGCAGATATAAACCCAAGATATCCCACTCACGACGCTTCAAAGAGTAATAATTCTTCGAGATAACGTTTAACAAAAGAAATGATAGAAAACCATTTTGAATTATAATACGATGACCAGGAGTGACCAATACTCAATGGAGTCCAAATCTCATGCCGACCCAAAAAGGGTAATCATGCAAAGTAAACACAACCAACCAGAGAGAGAGAGAGAGAGAGAGAGAGAGAGAGAGAGAGAGAGAGAGATTTACCAGTCCATATTTCCAAAACAGATCCACCCGTGAAGGGTAATAAACAACAAAACGTAACTTAAAATGACAGAGACAGAAAACTCCATCAGACACCTTCATATTATGCACTTACAGTGCTTGAAATACCTCAATCGAGAGTACCCAGTATGGGTCGAGACTAGACTTACATAAAAAAACAAAAATATCAAAATATCAGTTACAAATATAAGCCAAAATGAGTGACCATCAAACTGATATAGAAATCCCATACATGATTTATAAAAAGTTGACCCAAATAATGTTTGTCCATACCCATTTTAATGACAACCTGGGTCATTACCACAATCCTAAAAATACTTTCTCTAGAACCATAAGCATTCATTTCACGCCAACAAATTACAAATACAAGGAGATTTATCTATCAGAGATAATATAACAAAGTCTTCCCCTGTCAATCATTCATAGTTTAATATATATTGTAAACACAATTGTTTTTCCAACAATAGACAAACCCAGAATCATGAATAACAACCTCATACCACTGTATCACTTATATCCACAAGAAACCATATCCATAAGAAACTTCACAGAAGTAAGAAGAAGTAAACAACACACAAGAAACTATTCTCAGAGACATTTTCATGAAGATCAGAGTTCTTTTTATGAAAACGTTTAAATAAAAGCAAGAGATCTTAAAGAGATAGAGCCTATCATGCCTGATAGTGCTCTTGTCTTCTCTTCTTTGCTTCAAATCTTAAAGAAAATATTCCACTAAAATATTTCCAATGAAAATGCCAAACAAAGCCTTTGCAACTTCCCCCATTTTCTTCTTATAGTTTCCACAACAAATTTTTGCCATTATTTCCACCATGCAATGGAAAATTTTAACATGCAACAGAATCAAACTGAAAGTTTGAAAAATGGAAATACTACATGCAGAGCCAAAGAGCTCAAAAAAATATGAATGCACAATAAAACCAAACCATTCCTTTTTCCTCCAACCCATTATACTATTCCCCAGGTGGGTTTTGCTTAGGTTGAGGCTCATTAATTTCAACAGGATTGCTAGTGTCCCCCCCGAAACTCATGCCAATTCCAACTCACTGTTAGTTAGAACTAACAATTAAAAACTTCATTCAAATGAAATTAGCAGAGTTGACAACTCAACACTTTCCACTACCTTCATGCCTTGGCCAAAATTGGTGGCAACAAAATATTAAATGCAACATTTAAACCTTCAAAATTCCTTTGGAATGGTGCCACCACCATCCAACAACTTTCCATCCAAGCCAACCTAATTTCCCCTTAGGTTAGTTTGATGCCCTTAGGTTAGGTTTCTATAGTATTAGTTTATAAACCAAAGCTTAGGACCTTAGGAGTAATTCAATTTAGCTTAGGATTAATTAGTGTCAATGACTTAGGATTACCCCTTCTAAGAATTAATCATCACCATAAATATAATCACCTTAACTTAGGTTTAGGATAGGATAAAAATCAAAGGAACTTAGATTAATTAGGTCCCAATAAATTAATCAAAGTACATTACCTTTTGTGATGTATCAAAATGACGTTATTAGATCACTTAAAAGGGTGCATGCAAAATATGCTACAGGATGCCCCTGTGATCCCAAAGCAAGCCTGAGTTCAGCAATCAAACATTCTGATCGACTTGATCAAATGATCAAAACATCGTAAAATCAAAGACATGCCTTGGATCACTGCAATTGATCCAAGGTATGGCTATTCCTACATTTTGAAATCAAATAGACTGAAGCACAAGTTCAATATTGCAAAATAGGCAATGAACGAATTATACTGAATTTATTTCCTTCATCCACATGCAAAATACATTAAAAAGTTCAGCATAAAGAGTATATGAAATACTTCATTATAAATTTAGAATTGTCATGGCATGATTGCATCCAATTTTAGAAGATAAACATATCATCTACATCAAACATGATTAATTAGTTCAAAAGAGTACACTGTCTTCAAACAAGAATCACCTATCAACATTTGCAACTTCAATTATAGAAGTGATCAAGGACAAAAACCATGGCAGAGGCATTACATCAGTAACTTCTAGGTAAGAGTAAGTGAAAATTGCGTACTCCAAAATATAGCTGTTCAAAACACCATGGAACCAAACATCCATAAAGCACGTCCAATATATCTTCATCATATAAGGCCTCAAATTCTTCCTGTTTCCAAACAAGGGTGTGAAACCTCTAATTCCTCTTAGACGCATAAGCAACCTGCCACTTGTACAACTCTACAGGAAAGATGGCAAATAAAGTCTCATACAAAGAATCATACAAAATCTGCTCAACCCACACAAGTGCATTAAACTCAGGTCTAGTGCTAAATATCTTAGCATACTCTTCTTCTAGATCGTCTAACCACTCTTTAATACTGGCCAAGGTCAACCAATACATCTTCATCATGCAACATCCTGAAAAACAACTAAGAAATAGGTCTCGGTAATGGAACCAATGATGTAGCCTAGAATATACCCACAAAAACCCAAGGCACGCTGACACATCACTCATCTTGAACTGAGTGCTCACCCGAAGAGTGAAAATGTACCAGGTCACTCTTAGTGAAGCTTGTCCAAGATGTTAGCATGAATGAATGTATATTTCAGATCCATAGCATATAATTGATTAAACCACAATGCATAACCTAAATCTAGATCTTAACCATAAGAAATATTAACTAAACAATGACCATAATGATATTTTCCATCCAAGATCTATGCTCAGTTACATCCAATACCAATATCCAGCCAATGAGATCCATTATATTAAATACTATAAAACATAGAAGCTTCATACATCATAATAATGTCACCAGGAATCATGTGTGCATACAAATCAACAACATAACTCTATAAGAACATTGGATCCCTAAACCGTGAAAATCAATACATATTTATAGGGATGGGGAGTTTCCCTTGATTTCCCATGAACCTTTAAAAATAGGCTACATACTAATAATAACCATGCAACCTTACATGAGAATACAAAATCATGTAAGCACTAATAATAGATTTTCTACAGTTAACTCCTAGTTCAAATCCTATTATTAGTGCAAAACCCTACATAGTGCTAGACCTTATGTTAGCCCAAAATAACCTTAGCATCATCTAAAAGTCTTTATATCATTGTTTTATGCACACTCCATGTCCAAAAATAGCCTTATGTTGAAAACGGCTGAGTCCCGATCTTGGGCACGCCTTGCCTCACTACATTCCCACGTGCACTTTCGTGTCCTATGTTTACGCGCCCAAACCTTATACACTTAAAAAACTTAGGCTATACTTCTCAACCCAACATCACATTCTTGATTCATTTTATCTCTTTCTTCACTATGGTCTTCTTCTTCTTCATCATTCACTTGCCTTTGCTCATCCCTGTCATGATTTTATTCATCTTTCTCATTCATATATTTTTCCATACCTACACACACAAAAATAAAATCAACCTTATTTTGTAAAAACTAAGGAATAATAGTCCTTTCCTTTCCTTTTCTTCTTGTCAACATGTTATCTTCACTCCCTTGCTACCCTTTTTCCACTAAGATCTTTGTACTTTGTTGTAACTCATCATGCTTTTGACTTATTTATTCCTTTTGAACCTCTACCACACTTTCATCTTCATTGCGGTCTTCATTTTCCCCTGCTTATCTAACACTTGCCTTACTTTTCAACCCATATTCTCGACTCAACTGGCTCCACACTCTTGTGAAAGCTCTCCATTATCCCTTCATCACACTCACTATTGTACTTTCACTCTTAAGTAATCCATAGTGAGCTTGCACTTTCCCACAAACTTTCTCTTTTTGCTCTTCTTCACTATTCACAAGACTATCAAACTTATTATTTTCATCCTTTTGAGTATTTATAGTCAAACAAATGTCATTTTTCATTTGAAATGGACAACCTAACTAATTCATGGACTGATATGTTGTTGTTATTCCTTCATCTTCCTCATCTACCCTCTCAATGCTTCCATACACAATTTATTTGACTATCTCTTTCTATGTTTTGCTTTCATGCTTGCTCATTTTCTTTAGCTTCCTTTATTCTCCTTTGATGATCTCCTTCAACTGCTACCTCTGATTATAGGCCATTTGACCCTTATTCTTATCAAAAACCCAACTTCTCTGTCTTCTCTCATCAATTCTTCTAGTTTCTTGACATCCTCTCTCAATGATTTCAATTCTCTCTCCATCCATACCTCTTGTTTTAGTTTTTCCTCTCTCTCTTTTCTCTCTCTCTCTCCTTCTTGCTTATCAACTCCATGAACTCCACCACTAGTTCTTCTTTGTACATTCTTGTCTTTGTCTCTTCACCTATCACTTCACAATCATAATAGCTTCACAGTTCCTTGTTAGCAATCAACAATCAAATTTCATTCAATACACAATACCACACTTTGATATCAAAATGATGCAGAGAAAAATTCATTTTATACATATATTCAGCTATCAAGATGCTTACAAACATATAGTTTCACTTTAACTTTGCATGAGAGGATTTTAACAAGCCTAGATGGCCTAAAAACTTGGAAAATTGATAAATAACATTAATAATGGTTTCATTACCATCATCTCATGTCTCATCATCCTTAACACTATCATTTTAACTCCATAAATCATTGCTCTTCATTAAGAATTCATAAACACTCATCATCCTTCCTATTTCTCTTGATCTCTTATATTATTCCTTGCTCATTACATATACCTTTTCCTTTCAAAGCCTCTTATCTCAGTGCCCCTACTTGCACAACGCAGAACACATTTATACTTACTACAAAAGAATTCAAACAACCAAAATCACATGATCCCCTTTGGCTTGTCAAAACTGTCCTTAAGTCTTCTTCACTAGTCATTCACCTAAGATAGCACTGTTAGGATTTTTGGTCTCCTTAGGGTCTTATAGCTCCTTTGACATGGTTCAACACTTCCAACAACACTATGTCCACCTTGAAGCCACCAAAAAATGTCACAAACAATAATGTACACCCAATCACCTCATAGACTGTCAACAATAATTGGTGTATGCAAGGTTAAAGACTTCTATGAAAATCCATGATAATAGGAAAACCTCGTTAGGATTCTTCCAACACCCCTGAAATACTTGCAAAATCCTAGGCTTTAACTCAAAAAAACCCTTCTAGCAATCACTCATTTTCTCTTGATAACTTATAAAGACTAACTAGCCCTATCTACGCCCACTTTCAGCCTTATCTCCACTTGTAGGGGGTTTCAAAGGGTAACCAAAGCACATCCAAACACCCATTAATCTATTTATCCAGCATTAGGAGTTTCACTTCTTAGCTCAACATATAAATTTTGGTCTCTTTGTAAAATTACCTCTACATCTAGGTCTTCTATTGGAACACATTGTCCTAGAATGGATTGTCACGAAAAGCTTGAGTTTTGGAACTTAGTTTTGTAAAATTACTTTGAAATATTCTTCTAGGATTGGTTATTATAGTATCTTAAGAGTTTTGGCGTCAAAGGAATTGATTAAGGTCTTCAAAATGCAAGCCCTAGCCTAGCTTTACTATATGTAACAATACATACCCGAGAGAATACAAATGGTTACAACTTTCTTGTCCTTTGGATTTGTGACCTCAAATTTCTCTAGCATGATGGTTTCACCTCCAAATCCCTTTCTATTTTAACATATATCCTTCAAATGAGGTGTGAGATAGATAAGAGGTAATGGTTCACTATACAAATTATGCATCTACATTTGGAAGCATGGTACTGAAACCATCAAGTTCACTGCGGGAAAAATTTCAAATTTTATTTCCATCAAATACTTCATTGACACATGAATATCCATGTTTAAAATCTATCGTCTATTCATGCACATCCTTTTTCACTTCTACAATAGTTCTAACCTTGCTTGAATGCTAGTACACAAGTATAGCCTCTTGTTCTTAGCTCTTTCTAACTTGCATGACATAAATATGAAGAGGTTACCTCCTTGAGCACATAAGTACCATCAAACCACCAGAAACCAATGCATATACACCTCTTTTGACTTGAAGCATCTAAATTTACGTTGGTATGGATTTTCACAGTAGTATTATAATAGTCAAACATTCATTCATAAACCAAAAAAAGGATTTATCAATCAAGCCATGCATAACTCATATGGAATGTAAGTAAGATCATTAAAGGATCAACAATGTTGGTTTATCAAAATCAATAACACTATGCAAAACTCATAAATATTCCTCAAGATATAAAATGCACACACAAATATGTGTGTGTGTGTGTGTGTGTATTATATATCTGTTTTTCACTGTAAATCTTCAAACAAACACACAGTTCCTCTTTTATTCTCCATTACTTCATTTTTCCCATCATCTTCTATACGAGGAATGAGATTCCAAAAACTGACTACCAATCCTATATTTGAAATCTACCTTACATAAACCTACTACTGGATGCTTCCTAAATGTCACATTGTGATCTTTGGACTTCCCTTTTGCTTCTAGAGGCATACTTGCCATTTTACACTAAATTAAGCATGTTTAATGACTCACTGCCACATTATGACTTATTACACATGTATTACATCTCATCATGACACCTATCAAACATTACAAACCCTTAATCAATCTTTAGAACAATTTTAGACCTCAATATCCCTCTTCAAAGTCATGAAAAGTCATTTTATAACAATTTTGAATGAATTTGGAGGTAACTAACAAAATTAAAATTTGAACTAATGGACCACCTAATTCTCATGCTTGTACCACACTTCCATACATCAGAATTCTAATTTGATGATTGGAGGTTCTTAAAGATTCCCTGGCATCAATTAGGTGAGTTACGTGAGTCAAGTGAGCTATTCAAGAGCTCATCCTTTCCTATAAGGGGCACATGAAGATTAAGGTATGCTAACTTCAAAGGTACTTTTGAGATAAGAATGTCAGATAAGTGATCTTCACTTGAGGCTCCATTTAAATCCAAAAGTATGAGGGGAAACCATCATCATCTCGCCAAGTGAGCTGGGTGACTTAATTGGTTGGGGTAAGCTAGTTGAGTTGGTTGAAATGAGCCAAATGAGATTAATGAGATGATTAATCTAGTCAAGCCAAGTGATCTAGGAAAGATCCCATCTTTCTTATTTCGAGAGCTCACAACTCATAGGGTAGTAAAGAAAGAGTTTGTAATGTTGTAGTGCAATGTGTAGGGCATCAATGTAAGCATAAAGAGGTTTGTGCATCATGAATGACAAGAATGCATCATCATGAGTAATACCCTTGTTCATATCAAACCCATATCAGAAGATGTCAGAACAGTTTCTATAAACACTCAGTCTGAAGTATCCATGCATCTCAAAGGAGGAGAGTGAAATTATCATGCCTCAGATCAAAAAGTTCTACATTGTAAGGATCTTCTTTAATAGATCAGTCAATCCCCTTCCCTTCTCCTCTTCTCTCCCTTTCTTCTAATTCTTCATTGTATGCAATCATGGTATTTTGACCTATTTACTTAAGTGACAATGTTTGAAAATTGTAAAAGTACTCTCTCAAAATTATAAGATAGGTACTTAATTTGTATCTTATAAGGGAAAATGAAAGGTCACAAAGGGAATATGGAGATGAAGATTCATATGGGATATATGAGGAGGCAATTCATAAGTTTATAAATTGGAATGGCTTCTCCATTTCAAGGGATCCTAGATTTTGAGATTTTCTACTTTGTAGCAATTGTGGATTGTGGTTTGGATGTTGAACTTTATATCACCAACACAAGAAATAAAAGCTACATTCTTCCATTTTCTTTTCTCGTGTTTTTGTATTCTCTCTCTCTCTCTCTCTCTCTTACAACTTTGAGAGTATGGTGATCAAGAAGGAACTTGGTGTCCTTGATAGATGAACCTAAAGAATTGCGTGTCTTTGAATTTTTCAGTCTCGCTAGATGCTTCATTGTTACTTTCATCTAATTGAATATTGAACTAATATGTTTACTGGGTGTGAAATATGCAATTTCCTACTCACAACAATAACCTTCCCTTTCCTAATTTATATGCTTTACTCCTCATTGCTGCAAATTCCTCCTTTGTACATTGTACAAACACTTTACCATAGGTTTAATGAAGTGTGCATGTGTGATCCCCGACCTATTTGGCCACACCAAAGAATTTAGATAGAATTAATATAGTTACATTTAATAATGAAAGCCTAATAAAACACAAGAAGGAGGGGCATATCCTCATGATCATTGTTAGAAACACATAATTTTCCATACAACAAATTATTTCACCAACAACATGCATCCACAAGAACATAACCAAATATGTAAAAATGAAAACATAAGAGCATAAGAACACTAGATGTAAGTGGAAAAACCCAAGGGGAAGAAAACCCACTAAAATAATATTTATTAGAGAACTGAATCAAATTTAGTTGAGCACAAACTCAATAAGGAGCACAAACCCCTAACCCCTAGATTTAGTTGACCACCAACCCCTAGATTTAGTAGAGAACTAACCCTACCAGGAAGCACCAACCCCCAAGATGAATCAACACCAAAAAAATCCACCTGATATATTTTTCACCTCTGAAATTTTACACCAATAACTGATGATGACACTATGAAGCTCACTTTCCTTCCTCCTCCAAATTTGCTCTCTAGGTCAACTCGCTCATGGGATTATTCACCAAGATGATTAGGCCTAATGGAATATCTATTAAAAACCTTCACACACTATAGAACATATCCACACAATCTATGCCCTCTCTTTGTGGTCAAAAATACCTCTTTCACTTCTATAAACACCCCTCTGGCTTGCACTTTCCTTACTTTCTCAACTAGCTCAAATGAACCATATAACTTGTTTTTATACCTGACTTATGATTATAACTCATCTAGGTTGGCCATAATAGGACAAATTAAATTTAAAAAATATAATAATATCCTATAAACATCATACAAAGGACCTTATAGGTCGGAAATACCATCTAGAACCAACATATCTCCTTTAGGACTCAAGAAGCCCTAATGCACTCAAATAGCCTACTTGACAAAATATAATGTTCTTGAGAAAAAGAAACCTTCAAAAAAACTTAGAAACTACTTATACATATTTTATTATTCCACTAACAACCTTAATCAAGTTTTAATCACCATGCACCATTATCTCATGTAATGACACCATCAAAAGGAGCAACCTTCTTCACTAGGTCTAAGACCTCCAAAAATAGTCTTCAAAGATTGAAGCCAAAACCTCATAAAATCTCATCAAATATGATAGTGTGATATACTAATGGAAATATCATGACCTTAGGTTCATCATCAAATGAAAACCATGCCACAAATCATATTGAGACATCCCAAAATGCCTATGCAACTAGGTCACCTGAAACCGCCCAAAACTAGTCTAGCAAAATAAACCATAAAAGAAATCCTAAGGGCTCAAAAATGGTTTTAAATCACCATGGACATGTATTATATCTCCCTAAAATTCTTAAACACCAATTTAGTCAATAGTTATATTGCAAAAATTTGGAGAAAACATAAATTCTTCATAAAATTACATTTTTGAGTGGGATCCACATACATCCATGATACCTAAATTACGCTTGGATAAATATGGATGAGTCATATATAAAATAAAATCATAAAAATTTCACAAACAATCCATTCTAGGCCATAATTAATAAGATATTATCCATCACTATATACCTAGGGTTTTAGGAGGGTTTAAAACCAAATTACCTTCTTAACGATTGCTCATAAAAGTATGGGCCTCATTCTTCAAAATAATGCCACAAAAATCAAGCTATAACCATTCCCCACTTGTCCTGATGATATCAAAATCCCATTCAAAGGTTTCATGTGCCAATGAGCATCAAAAAGTCCAAATCGACCTTGTTTTCTCACTTCCAAAAAGTCGGTAGGAGAAAAAATGTAATAAATTACAAAATATTTAACACTAGAACCTAAAATTTGGACCTCACCTCTAAATAAACATGATAACCCATATCATATTCTCATATTTTCTCAAAATCAATAATAATTTATGGCTCCACTTAATTAGGGCATGCTTTCTCAAGAACTAGGTCTAGGAGTAGACCTAAAACCTATGTCTAAACCCTAAACTAGTACTCTAAGACACTTGTGAGTGTATATACACATCATAATCATTATCTTAATTCTCTAAAAATGCATAACTAGATGCTACATATCTCACTTCATCATGACATACCTCATTCTACTGACTAGGCCTCCTAATTAGGCCACTTGAACATGCTTGTTTTGTAAAAAATAACCTCCTCATCACTTTTCCACTCTTCAAAACCTGCAAGAACCTTCTCTACACTTTATGACATCACTATAACATAAACCTACAATTGAAACACCTCTGAAAATCACTACAAGCCATCATACCTACTCAAGAACCCATGAAACAACATAAGAACCAAACAACTCAGCTTGACCAATCAAGACACTACCAATCAACCTTCATATTTCATACCTCTTTTGACATCAATTACACTCATAAAACAATGAAAAAACCTCATACATACTCTTTTGACATAAATGACAAAACAACTCCAATAATATCCCCCTTTTCCATTGATGGAAAACATATTGATGGCAAAACACACAAGGCACAAACTCCCCCTAAGGTTCACACATGCCATCAGGTCATTCTCCCCCTTTGACATTAATGATAAATAAATATACCTGCAACGTCATGGTTTCCTTCATCTGATATCACATTAGTATAATATTTTGGCTGGAAACATCATTCAAACTATTCAAGTTTCATTCTTCATCTCTATTTTGACTCTTAACATCAATAGAGCAACATGGATCCCCCTTAGAAAATGCATACCTTCAAATCATATTCATACCTTGAACAAGCACCTCTGATACAATAATCTAAATAAAATCTAGATACCTAACTGATACAGAACATGATCATACCTACACCATTTGAATGACTCCCCCTAAGTCCATTACACCACTTACATGACTTGATGTAGTAAGAATCATAGCCTTCAAGCTCCCCCCGAATCATATGATTCTTTAAAACAACTTACCTTGTCTTAACCAATCCATAACCTCTCCAATATGTGCTAGAGAAAACTTTAACTCAAGCTCATCATATACCTGATACTAAAGGATCATCTTGAAAACTACAAACTACCACTAAATAACAATAAAAAACTTACCTTATATGCATAAGCAGTTCACTTAAACTTATATCCCATCTTGGCACTTCAACCTACTCATGGATCTCAATTACCAAACTTCTCAGCTCCTCCTTGCTCCATATCTTTCTCAAATACTGCTCTAACTTTAACCTAGTTCCTTCAAAATAGAGTCACCATACACTCCAAATGGACTGTCTCAACTTGTAATCCATCATGTCTTGTTGAGACCCATAATCACTTTGCAACAAAACTTCATACATTGAAATGGTCTTATCAAGTAATCATATAAAAGATTGAAACACACACCTTCACTTGTTCTTCATGGTTGTCTTAAAATCTTAATGCATCTTCTTACAACGTGATTGTACACCTGAACCTCATATAAGCTTAAATTTACTAACTTCTTAGCTATTCCTTTATTTTTTTATCATGTTGTAAATCCTTTAATCCACCTTGACATAAACTTATGCATATTCATATTTTCAATTAGGACAAAAATTAAGCACTGTCAACTAGGTCTCTATGTCCTCATCTTCCTGAGTACATCTAAACATGACTTTTCTCTCCTCACATTTGATCACTAAACATGGAGCACTTGGTGAATTTATCAATAAATTCATATAGGATAAAAATAACACACACCTTGGACCACATTGCATAATAAATAATCACTTATTTATGCTAAAACCTTCAAATAGGTAACCTCTAATTTTCCTCTCAGACCTTGATCATGACCTTAGAAGCATACACTACTCTTCCCAAATTATATACCTTCTTACCCTGGTTTTAGGTGACATGAACCTATACTAGGTCTTAAAAAATAGTCATAAGCTCATTCATACCTCTATCTACCTGTTAGAATCTATTTACAAGCCTTCATATATTTTTGGGAACTCATAAACACTTTACTCTTTAGCAAATTCATGATTGTACCATCTTATTGCATCATCTTACTTTGAATCACCTAACTAAATAATCTGAAAGGTTCCCCTATCTCCTTAATTGATATATTGAGTCTTCAACAAGATTAGATGATTGTGAATCATACATACACACCTTTGATGAAACTTCATACTCAAACCTAAGAGCATTCTACTTAGGTTATACTTTTGCTTCACTTAAACATACCTAAATAAGGTCACCCAACACTTTCCTTAGTTAAAACATGTATCTCTACACATAATTCAACCCATTTTACCACATATAAGGTCTTCATTCTTCTATTTGAAGCTCAAACCTTCATGAAATTTTTGGATAATACAAACTTTAAGATATGGTCTTAAGCTCAAACCCAAATTTCTTTTTTTCATGATAAAAATTGTCTATGCCTAGAATTTTTGTCTTTTGTGATGAAACCCTACTTCTGGTTCAACATTATAACCTTCAAGGAAATATTGAGATCCATTTAAGTTTCTATATCATTCTTATATGGTTTCATTAGGTCTTTAATCACACCTCACTGTCTAGACAAGCATGCATCAGTCTTCAAGCTCAAGCATGCATCAAACTAAATCTTCACCGGCTAAGCCTTCTCACACATGTTTTCTTGTACTTTTAGCTAAAATATGACTTTATTAGTCCCCATAAGACCTACACTCCATTAATGACTGCTAGGCACATGAATCACACCCAATTCCTACCTAAGATGTTAAAAATACTCCTTTGGTAGTGGTTGGTAAGGATATCAACAATTTGATCCTTAGTTGATACATATTCAAGCTTGACACTTTGTTCATTCACCTACTCTCTTAGAAAATGATACCTAATAGGAATTTGTTTTATCCTTGAATACATGACAAGGTTCTTTGACATAATTATTGTACTTGTGTTATCACAAAAAATACGAATGGGATTCTCATACATTACTGTACAATATAAAAGTGATATGCGAGCATGAGAATCTACAAGTAGCCCTTCTTTGTACCCAACCTTCCAAGGTCATGCCAAGACAACCGGTGGAGATGGAATATATGTGGATACAGACAAACTAGTTGGGAAAACTTATATCCTGAACACGTAATAAAGGGATCAGCGAATCTAAGGCAAAGAAAACTCTCCTAACTTGAATTGGTGTAATGGATCGTTCAGATATAATAGCTGCTCAGAGGCTCCAATTAATGTCGAGATCTACTGAGATCCTATCTATTGGCTATTGGATACGTGGAAAATGACCTGTAGGTGCTTCGTGTATATTTCCAGACAAGGTCATGGAAAATGGTAGTGAGAGGTGTAGTGGATTTGTAGGAAACTATGGGTGGTTTTCTGGTCTAGCCCAGAAAATGTTGGCTTGATTGGATTCTATGTTTAATACAGAAAATTGTGTTATGATATCTGGCAGGAGTGGTGAGGATCTAAATACTAGCGTGTGTAAACTGGTGTCAATACTTAACTAACTAGCATGCCCGTTGGGTTATGGGACTTGGGGATCACAACCATGAGTTCATGGTTGTTATGGACCTATTATGGTCATGTGAAGAATCAATCTCTTCTTCCGACTATCCAATGGTCATAAGCCTTTTCAGCTTCTATGTTTAATACCAGGAGTTGTGCGATCTTCTCAGAATACCTTATGGGTGTTTTGGCAACTTGTATACATAAGCCCGTGTCTATGTCGATGAGAAGGTCTCCTGTATTTGGCTACGAAATTAATGGATCTCAACCAAATATTTGTTCTGTTTCGGGTTCTTGTATGGTCATGTAGATATCCTATCAGGGCAGTCTATAGTTGGGTTAACTTGACTAGAATATGTATGCTTTGTCGTCTTCAATATTCAATTGTTCACTAATTGCTTGTGGATTTATTTTCATTTAAAAGACCTGAATCCTAAGCCCTTGATCTATATCCATTAATGTTGTGAAGAGATTTGGCTGAGGTACTACTGGCTCGAATACGTAATCCCTGGGCTCTCTGGGTCTCGTAATTTTCATGTAAGAGATGATTCAACCTTAACTGAAATGAGTAAACTAGCTATGAAAGATATATTTACCATATGCTTATATTCCTTTTATTTTTGTATTTTTAATGATGCGTATTTGAATGAAATTAAAAGAGTAATTATTCTAATATATTCAAATAAATGAATAGTTAATCTAATAACAGAATTAAAACAAGCAAGTTAGCCTGATATAGCTATTTGCCTGTGCACTTGTGAATTTATCTTAAATATTTAAATAACTAACTAATATAATTGAAATACCTTCAATCTTACCTTAGAAGTGAGGAATAAATCATAGCTTCTCAGAAGCTATCATTCCCCACAACTTCCCTGGTAATACTGAAAGCAAGCTTTAACTGAAATAAAATGATTTGCTACTCTATTTGATATATTGTAACTACAACTTTGATAGCTCAAACATGGAGTTTTACATAACAGTGGTAAATCCAGTTGTGTCGTGACTTGTCCCCTCAGTGTGATCTCTTTGTTCCTTTGTGTTCTCGTGAATCCAGAAAAGTGTGAATGTGATAACGTCAGCAAAAAAAGATACTCGAATAATGGTAGCTTTGGATATAAACTGAATACAATGCAAGTAAGAGAGGGATAGTGCAAGTGAACAGAGCTTGACTATGCGATTCCTAGTAGGATTTATTATGGGGATACAACACAAATATACCGAGAATTCTGGGATCTATTTCTTGTGACAAAACAAAAACCTGCAACTCTAAGATTGTCAAATGAACTCTAATCTAGAACTGAAACTATCTTATGCTAAGCTAACTATGTAGGATAGCAATGGAGAAAAATGAAAGTGTGAAGATCAAATTATCTCTAAAGTAGAAAGGAGAGGCTAAGAATTCATGCAAAATCTAAACCTATTGAAACTTATGGAAGAACTTCAAAAGACACTGAAGAATAATTCATGGAGGGAGAGGGGCCATTTGCTTGTAAACCAGTTTGGTATTTATAACATTTGGATTTACCAAAGGGTAAGTTTGAATTGAACTCTTCTAATATAAACAAAGAGAAATCACAATTTACCAGGCAACCAGAACATAAATGCAAGCAAGAGTGGTTGAGAAATGCGGGTGAAAACTAAATTTTTATGCTTGACGAGATCATCAAAACATTCTGGAAAATGCACACAAAACCGCTACCTTGCGTAGGGAGGCAGTTATAGGACCGCCCCCCGGGCAAAGCAGCGGTCATGTAACTTAAAGACCAAAATGCAAGGAAAAAGGGGGCAGAGGTTAGAACAAAACATGCAAAAGGTAGACAAGGATTTTTAGGATGAAAATGTATACTTGGTGAGATTTTTTGGATTCTGAATACCTTGTGAAGAGATCTAAATCATCATTGGGGTTTCTGTAACCTCTCTCTGGAAGTATAGTACCTACATTTTTTGGTATGTACATATTGCCCCCTCGGAGAAGCATTTTAGCCATGAAGAGGCATAAAGCGGTGGGTCTAAGTATGGATGTCCCGAAATGGGGATTTATAAGCTATACCTGACATGCCCATGTGCCAAAATTTCACCATCCAAATTCCCGCTATCTGCAAAATGAAAAAGGGACTCAAGTGTAGATAGATAAAATAAATCAAAAAATAAATACTAAATTAAAATGAAATGAGGACTTACCATTTGAGCAAGGATAAGAACTTACCTCTGTTGGCGCTCCAACTCTGAGTAAAAACACTCAAAACAAGATTAGAATATTATATATATATATATATATATATATATATATATATATATAACGAGCTCACTTTCCTATTCATTTGCGCATGTCGATTTGGTGGTTTTTGAGCTCTAAGACCCATGGTAACTGTTTTCGATGAGAACACAGTCAAAATGTTCGTTGTGAGATCATGATCATGCCTCCGAGAGCAAGACATCGACCCGCAAAGTCTCAGGTTAGTTCTTCTCAATTTATTGTTTTTAAACCTAAAATGTAAAAAATGTTGAAATCTTTGTCTTGGGGGGATCATTTTTGGAAATTTGTAAATGAGTCTCTAGGGGGGCGCCCATAGGGTAGGTCTTTATTTTGTCAAAAAGATGTATTTTTACTTTTTTTAAAGAGTTTTTAGGGTTTTTTGGGCGTTCACCGATTCGGGACAGGACAGCTGCCCTGAACAGGTGGCGGTTATAGGACCACCACCTTAGAAGGCGGAAGTTACGGAACCGCCGCTCTACACAGGGCGGCGGTTTTGAACAGAATGCAAAAAAAGATGTATTTTTTAATTGTTTTTACATTTTTGACATTGTTATATGTTTTTGATGATTTTTCCAGTTGGATTATGTTACTAACTTATTCTTTTTCTCTGTTTTGGGTGGATGAAGAAGAAGGAGATGTATATCAAATGGAGTAGAGAGAGAGAGTGTGTGTGATTGGCTCCCAACAGTGTTAGAGGCACTAACCCAGATAGAGTGAGACACTTTGCAGGGGGCTGGTATTCAGAGGATCGCACAGGTTCGTCATGTTATGCCTGCTAGTCACATATTATGTGACTTATTTTCATATTAGGATTCAGACTGTAATACCTTCCAGTTTCCAGGTGTTAGGGGTGTGTGGACTATCACCCTAGAGGACGTCTATCACATACTGGGGGTTCCAATTCTTGGGAGGCGGCTGTCTCTTAAGAAAACAATATCCAAATCTCAAATAGTTTAGTGGGCTACCTATATGGGAGATGCTATTGTCTCCATGGGCTCGAAGAAGGGGGTGAAGGTCTATTCTATTGTTTCCTCTGCTATCGCTATGATCTGCAAGGCTATTATGGGTATCTTGGCCTCATGGTTGATTAGGGACAAGGAAGGGGATATTCTCTTATATTTTTGGGCTCCCACTGTTGCACAGATTGAGGCCCATGGCCATGTTTACACTTGGGAAGTAGACATTCTTGGGACCACCTACCATGATTTATATAGGGTGGTCAAATTACAGGGGCAGTCATTGCATCACCCTACTCTAGTTATGAGTTGGGTGTATGGGCGCATCATTCCCTATGGGAGAGGTGTATAGGCAGAGGATCTGAGGGCTATCAGGGTAGTGAGGTGGACAGGGATGACTGTACTCAGGACGCCACACTAGCTAGTGGCTTCTCTGACAATTCTAGACATGGAGGCCACTCCTTATTAGGCCATGACAGGGTTATGGGGAGAGGAGACATATACACTGATTACCTGCTATTCCACAGGTCAGTTGATAGATAGGACAGGGAGGTTGAAGACTCACCCATTTGATAGAGTACTTGAGTAGTTTGGCCTCCCCTATATTGATATGTTTCCTCCAATGGCGCCAGTGTACATGTCTGTTCATGAGGCCAGGGGAGGTCCTAAAGGCCGAGGCTGGACCATGGTTACTCCCAGAGTTCCTATTGCAATTAGGCTGGTGGTTCATACTCGAGGGGCAGCTGGTGCTCCTCGAGCACCCTTATTTATGATCAGAGTTGATCCTACTCATAGTAGAGAGGGAGATGAGCCTATCTATGTGGACTCAGACTTTGAGGAGTTAACTAGAGAGGTGCATAGGAGGAGACGGTAGGAGGCGAGACCAATGGTATGGTCGAGGAGGATGCGAGCGATTTCAAGTGGCATGACACCCAGGATATCGTGAGGGCCGAGAGGGTGGAGGAGAGCATAGAGAAGGTGACCCTGATCTCAGAGGAGTTGCCTTCTCAAGACATTGGGGTAGATGATGAGTTCATGGTAGGACATCATTTCTTTCCAGATTTGGGGAAGGTTCCGTAGTCCGCAGCAGCGTTTGTAGCAGGCGCAAATCCTAGGGACCCTACCTAGATGCCTGGAGATCCGAGTGAGTTACTAGTCTTTTCTTGATTCTGTTTTAGCTAGAAATGTTTAGTTGATATTTCTTTTTTGTTGTTTCTTTTGTTTTTGACTTTATTTTTGGTGATTTTCTAACTTGCTATTTCTCTTTTTTATTTGCAGCTATTGTTGAGGGATGGCGAGACTTGATTCGTCAAGTGTGCACGGACACCTTGTTGCTCCCCTCGGAGAGTACTCGGGCCGAGCTTACTGCAAATTTTGGAGAGCCCTCAGTAGATGGCCAACATACTGATGTGTTTTCCTCTGTCTGGAAGGCAGAAAAGTTAGTGACCTCCCTTTGTACTGAGTTGGTTAGATATAGGACTACTGAGTGTTTGATGAGGAGGAGCCATTCTCATAGTTAGACCACAACTACTGGTCATGATCATGATCCCTCAATTTATTTAGAGTGTCATTGTAGCAGGAGTCCTAGACGTAGTCATGAACCTTCTGAGGGATCCCACAGGGATTGAGAGACCATGATGTCTTTTTGTAGCGATTTTTGTCAAATATTTATATGAGTGTTTTTGTACTTTTCAGGATCATTGAGTGTTTTGACCATGCCTAGTGTATGATGGCATTGTATGTAGAACATGATTTATATATATGTCTTTGTTTAGATCTAGATCTTGTATCTAGAATTTTTTGATTCATTTCCTATATGTACACTAGATATTTCAGAATCTCTATTTTTATATGCTTTTCAGAATGTGTGCAATGGATGACAAGTGATAACAAATGTTTGAACATAATGTTTCTCTTTTATTTGTTTTTGTAAAGCTAACATGTGATGATGCAAACATATTATAGTACTAAACTTTTGGTTTCTTTGAGAAATGTTCGTTGCTTCTTCTTGTTTTGGAAAAGCGTGATGAATATATAGTGATAATGAGATGAACTTGCCCCACTCCTAACTCCACGCAACTAGTAAGATGCGATGTCTCACCACCAAGAGTTGGGAAGGGCACAAATTATATGAGTTTGAATGAATGAAAATGATGAGAGAAAGACAAGGTTTTGACAGAAATCAAATTTAGATCTCCGTACTTAATCTTACTTGAAATTACTACATAGTTCAGAATACAACTTATTTTCTAGTTTATCTAGATTTAGATCCATGGATGACAATTTGGTTGACAAAATCTGGTTTTGAGGATTTGATCTCTTTGGAATTTGGATACTTAATTTCACTTAACACATTTGCTTTGCATTTTTAAAATACTGAGATTCATTGATTTGTGTGAATGGACCCCCTACGCCCTGTCTCATGCTACTGGTAGGAAGCATGGGCTCATCGCCGAAGGCAGGACATAGGTGAGTAAGGGCACTTCTTTCCTTTCTCAACCTCACATCACTAGTAAGAGATGCGGGCTCATCACCAAAGGTTGGTTGGGCAAAGAAGTGTGTAAAAATAAAATATTCTATTTTGTTTAATATTTTTGTTTTAATTTGACATTTCTGATTTGTGATTTTGGAGTATCCTTGTTTCAAAGAGATGTAAGAAGGATAGATGCGACACCAAGAAGCTTCTAGAACAAATCGTAGGTAAGAAAAACTTAACCCAGTAGAAAAGAATGAGTATGACTAAGTATGCAGGCCTTGGTATGGTTTTTGTGAAGACTTTGTCTGTCGAATTGATGAAATGATTTCAAAACTATTTGATGATTTTTTAAAATTTGAAGAGATATGATTTGAATTCTTTTGCCAATATTTTCATAAGCTTATAATGAATTGCTTAAGAATAAGTTCCTTGACCACAAAATTTATGAAACGAGTGAACAAAATGAAACAACTAAGTGATTAAATGCAATGTAGATAGATATAATATACAAATGGTGATGCTGATGACCTATGTGTAAAACCGTTGAAGATGCAAGGAATTGATAGTTTCATTGAATTCCTCACCTTCTAATGTACACAAGAGATACGCACCATTTTCGTAGTATTTCATGTCTCGGTATGGCCCCAACCACTTGGGCCAGAATTTCCTTCCTTTGCCAGTTTTCTTATCAATCCGGCTATCTAGTCTTAGAACTAGATCTCCCTCGTATATTTCTCATTCGTAGACCTTTTTATTATATTTCCAGCACATCCAGTCAACATAGGCTCTGTGTCGTTGTTCATCATTTAGCCTAGCCTCATCAAGGCTTTCTAGTTGAGAGAGACGTGCCTCTCTATAGGCTTCTTCTCCCAAAATCCCTTGTAATGAGATGCGGAGATTGGGTATTTTGACATCAAGCGGAAGAACTACTTCTGCCCCAAATACTAATGAAAAATGGGTTGCCCCTGTTGGAGTTCTTATTGAGGTTCAATGGGCCTACAAGGCTGGGTATAACTTTAAATTCCAATCCCATTTGTTCTCCTTAATTTTTTTGAGGAGAATAGATTTTAATGTTTTGTTTGTGGCTTCAGCTTGTCCATTGGCTTGAGGGTAATAAAGAGAGGCCGTATGATGGTTTATTTTGAATTTACTACATAACTCATAGACCTCGTCATTCTTAAAGGATGTGCCATTATCTGAGATAATGACTTACGGGACACCGTACCTATAAATGATTTGATCAAAATGAACTTAGTGATTACAGAACCTGGTACAGTGGTAAGAGACATGGCTTCTACCCATTTGGTAAAATATTTTGTGGCCATGATTATAAAGTTATGGCCATCTGTTGACAAGGGAGAGAATTTCCCTATCAAATCTAGGCCCCACATGGAAAAGGGCCATGGGGTTGTGATTGGTTGCAGAGCTTATGCTGGCATGTGAATCTCGTGAGAGAATTCTTGGAATTTATGACACTTGAACACAAATTCTACTGCATCATGTTCTAGAGTGGGCTAGAAATAGCCCATCTGATGTATTTTACGAGTAGTGGCATGACCACCAAAGTGGCCTCCATATATTCGACTGTGGGATTCGTAAAAAATATTTTTGGATTCTTCAGTGTGAACGCATCTTAAAAGCATTCCATAGAAGGCTTTATGATAGAGAACTTGTTTTAAAATAACATATTTAGCAGCGATAATGCGTAACCACCTTCTTTGTTTCGATGTGGCACCTTCTGGGTACATATGGTCCATGATAAAATTGACTATGTCAGTGTACCAAGGACATATAGAGATTGGGGATCTAGTTTCGACAAAGTATATGCATTCATAGGGAAAGTATAGATTTACCAGATCACCTCCATCTAACGAATTGTCAACTAACTAGTCTGCAATGATTTTTACCTTAACGGATTTCTAGTTTACAAATGTTAATTCAAATTCACCCATTAAGGATATGAATCATCCAACCTTTTTAGATAAAGACCCTTGCGTGAGGAATGTTCGTAAGTGATATGTCTTTACAATGACCCTTGTTTCTTGATTTAACACGTAATGCCTTAAAATTTTCGTTACGAAGACTATGGAAAGGCATTCTCTTTCTACCTATTTATAACGTGTTTCATAATCAAGCAATGTCCAGCTAATGAAATAGACCTCACGTTCTCGTTTATCACTATCTTCCTAAGCCAACATGTAGGCTAGCGAGATATTAGTAGCCCATGAATACAGGATCAAAGGATGATTTGGTCTAGCAGGCATTAGCATGGGAGGAGACAACAAGAAGAGTTTAACTGCTTCGAAGGCCTCGTTGCATTCTTCTATCCAATCAATGCTATAATATTTATTTAATAAATTATTGATTGGATGAACAACAAAACTTAAGTACAGAATGAACCTTCGAATTACACCAAGTTTCCAAAGAAATGATCTGATACCAGACTCGTCTAATGGTGGAATCATTTCAAGAACAGCCTAAATTTTGGCTGGATCAACATCAATCCCTCGTGAGGATATAATGTAACCCAGAAGTTTGCCTCCTATCACACCAAATACACATTTCTCTGGATTCAATGTGATGCCATATTTGATCAATCGTGAGAGAATGATACGTAGTACTTATGGGTGATTGCAACGCTTCTTTGCCTTGGCCAACAAGTCATCTACGTAGGACTCCACAATCTTATGAATAAGGTCATGAAATATTTATGTCATTGGCCATTGGTATGTAGCGCCAACGTTCTTAAGATCGAATGGCATGACATCATAATAATAAGTTCCCCAAGGAGTTATAAATGTGGTATTTGCTTGATCTTCCTTAGATATTTTGATTTGATTATATCCCAAGAATCCATCCATGAGAGACAAAAGCTCAAATCTAGTTGTTGCGTCAACAATAACATCGATGGATGGTAATGGAAAGTCATCTTTGGGACAAGCTTTGTTAATGTCCCAAAAGTATATGAAAATGTGTATATTCCCATTCTTTTTTAGAACATGGACGATATTAGATACCCATTGTGAATAGTCGACTTCTTTAATGAATCCCACCTGGAGAAGTTTCATTACTTCTTCTTTCACCATGAGAGCCACTTTTAATTTCATTGGTCTCGAATTTTGTTTAATTGGATTCTCATCTAGTTTGGTGTCAAGATTATGTACCGCGATATGTGGTGTAATTCCCATAATTTCTTTATAATTAAATGCGAAAGCCTTTTGATGTTCCTTGAGGATCTGAGTATGTATTTCTATCTCTTCTGGAGTTAACAAGGATCTCAACTTCAAAATCTTTGGTTCTTCCTCCATTCCAATATTTATGTCGATCGTTCCTTTGATTAAGGAATCATTGCCTTCTTCAAATTAAGGCGGGGCCGAAGGTAGTTCCAAAATTTCTCCATTCTCTACCTTGTAGAATCAATATCCTTTTGCGGGGGAGATTCTATCATGGGATTCCCAAAATAGGAAGAGGAATGTGGGATTAGGGAAAAATATACTATGTGATGAGTGAGATGTAGCTCTGCATAGGCGTTTAGATATCCAAGAGTGACTCTATCGTTGTCAAAGTGATCTAGGATAGAAAACTCATTCTCAGCTTCTATACGTGTCAGGAGTGCGTTTGTTGGTATTTTACGCACCAATGGTTCAGTATGAAGTGATACCATGAAACTTATATTTTCTAACTCACTGCTTGGAGTAAAACGGGAAGCTAAGGTCGCTATTGAATCAGCAAGAAGGTTTTGTTCTCTTAGGATTGCTTTGATTAATATGATGTCGAATCCTTTCGTTAGATCTAATACCACCATTTTATAGAGTTGTAAGTGTTCAGCTCTAGTCTCATATATCTTAGAGACTTGGTTTGTAACTAAGTGTGAGTCTCATACCACTCTAATGTTATCAACACCCATACTTTTGGCTATGATGAGGCCAAGGAGGAGGGCCTCATACTCAACCCTGTTGTTTGTACATTCAAAGTTTAACTTAAAGGCAAAAGGTAGGATCTTTCCCTCGGGAGAAGTAAAGATCACACCTGCCCCACCTCCAACATGACATCTAGCTCCATCAAAGTGGAGAGTCCAATATTTGTTTGGAAAAATGGATGTTGGGACATTCCTTGTTTCTATTTCTTCTACCTCGATTACTTCTACCATCAAAACTTTGTATGATGGAAGGGAACCAATTCCTAGGGTGTATCCCATACCCATGGAATCAAATGGTAGGAGAATGGGTAGATCTTTCTCTAGCAACTTGACAATTTTTGTGGTATTCCCTAATGATATTGTTTCTATGGCGTTAGTCTCATTTTTGAGTGCTGGAATACCTTTGACTAGATTCGTAATTTCAAATTTTTTTGTAGGTATCAATTTTTCTTCTAGTTTTCAATTGATTGGTTTTTTGAGTTAATTTTTTGGGAGTTCAAACTCAGAGTGAACGCCTGGTCTCTTCTTTAAATCTGCTAGGTGTATATCGAATGGTTTTGGGTCACCTTGTGCCACAAATATTTTCCCTAGGTGCAAAAATATAATTTCTTGGAATAACGTGGAAGGGATTGCCTTCATGTGGTGTATCCATGGTTGACCGAGGATAATATTATAGTTGGTTTCCTGATCTATAATATAAAATTTAGTGAGGATTGTCTTGGGTCCTAAGGTGACTAGTAAAACTATGGTCCTAATTGAAGTGGCCTTGAGGATATCATAACCTCTTAGCTTATTCTGTGTTGTGAAACAATTTGTTTCTCCATATCCTAGCTTTTGAAAAAAAGTGAAGGGGACTATGTTAATAGCTGCCCCATCATCAATCATTGTGCGCTTAATATAATTATTGTAAACCCATACCTATAAATGTAAGACTGGGTCGCCTCTATGTGTAATTTCAACGTTTGTTGGCATTTCGCTTATATCACATATAAACTTAGTATCCCTATCTGGCTACCTTATAGGATAGACATCAAAATCTACATGGTTTACTTACATTTCCAACAGAGGATTGATGTTAATTAGATGACCAAGACCTAATGCTTCTAAGAGAAAAACCCTATGGGTAGGAGAGTTCTTTAACAAATCCAAGAAGGAAATGTGAGAGAAGGTCTTTGTTAGGTCATTAATTCGATCATAAGCACCTAATGGATAGTTTGGAACTGATTGAGAAGAATAATCTTATGTTCTTGTTAAATTTTCTACGTGTAGCTTGGTATTAAACTCTACTAGACCAACTATCTTGGTTTTTGTTCGAGTTCCTAATTGGGGTGCGACTAGTGGATTTAATGAAGTTGAGGCTTCATGATCGTTATTTCCTATCATAACACCCTTGTTCATTCCACTTGGATCTAACCTGTTATTGTTAGAGTGATTTGGGAGCGGATCGTTAAAAATCTTGAGGGGTGCATTTTGAGGGGAAACTTCCCCTGTGTAAGTGTTTGGCATGTGTACTACAGAGTTTGCTAAAAACATATCAATAAAGAGTTGTATTTGGTCTTCTGGAAAACATTGCATAAATTTATTGTAGTCACGGAAAGTCCTAATATGATGGCCCTGAATCTTGTTGTTTCACCTAATTCTAGATCGTTTCTTTGAAGTATTGACAAAACAAATAGGGTAACGGGCGTAGGAGGAATACCTGATTAAATGATGGTTGATGGGTTGTTGCACACGTATGAGTTTTGAATCCATAGTTGATTGTGAGAGCTTCCTTTTGGCTAGGAGGAAGTACTTGTAATACAAAAAAAGACCACCAGAAAAGGTTAAACAATATATGCAGTGAACTGCCTAGCGTATGCTAGATCTAGGAAGTGTGATACTTCCTAGATGGTTGTCAGTCCACTGTTTTAAACAATTTAATGTGATAATAAGGTAAATCCCATTATAATTTGAAATGATTTAGGTATCTCACCTAAAACACAATAAGAAATAGATATAATCTAACAGGCTAGGTTAGAATAGGATCTGAAAGTCAAGTGACTAGTTCTGGAACTCTGCAGGTCTGATAGAGGTCTCAAGTATATTCACAGATGGATGAGGGTGAGATGAAATTAGGTGGGTAGGTCTCTATTCTAGGTTGTATGGGAAAATACAGAGACTGATGTCGGTTAAGGGTGACTGAAGGCGGTTAGGTGTAACCGGTGCCAGTTACTGTGGAAATATGAGAATGCCACAGAATAAGCTTTGGGTCTCCTTTATGATTGCACAAAGGATTTTGGTTAGTCGGGATGAGGTATTAAGTGACTTAGGTAGGATTTGGTGATATTTTAATGGGTATATGGAGGTGGAAGTGTTGGAGAAGGTCAATAGGTGGGTAGGTAAACAATAGATGATCAAATAATGATGAAATTAAATAAACCAAAGAAGTATGATGTTATACTTATTGGGATTCTAGTCCTGGATGTCTGTGAGTGAGGGATGGAGGTGCTGATGAGAGGTTTTAAGGCTATGCAAGTGATCACCAGCTGAAAGAAAGCTTTTACATGGGCTATATGTACATTCCTCTTGGCTTGGTTAGATCAAATCATGGCTAGGATGGTTGTGTAAGATAAAGTGCTTGATCTCCTTCCTTGCATGCATGTTCTCTTTGGAATTCACTCTCTGAAGATGTGTTATCTCTCTTAGATGTGTTAATGCTTTCCAACCTTCTTTTTTCAACCTCTAACCTTGAGAATAAGGTTGTTTTGGGGTTAAAAGGGTAACTGGCGGTGGTTCCTAGATTAACTCGGCGACAGTTAGGGGTAACCGGCATCGGTCAAGGTGGGATTTCCTAGGTTTACTAAACTAGGGAGATCCTCTTGATTTCCTATCAGATCTCATGTCATTAACCCACATGGATTATATTGGGAGCTTCTTGTAATCATGTGGGAATGTGGTTAGAGGGAATGTAGGCATTGATTGTTAGGGTTTGGGTAAGTCTTAGTTAGTTATGTTAACTTACTAAGAAGAGGTCTTAGGTTGAGTTGGCTTGGTGAGGTGTCTAAGTGAACTGTATGTGTGGATATTATTTAAAATAAGATATTTAAATAATAAATATAGTGAGGATAATGAACTAATTTAATTAAATTAATATTAGTGAGGTGAAAGGGGCCATGGCTAGGTGAATGTGATGAAGGGTGTTTATTCATCGAGGGACCAAAGGGGAGTGTGACCTAATTTCAGTGTCTACATTTTTCCCCTTTTTGTTATGTAGCTTGTATTGGTAAGCGACGCTAACAAAAAATAAGATGTGGTTGGCCCATGTGTGGGTGAAGGTGATCCCCCTCAAACCAATAACTGACGAGGCCGAAGGCAGAATCGATGAGTGGTTTGATAAAAAGTTAAATGCAAGGAAAAGGCACAGTAGGGCACGAGGGAAAAAGGATAAAAGGTCTACTCATGGCCATTCTAGGTAATGGGTCTAGGGTCAAAGGTAGCAACAATCAAATGCACACACACATTTAAACTACAGCATGCTACCAGGTTAAAGAGCAGGAAAACTCTACATTGTCTAAGGTCGATAGGTTTATCCAAAAAAGGTTGAAGTGATTCTGGTATCCAAGGTATAGGATATGGTTAGGAAACACAATGTAGGTTAGGTGCAGGAACGTTGAGGTATGTTCTGGTAAACTAAAGTTAGGGTCGAGATAAACAATCATGGTAATAGGCTAGGTAAGGTCATCAGGTCAATCAACACAGGTAACAGTGCCACAAGGTATAGTGAACACATGAGATCAAAAGTCACTAGCGATGGTCCAGGTCTAAATATCTAGGTCACAGACATGGGTAAGGCCAAGGTAGGGGTTAAGGTGGGGTGGGGTAAATGTTGAGGGTTGGAAAGGTGAGGTAAATGGGTAGGGTAAAGGTGGGGTGGGGTAAATGGTCAGGGTGAAGGGTGGGTGAGGTAAAAAAGGAAGCAGGGGTAGGGTATAAAGGTAAAATTTAGGGCAATGTGCAGGTGATGGTGACCAATTCCAGTCACAGATAACTGACGTCAGTATAGAAGTCAACCGAACGATGGGTAGGTAGGGCACGCGACCGATGCTAGTCAAGGGTAACCAACGTCAGTTAGGTTGGGTTGGTTATAAAAAAAAATCCACGTGATTTTTTATTCATTTGTTATTATGCAAAGTGAGAAAATGACAAAAAAAGAGAAAAAAGAGAGAAAAGTGTCTAGAAAAAATGGAACAGTGAGTTGGCAATGTGATTTGACGAGGGATTGGTTGGTGAGTAGCAAGTCCATGGGATCAGGGCAAGAGATTTTATTGGTCAGAGGTTACGTATGTAGCTATTCGGTGATGGCAGAGGCTAGAGAGGGATCAGGCAGAGCCATCAGTATACTGGCCGAAACATGCCACCATGATGGCAGCCACTTTTCAAGGTAAGCACCCTACTCTTTGTTAATTTTCTAGAGTGGAGGATTATATGTAGAGGCCATATGTGGGATTCCCCTCATATAGGCATATGCAGTTTTGAGGAGCTAGATTGAGATCCAACTAGAGAATGGGGTGGAATACAGAGTAAACCGAGGAATCGGGGAGGGTAGTAAAAAGTATAGATCCCGGATAGATAGAGGTCTTATGAGTAGTTTAGGATCATTACAGGTGGGGTTCTTCGCCCTTCCCATAGTTTTTAGAGAGATGACGTGGAGAGGCCCTTACCTCTACCACAGCCTACAGGTTTTTCCGTGATAGGGGAGGAGGAGCATTGCCAGTGGATTGGTGGATAGCATGATGTTAGATGGTACCAGTATCAGGTCACCAGGTAGTGGTGGGTGGATGCCAGTTACGAGCCATAACCGTACCCAGATCAGGGTGAGCCAGTACCTACCTACCATTACAGTAGGAGACTAGATGTCGATTATAGGGTGACTAGGTCAGCTAGGATTGAACTTGCCCAATTGGATTAGTGGGCACTACAGGTCCAATAGCTGATGAGGGTTCGGAGGTTGAGATGGGTAGCAGAGCTGACACATATAGGGTGTAGGCCAGTGATAATAGGCCCAGATTGGGATTGATGGAGGTAGATGGATGATGTGTCAGGAGGGGGATGGTTAGGTGAGCAGTACAGTTACAGGCTCATGCGTGGACATGGTTTACAGGGCCAGTAATAGTGCCACAGTCCCATGGTACAGATTGGGACCCCCGTATAGAGCTACCAGATATGGAGGCAGTGAGTTTGCAGTGGGGCACTGTCGACACTAAAATTTTCCTCCGTAATTTCTATTTCATTAATGTATGTATTAGGAATAGGATGTTATTAAGTATAATTAGTAGTAGCATCTGATAGAAGATAATGGCGTTGCCGTCAGTACGACGCCGCCAATAATTTATAGCACGGTAACAGTCAAAGTACAATAAGGAATGTTGTGGTAAAAAGTAAATATTTATCGTAAGTGGTTCAGTAATGTTAAAATGTCAAATTTAGGGTAAGTAGAGAAGTGGGGTATATATGATTAGGAATTAGAAATATTATATTTGACAATAACGACAAGGAGTGAGGTCATAAATATTTTGTGTATTTTATTTGTGGAAAAGTCTAAAAATGTGGAACCCGTGTGAAATGATAAGGTTTATCTTATCTTAAAAGATAAGCTTATATGTAAAGATAAGAGTTAAGGTATGGAATATGATTCGTCAGAAGTAGATTTCTTATCCTATCTTAGAGATAAGGTTGGATAAACCTGAAAGTTCCTATAAATAGAGAAGCCACCCCCCCTCATTTAGGATAGAAGGAAATAGTGATAAATATTGTATGAGTAAGTGTGTGAAGGAAGCCATCATTTAGAAAGTGTGTTAAAGAAGCCATTAAGAGGTGTAATTGTGAAGTTTCTCCCATAGTTATTGTTGGAAGGAAAATGGAGTTGGTAACACTTGAAGTACTTCATGGGTGAGATTGTAACAATTTCATGTTGATATTATAATTTACACTTATATTTCAGATTTGTCATCATTCCTTCGTATCATAGTCTATGGTATTCTTGTGTTATGTCTATTGTTGTGTTTCCAAATTACCTCCCACCAAACTAAAAGATGTGGATTAGTAAATAATCATAGCACAAGGAGTTCCTGGTGAAGAATTATCATAGTGCCGGATTGGTGATGACATTTTGGTTCCGTCGCCGGGTCTATTCCTCATTGGTGGATTTTCTGGAGAGATATTCCCAGTTGGTTAGAAAACATTTTGAGGGTAACCTTATTTTTATTGTACATAGTAGTTACGTCACTTTTTACCATGAATATTATTTACCACAGTAACTTTGCTTTTTACTGTGAATAGTATTTACCACAGTAACTTCACTTTTTACCGTAAATAGTGTTTACCACAGTAAAGTCAATTTTTACTGCATAGTAAGTCAAGTTTTACCATATTTTACTGTGGTCATTCTTATTTTACTATAGAAAGGTGTAAATTCACTTTCTATTATAGTGATTCCAATTATTTGTGCACATAAGTCTTGTTGATTGTACTTGTGGGTTGGTATTTCATTGTGGTTACTTTTGAAAATGGGGAAGATTCCTGTTTTTTCAGCCCAATCTAATGAAGATGCTTCCTCTTTCATTCAAGACTTTAAAAAATCTTGTATTTGTAATGGCATCATAAGAAGGGAACAATGGACTGAATTTTTTCCTACCTTTTTGGATGGTTCAGCCCTTAAGTGGTTTGAAACACTAGGTGATAATGTGAAAAACTCATGGGATTTATTAACTAAAAGTTTTCTTGAAGAATTTGGTGAACAACATAAATATGTAGATCTCATGATCGATATCACAAAGCTATCCCAAGGAGAGAAGGAGAAGATAAGGGATTATCATGCTCATGTTCTAGAGCTAAGGAGGAAGCTCAATGCCCAGATCTGAAAAGAAGGATTAGCAGATGAGTTGATGAATGGCATAGATAATCTCCTCTATAAGAACTTCATTCTTGGGATGAAGCTAGAGATCAAACAACGAGTGAAGTATGACCACCCAGTGACCCTCAAAAAATCAAAGGAGATTACAAGAAGGAAACAAGAAAGCATGGAAAACGAGCCCAAAAAATTATTGCTAAGGTGGAGCCTACACCAACACATTTGGTCTAGAATCCACAACCACCCTCAGTGAGTACAAATATTTCTCCTAGTACATCTACTGAGTATGAAGATCTACTCAGGAAGATGGGCCAATTAACTATTAATATTCTTCAAGGAAAAGAATTTAGTTCTTAGGGAGGAGATAGAGGTCCAAAAAGAAATATTTCTGAAGTTGTATGTTATGGTTGTTATAAAAAGGGTCATTATAAGTATAATTGTGCAAATAGAGCTTCTACATCTGGTACAAGAGATAATGATAAAGGAAAAACACCTGTGAATTATTTTGATGTAGTAGATAGGAGTATAAATAATGAAGTATATGTGTTTGTAACAAAAAGAAAGAAAGAAAAAGATAACTAAGATGGAAATGTCCTAAGAAGATGAAAGGAGAAACTAGTAAGAAACATAGGAGAACAAAGTTGGGTGTGCAGGATTTTCTGATTTCACAGGGACAAGGACCATACTCCATCTTATAATATCTATCCAAAAGGCCTACAAATATTACATATGGTCAACTTCTTGTTATGTCTTCTGAGAAGAGGCGGGAGCTGCGAAGTGGACTCAATGCTCGAAAAAGGAAGGAGGTTGAGGTACCTGTTTTGGAGGTAGAGGCGGATCCCTACGCTCCACAAGCTGAGGTATTATGTAATGGTATTTCAATTTATGATGTCTTAGTTGATGGAGGTGCTGCAGTTAATGTAATAACTGAGTCTGTAATGAATATGTTGGGTTTAAAAATTGATCGCCCCTCAACACTTATGTTAAGGTCATTAAATAAGGGAAAAACTAAACCAGAAGGTGTTGTTTTAAATGTGGCAATATCTGTTATGGGTGTTATATGTGTGGTAGACTTTCAGGTGACAAAAAATGGTACTATTGTGTACCTAATGTTGTTGGCAAGGCCATGGCTAAGGAGAGTTCATGCGAGAAACTACTGGAATAACGGATTCATGACACTTGGACGTGGCAGAGAGAGGGTGAAGATAAATGTGATCCCTTGGCATCATAAGGTAGAACCTGTGAATTCAAGTGATGAAACTAATGATTGGGCATCCTCTAATTACTCTAGTACTAGTGAAGTGGACACAAAAGATGAAGAAAGTGAGGTTGATGTTTCGGTAATAGATATCCTTCCAGTCACACTGAATCATGAACCCATAAAATTATCTGAAGAATAAATTGATGACCGTCTCCAACAAATAAAGATTGGTGATGCTGTGAGGGAGAGTGAGAAGGAATCCTACCTCCAACTCTTTCAAATGTACATACACTTATTCACTTTTGATTACAAGGAACTCCGTCAAGTAAGTTGGGTAGAACATTCTATTGAGCTAGTAGATGGTGCTAAGCCCATAATGTAAATGCCATATAGAATAAATCCTAATTTTTATAAGACTGTAAAAGAAGAAATAGATAAGTTGCTTGATGCAAGATTCATATTTGGTGTGAAGAATTTAGAATGGGTTTCTCCCATTGTGATCTCAATAAAAGATAATGGGAAGTTACTCATTTGTGTTGATTATAGGAAGCTCAACAAGGCAACAAAGAAGGATCATTACCCTCTTCCATTCTTAGATCAGACCTTGGATGAAGTAGCTAGTCATGAGTGCTATAGTTTTGCTGATGGATATAGAAGATACAACCAAGTTCGTAAAGCGGAGAAAGATTAGTTGAAGACCACATTCACCACTCCTTGGGGAACGTTTTCTTATAGAGTTATGCCTTTTGGGTTGTGTAATGCTCGGGCACCATTCCAGTATTTGATGAATAGGGTGTTTGAACCCTTCATTGGAAACTTCATCAGAGTATTTCTGGATGATTTTTGCATCTATGGGAGCAAGATGGACCACCTACGCCAGATGGAGATAGTATTTCAAAGGTTAGATGAAGCACAAGCCTCACTAAACCCTAAAAAGTGTGTTCTTTGGATGTTCTAAAGGCATGTTTTGTTAGGGCATGTTGTATCCAGAGATGGTATTTGTACTGATCCTGATAAAGTTTCAAAAATCAAAGAGTTACCATTTCCTATGAATAGAAGTAAGTTGATATCATTTTTAGGCCATGTGGGTTACTATAGAAGGTTCATCAAGAATTTCTCAAAGATTACACAGCCACTAACCCAGTTCTTAAAGAAGGATGTTACTTATGAACCAGGAAAGAAGGCGCATGAAGCTTTTAAACAACTGAAGGAAGCTTTGATGTCTTCACCTGTTTTAAAGAATCCATATTGGAGCAAGCCATTCATTATGTATACTGATGCCTCATATGCAACACTAGGAAGTACTCTGAGCCAAAAGGATGAAAATGGGATTGATCATCTGGTTTACTTTTGGGAGCAGAAAAATGAGCAGTGCTGAGGTAAATTATACTGTAACAGAAAAAGAGGCTCTAGCTATCATTTTTGTTGTAAAGAAGTTTATAAATTACTTTCTAGGGAAAGAAATTTATAGTTTTAATAGATCATCAAGCTCTAAAATATATTGTAAATAAGCCTAACCCATCAGGGAGGATAGCAAGATGGTTAATTTTTCTACAAGAATTTGAATTTGATATTATAGATAGGCTAGGAAAGTAGCATGTCAATGCAAATGCACTCTCTCGAGCCTATGATAGTTTAGGTTCATCTTATGATGATGATGATTTCCCAGATGTAGCATTGTTATCCCTTGACACAATCCCTAGTGAATACGTAGATATTTGGAATTATCTAAATGAATTCAAGTTTTCCTGATGGTTCCAATGCAAAGACTAAGAGAAAGATTACTCAAGCCAGTCGTCCATATTCTATTCTGCATGGAGTATTGTTTCGAATAGGACCTGAAGGACAGTACAAGAGGGCAGTTGGACGTGATCAAGGGAAAGAGCTAATAGAAGAATTCCACAATGGTACATGTGGAGGAAACTTCTCTGGACAACTTACAACAAGAAGGATCTTGGATGCAGGTTATCACTGGGCCCACTCTTTTTAGAGATTGTTATAATTATTGTAAGACATGTGATATTTGTCAAACACATGGTAACCGTAAGACTTCATCAGCTCCATTATGCCCTATTCTTGCACTTGGACCCTTTGAAAAGTGGGGAAGTAGATATTTTAGGTCCCACTTCCAACTACCCCACACAAAAATAAGTATATTGTAGTTGCCATAGATTATTTAACCAAGTGGGTTAAAGCTAGGCCCTTGAAAATAACTTTCATGGATGAAGTGGCAAGGTTAATGTATGAACGCATTGTCAAAAGATTTGGTTGTCCATTAGAAATTGTAACAGATCAAGGAAGCCACTTCATTAATGAGGTGGTAGAATCCTTAGTCAACAAGTTTTCTATTAAGCACGGGAAGGAAACAACATACAAGCCAAACACAAATGGACAAGTGGAATGAACAATTTTTTTTTGTGTTGTGTCAAATTCTAGAAAAAGATGCAGCCTTGCAGGTACATAAGTGGGATAAAAGGATTCATGCAGCATTGTGGGCATATAGGGCAACATCAAAGTCAACAACAGGATACTCCCCATTTCAGTTGGATTATGGAATTGATCTAGTTCTTCCTATTGAGTTTGATATTCCCACTGTGAGAGTTATGAAAAATGAAAGAATGGATGAAATTGATTTAGTAAAATAAAGGTTGGTACATTTTCATTTGCTAGAGGAAATGAGAGAAATATCAAAGGATACAAGATATAAGAAGAAAATGAAGCAGAAGTAATACTTTGATCAAAAGATCTGTTGGTCTCCATTTCATGTGAATGACTTGGTTCTAGTATATGATTCTATATATAAAAAATAAAGAAGAGAAAATTTCTTCCCAAATGGATGGGGCCCTACAAAATAGTAGCTATGCATGAAAATGGTACATATCGATTGGATGAATTGGATGACACTCCCATTAAGAAATGGGTCAACCCCGACAAGTTAAATATTTTTCAAGCACCAGAATAGTTACTCTGAGGACGGAGTAGAAGCTAGGAAGGGGGAAGATGTCGACACTAAAATTTTCCTCCATAATTTATATTTCATTAATGTATGTATTAGGAATAGGATGTTATTAATTATAATTAGTAGTAGCATCTGATGGAAGATAATAGTGCTGCCAGTACGATGCCACCAATAATGTATAGTACGGTAATAGTCAAAGTACAATAGGAATGTTGTGGTAAAAAGTAAATATTTATCGTAAGTGGTTCGGTAATGTTAAAATGTCAAAGTTCGGGTAAGTAGAGAAGTGGGGTCTACATGATTAGGAATTAGAAATATTATATTGACAATAAGGACAAGGAGTGAGGTCATAAATATTTTGTGTATTTTATTTGTAAAAAGTCTAAAAATGTGGAACCCTTGTGAAATGATAAGGTTTATCTTATCTTAGAAGATAAGCCTACATGTACAGATAAGAGTTAGGTATGGAATATGATTCGTCAGAGAGATTTCTTATCCTATCTTAGAGATAGGATGGATAAGCCTGAAGTTCTATAAATAGAGAGGCCACCCCCCTCATTTAGCATAGAAAGAAGTAGTGAGAAATATTGTATGAGAAGTGTGTAAAGGAAGCCATCATTTTGAAGGTGTGTTAAAGAAGCCATTAAGAGGTGTAATTGTAAAAGTTTCTCCCATAGTTATTGTTGGAAGGCAAGTGAAGTCAGTAACACTTGAAGTACCTCATGGGAGATTGTAACAATTTCATGTTAATATTATAATTTACACTTATATTTCAGATTTGTCATCATTCCTTCTTATCATAGTCTATGGTATTCTTGTGTTATGTTTGTTGTTGTTGTTTGTTTCCAGATTACATCCACCAAACTAAAGGCTGTGCATTAGTAAATAATCATAGCACGAGGAGTTCCCGGTGAAGAATTATCATAGTGCCGGATTGGTGACAGACCCACCTAGGATCGGGAGCCATAACCTAGGATGATTTTGGGAATTCATCTTATCCATGGAGCCTTTCCAAAAAAAAAAGGATGTCCAAAGCCTTTTTGAAATCTATTATTTGACAATTATGAGGAAATATTTTGAAATCCATTTTGAAATTGAAGATATTTTGTGGAGTAGTTTGAAAAGTTTTATTTTCAAGAATATTATTTTATTTTGCCGAGTTGGATCAATGATTTTGTAAGGTTGCCTAGCCATGTAGTTGCAATGATTTTGACATATGTACACTGATGGGATATCTATTCATTATATATGATATTGATAGATATACATTAGATTTATGATGAGATACACAATGAATTCTTTAGTGTTTGTGATTTTTTTTGATTGAGATATTTATATTTATCATTGGTGAATTTTGGTGAGTTATGAATTTTTTTTTTTATGGCAGAAATTAGAATGAGTTAGGCATGATGGAGTCAAGTTGTTTTTAGGCATGGATCAAGTCAGGTTTAGGCATGGTTGAGTCAAAGGTTTGGGCATGGATGGAGTCAGGTTTTAGGCATGGATCGAGTCAAGGTTTTGTTTTAGGCATTTTTGGGTCAGTTTTTTAGGCATGCATGGATCAAGGTTTTTTTAGGCATGGTCTGGAGTTAGGTAAAGCATGGATTTGTTTAAAGTTGGTGAAGTTATGTGATTCATTATTTTTTTGAATTTAGAAAACAATATGATATGGGTCATATGTGATAGATGGTTATAATCTATGCATATGATGAATGATAGATGAAATGGTAGGCATAATAAATGTATTTTGTGATGAGGTAAAAATGTTAAAGCAATTTTATATGTATGTGGTTTTTAATTTCAATTTTTGGAAGTAAAAAAACTAAGTAGTGTAGAATGTAATTTAGGAAAGATTAAAGAATGAATTGGTTAGGGTAGAGAGTGGCCGAGCTAACCTCAAGGGCCCCATGCCCTCGGAGTGCTGCCTACATAGTCCTAGTGAAAAGGGACCTCAGGCCGATGTAGTTCTCCCATGAGCTAGGGAAGAATAGTGATGAGGTATGAAAATGAGTTGGTAGGTTTTTTAGGCATGGTGTGGGTTTAGGTCTATTAGGTGTGGGTGGGTTATAGGAAAAATTGGTATAGGTGATTTTGATTGTTTGGTGGAAAAAGAAAAGATTATCCCCAAAAGGTAAAGTTCGAGGACCAAGTCCTGTATAAGGTAATCAAAATGTAAATAAAGAAGGTTAAAAGATAAAGGGGCAATAAAGCCACCTGATTGGTTTAGGATCATACTGAGTAGATCATACCTTGGAGGGTGATGAACATAAGACCCTAAAGACATTGCATGATTGATTGTTTCTAAAGGTGAAAATAGTAGTCACATGATCACCAAATGTCTTGGTTTCCAAGAGGTCCCTTGAGGTGGTAGGGTAGGTAAGAAATGGGAGTGGGAATGGTGAGAAGGGTGAAAGGTGGTTAATTTTTTTATATATATGAGGTAGCATGCTCTTTGGGCAAGAGATCAAGGTCACAATGGGCAAGTCCATGACTAAAAGTTTTTTTCTTTTTTGACTTGTATTTGAGATAGATGATGATGTGGGAAGTCTATATGGGATGAGAAAAATTAACTCCTTGAGGGTCTTCGTGAAGCTGATCGATGATGTGGGAAGCTTCCACTTTTTTTAAAATTTTTTTTTTTTTGAAAATAGCTTTACATAGTTGTCCTTCGAGGGAGCAGTCTAATTATAGTAGTGATTTCAAAGAGGAAGATGTCCTTTTGAGGGAGTCATCTTTTTTATTAGAAGTTTGACTCAAGGAGTTGGATCCCATGTGAGGGATTTGAAGTCATGGACAAGACAAGGTGAAGAATAGGATCTTGTTCAAAAAAATCAGGGTGAAACGACCCAGGTGAAATGAAACCATGGGATCTCATCTAAAGGTAGAGATGAAAAGTATCCATGAGAATCATGCTATGTGTGCAGTGCCATGGGTACACATATTCAAGAGAAGATAAAAAGTGACGGGTACTCACATGATTCTTTTTAATCATTGGTGAGGTGTATGGAAGTGGAGAAGTGCTCAAGGGACAAGCATGGAAAGAGGTAAAAGGTGAGGTAGGACTATAGGTCAACAATAGAATGGTCGAAGATGCAAGGCATTAAAATCAGGTTCAGGTTTGGGGGTTTACCATGAGTGAAGATAAATGATAAGCACCTGATCCATAAGTATGGGTCACGATGTATGGTCCAAGCCAATTAGAGAAAAATTTTCCCCCGTTTACTTTTTTTTTGCTTTGGTTACATGTTGATTTTTTTTCAGGACAAGGTCACCGACTTGGAAGGTTTGTTCATGGACATGTTTTCATAGGCATGTTTTTGATTTTTTTTGGTAAACTTGAAGGTGATCAGTGTTTAAGTGGAACTTTCATTATAATAACTCAAGCTGTGCTAAATGGTCTTGACGAAATTCATCATCATTGAGCATGTCATGGAGAGAAATGGAGTGAGGGAATCTAGACTTTGAGAGGTAGAAAACCCTCCTTGTACCGTTATAGACCACCAGAGAAAAGGGTGTGGCCAAGTGGAAGTAGTATGGATACTAGTGTAGTATGCCCATAGGGAAAAAAGGAATGTGTGTATGCCAATCCTTCCCAGTATCGTTAACCACTTTCATGAGAATTTTGTTTAGGTTTTTTATTAGTGGATTCGGCTTGGCCATTGGGTTTGTGGGTAATAAGGTGATGAGAAACTTAGAACTGAATGCCGAAAGGGTCGCGGCAAATTTTTTTGCAATGTTTTTTGTTTTTGAATTGTTTTCCATTATCGGTGATGAGGTGATGAGGAACACCAAAGTGAAAAATGATGTGATGATTGATGAACTCACATATTTTCTTGGTTTTCATGGAGATGAGTGGTATGGCCTCAACCCATTTTGGTTGTAGTATTTGGTAGTAGTGTGATGATCCCATTGATGATGTCATTGGGAAGAATGGGGGGTTGATCTCTCTCCAACAAGATCCAAACCCCATTGAGAGAAGGGCCAAAGGTCACGGGTGACCTGTAAGGCATGATTGGGTGTATGATGAAGGTTGGCAGTGTTGTTGGAATTTTACACAATGTTTTGACAATAAGTCACAAACAATCATGGTTGAGGGTCAGCCAGTAATAGCCTAGGTGAAGAATAGCTTAGCAACAGCAAGGCCACTGAAGTGACCTCCACATATGCCATCATGAAACTTCCTTAATGGTATAAGGAATTTTAGAACTCATGAGGCATCGTAAGAGAATACCATCAAAGTTCACTTAGCAATTTATATAGAGAAGGCCCCCCCCATAATGATGTAATGTAATAGAGACCTTTTTAAAAAGGCACGTTTTCCATTATGGGTGAGATCATCAGGAGGTAAGATGGGAGAGAAAATAGATTTGAAGTATGTATTTTATTCAAAGGTCACTCGGGTCAGGGGTAGCATGGTTCCGATAGAGTAAACATCACGAGGTAAATAAGAGGGTGATTGGAGTCGTTGTATGGTGACAAAGATTTTAGAATCGACAGGCGAAGCAGGTATTTGAGAAGCCAAGCAAGCCATGGTTCTATGAATAAATTAATTAAATATGGGATTTTTGAAGGTCGAGGTCAAAGCTTTCCCATATGGTTAAAATTTCAACCTTGTTACTAGTTTAAGTATTGTTTAATCCATTAATGATAAAAAATTGAATCATTAAATCCAAAGGAATGGGATTTTACAATTGAAATCCAAACTTTACCTTTCCATTGCTGAATTTATCCATGATCTATATAGGTTATATTTGATAATTAACCTTGAATAAGTCCAAGTAATTATTATTTAAAGTAATTTGAAAGTAACCCATAATTTTAAGAATAATAATACATACAATTAACCAATACATATTTAAAAAATTTCAAATCAAAATTTCCATAAATGCAAGTAAGAGAACTTTGTAGATATCAATAATAGTATGACAACCAAAAGCAATATCTGAAAGATGATTCCATTCATTTCATCTCAACCCCTTCAAGGTAGGTTATTCACTCTTAGAACCAAGTAAATCCAAAAGAAAAATCATTTATAATTATCTAGCATGTATTTATGAATTTTGGTGACAAAGTTGTTATTACATGGTTGAGGTTCCAACCCAATTTTACTTATGTATAAAATCCATTTGTCATATTATCATGTTTTACATTTGATATCATGACAAACTAAAGTTACAATTAGTTCCTCCTTGCACTAGTATTCACTTCACATATTCATAACTTAATTTTGTTACAAACTCAAAATTGAAAGTTATGTGGATTATTTTGAAATATTTATCACTTTCAAAAATTTAATGAATCATCTCCCAATTGATGGTAAAGAAAATTGTAATGATATGACATTAGCTTTTTTAATTCAAAGGGTAAATCATTTACCATCAGTTAATTTAATTTTATTTTTAATCTTTCATGAATCATAAAAGCTAATATGTTCCCAAGGAAATGTTTTTGGAATTATTAAAATCCTTAAATTAGTTCTAATCTAAATTTGGAAATCACATTGAATCTTTATTTTTTTAATTTTAATCAAAATCCTTGGTGAAACAATTTTTTACCCATATACCCTAAACTATCCTTATAAGACTCATCATTTATCATTTCAACTTGTTAATGAGTTTTAACTTCTAGTTAATAGCAAATAATCTATGCTTCTACAAGGTTTCACTGGAATAAATCAACCAGTGTTGTTTTTTTTTGATAAGGGGTCTCTGTATCTTTTTGTATCAACTCCTTTTCTAAAGTTTTTTCAAACAATTTTCCAAAATGTCAAATGTTTTTGCAGGGTTTTCTAGTTGGGTCTTGGGGTGGAATTGAAGACCAGGGTCAAAGGATGCCTTTTCATTAGGAGGCTCAAGATGTTGGGAGGTTCTTTGAAGGATCTTTCAAGAGGATTTTTAGGAGAGTTTGTTTGCAATTGTTGAAGAATTTGTTGAAGAAGAAATAAAGGTCCTATATTTAAAATATTAAAAAAGTATTGGAGTTGAATATAAAAATGAATAAAATCAAAACATTCCCACATAGACCCAAATGTCCCATCAAATGATTGTATTGAATGAGTTGCAATAGGTTGATTAAAAATTCAATCAATTTGGCCTAGTCCTAGGGAAAAACATGACTTTTTTCTTCTTCAATCTTGTATCTTTCAGAAGGAATCACACTTAATGAACAATAACAATGTTCAAATTTTCTTTTATATTATTCCTATAACCCATATACGTTACATTTTTTGGTAATTCAAACAAATCTAGTAAAAAAACATGTTGTGTTACTAATCAAAACATTAAATTTGAATCAATGTTATTTTGAAATGAATTGTTCTTTAAATTTTAGGCTACATCCCATTTGCATTTATGCATATACCTTCATTCTCAAGGATTTCCAATTTCCTTCAAAGAATTATTTAATCACAATATTTAGCTGAGTATAATCTTTCATCAATTAGAATTCCCGTATTTCCTTTGTCCTTTTTTCATTACATCTTAGAAATTAAAATCTGATAGAAAAAAAAAAAAAGGATAGAGTTTTTCATTGAATGAATATTTGGATCAATTTTTTTCCTATTCTTATTTCTAAAAAAAATTTTTAGGTCCTGTTTGTGCCCAATGTTAAATTTATTTATCCAATCAAAAGAACTCCATCTTGATCTTTTCATATCTTTGATGGTTCATCTTCCCTGAATATTTTAAATCTCTATTCTAATGCTCAAAAATAAATATTTGATCCATGTTTTATCATTGTCAACAATCCTTACCTAGAACAAATCTTCATGATGTACTTTGTAAGTTTCCTCATTTTTTCTAAAAACCAAAACATCTAATCTACCAGATATTTTTAAAAATATTTGATGAAGGAGAGAGAGAATGAAAACAAATTATGCAAAATTTTTTGATGAGTAATAAGAATCATAAATAAGTGAATTACGAATGTGTTTGTAACAAAAAGAAGAAATAAAAGATAACTAAGATGGAAATGATCCTAAGAAGATGAAAGGAAAAAATAGTAAGAAACATAGGAGAAGAAAGTTGGGTGTGCAGGATTTTCTGATTTCACAGGGACAAGGAACATACTCCATCTTAGAAGATCTGTCCAAAAGGCCTGCAAATATTACATATGGTCAACTCTTAGATATGTCTTCTGAGAAGAGGCTAGAGCTGTGAAGTGAAATCAATGCTCGATGAAGGAAAGAGGTTGAGGTCCCTGTTTTGGAGGCAGAGGCAGATCCCTACGCTCCATAAGCTGAGGTATTATATAATGGTATTTCAATTCATGATGTCTTAGTTGATAGAGGTGCTGCAATTAATGTAATGACTGAGTCTGTAATGAATATGTTGGGTTTAAAAAGTGATCGCCCCTCAACACTTATGTTAAGGTCATTAAATAAGGGAAAAATTAAACCAGAAGGTGTAGTTTCAAATGTGGCAATATCTGTTATGGGTGTTGTATGTGTGGTAGACTTTCAGCTGATGAAAAATGGTACTGTTGCGTACCCAATGTTGTTGGGAAGACCATGGCTAATGAGAGTTCATGCAAGAAACTACTGGAATGAAGGCTTCATGACACTTGGACGTGGTAGAGAGAGGGTGAAAATAAACGTGATCCCTCGGTATCATAAGGTAGAACCTATGGATTCAAGTGATGAAACTGATGATTGGACATCCTCTGATTACTCTAGTACCAGTGAAGTGGACACTGAAGATGAAGAAAGTAAGGTTGATGTTTTAGTCATGGATATCCTTCCAGTCACACCAACTCATGACCCCATAAAATTATTTGAAGAAGAAATTGATGATCATCTCCAACAAATAAAGATTGGTGATGCTGTGATGGAGAGTGAGAAGGAATCCTACCTCCAGCTCTTTCGAAGGTACATACACCTATTCACTTTTGATTACAAGGAACTCCTGTCAAGTAAGTTGGGTAGAACATTCTATTGAGCTGGTAGATGGTGCTAAGCCCATAAAGCAAATGCCATATAGAATGAATCCTAATTTTTCCAAGACTGTAAAAGAAGAAATAGATAAGTTGCTTGATGCAGGATTCATATTTGCTATGGAGAATTTAGAATGGGTTTCTCCCATTGTGATCTCAATAAAAAAGAATGGGAAGCTACACATTTGTGTTGATTATAGGAAGCTCAATAAGGCAACAAAGAAGGATCATTACCCTCTTCCATTCTCAGATCAGATCTTGGATGAAGTAGTAGGCCAGGAGTGCTATAGTTTTGCTGATGGATATAGCGGATACAACCAAGTTCGTATAGCAGAGAAAGATCAGCTGAAGACCACGTTCACCACTCCTTGGGGAACGTTTTCTTATAGAGTTATGCCTTTTGGGTTGTGTAATGCTCCAGCAACATTCCAGCGTTTGATGAATAGGGTGTTTGAACCCTACATTAGGAACTTCATCAGAGTATTTCTAGATGATTTTTACATCTATGGGAGCAAGATGGACCACCTGCACAAGATGGAGATAGCATTTCAAAGGTTAGATGAAGCACAAGCCTCACTAAACCCTAAAAAGTGTGTCTTTGGATGTTCTAAAGGTGTTTTGTTAGGGCATGTTGTATCCAGAGATGGTATTGGTACTGATCCTGATAAAGTTTCAAAAATCAAAGAGTTACCATTTCCTATGAATAGAAGTAAGTTGAGATCATTTTTAGGCCATGTGGGTTACTATAGAAGGTTCATCAAGAATTTCTCAAAGATTGCACAGCCACTAACCCAGTTCTTGAAGAAGGATGTTACTTATGAACCAGGAAATAAGGCGCATGAAGGTTTTGAACAACTGAAGGAAGCCCTGGTGTCTTCACCTATTTTAAAGAATCCAGATTAGAGCAAGCCATTCATTGTGTATACTAATGCCTCAGATGCAGCACTAGGAAGTACTTTGAGCCAAAAGGATGAAAATGGGAATGATCATCCAGTTTACTTTGGGAGCAGACAAATGAGCAGTGTTGAGGTAAATTATACTGTAACTGAAAAAGAGGCTCTAGCTATCATTTTTGCTGTAAAGAAGTTTAGAAATTACTTGCTAGGGTATAAATTTATAGTTGTAACAGATCATCAGGCTCTAAAATATATTGTAAATAAGCCTAACCCATCAGGGAGGATAGCAAGATGGATAATTTTGCTACAAGAATTTGAAATTGATATTATAGATAGGCCAAAAAGAAGCATGTCAATGCAGATGCACTCTCTCGAGCCTATGATGGTTTAGGTTCATCTTGTGATGATGATGATTTCCCAGATGCAGCATTGTTATCCCTTGACACAATCCCTAGTGAATACATAGATATTTGGAATTATCTGAATGAATTCAAGTTTCCTGATGGTGCCAATGCAAAGACTAAGAGGAAGATTACTCAAGCCAGTCATCCATATTCTATTCTACATGGAGTATTATTTTGAATAGGACCTGATGGACAATACAAGAGAGCAGTTGGACATGATCAAGGGAAGGAGCTGATAGAAGAATTTCATAATGGTACATATAGAGGACACTTCTCCGGACAACTTACAACAAGAAGGATCTTGGATGCAGGTTATCACTGGCCCACTCTTTTTAGAGATTGTTATAATTATTGTAAGACATGTGATATTTGTCAAACACATGGTAACCGTAAGACTTCATCAGCTCCATTATGCCCTATTCTTCCACTTGGTCCCTTTGAAAAGTGGGGAATAGATATTGTAGGTCCACTTCCAACTACCCCACGCCAAAATAAGTATATTGTAGTTACCATAGATTATTTAACCAAGTGGGTTGAAGCTAGGCCATTGAAAACAACTTCCATGGATGAAGTGGCAAGGTTCATATATGAACGCATTGTCACCAGATTTGGTTGCCCATTAGAAATTGTAACAGATCAAGGAAGCCACTTCATTAATGAGGTGGTAGAATCCCTAGTCAACAAGTTTTCTATTAAGCACAGGAAGGCAACAACATACAAGCCAAACACAAATGGACAGGTGGAACGAACAAATTTTGTGTTGTGTCAAATTCTAGAAAAAGATGCAGCCTTGCAGGTACATAAGTGGGATAAAAGGATTCATGCAGCATTGTGGGCATATAGGGCAACATCAAAGTCAGCAATAGGATACTCCCCATTTCAGTTGGCTTATGGCATTGATCCAGTTCTTCCTATTGAGTTTGATATTCCCACTGTGAGAGTTATGAAAAATGAAAGGATGGATGAAAGTGATTCAGTAAAAGAAAGGTTGGTACATCTTCATTTGCTAGAAGGAAATGAGGGAAATAGCAAAGGATACAAGCTATAAGAAGAAAATGAAGCAGAAGGAATACTTTGATCAAAAGATCCGTTGGTCTCCATTTCATGTGAATGACTTGGTTCTAGTATATGATTCCAGATACAAAAAAGAAGACAGAGAAAATTTCTTCCAAAATGGATGGGGGCCCTACAAAATAGCAGTTGTGCATGAAAATGGTACATATCGACTGGAGGAATTGGATGGCACTCCCATTACGAAATGGGTCAACCATGACAAGTTGAAGATTTTCAGGCAAGCACCAGAAGAAGAGTCTACTCTGAGGACGGAGTAGAAGCTAGGAAGGGGGAAGATGTCGACACTAAAATTTTCCTCCATAATTTCTATTTCATTAATGTATGTATTAGGAATAGGATGTTGTTAAGTATAATTAGTAGTAGCATCCGATAGAAGATAACGGCGTTGTCAGTACGGTGCCACCAATAATGTAGAGTACGGTAATAGTCAAAGTACAATAGGAATGTTGTGGTAAAAAGTAAATATTTGTCGTAAGTGGTTCGGTAATGTTAAAATGTCAAAGTTGGGGTAAGTAGAGAAGTAGGGTCTACATGATTAGGAATTAGAAATATTATATTAGTAATAACGACAAGGAGTGAGGTCATAAATATTTTGTGTATTTTATTTGTAAAAATTCTAAAAATGTGGAACCCATGTGAAATGATAAGGTTTATCTTATCTTAAAAGATAAGCTTACATGTACAGATAAGAGTTAAGGTATGGAATATGATTCGTCAGAGTATATTTCTTATCCTATCTTAGAGATAAGATGGATAAGCCTAGGAATTTCTATAAATAGAGAGGCCACCCCCCTCATTTAGCATAGAAGGAAGTAGTGAGAAATATTGTATGAGTAAGTGTGTAAAGGAAGCCATCATTTTGAAGGTGTGTTAAAGAAGCCATTAAGAGGTGTAATTGTGAAGTTTCTCCCATAGTTATTGTTGAAAGTCAAGTGAAGTCAGTAACACTTGAAGTACCTCATAGGTGAGATTGTAACAATTTCATGTTGATATTATAATTTACACTTGATATTTTAGATTTATCATCATTCCTTCTTATCATAGTCTATGGTATTCTTGTGTTATGTTTGTTGTTGTGTTTCCAGATTACATCCACCAAACTAAAAGCTGTGCATTAGTAAATAATCATAGCACGAGGAGTTCCTGGTGAAGAATTATCATAGTGCCGGATTGGTGATGACAGTTTACCACCAAAGGTACATGTTGTTCGAGGATCCAAGTCTTGTATAAGGTCACACTCAAAACGTAATACAAAGGAATCCGGTTAACCAAGATAATATCCACCTGGATCATACCGAGTGAGATGACTATCACCCTTGGAGGATGTGTGATAGATTCTGTAAGTTACCCTAAATAAATTGCCCAGGTGTATTGATATGTCCTCTGTTAGGAAATCAGAGTGAGTAAAATATGTGGAATAATCCCTTACAGAATCGCAGGGGGTAGAAACTAATATCTAGATTCCATATTACAAATCTCAAATATGAAGTGTATGAATAAATAACACAACACGGAGGAGACGAAGCTAGTAGTCTTGTTGATAGAGGTGGTTTACTGCAATGTACTGGGCTACATCCACCAGAGAATGGATGCTTTCCACAAATTTTACGGACAAGCCTCCACTCTCTCGACATACATGGTACGTGAAATCCACTTTGGAGCTATGCTCTAACAAACTCTATAGTAGCTATCACACCCGAGATGTGGTCATATGGGCAGCATGCTGCAATGCATTTAGCCTGCACTATATCTATTCATATTGCACTATTGACCATATAAATAGCACATAGTTGTTTAAGAAGTCCTGATAGGGAAAAACCGAGTAGATGCATTCAAAACCATGGGCAAAAACTGTGCGAGTGGGATACATGAAACTGGGTGCCGGTGATAGGAAAACGGAGATCGGCTAGGCCAAAAAAACCATGTGGCCCAAAAACAGCCCAGTAACAGTTACCCATTACCCATGGAGTGGACATTATAACCAGGCCATGAAAATTTTCTTTGGGGGCTTCCCCTCATATAGGCATATACACGAGGAGCTAGCTGAGCTCTAGCTAGAGAGGTGGATACAAGGTCACCGTGCTGAGGAGGATGAGATGATCCCGGTAGACAAATTCAGACGATAGTTCGGGCTCTTAAGGACATTTCTCAACCCTTCTCATAGTATCGGAGAGATGACGTGGAGAGACCCTTACCTCTACCATAGCCTACAATGCTCACAAGGGAGGAGGAGTAGCCAGTGGATAGATGATGCCAAATGTATAGATAGGTACAGGTAGTTGTGGGCAGCTCAGTTATGACCCATACCACCCAGACCAAGGCAACCAAACCTAGCTACCATTACAATGTAGAGAGACACCCTACAGGGGTAGGTAGCTATGCTGATTACCCAGTTGGGTATATTATAGACACATATGGAGGGTTCGGAGGAAGAGGTAGCAAAGCTACACATACAGGTGACTACTCTGCAAGCCTAGGTGGCTGGTAGAGGAGATGGAGACAGAGAGGAGGGGGATGGTCAGGTGATAGCCTTACAGGCTCAGGTGGTAGGTTTATAGGGCTAGTTAGCCACAGCCTAGGTACATATTGGGGTCTTACATACCCAGATACATGCACAGGGGTAGGGGGCACATCCACAGGCACCGGGAGCAGGTCCTAGTTCACAGGCAAGCGCAGGGTAGGGTGCTGCAGGGCAGGTACATGGGTCAAGACCTATCGGACCACCACAGACTATGCCTATATCTAGGTTATGGGATGCCCTAGGTGAGGTGAGATAATATCGAGACTAGCTTATGGCGGCTGGGATAGATTTCATATCCTATGCCGAGTATAGGGCACAACAGGCATCCAGTGAGAGGATGAGATCCCACACTCATAGTGTGGAGAGCACAAGAGGTCAGTGAGCTCTGAGGCATGATTAGGGAGAGTCCACCAATGCATGGAGACTAGCTCTAGGTGAGGTGCCAGCAGGGACATAGGAGGCCGAGGGTACATGTGACACAGAGATGGAGGACATCCGGTGAGATGCCTGATATGTGGTCACCTAGTTTTTGATGTATGATAGCTATTTTTTTAGATATATATATACCGGCCTATGTACCGAAGATAGTTGTATTTTTTATCACTTACTGGCCTGTGTGCCGAAAATAGTGAGGATGTACAAGTGAGTTGTATATTTCAAGTATATACTAGCCTGCGTGCCAAAGAGATTTGTATTATTTCAATATTTTTGTATATATGAGACCGGCCTGCGTGTCAATGACATTTTGTATTGTATATCGACCTGCGTGCCAACATTTTTTAGATGATGGACATGATGAGATAGCCATGTATATTTGAGATACACATTTATTTATTTATATGATGAGATGCATGGTATTTTTTGATTTGTTGATGTGCTTATGAGATTGTGATTTATGGCTTGTGTTAGATGAGATATGGATTTGTTGTTTTGGTAAGAATGGAAATTAGGTGAGTTAGGCATGGTGGAGTTAGGTTGGTCTAGGCATGGATCGAGTCATGTTGATTTAGGTATGGTTGAGTCAGGTCAATTTAGGCATGGTTGAGTTAGGTCGGTTTAGGCATGGTTGAGTCAGGTTATAGGCATGGATTGAGTCAAGTTTGTTAGGCATGGTTGTGTTAAAAGTAGGTGAAGTTGTGATTCATTATTTTTTGCAATGAATGATACTATAGGTCATATGTCATATGTGGTTTAATCTATGCATAGTGATGATAGAGAAATGGTAGGCGTAATAAATGTATGTTGTGACAATGTTTAAAATATGAAACAACTTGTTATGTATGTGGTTTAATTTCCAATGTTGGGTATAAAAGGGAAACGAAGTTAGGTGTGATGTAATGTGAGGCACATGGAAAATGAATTATTGAGGGTAGAGGATGGCTGAGCTAACCTCTAAGGGCCACATGCCCTCAGAGTGTTGCCTACATAGTCCTAGCGAAAAGGGACCTCAGGCCGATGTAGTTCTCCCATGAGCTAGGGAAGAATATGAGGAGGTATGAAAATGAGTGGGTAGGTTTTTGGGCATGTTGTGGGTTTAGGTTTGTCAGGTGTGGGTAGATGATAGGTAAATTGATGTAAGTGAGGGCGATTGTGGCGAAAGAAGAAGATTGCCCCAAAAGTAAGTGTCGAGGACCAAGTCCTGTATAAGGCAATCAAAACATAAAAAAAGATGGTTCAAAAGATAAGAGGGGACAATTAAGCCACCTAATTGGGTAGGATCATACTGAGTAGGTCATACCCTGGCAGAGGTGATGAATGTAAGACCCTAAAGATATTACATGATGGACTATTCTATGGTGAAAAGTAGTCACGTGATCACCAAATGTATAATTGCCAAGAAGTCCCTTGAGGCAGTAGGAAATGAGAGTGGGAATGGTCTGAAGGGTGAAAAGTGGGTAATTTACATATGGTATAGGTAGCATGCGTTTCTAGCAAGAGAACCTAGGTCACAATGGGCAAGTCCATGACAAAAAGGTTGAGTGTTTTGACATATAGTTGAGATAGACTGATCGATGTGGGAAGTCTATATGGGATGAATAAAATTTAACTCATTGAGGTCTTTGTGAAGCTGATCGATGCGGGAAGCTTTGGATACTATCATTTTTTTAGAGCTTTACATAGTTGTCCTTCGGGGGAGCAGTCTATTTATAGTAGCAATTTTTGAGAGAATGATGTCCTTTTGAAAGAGTCATCATCTTTTTATTAGAAGTTTGACTCAAGGAGTTTGGTCCCATGTGAGGTATTTGCAGTCATGGACAAGACCAAAGTGAAGGATAGGACTCTTGTTCAGAAGGAAAGGAGAAATGACCATGGGATCTCATCTAAAGGTAGATGAAAAGTATCCATGAGAATCATGCTATGTGTAGCGCCATGATACACATATTCAAGAGAAGATAACTAGTGACAGGTACTCACATGATTCTTATTTAATCGTTGGTGAGGTGTATGGAGTGAATAATGCTCAAGGGATGAGCATGGAAAGAGACAAAAGGTGAGAGAGGATGATAAGTCAATAATAGAATGGTTGAATATGCAAGTGTTAAGGGGCTCAAGTTCAGGTTTACTATCGAGTGAAGATAAATGACAAGCTCCTGATCCATAGGTATGAGTTACGATGTATGGTCCAAGCCAATTAAAAGCAAATTTACCCCATTTGCTTTTTTCTGATTTGGTTACATGTTGATTTGGTCACTGACTTGGAAGGTTTGTTCATGAACACGTTTGTCATAGGCACATTTGATACGTTTTTGGTAAACTTGAAGGTGATCCAGAGCGTTAAGACGATGTTCGTCTAATAACTCTAGTTGTGCTAAATGGTCCTAATGAAAGTCATCGTAATCGAGCATGTCATGGAGAGAAATACAAAGTGAGGGGATATGGACTTTGAGAGGAAGAACTGCCTCTATACCGTAGACCATAGAAAAGGGCCTAGTGTGGTATGCCCACAAGGCAAAAGGAATGTGCGTATGCCAATCCTTCCCAGTATCGTCAACCACTTTCATAAGAATTTTGTTTGAGGTTTTGTTAGTGGATTTGGCTTGGTTGTTGGTTTGTGGGTAATAAGGTGATGAGAAACTAAGTTGAATGCCGAAGGCATCGCAAAGTTTCTAAAATGTTTATTTTTGAATTGTTTTCCATTATCAGTGATGAGGTGATGAGGAACACTAAAGTGATAAATAATGTGGTAGTTGATGAACTCACATATTTTATCTACTTTTGTGGAAATGAGTGGTATGGCTTCCACCCATTTTGTATAATATTCAATTTTAGTGATGATCCATTGATGGCGTTGGGACGAATGAGGATTGATCTCTCCGACAAGATCCAAACCCCATTAAGAGAAGGGCCAAAGGTCACGAGCGACTTGTAAGGCATGAATGGGTGTATGATGAAGATTGTAGTGTTGTTGGAATTTTACACAACGTTTGACGTAGTCGCAACAATCATGGTTACGTGTTGGCTAGTAATATCCTAGGTGAAGAATACGCTTAGCAACAGCAAGGCCACTGAAGTTACCTCCACATATGCCATCATGAACCTCCTTAATGGTATAAGGAATTTCAGAAATTGTGAGCCATCGTAAGAGAATACCATCAAAGCCATGCTTATAGAGGAGTCCCCCTAAGATGATGTAATGAAAAACCTTTTTAAGGAAGGCGTGTTGTCCATTACGGGTAAGATCAAGAGGTAAGATAGAGAGAGAAAGGTAGTCGGAGTATTTTTATACCAAAGGTCACTCGGGTCAGGGGTATCAGTTCCGATTGAGTAAACATCATGAGGTAAATAAGAAGGTGATTGAAGTCATTGTACAGTGACAAAGATTGTAGAATCAGCAGGTGAAGTAGGTATTTGGGAAGCTAAGCAGGCCATGGTATCTGCAAATTTGTTGGTTGAATGTGGGATGGTTTGAAGGGTGTAACGATCAAAGGTGGTCAAAAGTATATCTACATGTTGTTTATACTTTTGAAGTATCTCATTATGACATTGGTACATACCATTGACTTGGTTTATGACCAATTGAGAATCACCAAAGATGTTGATTGATTTAACATCTAGGGCATAGGCGGCTTGGAGACCTAGTACGAGTGCTTCGTATTCGGAAATATTGTTGGTACATTCAAAATCTAATTTGAAAGACAAAGGCATGGGTTCACCCTCAATAGGAATGAGAATAATACTAGCCCTGCCCCCACACTGACACTTGGAACTATCAAAAAAGTGTGTCATTTTGTAAGGAGGTTCGTCCAGGGAAAGGGTAGTAATTGACTCATCTAGAAAGTCAAAATTAGAGAGTTGATCCCAAGAAATAAGTGATTTGGAAAATTCTGGTGATAGCTTGGCCCTTGATGGAATTTTGATGAATGAATTTGAGGTCAAGATCAGCTAAAAGCATAAGCCATCGTGCGGCATGTTGATTTTGCTAAGGTTTGGCATACATGAAGTGTAAGGGGTCGATGTTGGTCACAACATAGGTTTTGTGGTTGAGTAGGTAATGATGGAGTTTGGTGGCAACAAAAACTAAGGCTAAGCAAAGTTTTTTGGGATGGGTTTATTGGGTTTCATAGTCTAAAAGAGTATGGCTTATGTAATAAACTGCCTGCTCCCTGTGTTGTTCATCACAATGAGCAAGCATGGCTCCCAAGGAATGATTGGTAGTTGATATGTATAGGTAAAAAGGTTGATCGTATTTAGGTGGAATGAGTATAGGTGGTTGGAGAAGGTATTGTTTTAAGGCCTCAAAATCTTTGTGATAGTCATCATCCAATTTAAAGAAGACATCCTTCTTGAGTAGATGATGAAACGGTTGACATCGATCAGATAATTGTGAAATGAAACGGTGAATGGACTGCAACTTACCTTACAGGCTACAGAGTTGTCAAAGGTTAGTAGGCGGAGGCATTTCGAGAATGGCCTTGACTTTAGCAGGCTCAACTTCTATACCATGAAGGGAAACAATAAATCCTAGGAGCTTTCCTAAGAGAACTACGAAGACACACTTCTTAGGCTAAAGGCAGACACAATATTTAATAAGATAGTCAAATATGGTTTTGAGGATGGTTAGGTGCTTGGAGCGGCATTTAGATTTAGCCAAGAGATCATCCACGTAATCTTCCAATATGTGATGCATGATGTCATGGAAAATGTAAGCCATAGGTCGCTGATATGTGGCACCAGCATTTTTAAGGCCAAAAGGTATGACTTGATAGCAGAAGGTCCCCCAAGGGGTGATGAATGAGGTTTTGTGTTGATCCTCTAGGGCAAGCAGGATTTGGTTATAACCTGAGAAGCCATCCATGAGTGATAGCATCTCATGGCCAGCGGTAAGGTCAACCAGTTGGTCAATACCAAGTAAGGGAAAGTCATCTTTCAGGCAGGCTAGGTTGAGGTCATAGAAGTCTGTGCAAATATGGATTCCCCTGGTTGCTTTAGTGACAGGGACAATGTTAGAAATCCAACGAGGATAATCAATGTGTGAGATGAAGGAAACAGAAAGAAGGCATTGAAGTTCTTCTTTGATGAGAAGAGCAATGAGAGGGTGTATTTTCCTCAGCTTTTTTTTATGGGTTTGGCATAGGGAACGGTTATGATATTATGGACCAATATGGTGGGGTACATGCTGGGCATGTCTGCGTAAGACCAAGCGAAAGCTCTGAGAAAAGAAGTGATGGCTTCCTGTTCAACAGCATCTAAAGATTGACCGATCTTTAGGATGTGCGGGTCATCCTGAGTATGAATTTTTATCTTGATAATCAATTCATTCAACATGGTTTGCATCTCAGAAGGTAAAAACCGATGAATATATGAGTCTTCTACACTAAGGTAGGTGAGTACGGATTCATCATCCTGACATGAAACGACGTTAATTAAAGGTGTATCATCGTCGATCATTTCAGGATACAGGAAGGGAAGAGAGGAAGGGGCCTCGCCCTCACATTGATAAGTCAAAGGCCCTAAGGAAATGGTGTTTATAAAAAAAAAGGAGGGATAGATTCAGGATCCATTGACTCCATCGGTGAAGGTGGTGATGAAGGTGGAGCGAGTGAAGAAGGTAGAGAAGGGTTAGTGTCCTTAATGAGTTAAATGCAGACCTGTTTGGTAGGTAGTTCAGGAAATCCGATACAACTAAGGTCATTATGTTTGTGGGTGGTACATGGAATAATGGTATGGAGGCCTTGCTCGTAAAATCCAAAACCAAAACCCTTCCATGCACATTGGTGCAGGAAGGTGTCGGTGAAATGATGATTAGTAAGTGATTGGAAGTCAATAGAAAATGGCCAAGTTTGTGGTCTATCAACTCCCCCATAGGTGAGATTAGTATGAAGGTAAGGAGGACCATAAAGGAGACATTATCCTATATGGTGATCATAGTGTGGGTGCTGGTGAAGGTTTCCATCCTCTTGTGGAGTAAGGAATGTGTTGACACTATATAGGCGGTACTCCCCTAGAGTGAGGCATTGAAAAACACCTTCAAAGGGATTAGTGGTCGGTATGTAGGAAGTTGGAATGGATGATGTGTTGGAGGTAAATGTGGAGGTGGAGTTAATGGATTTGGAAGTTGACAGGTCAGTCATGGAGGTTATGGCAGCTGTAGGAATGGAGGAGGTATGTGCGGTAGAAGCAGCGGCTGCACTGGTAAGTGGAAGTGTAGGTGAAGAAGTAACGGTTACGGAGGTAATCAGCTTAATAGGTATGAGCACATCATTGGGTTCGTAAAGCATGTTTCATGTTTTGAAAGGTGAGGGGTCAGATGGAATGGTATAAGTGTGTCGTTCAAGTTCAAACTTTACACAACTATGTAAAGTGGAAGGAATACAACCCAAGACACAAATCCAGGGTCTACCAAGTAATAGGTTATATTAGAATTCCCCTTCCAAAATGTAAAACAATTCTAGAACAGTGTAGGGGCCCACGTGAATGTGAAGGATGGCAGTGCCTAGTGTAGAGGTGATAGCATCATTGAATGAACGCAACATGACTAGATGTTTATGCATGCAATTGTCAGGTATGCACATTTGAGTGAATGCATGGGATCAAATGATGTTAATGCTAACGCCCCCATCAATCATCACACAACATACCCGTATGTCATCGATGTGGACAGAGATGAAGAGGGCTGGGTCCGGGTCATCGTTTTGGTGTGGCACGATCTCTTCCTCTGAGAAGATAAGGGAGGCCACTTGGTGAATAGGGTGGGGTGAAGATGAATGTGGTAATTTGGTGAGAGAAGCTACATGATGGGGTGTGATAATGGAGGCTACGGGTGTAGGGTCATTAGGTAAAACCTCAATAGATTGAAGAACCTCCGTGAGAGCTTGACGATGGGATTTTGAGGTTTGAATGAGGTCATATAAGGACATTTTGAGGGGATACTGGTGTAATTATTTGAGCATGGTGCGATAAGTGATGCTATTAGAGATGGGGTACGTGGGGCTGTAGATAGTGATTTTATGTATGGGTGCAAATGGTATGTTGGGTATAGGATTGGTTGGTGGGTCAATTACCTTTTCTTCCCCTTATCCTTTTGTAAACATGTAGTGACATGTATCATATTGATCTAAGGGTAGTTGGAAAATGGAGAAGGTGTAGGGTGAGTGGTATAACGACACGACGTGAAAAAACCTATCTGCAAAGAAAAACCCTGTGAGGTGAGTTGGGCGCAATGACATTTGGGTTGTGGCATGGCAAGTTCTCTGATGCAAACCATGTTGATTTCAAATCTTGGGGCTGGCTCTAGGAGATGTGAGGGTGGAATTTGTGGTTGTTTAGTGGGTAGTGTGGGAATGGGTGTTGGTGAAGCAAGATCCTCATCGAGAAGGTCATTGTCGTCAAAGTTGGCTTCTAGAGGACACAAATAGATAAGGACAGTTTTCAAGGCCTTGCAGTTTTCCACATCGTTCCCTAGCACACGATGGTAAGCACAAATTTTAGTATCATCAAACCCTTTTGGCTTGGATTTGAGGGGGTCGTAAGGTCTGAGTGGTGGTAATGTGATGACAGAAGTCTCTAGGAGGTTGGTTAAAATTTTGGCATAGGACCCTGCTAGTGGATCGCAATGGGAAGTGATTGTAGGTTTATTTGTAGGTGTGGTTGATTGTCGATGAACAATTTTTGCAAGAGGAGGATATGATCAAGCTATTGGTAGAGGTGCTGGTGTGGATTTAGGTATTGTTCGTGTTTGTTTAGGTAGGGGTATATTAGATGGATGGGTAGGAGGGTGTGTGGTTGTTTTTACTACCTTGTTGTGGGGTAGTGGAGTTTTACTTTTGGGTTACACCTTCTTGGGTAAAGGTGATGTGGGTGTATGAGGTCTAGAAGGAAAATTAGATGGGGGAAGAGGGAAAGTTACCTACGGTAATAATGGGGGTGTTGTGAAGGTAGATGACGCGGGTCGTGCTTGAGGTGTGAGAGACAGTGACTGAAGTGTAGTGGGTAGTGAACAATAATTGAGGGTATTGGAGGTATGGGTGGTAAAGATGTTGTAGGTACTGGTGTAAGTCGTGTTGGGTGTCTGGGGAGATTAGAGGTTTGTGAGGAAGGAATGGGTTGTTGTGTTTTTGGTTTATTGGTGGGTGGAGGTTTCTTGAACATGTGAAGAAGTTGAGATCCTAAGACGGATGAGATAAGTGCAGGTGTGATTGGCGCAACCGGGGTATGAGGTCGATGGGTTTGGTTCTTCTATTTGGGTGTAGGAGTAGGTATGGTGTTGACTTTGGAGGATGTAGCTAAATCTAGTTTGATAGGTGGATGAGTAAGGTTGGTGGTCGGGGTGACCCCTAAAGTGGTAATAGGTTTAGTCGAGGCAAATGTTGTAGGTATGGGTTTAGGTTTAGGTGTAGGTTGAGTTATGGGTAAGGATGTGGTTTGAGCTATGACAAGTGTCTTGGAAAGAGTTGTGGTAGAGGTGGTTGTATTTGGTTTGATTGGTCGAAATATTTTTGGGTAGATAGTGGAGGTATCAGCAAGTGACCTCTACATCTACGTTGAGAAAGGAATCAAAAGGCATCCCCATAGTAAGGCTCTATCCACATAATTTAAGTGATCAGCCAAACATGAGAATGACATGTTTGTAGGTGGAGTTGATGAGGACCTATTGGAAATTCCCGTAAAATGTGTCTTAGAGACGGGAAATTGGCTAGCTTCAGCTTCCATGGGTAAGAGAACCGAAAGTAGGTCTACAAGATTTTGGGTAGTGGATGAAGAATGCTCACCAAGAGGCAACGGTATCTCAACTAGGTCTGTGATAGGTGGAAAAGATGTTGGGTGCTCCTCTATGGGTGGAGGAGGTAATGGGTGCTCCTCTGTGGGTGGAGGAGGTAATGGGTGCTCCTCTATGGCTGGAGGAGGTAGTGTGGGTAAAGGTTCTCTAAGCGGAGAAGCTAGGGGTGAGATGGTCTCGATGTTAGAGGAAGACTCCTTTGTAGGTGATGAAAGAGATGAAAGATGTTCCTCTATAGATAAAGGAACAGGGGAGGTTGGTTCTGATGTGGAAGGAGGATTTCGGGCTAGGATTTCCTCTATGGAAGGAATGTGAGGTAATTGGGAGGTGATGGATACATCATTAAAGATAGCATGGACCTCGTGGGTATGGGTATTGAGAGTTGAGGTCTCACCGGTTTGATCAGACGAATGGGCATGGTTGGGAAATGGTTTCTTGAAGATGTGTATTTTTTGGTTAGCCGATGCATCAGTATTATCCATGGTTAACTCACCTTTCTTGAGAATTTCTTGGACAATATTCTTGAAAGTGATGCAGTTGCCATCACTATGACCCTTTACTCGATGATAGTTATAGAAGTCATGTTCTTTATACAATCTGGACATGGGGCGAGCAGGGTCAAAACTAGTGTGTAGTTTTATGGGTGGAAGGGTAATGGCTCCGACTTTGATAAGATTTTCTAAGACAGAAGAGTAAGGTTCCCCAATTGGGGTATATTTCCGTCGCTCTCGTCTAAATTAAAAATTCTAGACGGGTGAGAGATTATATGAGGGGGTAGCCTGATTTGACGGATGTGTTGGGCCACCCTTGAGTACCACTGCGTTAGTGGTGCCCTTAGCTTTTGAATAATTGGTTTGTGGTTTGGAAGAAGAAGAGGTATCATTTGACTTGAATGCCAAATTCTTATTACGTAATTGGATTTTCTTTTCTTCGATGGCCTGAATCTCTAACTTTCGTGCCATAGTGAGCACTTCATCAAATGTTTGGAAGGTTTTGACCTACAAGGTCAATGAGATATGTCTAGCACAAGCCCGCATGAAGAGCTCAATGAGTGTTGTTTGTGGCAGTTGGAAGGTGAGTTGATTGATCAAGCTACTCCAATGAGTGACAAAATCCACAATAGATTTGTCCTCATACTGACACGTGGAGTATAGATCAGTCATTGCATCACCCTACTCTAGTTATGAGTTGGGTGTATGGGTGCATCATTCCCTATGGGAGAGGTGTATAGGTAGAGGATCTGGGGGCTATCAGGGTAGTGAGGTGGACAAGGATGCCTATATTCAAGATGCCACACTAGTCAGTGGCTTCTCTGACTATTACAGACATGGAGGCCACTCCTTATTAAGCCATGGCAGGGTTATGGGGAGAGGACACACATACACTGATTTCCTTCTATTCCACAGGTCAGCTCATAGAAAGGACAAGAAGGTTGGAGACTCATCCGTTTGATAGAGTACCTCAACAGTTTGGCCTCCCCTACATTGATATGTTTCCTCTACTGGCGCCAGTGTAAATGTCTGTTCATGAGGCTAGGGGAGGTCTTAGAGGCTGAGGTTGGACCATGCTCACTCTCAGAGTTCCTATTACAGTTAGGTGGGTGGTTCGTGCTCAAGGGGAAGCTAGTGCTCCTCAAGCACCCTTACTTATGATCAGAGCTGCTCCTACTCATGGCAGAGAGGGAGACGAGCCTATTGATGTGGAATCATAATCTGAGGAGTTCATTGAAGAGGAGATAGTAGGAGATGAAACCGGTGGGACGGCCTAGGAGGATGAGAGAGATTCTGAGTGGCATGACACCCAGGATATCCTGAGGGCCAAGAGGGTAGAGGAGAGCACAGAGAAGGTGACCTTGATCTCAAAGGAGTTACCTTCACAAGACACTGGAGGAGATAATGAGTTCGCGGCAGGACATCATTTATTTCCAGATTTGGGGGAGGTTCCGCAGTCTGCAACAACGTCTGTAGTAGGCGTAGATCCTAGGGACCCTACCTGGATGCCTAGTCTGACTGAGTTACTAGTATTTTCTTGATTCTTTTTTAGCTATAAATGTTTATTTGATATTTGTTTTTTGTTGTTTCATTTGTTTTTGACTTTATTTTTGGTGATTTTTTAACTTTTTATTTATCTTTTTTATTTGCAGCTACTGCTGAGGGATGGCGAGACTTGATTCGTTGAGTGTGCGTGGACACCCTGTTGCTCCCCTTGGAGAGTACTCGAGCCAAGCTTACTACAAATGTTGGAGATCCCTCAGCAGCTGGCTGACATACTAATGTGTTTTCCCCTATCTGGAAGGTGGAAAAGTTAGTGACCTCCCTTCGCACTGAGCTGACTGGATATAGGATTGCTAAGCACTTGATGAAAAGAAGTCGTTCTCATAGTGAGACCACAGCTACTGGTCGTGATCGTGATCCCTCAGTTTATTCAAAGTGTCATTGTAGCAGGAGTCCTAGACACAGTCATGAACCTTCTGAGGGATCCCATAGGGATTGAGAGACCATGGTGTCGTTTTGTAGTGATTTTTGTCAGATATTTATACAAGTTTTTTTGTAATTTTTGGGATCGTTGAGCATTTTGACCATGCCTAGTGCATGATGGCATTGTATGTAGAACATGATTTATATATATATCTCTTTTTGGATCTAGATTTTGTATCTAGAATTTTGTGATTCATTTCCTATATGTACACTAGATGTTTTAGAATCTCTTTTTTTATATGCTTTTTTAGAATGTGTGAAATGGATGACAAGTGATAACAAATGTTTGAACATAAATTTTCTCTTTTATTTGTTTTTGTAATGCTGACACCTGATGATGCAAACATATTGTAGTACTAAAATTTTGGTTTCTTTGAGAAATATTCATTGCTTCTTCTTGTTTTGGCAAAGCGTGATGAATATATAGTGATAATGAGATGAACTTGCCCCACTCCTAACTCCACCCAACTGGTAAGATGTGAGGTCTCAACACCAAGAGTTGGGAAGGGTGAAAATTATATGAGTTTGAATGAATGAAAATGATGAGAGAAAGACAAGGTTTTGACAGAAATCAAATTTAGAACTCCATACTTACTCTTACTCGAAATTGCTACATAGTTCATAATGTAACTTATTTTCTAGTTTATCTAGACTTAGATCCATGGATGACAATTTGGTTGACAAAATATGGTTTTGAGGATATGATCTCTTTGGAATGTGGATACTTAATTTCACTTAACACATTTGCTTTACAGTTTTAAAATACTGAGATTCATTGATTTACGTGAATGGACCCCTTACGCCCTGTCTCATACTACTGGTAGGAAGCATGGGCTCATCGCCGAAGGAAGGACATAGGTGAGTAAGGGAACTTCTTTCCTTTCTGAGCCTCACATCACTAGTAAGAGATGCGGGTTCATCACCAAAGGTTGGTTGGGCAAAGAAGTGTGTAAAAATAAAATATTCTATTTTGTTAAGTATTTTTGTTTTAATTTGACATTTCTGATTTGTGATTTTGGAGTATCCTTATTTCAAAGAGATGTAAGAAGGATAGATGTGACACCAAGAATCTTCTAGAACAGACCGTAGGTAAGAAAAAATCAACCCAGTAGAAAAGAATGAGTATGACCAAGTATGCAGGCCTTGGTATGGTTTTTATCAAGACTTTGTCTGTCGAATTGATGAAATGATTTCAAAACTATTTGATGATATTATGAAAATTGAAGAGATATGATTTGAATGCTTTTGCCAATATTTTCAGAAGCTTATAATGAATTTTTTAAGAATAATATCCTTGACCACAAAATTTATTAAACGAATGAACAAAATGAAATAACTAAGTGATTAAATGTAATATAGGTAGATATAATATACAAATGGTGAAATTGATGACCTATGCGTAAAACCGTTTAAGATGCAAGGAATTGACAGTTTCATTGAATTCCTCACCTTATAATGTACACAAGAGATACACACCATTTTCATAGTCTTTCATGACTCGGTATGGGCCCAACCACTTGGGTAGGAATTTCCTTCCTTCGCCAGTTTTTTTATCAATCTGGCTATCTAGTCTTAGAACTAGATCTTCCTCGTATATTTCTCGTTCTTAGATATTTTTGTTATATTGCTGGCACATCCAGTCAACATAGGCTTTCTGTCATTTTTTAGCATTTAGCATGGCCTCATCGAGGTTTTCTAGTTGAGAGAGGCGTGCCTCTCTATAGGCTTCTTCTCCCAAAATCCCTTGTAATGAGATGCGGAGACTGGGTATTTTGACCTCAAGCGGGAGAACTGCTTCTCCCCCAAATACTAATGAGAAAGGGGTTGCCCCTGTTGGTGTTCTTATTGAGGTTGGATGGCCCCACAAGGTTGGGTATAACTTTAAATGCCAATTCTGTTTGTTCTCCTTAATTGTTTTGAGGAGAATATATTTTAATGTTTTGTTTGTGGCTTCAGCTTGTCTAGTGGCTTGAGGGTAATAAAGAGAGGCCGTATGATGGTTTATCTTGAATTTATTACATAACTCATAGAACTCATCTTTTTTTAAAGGATGTGCCATTATATGAGATAATGACTTGTGGAACACTGTACCTACAAATGATCTGATTCAAAATGAACTTAGCAATTACAAAACCAGGTACGATGGTAAGAGGCATGGATTCTACCCATTTGGTAAAATATTATGTGGTCGTGATTATAAAGTTATGGCCATCTGTTGATGAGGGAGAGAATTTCCCTATCAAATCTAGGCCCCACGTGGAAAAGGGCCATGGGGTTGCGATTGGTTACAGAACTTGTGATGACATGTGAATGACCACCAAAGTGGCCTCCGTATATCCTATTGTGGGATTCATAAAGAATATTTTTGGATTCTTCAGCGTCAACACATCTTAAAAGCATTCCATAGAAGGCTTTACGATAGATCACTTATTTTTAAATAACACATTTAGTAGTGATAATACGTAACCGCCTTCTTTGTTCTGATGTGGCACCTTTTGGGTACATATGGTCCATGATAAAATTGAAGATGTCAGTGTACCAAGGACATATAGAGATTGGGGGTCTAGTTTTGACAAAGTATATTCATTCATCAGGAAAGTCTAGATCTACTAGATCACCTCCATCTAACGGATTATCAACTAACTAGTCTGCAATGATTTTTCCCATAACGGATTTCTAGTTTACAAATGTTAATTCAAATTCACCCATTAAGGTTATGAATCATCCAGCCTTTTTAGATAAAGACCCCTGCATGAGGAATGTTCATAAGTGATCTATCTTTACAATGACCCTTGTTTCTTGATTTAACATGTAATGCCTTAAACGTTTCATTGTGAAGACTATGGAAAAGCATTCTCTTTCTACCTTTGTATAATGTGTTTCATAATCAAGCAACGTCTAACTAATGAAATAGACCTCACGTTCTCGTTTATCACTATCTTTCTGAGCAAACATGCAGGCTAGTGAGACATCAGTAGCCCATGAATACATGATCAAAGGATGATCTAGATTAAGGGGCATTAGTGCGGGAGGAGACAAAAAGAAGAGTTTAACTGCTTCAAAGGCCTCGTTGCATTCTTCTATCCAATCAATGCTATAATATTTCTTTAATAAATTGTTGATTGGATGAATAGAAAAACTTAAGTCTGGAATGAACCTTCGAATTGCACCGAGTTTCCCAAGAAATTATCTTATACCAGACTAATATGATGGTGGAATCACTTCAAGAACAACCCAAATTTTGGCTGGATCAACATCAATCCCTTGTGAGGATATAATGTAACCTAAAATTTTGCCTCCTATCACACCACATACACATTTCTATAGATTCAATGTGATGCCATATTCGATTAGTCATGAGAGAATGATACGGAGTACTTCTAGGTGATCACAACACTTCTCAGCCTTAGCCAACACGTCATCGTCATCTATGTAGGACTCCACAATCTTATGAATAAGGTCGTGAAATATGTATGTCATTGCCCATTGGTATGTAGCGCCAGCATTCTTAAGACCGAATGCCATGGCATCATAACAATAAGCTACCCAAGGAGTTATAAACATGGTCTTGGCTTGATCTTCCTTAGATATTTTGATTTGATTATATCTCGAGAATCCATCCATAAGAGACAAAAGCTCAAATCTAGTTGTTGCATCAACAATAACGTCGATGGATGGTAATGGGAAGTCATCTTTGGGACAAGCTTTGTTAATGTCCCGAAAGTCTATGCAAATGCGTATCTTCCCATTCTTTTTGAGAACATGGACGATATTAGATACCCATTGTGAATATTTGACTGGTTTGATGAATCCCACCTGGAGAAGTTTCATTACTTCTTCTTTCACCATGAGAGCCAATTTTGGTTCATTGGTCTCGACTTTTGTTTAATTGGCTTTGCATCTAGTTTTGTGACAAGATTATGTATCGCGATATGTGGTGTAATTCCCGTCATTTCTTTGTAATTAAATGCGAAATCCTTTTGATGTTCCTTTAGGATCTAAGTATGTATTTCTATCTCTTCTAGAGTTAACGAGGATCTCAACTTCAAAATCTTTGGTTCTTCCTCCGTTCCAATATTTATGCCAATCGTTCCTTCGATTAAGGAATCGTTGCCTTCTTCAAATTCAGGCAGGGCTGAAGGTAGTTCCAAACTTTCTCCATTATCTACCTTGTAGATATTGAGATCCTTTTGCGGGGGAGATTCTATCATGGGATTCCCAAAATAGGAAGAGGAATGTGGGATTAGGGAAAAATCTACTGTGTGACGAGTGAGATGTAGCTCTGCATAGGCATTTAGATATCCAAGATTGACTCTATCACTGTCAAAGTGATCTAGGATAGAAAACTCATTCTCAGCTTCTATACGTGTTAGGAGTGGGTTTGTTGTTATTTTATGCACCAATGGTTCAGTACGAAGTGATACCATGAAACTTATATTTTCTAACTCACTACTTGGAGTAAAATGAGAAGCTGAGATTTCTATCGAATCAGCAAGAAGGTTTTGTTCTCGTGGGATTTCTTAGATTGATATGATGTCGAATCCTTTGGTTAGATCTAATACCACCATTTTATAGAGTTGTAAGTGTTCAAATCTAGTCTCATATATCTCAGAGACTTGGTTTGAAACTAACTGTGAGTCTCCTAGCACTCTAATGTTATCAACACCCATCCTTTTGGATATGATGAGGCCAAGGAGGAGGGCCTCATCCTCAACCCCATTGTTTGTACATTCAAAGTTTAACTTAAAGGCAAAAGGTAGGATCTTTCCCTCAGGAGAAGTAAAGATCACACCTGCCCCAGCTCCAAAATGACATCTAGCTCCATCAAAGTGGAGAGTCCAATATTTGCTTGGAAAAATGGATGTTGGGACATTCCTTGTGTTTGTTTCTTCTGCATCGGTTACTTCGTCTAATGGAAGGGAACCAATTCCTAGGGTGTATCCCATTCCCATGGAATCAAATGGTAGGAGAATGGGTAGATATTTCTCTAGTAACTTGACAATTTTTACGGTAGTCCCTAATGATATTGTTTCTATGGCATTAGGCTCATTTTTGAATGCTAGAATGCCTTTGAATAGATTCGTAATTTATAATTTTGTTGTAGGTATCAATTTTTCTTATGGTTTTGAATTGATTGGTTTGTTGAGTTAATTTGATGGGAGTTCAAACTCAGAGTGAACACCTAGTCTCTTCTTCAAATCTGCTAGGTGTATATCGAATGGTTTTGGGTCACCTTGTGCCACAAATATTTTCCCTAGGTGCAAAAATCTTATTTCCTGGAATAACGTGGAAGGGATTGCCTTCATGCGGTGTATCCATGGTCGATTGAGGATTATATTAAAGTTAGTTTCCTGATCTATAATATAAAATTCGGTGAGGATTGTCTTGGGTCCTAAGGTGACTGGTAAAACTATGGTCCCAATTGAAGTGGCCTTGAGGATATCATAACCTCTTAGCGTATTCCGTGTTGTGGAACAATTTATTTCTGCATATCCTAGCTTTTGAAGAAAATTGAAGGGGTCTATGTTAACTGCTGCCCCATCCTCAATCATTGTACGCTTAATATAATTATTGTAAACCCATACCTATAAATGTAAGGCTGGGTCACCTCTACGTGCCCCTATCTGGCTGCCCTGGAGGGTAGACATCAAATTCTACATGGCTTACTTGCATTTCCAACAGAGGAGTGATGTTAATTAGATGACCAAGACCTAATGCTTCTTAGATTGCAGCCCTATGGGCAGGAGAGTTCTTCAACAAATCCAAGAACGAAATGTGAGAGAAGGTCTTTGTTAGGTCATTAATTAGATCATAAGTGCCTATGGGTTTTACAAATGTTTGTTGAATGTTGTCTGGTTCTAATGGATAGTTTAGAACTAGTTGAGAAGAATAATCTCGTGTTCTTGTTATCGTTTCTACGTGTAGCTTGGTATCTAACTCTACTAGACCAACTATCTTGGTTTGTGGTCAAGTTCCTAATTAGGGTGTGACTGGTGGATTTAATGAAGTTGAGGTTTCATGATCGTTATTTCCTATCATAACACCCTTGTTTGTTCCTCTTGGATCTAACCTCTTATTGTTAGAGTGATTTAGGAGTGGATCGTTGAAAATCTTGAGGGGTGCATTTTGAGGGGAAACTTCCCCTGTGTAAGTGTTTGGCATGGGTACTACAGAGTTTGCTAAAAACATATTAATAAAGAGTTGTATTTGGTCTTCTGGAAAATGTTGCATGAATTTATCATAGTCACGGAAAGTCCTAGTATCATGGCCCTGAATCTTGTTGTTTCACCTAATTCTAGATCGTTTCTTTGAAGTATTGATGAAACAAATAGGGTAACAGACATAGGAGGAATTCCTGTTTAAATGATGGTTGATGGGTTGTTGCACGTGTATGACTTCTGAATCCACAGCTGAATGTGAGAGCTTCCTTTTGGCTAGGAGGAACTACTTGTAATACAAAACAAGACCACCAGAAAAGGTTAAACAATATATGCAGTGAACTTCCTAGTGTATGCTAGATCCAGGAAGTGTGATACTTCCTATATGGATATCAGTCCACTATTTTAAACAATTTAATGTTGTAAACAAAGTAAATCCTATTATAATTTGAAATGATTTAGGTATCTCACCTAAAACACAATAAGAAATAGATCTAATCTAACAGGCTAGGTTAGAATAGGATCCGAAAGTCAAGTAATTAGATCTGGGTCTCTGTAGGTCAAACAGAGGTCTCAGGTATATGCATAGATGGATGAGGGTGAGATGAAATTAGGTTGGTAGGTCTTATGTTCTACTGGTTGTATGGGAATAAATATATAGACTGATGTTGGTTAAGGGTTGCCGATGGTATTAGGTGTAACCAGTGCCAGTTACTGTGTAAATCTGGAAATGAGCATAGAACAAGCTTTGGGTCTCCTTTGTGATTACACAAAGGATTTTGGTTGGTCTTAACGATGAGGTATTGGGTGACTTTGGTAGGATTTGGTGAGATTTTAATGGGTATATGGAGGTGGATTCTGTTGGAGAAGGTCAATACCCTCTAAGGTTTTAGGGAATATCTTAGCATGACAACCATATCCCAAGGGATCAATTCTCAAATGTCCCATGAGCAGTATGGCCTTGATACTGTGCATAAGGATTCTTGTCCTCAATGTTTGTGAGTGAGCTATGAAAATGCAGGATGAGAGGTCTTAGAAGCATGTACACTGATCACTATGGTGAAATCCAGAGGCTCTTTTAAATGGGCTTGCATGTACAGTCCTCTACCACATAGGTTAGATCAGACCATCGATTGGTGCCTACTGAGGGGGTGCAAGTTGGAATGGGTTTTTGATATGGCATTACATATGTATTTGCAGCGTTATCATAAGGAAATCACTCTGTGAAGTTGAGTGAACATCCCAAGAGAGGAGTTACATGCTCTCCAACCTATGGTGATTTTCAACCTATAATGCTTAAGTAGGGAGAAGCATTGCCCTGGTATGGGTTGTTAAAAGGTGCTAAGTCGATGATGGTATCATACGGCTTCAACTGGAGACGGCATTAGGGATAAACGGTAGTCGGTCTAGTTGGTGTTTTTTGTGGATAGTTATACAAACGTTGAGGAGGCATGCCTAACATGCCTATTCCTGTGAGGATTTCAACTTGGTTAGGACCCATGTGATTAGAGTTTGGGAGCTTCTTGTAAGCTTGCCCAGAATGTAGTTAGAGGGAATGTAGGCATTGATTTTTAGGGTTTGAGCAAGTCTTAGTTAATCCTGGCTAACCTTACTCAGACTAAGGCTGAGGATGACCTGGCGATGTGAGGTGTCTAAGTGAACTACATGTGTGGGTATTATCCTTAAATGGAATTTTTTGTATACCTTGAGGTAAATAGAGGTGTATGGCACCCTATTATGAATTGATTCATTACCCTTCCAAGCTTCGTCGAGATGAATTTCCCCATGGCTAGGTGGATGTGAATGAAGGGTGTTTATTCGTCGAGGGACTAAAGGGTAGTGTGACCTAATTTCAGTGTTTAGACTTGTGTAAAGCTTCAATACAAGGTGGGTATTATATTTTGGAAGTTGTTGTTCACTTGAAACCTGTAGTGTCACTAAATACTCCTCATCCGAAAATGGGAGCTGGTTGTTTCACCTTAAAATTTCTTAGATTGTTTCCTTTGAATTATTGATTTTGATAACAAATAGGGTTTCAATTTGGGCATAGGAAGAATGGACCTGTTCAAATTTCAGTTGATGGGTTGTTGCGTACGTATGAATTCAAATCCATAGCGTTGATTATGTGGAGAAAAGCTTCCTTATTATCGTCAGATTGTTAACTACCTGTAATGAAATGTTTAAGACGTTTGCACTTTTAAAAGAATCTATTACAATCCATGGGAAGTGAAATGCACATTATCGTTAAGGAGCTTAGATCCGAGAAGTGTGATACTTCCTAGCATTAGGATAGGTCAGTCCACTGTTTTAAACAAATTGGGATGTTGAAAACAAGGTAATCCCTATTGTTATTTTGAAATGATCTTAGGTATCTCACTTAAAAACACAATACCGAAAACTTGATCTAATCTAACAGGCTAACTCTAGAATAGAATCCACGGGTCATAATGGTTGGTTAGTGGGTTCTGCAGGTCTGATAAAGGTCTTCAGGTAGGTCACAAGTGATTGAGAGAATGAAGGTAAAATTAGGTCACATAGGTCCATCTGTTTAAGGCTCTATGGGAAAACCTAGAGACCCGCATCGAGTCAGAGGTTTGTACCGACCGTGGTTAGAATATAATCGAGCACCGGTTATTCAGTGAGATCTTGTTTAACATGTACAAAATAGGGTTATTCATGTCTCCTAATAATGTGATTCACATCAAAGGATTTAGATAAACTCAGACATGAGGTATTTGGGTGATTGGAATCGAGGTTTTATGAGTATTTTGATGGGTACTAATGGAGGTACAAAATCCCTCTAAGGATATAGTCAATATCTTAGCAAGATACCACATCCTAATGGATGATAAAATAATGATAAAATGAAATAACCGTGGCAAAGGCCTTGATGTTGTACTTCTTGGATCTTCATCCCCTTTGAAAGTCTGTGTGTGAAGGATTTGGAAGAGTGTCATCGATGCATGACACTTTGTAAGGTTGTAAGTGATCATGCAACTAAATAAATATCTTCTGTATGGGCTGCATGTCACACTACCTCTTTTGCTTGGATAGATCAAAATGGTGGCTGGGTAAGGCTTGTAGGAGAAGATCCTCAATGGGTCCTTCCTATGGCATAGTCAATTGTATTTGCAGGGACATAAGGAAATCCTTCTGGAAGAGTGAATTATCTCGGGAGAGGATTTCATGTCTCCCTGCTCATCCACTTTTGAATCCCCAATGTTTTCCAACCTTAAGAATAAGCATTAGTTCTAGGTATGGTTTAAAAGGTGGTAAGCTGATGGCGGTATCATAGCTTCAACTGGAGTGACGGTTAGGGAAAACTGTGCGTTGGTCAATTGCGGGATTTACTGTGCTAGGTTATACTAAAAGTTGAGGAGGCATTCCTAACCTGCCTATTTCATGTAAGGAGGTCAACTTGTGTCGTTATCCCATGTGGATTAGACTGGGAGCTTCTTGCTGAGCATGCAAGAATGTGAATTAGAGAGAGTGTAGAGCAAGTTCTGATCCTTTAGGGTTATCAGGTAAGTCTTAGTTAGTTACCTGGTAACTTGGCTAAGACATAGTGTCTTAGAATTGATGTTAGCTGTTGTACACCTTGAGGTGTCTAAAGTGAACTATGGTACCCTGATATGATATTGATCATTACCCTAATAAGCTTCACTTAGAATATTTCCGATACATTGACGGATAAAGCATTAATTTTATTAAATTAGGATATTGGGTTAGTGTTTGCAAGGGGGTCCTATAGGCTAGGTAGATGTAATAAAGGGGGGCTTATATGTCAAGGGACGAAGGGGGGTGTGACTTAATTTTAGTGTCTACAAGTGGATCTGACTGTCTATTGATTTTTGGTCTGAACAAAACCTGAGGAGATGAAATGGATTCTCCAGTAAACATCATATTGTTAGAGCCTAAGGGTTGTGGTTGTTTTGTTTGTGTGAGTTGATCCAACTACTCAATTGAGAATGAAGAAATAGAGCTAGTTATTTGAGGAGGATTTTGTGATGACAAGTAATTATTTGAATAGTTTTCAGCCCATGCAGAAAGTGAGACTGATGGTTGTCTATTTTTTTGACCATAATATGCTTCGAGACCTAAGAGAGGTCTGTCATATGCATCGTATCCTGACTTAGTCGGGGGGTATGTAAATACCTACCAAATAATGGGAAAGAGTGAAGGTGGATGAAAGAAATGAAAATAAAAGGGCAGCAGTTATTTATTTCACGTCGGGTTCACCAATTTTGTACGATAGAAAAGTGACATACAAGTATGAAAATCTAAAATTAGCCCTTCTTCGTACCCAACCTCCCAAGGTCATGCCAAGACAGCTGGTGGGAATGGAATATATGTGGATATAGACAAACTAGTTGGGAAATCTTATATCCTCAACACACAATAAAGGGATCTATGAATCTAAGGCAAATAAATCTCTCCTAACCTACACTAGTGTAATGGATTGTTCAGATATAATAGCTTCTCGAAGGCTCCAACCAATGTCAAGCTCTGCCGAGATCCTATCTATTGGTTGTTGGATACATGGAAAGTGGCCTGTAGGTGCTTTGTGTATATTTCCAGACAAGGTCATGGAAAATGGTAGTGAGAGGTGTAGTGGATTTATAACAAACTATGGGTGGTTTTTTGCTCTAGTCCAGAAAATATTCACTTGATTGGATTCTATGTTGAATGCGGAAAATTACATTATGATATATGGTGGGAGTGGTGAGGATCTAAAGACCAACATTCGAAAACTGGTGTCAATACTTAACTGACCAGTAGGCTCATTGGGTTATGGGACTTGGGGGTCACAACCATGAGATTGTGGTTGTTGTGGACCTATTATGGTCATGTGAAGAATCAATCTCTTATTTTGACTATCCAATAGTCATAAGCCTTTTCAGCTTCTATGTTTAATATCAGGATTTGTGTGATCTTCTCGGAATACCTTACAGGTGTTCTAGCAACTTGTATACGTAAGCTTGTGTCTATGTCGATGAGAAGGTCTCTTGCATTTGGCTATAGAACTAATGGATCACAACCAAATATTTTTTCTCTTTCGATTTCTTGTATGGTCATGTAGATATCCTATCAAGGCAATCTATAGTTGGGTTGACTTGACCATAATGTGTATGCTTTGTCATCTTCAATATTCAATTGTCTCAATTGATCACTAATTACTTGTAGGTTTACTGTCATTTGAAAGACCTGAATCCTAAGCCCTTGATCTATATTTGTTAATGTTGTGAAAAGATTTGGCTGAGGTACTACCGGTTCAAATATGTAATCCCTATGCTCTCTAGGTCCCGTAATTGTCATGTAAGAGATAATCAAATTTAAACTAAAAGAAGTAAACTAACTATGAAAGATATATCTACACTATGCTTATATTTCTTTTATTTTTGTATTTTCAATTATGCATATTTGAATGAAATTAAAAGAGCATCTATTCTAATATATTCCGATAATAGAAAATTAATCTAATAACAATATTAAAACAAGCAAGTTAGCTTGATATAGTTATTTTCTTGTGCACTTGTGAATTTAGCCTAAATATTTAAATAACCAACTAGTTTAATCGAAAGACCTTCAATCTTACCTCAGAAGTGAGGAATAAATCACATCTTCTCAGAATATATCATTCCCCACAACTTCCTTGGTAATACTAAAAGTGAGCTTAACTGAAATAAAATGATTTTCTTCTCTATTTGATATATTGTAACTACAACTTTGATAGTTCAAACCTAGAATTTTACAGAGCAGTGGTAAATCCATTTGTGTCATGACTTGTCCCCTCAGTTTGATCTCTTTGTTCCTTCGTGTTCTTGTGAATCATGAAAAGTGTGAATGTGATAGCGTCAGCAAAATAAGATACTCAAACAATGGAAGCTTTGGATATAAACTGAATAAAATGTAAGTACGAGAGGGATAGTGCAAGTAAATAGAGCTTGACTATGTAATTTCTAGTAGGGTTTATTGTGGGGATACAACACAAATATACCAAGAATTCTAGGATCTATTTCTTATGACAAAACAACAACCTACAACTCTAAGATTAACAAATGAACTCTAATCTAGAACTGAAACTATCTTATGCTAAGTTGACTGTGTAGGATAGCAATGGAGAAAAAATGAAAGTGATCAAGTGATCTCTAAAGTAGAAAGGAGGGAAGGTGCCTTGAAATGAGAGGCTGAGAATTCATACAAAATCTAAACCTATTGAAACTTATGGAAGAACCTCAAAACACATTGAATAATAATTCATAGAGGAAGAGGGGCCATTTTCTTGTAAACAAGCTAGGTATTTATAGCATTTGGATTTACCAGAGGGTAATTCTGAATTAAACTCTTCTATTATAAACAAAGAGAAATCACTATTTACCAGGCGGCCAAAACATAAATCCAAGCAAGAGTGGTTGAGAAATGTAGATGTAAATTGAATTTTTACGTTTGACGAAATCGTCAGAACGTTCTGGAAAAAACGCACAAAACCACCACCTTGTGTAAGGTAGTGATTACAGGACCGCTACCCTGTCCTGGCAGTGGTCACAGGACTACTGCCCAGGCATGGCGGAGGTCCTGTAACTTAAAGGCTAAAATGCAATGAAAAGGGGGTAGAGGTTAGATCAAAACATGTAAAAGCTGGACAAGGCTTTTTAGGATGCAAATATATACTTGGAGAGATTTTATGGATTCCGAACACCTTGTGAAGAGATCTGAATCATCATTGGGGTTTCTATAACCTCTCTCTATTAGTACAGTACCTACATTTTTGAGTACATACAATTACCTTGTAGTCTTTTAGGATTTGTTTCATCAAGAGAACTTGAATATAACATGAAATAGAAGAAAAATACTTAGCTTCACAAGTAAACAAAGCTACTGACCCTTACTTCTTGCTTGACCATGAAACTAGGTAGTCTCTTAGAAAGAATGCCCCACCATAGTACTTTTATTATCGTCGTGACTTCCTACCCAGTCAACATCATTATAGGTTTTCAAATAAAAAACATTGCTTCTTGGATACCATAGTTCATATTCCATAGATCCTTTGAGATATCTAAAAATCCTCTTGACAGCTTGCAAGTGACTATCCCTTGGATCAGATTAAAATCTCCCTACAAGACCTACTTCTTGCATAATGTCAGGCTTAGAGGTACTGGAGTATAACAAGTTTCCAATCATGGACTTATATACTATTTGATCCACTTTTGGTGATCCATCCACTTTGTTTAGTTTACATCATGTAGCCATAGGTGTCCTAACAGACTACTTGTCCTCCATACAATTTTTTTTCAACATTTATTTTATATACTTTGATTATGAAATGAAAATACCTTCTTTTGATTGAATGATCTACAATCCAAGAAAAAATGACAGCTCTCCTACCATAGACATCTCAAATTCATTCTTCATTATATCAGAAAAGTTCTTTATCATGTCTTCATTGTTTTTGATGACACCTTAAACTTACAATGAAAATTGCATGACTAAATAAAGGAATCTAACACAATTTCCATCCATCTAGCCAAGGGTTCTAAGTCTATGAATTTAACATTAAGATAGAATCTTAAAAGAATGATTAACTAGTTTGAAAATAATACAAAATCTAACTAAACATGCCTACTAATATGCTTGGATTACCTAACATGGGCCTAAATTGACCTAAGAGGGCAATCAAATGGTTATGGTTGCTACTCTAAACAAGGTGAAATGACCTCTCCCAATGATTGCTTGGTCATTTTGGATATCCATCTACTAACCCCATTGAAGGCTTTAAGCAAGGATTGAACTTGGCTATATATCATATTTATTATATGAGATGCAAATCAAAGCATGGTGTGTAATATAAAGGAATGAGGTGCACCCTTTTTATAGTTTTCTCTTTGGGAGAAACTTATATTTTGGTGCATGTGGGACTAAAAGCCCCAAATTACATTAGAATTGCTAATCATGATTAGGTCTTTCTAATCACAATTAGTGAATTACCAAGTGATTAAGAGGTGTGAAGCCCTAATCAACCGCTTATGGTCAACTATGAGGCTAGGATAATCTTTAACAGCTTTTTGAGACATTATGGAGGTGAATGGGGTGATTTTAAGTGGTTGGAAGAGGGGTTTGAGTCAATATTAGGGTATATTGACCAAAACAAGGGAAAAATAGGCTTAATTAGATAATAAACGCTAATTTTTTGTTTTGAAGAGAAATTTGGCTTGTGATTCGCCGTAAAGTGGCATCATGAATGCAAAAGGGGTTACATAATCAATAACTTGGTATTAATTGGCTAAATTGATAAGAAACGTTAGTTAATGAGAAAAAATCACTAATTTTAACAGAATTGGCAAGAATGAGAGTGATTTACGTGCGTTATGGAAATAAGATTGCAAAAGCATAATTTCGGTGTCTACATTTGCCCCTATTTAAGGTGAAGTTAGTGACTTCACTTCAAACATAGTAGATAATTGTAAAATAGGTAATTTTTTTTAAGAAAAATTAGTAGGATGAAGGATGCCCCCTCGAGTGTCGACGGGGTGATAAAATAAGTCAATTGAAAATAAAAAATGTGATCAAAATGAATAGAAGAAAATAGGTCAGAATGGGCGCAAAGCCCTTAGGTATTGATAAGGAATAAGGATAGGGATAAATGTGGTTGTTTATTACCTCGGGTGATTTTTTTAGGAGAAAAATTAGTAATGATAATAAATGATAATGGAGAAGAAATGATTAATGGAGAAATATAGGAAAAGTCCATCCTATGCATCCAACCTTTCAATAAGAAACCTACTTATATCATTTTTCCCCTACATCTACATCATCTGCCTTTATTCAAAATAAAAAAAAGTGTAAGATAACATGAAAAGCTAAATTACTAACAATTGTTTACTATTAAAAATACACAACTCCATACAACATACATTATGCAATGCAATATGAGAAAGTACACCAACCAATCTAATAGAGAAACTAGTATAATCACACATACTCAAACAAATAACGTGGTTCATCCATGTTCTTGTTATCAAGTTGCACTTCCCAAATGTTCATTTTGTAATGAAAAGGGTTAAAAATGATGCCCCAAGAAATAACACATGTAAGGGAAAAACAGAGGACACAAGTAGTCCCATGGAAAATATTTTGTGCACTATGACACAATCCTTGACAACTCACTATTGCACAGGAGGACCAAAATAGCATGCATCCTAGATTTTGTTAATGGATGTAGATCATGATGATCCGCAAGTCATTTGAGACTAGAACAAACAAGAACCTTAGAAAGATATTTTTGTAGGAAAATTTTCAATGTTTGAGGATAATGCAAGTGATACAAGCTTTAGTTATGTATATGTTGTTTACCATTTTTTGGGGTTTTTATGAAACATATTTGAATATTTTTGATATTTGAAACATATTTGAATTTTTTTTATTTTTGAAACATATTTGAATGTTTTTCATTTTCTAGAATTTTTTTGAAGCTATGCACAGGAAACGAAGAAACGTGGATGGCCCAGCGACAGATGGGATGTACAAGGGCATAATGCCACGCGTATGCACAAGAAAGTGAAGATGTGAAATTTCCCCCAACGTTAGATGGGGATATTCAAAGGAAATCCCTTCATGCGTAGAAGTTGGATCAGGAACAATATAGATGGGTTCAATGATGATGATGAACGTAACCCAATGAAGTGCTAGGAAGGAGCAAGGACGCCCCCAACATAAGCTAGCCAAGAAACACATGATAGAAAGAAGTGGAATTTTTCTTCGAGAAAGGGTACAAAGGTGCCCATAAACATGGAAAAAAGGAAATATTATACACATGGATGTTCTGAATGAAGTAGAAGAACAACGTGAATGTTGTGAATGTAGCTTAGAATCCTCACGATGAAGAAGCGGTTAGCCAAAGGCACGAATCATGAGACAAGATATAAACTAGAGTAAGATTTTGAACAAGGTAAAAAAAAGACACTTGGTAACATATTAATCTTTTGTGCTCATTGAGATCCATTGTGTGCATGAGGAAATTTATTACCTCTTGGAGGGAAGATTTGATAGACATTAAGTGAAGACACCCTAGCCAATGTGTAGAAATGATTTATTTTTCAAAGTTGATTTTTAGGGATGGATTCCGGAAGGTGAGCCGTGCATTTCTCTGCTTCCAGCCAAGCATCCATAACCCCAATGGAGATACATTTTATTCTAATTGCAACATTTCTCTACTATCAATCACGCATCCATAGCCCCGATAGATATTATTGGAAATACCCCAAGAGAGAGTTATATATCAATTTGCTTTTGCTTTCAGCTTTTTGCTTTTTGATTTGATTGATTCTTTTTCTTTCTGAAAAATTATTTCAGCTCTCTTGTTTGACAAGGGGTTAAGAACCACTAATGGCTTAACGGAAGGAGGTGGAAGTGATTATGATGACAACATTGGCTAGTGTCAATAAATATGTCCAAATTTTCTTTGCAACATGTTTTTTTAGATGTGGACTGTGATAGGATCTCTACGAGGTCATCAATTCTTTGATTTACCAAGGTGATAAAAGAACAAGGTAAAATGAATACCATAGAAATAAATTTCACAATATGCATGTAAATTAGCTAACCAAAATATCACTGAAGGGATGAAAATGGTAGAAAGAATTGCAAAAGAATAACAAGGGAAGAAAGAACATCCGTGTGTATGCAATACCTGATTGCAAAGTGTGTTTATTTACCTTATATTTTTTTAAACGTTTTCTCTTTTTATTTTGTATTTTTGAATTTTTTGAAAGGTGGGACTGACAAGGTCACTTGGTGCAGTAATATCCATCAATAATGTTAGAACCTTGATAAGGAAGACTAGGCATGTTTTCTTATCAAGAGTCATATTATCCCCGATCTCAATGATCATGGTGATCTCGTACTCAATAGACGACTGTGTTTTATCGTGAAACATGGATTTTATATTCATGATATTGAGGTACCTATCCAAAGGTTTCTATAATTTACGCCATACTTGATGGGCACATTGATGTGCATGTCTAAAGCGAATTTGAGTCTGAAATTTAAGATTGTTTAAATTGTTGTGAGATTTAGGGCTCTCAGAATTATTGATCTAAGCCTAATTAAGGAACTATTTTGGTTTCCCATAAGCTACTACATGAATTTTCTGATCCTAAGAAGTGGGAGAATAAAGTGGACAAATATAGTTGATGTGAGGAATGACAGTGGGCTTGCCAAAATAATTGATAGAAGGAAAATGTGATGGATGTGAAGGGTATAGTACAAGAATTGAATAGGATGGGCTACCAGGAGGTGTCCCATAGAATGAAGATAAAGGACTACAAGGATGTGGCCCTAAGATTGAAGATGAAGGACTTCCTGGTGGCATCCCATAGATAGAAGATGATGGTATAATAAGACGTGGCCCAAGAATCAAAGATGAGGGACTTCTAATACGTGCCCTCATTATAGTCAAAGATGGGCTGTTAGGAGGTGAGCCATATATAGAGGATGTGGGGCTACTTAGAGGTGGCCCACATATAGAAGAAGATGATGGGCTACCAAGTGGTGACCTAAGGTAGGATTACGATGGAGGAATCCTGATAGATAAATAATTATTAGGTAATGAGAAGATAGGTCGTGGATCAATGCTAGACCCGGGAATTTCATCACCTAATGAAGAATGTGAAGATGGAAAAATAAGAGGATTGTGTTTGATTGTCTTAGGGTATTCCTCTATTTTATGACAAAATGCATCAACCTCTATCTCCCAATATGCGAACGTATCAAGGTCTAAAGAGGTTTTTTGCTCAAAAAATTCTAGAGGAATGTCTTCATGCACCCTCATAAATTCTCTAATGGCTTATTCGTTCTAAAATGAATTAATCAATGTGCATAGTTGTTCTACCACAAGAGGTTGTTTGGATGAATGCGACATGAGAATTGACTTGGATGATTGATTAGGACTTTGAGTCAGAGAGCTCTTCAATGAAAGAAGGGGTCATTGAGGTGGTGACTAAGGGAGGTCCTGCAAAGCAAGGGAGGACTGTGATTCAAGAACCAAATTAAAATTGTCAAAAAATCTAGGTGAATTTGAAGAATTAGAATAATAGTTTGGATCAGAGTCAGAAGAATATTGGGAGGAACCTGACTAATAATTTGGATCAGAAGTGTCTAAACCATACCACCGACACTGAGAAGAAGGTGGGGAGTAGGGTAACTGAATGGGCTCTCTAGCATGAAGAATCAAAAGAGGTCTAGTTCTGATATGCATCCCTTGATGGGAATGTTGAAAGCTAGGTTCCTTATTGTCATAAGTATGCAGAACTGCGTGATAATCAATCTTTGTTTGTACATGCCTAGACATAGATAGTCTAGGGGATATCACAGGGGTTATTGTGTTAACATTTTCAACAGGTGTATCTACCCAACCAATGAGGGCATCAAAATGATTCTCCTCATTAGACACATAATTAGAATTTTTGTCTCAACTATGTTTAGGAAAAGTCTTCATATTGGGGGATTTCTTAGGAGTGGATGAATCCATCTCCACATCGCCACTTTCGATTAAGTCTTGGATCTAGTGGTGCAACTTTAAACACTTATCTATTTTTTGACCTTTAATACAGTGGAATTGAAAATATTCATTATCTCTAAACCATGATGGTTTAGGCACATCATCCTCATAAGGCGTACTTTTAGGATATCTAACCATATTAACCACCTCTAGTTATTTTGTTATTGATGACATTGAGTCGGATAGAGGAGTAAATGTGTGGTGTTTATACTCGGGAGGTGGATTACCCTTTGCAAGTTTCAAAGGTGTGTGGTTGTGCATGTCTTGCACCCATTTAGAGTCCACTATCCCATCACTAATGACATTTTTGTTTCTATTAGGAACAAACTTTGTTTTATCGTTAGATTTAGGATCATTGTGTTTATGGGAGAAAGGTTTTAGAGTCCCCCTAGCTAACAATGCCTTTTCAATTTGAATCCCTTTTTCTACCTCTTCAAACGTGTTACCACAATGAATTTGTAAGTGGAATGTAATATCTGGATGGAGGTTGGGAACAAGTATGCCTATCAGTTGCTTTTTGGGTAGGGAACAAGGAAATCAACTAGTTAACTGTCTCCATCTTTGTAAAAATGCAACGAAGTTTTCATTATTTCATTTCTTGGCATTGTAGAGATCTAACATGGTAACGTCATTTTCTATGTTGAAAGAGAAGTGTCGTAAGAAACTCTCTGCTAGTTTTGGCCATGTTGATATGGATCCCTTAAGATATGCAAAAACCAATCAAGCGTCATTGCCCCTAAACTTCGTGGAAAAAATTGCATAAGATAATTTTTGCTGAATGTTGCCTCTTGACATGCCATAAAAAATTCCTTTATTTAATCACGAGGGTCACTTTTTCCCTTATATTTATCAAATTTTAGAAAATCAAAATGTCTTGGGAAAGGTACATGCAACATGGATTTTTCAAATCGGTATGGACATAACTCATCGAACCAATACTTCTTGTTATTGCTACTAGTTTGGCCCTCTTGTAATGCTTGAAGGGCATTCTTCATTGTTGACCACTCTTGATTAAAAATTGGATCTTGCGTGGGGCGCGGCATAGGTATATATAAAGGGTCAATCCTAGGTGTATGCCCACCCTGATTTTTTGTGAGAATCTCTTCATAAGGATCTCTTTGTGCCTCCCATTAAGGAGTATTCATTGGGAATTGGTAAAATGCAGCTTTAGGTTTCAATTTTGGTATAGCTTGTTTCACTAGTTTTGGTTCTTCCTTTTGTATATGTGAAGCCAAACTAGCCAATGACGAGTGAGGGCTTGGACCTGTTGTTCTAATGTAACCTCTTTAATGGGTATTTCATGATGATATTCGTCAAGAGGAGGTTGTGCATGATGAAAATGTTCTTTATAGTCTTCACAACTAATTTTAATAGGAGGAAAAAAATAGTCTCCATAGTTTTCAAATGGCATCTTCTCATTATTCTGCCATGCAGAAGTAGAGACATGACCTAGATTTAAAATTTCATTAATAGTGTGATGAGGGAGGTCTACTTTTTCTTCTCCCTGAACCATGTTGATGATAAGAGAAGGGTCTACTGTGGAAGGTAATTTGGCTCCTAGTTCAACAACCCGCATAAGAACTTCATGTTTTTTTATGAAAAATGTAGTCATCAAAATGGGTAGAATGAAGCTCTGCATCCACACGAGGAGAACTCCTCCTCTCCACCACTATGGTAAACCATTAGATTATTCTCCAAAAGGGGGTTGTCACCTCCAAATATATTGTCTTCTAAATTTTGTGACCCCATCCTTGTAGTAGGCATTACTTAGAATAGAAGGTACAATGTCAAAATATTTCCACTAAGGTTTATTAACAAGGGACCCTAGTCAAATTTGTGTAGCATAATGAACCTAAGTCGTTAAAAAAAATGGTGACTTTCAAATAGCCACAAAATTCAGTATGTCAATGTGAACCTAAGAACTTAAATGAATAAGCTACCTTAGTAAGGTAATATATGACACAAGTTTTCCTTAGAATAATACAATGACGTACAACGCTCAAAATTTAGTTTACACCAAATAGTTTATTCTCTAAGATTTCATCTAGATAGGTTTGAAACCAAATAGTGACAACACAATATAACCAATTAGGTCAATTTTGTGACAAAAAATTCCTAAATGATAAGAGAATGTTGACAGTAATATTCCAACAAGATATACTAAAAACCAGTTTCTAAACACTGACAAAGTCCAAGTCTCGTAAAATGGATGGTAATAATGTGAGTAGTGTAGCAACACTATTTGGACATGTGAACCAAGATTTCTGGGAAAGCAATATTTCTAGTGTCAAAATGATGTTATTTTGATGCTAACAATGTATCCTCAACACTCACAAAACTCAAAACAAAGTTAGGATGTAAAAAATACATGTCTAAGTGTAACAAGAAATTGTTATGTGTGTGAACAATGTGACTCTAAAATCTAGATATTTAGGCCTAATTTCACAATGGAAACAAGACGTAAATATCTCAATTGTATGAGCTACAATGTGGGTAGTGTAATAACTCAATAGAAGAAAAGGATTAAATCACCTAACTATGATGATAATAAGTCTCAAATATGGGTTTTTGAGATAAGGGGACCTACTAGATCGTGAGTACGTACCATGCACACTTTCAACATTTGCGCTTCAGACATTTCAACCTAGTCACGCAAGTAGAATAAAAAAGTGGTGGACACATGATATCTAGCAGTATTCTGTATATGTTGTTTCCTTTTGTCCAAAAATGGGAAATAAGAAAACAAGGGTGTAGACCAAGTGGTGTTGAAATAAACTTGGTGTTATTTTGGTAGAGTTTCACCTTGTCTTAGGATAATTGAAAAACTAGCAAAAAATTGACACGAAGTATATTTCATGATGAAATGTCACGTGCAGTTTTAAATTTAAGAGATTACTTTCCTTTTTTTGAATAAACAAGAGTTTGAACCTAAAAAAATTTTCACTTTGTGAGAGATCTCATGTATACTATCTAAGAAAAAAACAATGGCTCTAGGCTGATCAATCTTCCTAGGTGGTTCTCTCTCTAGGTATCACAAGATATCTAGGAGAAATCTCAATTTACCCAAAAATTTACATTGACTAATTTGGGATTATCTTGGATTTAATTTACCCCCTTCAGTAGAATGAGTATCGAAGTGCATTCAGTTATAATTTCAATGGGGTTGTGATACAGATATCTTTGACGCTAATCTCACCAAGGCGTACTAGACAAGTTGCTAGTGTGGAGCACTTTCCTATTTCATTCACAAAGTACCCTCTTGCGTGAACTACTTTAGGGTTCCTAGGACCACCACTATTGTTGTAGCTTAAGTCTTATGCCAAAGGGTTTATGTCCTAGTTGAGTGGATGAGCTATAACTCTTAATCGAAACTTGCAAGTACAATGTGATGATTGTGGTGTATTTTTTAACTTTTAGACCTAATATGGTTTTTTTCATTCTTCTTTTGGCAACCTACAATCACACGTGTAGTTAGAAAAATTTTTTAGGTCCTTTATTTCTTTGACTAGCATTAGGTCCTTCAAAAAATGGTTAGTAGTTTCAAAAATGGATTCAAAATATCATAAGAAAATAACCATGAAAAATGTCTTGTAAATCATACTAACTACCATCAAATTTTACATAAACAAGGTTTATTCCCAATTCATCCAAGTGCTTTTTAATGAAAAGACTAAAATTTCTTTTTATTCCCAAGATCACGCTAGGTTCAAGGGAAGAGCATACAAAAATTCTAGCCTTGGTTATTTAGCAAGTGAAAAAGAATTTAAACTAAAATATGATTAACAAAGTTTCGTAATTACTCTAATCATAGCAAAAGAAGGTTTAAGAGTGCTTTTGATTCTCTAGATCATATGAAGTATAAGAGAAGAGCATACACACCTTAATCCAAACTCATAAAAAGCATGAAAAAAAGATTAATTCCTTCAAACCCTAAGTGATTTTATGAGAAAAATTACTCTAAATCTATGAAATTGACAAAAATGACATCTAAAATCCTCTAAAAAGTAACAGAAATCCTAAAAACCAAAAATGGAAACTTTTGAGTTTACAGGAAGAAAAAATTATATAGACACACCTGTGTGTTCCTGTGTAGACATATGTATTCCTGATTCAATGCCTACATTCACCTCTATCAACGTGCCTGTGCTTCCCTTTTTAAAAAATGAGTGACAATAGAAAATAGATGAGCTGATGTGTGCTCGCAGTTCAACCCATGAGCTCATAGTTGACGCCTGACACTCACCTTTGTAAAAATGACTATGCTAAAAATGTCAACGTTGGTGTGATTCACTCATAGTTTATAAAAATGACACTGACAGTTTGACGAAAAAAGAGCTAATAGTGTGACACTTCCAGAGAAGTGGGTGCATGCAACATAGTTGAAAATACAATCGTAACTTGGATCCCTTGTCAGTTCGATGCCTGTGCTTCCTGTTTCAACACCTACACTCCCGAGTTCAATGCCTATTCGCCCCTTCGCTAGAAAGTGGTAAAAACTTCAAGTTTTGACAAGAATTTCTTTAAAAAGGTCAAATATTTGGTATTTTTTCAACAATTTTGACATGGTCTTCACCTCCTTGATATCCTAAACAAAAGTAAGAAAACACAACCTCTACCACTAATCTAGTTGAAACAACTTTCAAGAATGGAAATTAATCGATAAAACTTTGAAAATTACTCTAAAACTTTTAAATTAATCTAAATATCTAGAGAAACTAAACTAAAAAGATTGAAAGTACTATAGAAAGCTTGAAAGTAAACTAGAAAACTTGAAATTAATCTAGAAAACTTGAAACTAATCTATAAACTTGAAATGCAAAACTTTAAAACTAAGGTTAAAAAGCTATAAAAATTGAATGCAATGGGGTATTGTCCCACTCGGGCGTGCCAAATGATGACAGCCTAAACTTTAAAAAGAAAATTGTATGAATAAACAAGGAAAAATAACATCATTTCCATCCATCTAGCCAAGGGTTCTAAGTCTAGGAATGTAACATTAAGATAGAATCTTAAAATAATTCTTAACTAGTATGAAAACAATACAAAATCTAACTAAACATGCCTACTAATATGCTTGAATTACCTAACATGGGCCCAAATAGACCTAAGAGGGAAATCAAATGGTTAAGGTTGCTACTCCAAACAAGGTGAAATGGCCTCTCCAATGACTAGTTGGTTATTTTGGATATCCATCTACTGAACCCCATTGAAGGCTTTAAGAAAGGATTAAACTTGGTTATATATCATATTTATTATATGATATGCAAATTAAAGCATGGTGTGTAAGTATAAAGGAATGAGGTGCACCATTTTTTATAGTTTTCCTTATGGGAGAAACTTGTATTTTGGTTCATGTGGGACTAAAATCCCCAAATTATATTAGAATTAATAATCATGATTAGACCTTGTCTAATCACAATTAGTGAATTACCAAGTGATTAAGAGGTGTGAAGCCCTAATTAATGGCTTGGGGTCAATTAGGAGGCTAGGATAAGATTTTGAAGCTTGTCTGAGACATTGTAGAAGTGAATGGGGTGATTTTGAGTGGTTGGAAGAGGAGTTTTGAGTCAATACTAGGGTATATAGACCAAATCAATGGAAAAATAGGCTTAATTAGCTAATAAACACTAATAACCTATTTTGAGGAGGATTTTGACTTAAGATTCATCTATAAAGTGGTATCTTGAATGTGAAAGATGGTTTAGTGATAATCAAGAATGTGCTGTATAAACCAACTGAAGTGGCAAGAAACTATTAGTTAATTAGTAAAGATTACTAATTATAATGGAATTGGGAAGAATAAGAGTTATTTACGTGTGCATTTTGGCAATAAGATTGAAAAATTGGAATTTAGGTGTCTACAATATCTTCCAAATACAATCTCATCCACAAAAACCACTAAAGGATTATATCTGATGACCTCCTTAGGTAAATACAAGAATTGACAGGACTATTCTTATATGTCATTGAAATAATCTTCTAACATCGGCCTTATCTGATACTTCCTTTTCCTTAATCTAGCCTACCAATCCCTAGTGTGACCTGGATTTCTAACTGGCCATAAAATCCTTTGAATTCCTTAGTTTCCATCAGGGGTACTGAATTTGAACCCACTAAGATCAAGGTAAAAATCCTTTAGATGCCTCCTCCTATCAATAGAAAATAAATTTGTAGTCTCCAGATTACCAAATTCAAATCAGGTTAGCTGTTACATCCATCTTGTATAATTTTTGATGGTTTCCATCCTTTCCATCATCATATGCAAAAAACAATCTTATAGCCTCCATTCTTGCTATAGGAGAAAATGTCCCTTCAAATTCTATCCCCTCTACCTGTACATAACCTTTGCATACCAATCTAGCTTTATTTCTAGTGACTTCTCCATTTTCAATTCAACTTGTTTCTAAACACCCATTTATTACCAATGACATTTTTGTGTTTGGGTCTTGGGATAAGTTCCCAAGTCTCATTTTTGTATATTTGATCTAATTATTCATTCATGGCACTTACCCAAAAATCATCTCTACTGAATTCTTGAAATATTTTACGTTCATTTTTAGATAATATAGCATTATTTCCATGACTTACATCACTTACTAGTCTTCTTCTCATTTGTACATCAGCTTCTTTATTGCTAAGGATCTAAGATTAGGGACGATTCTTTTGAATTTTTCTTGAAGGACCTCTTATTTCTTGTCTCTCCTTAGTCTCCTCATCTTCTCTATCTGATTGTTTATCTTCTTCCTTGTTGCTTGATTTCTCATCATGTGGAGCATCCTTTGATAATCCTTGAGCATGTATGTACAACTTTGACATTTTTTCTTTCTATTATTTTTTGCAATCTCTTATTGTAACATACCTATAATTTGAGCTTACACATGAATAACCCAAAAATATTCCTTCATTAGCTCTTGAGTCAAATCTTCCTTCATTAGCTCTTGAGTCAAATCTTCCTAGATCTTCCTCATCTCTCTTGATGAAACACTTACTTGCAAATACCCTTAAGTGTTCTACATTGGTAGATATTCCTTTCCACAACTCATAGTGGGTATGATTTATATAAAACTTTATTTTTCCCCTATTTAAGATATATACAGGTGTGTTTTTTTCTTCTCTCCAAAAAATATCAGGTAGTTTTGATTCATTAAGTATATTCCTTGTCATTTCTTCAACATTCTCATTTTTCCTTTCCACTACCCCATTTTTCTGGGGTGTCCTAACAGCTGAAAATTGTCTTTTATTACCAATGACATTTATTGCCAATGACATTTTTGTGTTTGGGTCTTGGGAGAAGTTCCCAAGTCTCATTTTTGTATATTTGATGTATATTCATCAAATGCATTAGAGAAAAACTCGCGTCCTCTATCAGACCTTAGGCATTTGATCTCCAAATTCTTCTCATTCTCAACCAGTGATTTGAATCATTTGAAATTATCAAGATCCTCTGATTTGACCTTCAAGAAGGCCACCCAGGTCATTCTTGTGTCGTCATCAATAAAGAACATGAAATAACTATTTCGTTGAATACTCTTAACCATGGTAGGTCCACATAGATCAGTATGTATTAACTCTATAGGTCTTGAGGTGGAATATTCCTCGGACTTAAACTTCCTCCTAGTTTATTTTCTATGTTAACATGCTTTACACAAAGTATTTGTTTGTTTGTTAATCTTGGGCATGTTCCTTATAAAATTCTTAGCACTGATCTTGACCATATTGTCAAAATTTAAATGCCCCATCCTTCTATTCCAAATCCATCCTTCATCACCTTTTCTCATGAAGCAACTTTTCTTATTGATTTCATTCAAAATATACATGTTGTTTCTATTCCTTTTAACCTTAGCAACCAACTCTCCTGTCTTGAATTTTCTTATGTCTCATCCTTTGTTATGAAATTTCAATGTCTACCCTTGACTGCACATTTGACTCACACTAATAAAATTATGTTTCAAACCTTCTGCATACAAAACATTTTTTATCAAATTATTTCCATTGTCTAAGCTCAAGGAATCTTTGCCAACTATCTTGGAAAATGTATTGTCACTAAACCTTACTAATCTACTCAATTATATTTCAATGAGACAAATTTACTTTTATTTCCTGTCATCTGACCTAAACATCCACTATCAATGTACCAAATCATGTCTTCATTATGCGTATGAAAGGCAATTTGAACAATTAAGGATTCTTCTTCACTCTTCATCCTTGTACTATACCAAGTGCATTTTTCATTTTTGGCTTGTTCATTCTCAATCTTATTCTTGATGATAAACATAACCCTCTTAGCTCCTTTGAACATGGTGTGTGTCAATAACCCTGCCTACTCCTTTAGGAATTTGATTAAAAAAAAACTCCATAGTTGTGTAGTCACAAAATCATGCACTTACTACTATAATTATACCGCCAAGTATGTTATTTTATATGTGGATCTTGCGTAAGAAAAGTATTAACTAGTGACCCATCTTATAGGCCTATCGTCGGTCTAGTTGGTCATTATCATTGTGTGTCTTGCATAGTCATCACTTACTTGCACAGTTCTTGTCATCTCTTTTTGAGTCTTAGTTGTCATTTTTCACTCAGTTGTCGTCTCTAGTCTTTGACTAGGGTGCCTAGGAAGGGATTAGGGTGCTCCATGCTCCCTGGTCCTCATTTCTGAGTGCCATGGTCCTGGTCATAATTAATTTTCATTTATATGTTTGAGGTCGATCTTTATGGTTCTCCCTCTTATTCCACTAGGTATCATTTGGCATGTTGAGTCATTAGTGTCAAAATTTGAGCAAGAGATACCTATATAAGCACAACACACATACTATATTAAGGGCATATTATTTCTACTAAGGGTTAGCTATCTACATAAGACAAGGGACTGCATTTGGGCACTATTTTGCATCACATATTGCATAGGAAGGGTTATATTCATTTTATTCCATCCACCATTTGCATCTTACATCTAAATATTGCCCGCTACTTTGGCATCATTGGCGCTAGGACACCTTAGGCACATCATTACATGTAAAGCACATAGAACTACATCGGGTATGAGATGTAGTGCAGTGCTCAATCATAATTCCATCCATTTAGCAGCTGAGGACATTCTGACCCATTCATTTGCCTCTTTATTTTTTAGGGTTTGATGCTTTTATGTGGGGTTTGGTAGGATATTATTCATTGGATATCTACAATGACATCAACAAATCAAATGTGACACCAACCTAATCAAAGGCGAAGCATTGCGAAGGTTTAGTGACCCTATCAGATTCAGTTTCCAAGTCATTCTACAGACTAGGGCACCCATATTCTAGACCAAGGTGCCCACAGGTGCCCCTGTTCTCCTCTAGACGCCCCAGTCTAGAAAGATCAGCCATTTATGTATATTTTTGAGGTTCTTCATGACATTCAGTTCTGCCAGAACATCACTCTATCAAGTCGTAGATTACTGTAGCATAAGTTATTTCAAGTTAGTAACTTTTGCCTCCTATTTCATTTATTTCATTTCATTTAAAATATTAAATAAATTATCTATCATTCCTACTTCAATTTATTTCAATTATTACATTATTGTACTTCTTATATTATTATTAAAATATTACATTTTAGATAATCAAGTTGATCCATTATGTGCTTCTAGGATCGCCTCAAGTTGTTAATCTTTCTTTAATGGCCATACTATGATACCAATTTTTGGAAGCACAATCACTGATAGGGGGGTGAATCAGTGAGCAATAAAAATTTTCATTCACTTAAACAATTCCATCCACTAACCATTTAATTAACCATTAAATATGCATCCACAAGAACATAACCAACTATGTAAAAATGAGAACACAAGATCATAAGAACACCAAATGTGAGTGGGAAACCCTCAAGGGAAGAAAACACAATGAAACACAACTTTATTAGAGAAATTAATCAAATTTATTTGAGCACCAACTCAACAGGGAGCTCCAACCCCTAGGTTTAGTGAGGAACCAACCCCACAAGGATCACCAACCCCTAGATTTAGTAGGGAACCAACCCACAAGATGACTTGTCACTAACAAAATCCACCTGATGTGTTAGTCACCTCTAAAATGTTGCACCAACAACTGATGATGAAACTATGAATCTCACTTTCATTCCTCCTCCAAATCTACTCTCTAGGTGAACTCGCTCAAGGGGTTCTTCACCAAGATAATTAGGCCTGCTGACCTATCTCTTCAACACACAAACAAACTATAGAACATATCCACATAATCTCTTCCATCTCATAATGCTCACAAATACCTATTTCACTTCTAGAGACTCCCCTCTGGCTCGCACTTTCCTTACTTGCTCAACTAGCTTAAATGAGCATTATAACTTGATTTTATACCTTACTTTATATTATAACTCATCTATGTCAAAAATGATAGTATAAATTCACTTAAAAAATCATAGTAACATATTATAAACATCATAAAAAGGACCATATAGGTATTCAATACCATTTAGAACCAACATCTCTCCTTTAGGACTTGAGAAGCCCTAATGCACTGAAATAACCTATTTGCCAAAATATAATGTTCTTGAGAAAAATACATCAAAAAACTTGGAAAGTAATTATCCATGTTTTATAATTTCACTAATACCTTCAATAAGCTTGAATCACCCTGCACCATCATCTCATACAATGACACCACCAAAAGGAGCAACCTTCTTCACTAGGTCTAAGACATCTAATACTAGTCTTCAAAGATTGAAGCAAAAACCTCATAAAATCTCCTCAAATATTTAAGTGTGGTATAAAAATATAAATATCATGACCTTGGGGTCATCAAAAAATTCAAACCATGCCGCAAATTAGACTAAGACATCTCCACAATGCCTCTACAATCAGGTCATCTAAAACTTCCCAAAATTGCCCCAAATCTAGTCTAGAAAAATAAGCCATAACATACTCGTAAGGGCTCAACCATGGTCTTAAATCACCATGGAAATGTATTATATCTCCCCAAAATCCTCAAACACCAATTTAGTCAATAGTTCTAGTGCACAACGTTAGAGAAAATAGAAATTCTTTAGAAACTTACATTTTTTAGTGGGGTCCACATGCATTCATGACACTTAAATTACACCTGGATAAATATGGAGGAGTCCTATACAACCTCCAATCATAAAAAAATTCACAAACAATCAATTTTGATCCTTAACCAACAAGATCTTCTCCATCGCTATATACATATGGTTTTAGGAGGGTTTAAAACCAGTTTACCTTCTTAACAATTGTGCATAAAAGTCTGGGAAATACCAAAAAACTCAATATATAACCCTTGAAAAATGTTATTAAATATATCAAACTCCCATGATAAGGTTTCACATGTCAATGAGCATCAGAAATCCCAAATTGACCTTGGTTTCTCACTTCCAAAACTCGGTAGGAGCAAAAATGCAATAACTTGCAAAATATTCAACATTACGACCTAAAATTTGGACCATACCTCTAAATCAACATGATAACACATATACCATGCTCATATCTTCTCAAATGAACAAATAAATGATGAATATACTTCATTAGATCATGTTTTCTCAAGGACTATGTATAGGAACAAACCTAAAACTAATGTCTAAACCTTGAACAAGCATTGTAAGACACTTATGAGTGTCTCTACACATCATAATTATTCTCTCCATGATTTGAAAATGCATAACCATCTACTACATACCTCACTTCATCTTGACATGCCTCATTGTGTTGACAAGGCCTCCTAATTATACCACTTGAACATGCTTTCTTTACAAAAATTGACCTCCTCATCATTTTACCAATCTTGAAAACATGTAAGAACCTTCTCCACACTTCATGAAATCAATATAACATCCCCCTGACACTAAAAAACCTCTACAGTTCACTACAATCCATCATACCTACTCAATAACCATGAAACAACACAAAAACTAAGCAACTCAACTTGACCAATCAAGACACTACCAATCAACCTTCATATTTCATACCTATGTTGACATCAATAACACTCAGAAAATAATGAAAACACCTCATACATGATCTTTTGACATCAATGACATCACAATGCCAACACATGGAGGGAAAAATATTTTTTACCTCCATGGTTAAGATGGCACGTGACCATAGAGTGATAAAAAATGAGTTCTAGAGTATTTTAACTCCATAAAAACCATTCAAAATTAACATCAAAAATAGATTCTATAGTTACTATTCAAAAATTATTTTGGATTGACCATTCAAAATTATCTACAAACTATTTTAGCTTCAGAGAGATCATTCATAATTAACTATAGAATTTTTACACCATTTTTAGATTAAGTAGTTAAGGACACTAAATATGTAAAGGGTAGATACATGGGGTTATTCTAATTAAGTAACTTCTAAAATTAATCATACAATATCAAAACTTTGCATTCAACGATTATATAATATGCTAAAAACTTGAAAACACAAGGGAATGAGTGCACTTAGTTGATCACAGATGATTCTAGGAAGTTATGATTATGTATGTTGTTGGAAGTAGGAGATCTACACCTAGTAATACTTCATTCATATAATTTTAAATGGAAACTGCCCTAGTGCAGGACCATTTTTATGGTCTTGGATTTTCTTAAATTCTAGCTCTACAACTTTCTGGGAGTGTTATCTACCTAGAAATGTTTGTCGCTATCAAACCCTAACTATCATTCATGAATCAAATCCCTCTAAACATTTTAAATAATATATCAAACCCTATCAGTGGGTGGGAGGCCTTGTACAAAAATATTTGGGTTGTGAACACCATTGTGCACCACTGACATTAACACTACTTGAAAGAGGCATCAAAGCAGACATCATTCTCCACCTAGCATGTGATATATGTATGTATGCAACTATGGTTTGAAAAATTCTTTGACAATACTTGTGTTGAGTTTGGATCTTGATAAAATACTTAGAGAAGGGATGTTTGAGTGCTTTTAAATGAGATAGTTTGACTTATTGAATTTGTATGATGCTTTAAACCTACAGTGATTATTATTCTAATGAATGTGCATCGCCTTTTGTAAGATTTAGGGAGCCTTGGGTGCCTTTTCTGAGTGTTACAAGAGAGTGTATCAATGTAGTGCCATATGATTTCTAGGTGTGTAAATGGGAGAGTATATACTTACTTATATATGGTTCTGAAGGTAAATTAGTGAGTAAAGGATGGCCTAAATGGAGTAAAGGACCTAACAAACAATATAAATGTGAGAGTAAAGTTGAAGGATATGTTGGCTCAAAACCATACAAAGAGGTCGAGACTAAATAATAAATTTTGACCAAACTATACAATTTTACCCATGGATGAGGGAGATGAAAAATGTAGTTTACATCTTGTCAATTGGAGTTTGTATATGGAATTTATACATTTGAATCTCAAAATCTATCGACATATCAGTGTGTATGAATAAGTAAACTAGAAAAATACCCTGGGATGTAATAAGCGGGGGTAAAAAGAGTGTGTTTATCATAGCAATAATGTATTGTCAAAACCAACAAGGTAAAAGAGTAAATTTCCAAATTTGAGTGTCTAAATTTCCCCCATTTAAGTAGGAAATGAAAATAAAATGCTTAAAGGAAAATATACATGAGTGTGTAGACACACTTTTTCCTCACTCAAATTATATTTTGTAGTTATCCTATTGTGCTTCATGTTGGCATGTTCTATAATGAACCTACAACAAAAGAGTAGTCAATGTTCATAATAGAAAATTAAACTTTAACTCAAGTATAAAGCGTAATATGTAAAACTTGCATTTGCATAAAGTGAAAAGAAAGAGATGGAAAACTGTAGGAGTACGCCTTTTTTTTTTTATGAGGGGAGAGTATCCCATGCTTTGTTTATGCTTAGATATTTGTATTTTTTAACTTGCTAAAGGATTGGGGGTGATCAATCCCCAATATGTGCCAAGGATAAACCAGAGTGTTAGGTGCATACAGCCCAACACAAAGTGATAAATAAATAGAGAAGAAGAATAACACACTGAAGCACCCCACTAAGGAAGAATACCATGTATTAACGTCATTCAAAAAATATGATATATTCCCCTTCAAATGTAATATGTAATGAAATACTCCCTACGAAGAAATCAACTACTTTTATACTATTTTTAACCATTGTAGATGGATCTATGCCTAATTTTGAAAATATATAAACACAAAAGAAAAGAGAATGATTGTCCTCATTCCCTTCCCATGTGCCACAACTCAGTAAAATATATAATGTATTAAAATGTATATGGAGAAAGGAGGCCCATAACCCTACGATCCTTAAAAGAACAAGTGAATCCAAGTTCCATGGTAATGAAGGAGTGAAGTACTTCATGCCCCTTGTTATGACCTAAAATGAATGAAATGAATATGACATTGTGCCAAAAGATATTTCCTAAAGGTGAAAATATGATCTTGCTGAGAAAGTTTCCATAACTTCCCCTTGGGAAAAACCATTTGAAAGGGTGATAACAATCCATATGGTCCTAACTAAATCATAATTTTATGACCCTATGCAATTTTTTCTGAATTTTGGTAATTGATCCTATTTATAAGCACATGTAACCTATTTGTACCTATGTATGAACCCATAATTTTGCTTGTGTTTAATGTAGATGTAGAATATACCCAAATGAATTCCCCCTCTTTTGTGACATGTAAGATAAAAAAATTGAGTGTACAAATTAAAAGAATAGATGTGTAACCATGTTTGATAATTTTAATAAACTATAGAAGGGTGTAGAATCTTGAAGATGTGGCCACTGTGAAGAAATTTCACCTACAAAATGGGTTGCGCATGGTAAAAAATATAGTACAGAAGAAGAGAAACAATAAAAACAAGAGAAATAATATTAATAACACTTGCATAAGACAAGTGCATAGATAAATTAATAGTGCAATCAAAGATAAAAATTTGTACTCAATGTCACACAAAAGGAATAGAGCTGGAAACATGGGATACCCGTGGTTTTATAAGATAATAAATTCCCTTAGGCCTACAAATAATGTCATGTGAAAGAGGTCTAGAACAAAAATCATGGGACACCCATGGTGTCAAAAAAAAGAAAACAACTCAGACCTCAAGCAAGGAGACAAACAAGTAGTAACACACACAACTAGCATGCATGTATGGAAAATAAGAATGTCAAAATGTGAGGAAAGAAAATGAAAAAGACATGTGAAACAAGAGATTTCCACTTTGCACAATACATTTTATTAGTCCTATTAGTCTAAAAAATATCAAGTACATAATGTATGTAATCAAGCATAATAAGGAAGCAAAAAGGAACTATAATGAAATAATAACACTTGTACTATGTGGGGGTATGCCCCCAAGATAAGAATGTAAGGAACTATGATCGTTCCTATTAACACGTATCAATATGTGTATCCTACAACAAGCTCAATATACCTCATGAAAGCATGTGTATAAAGAGTAAATAGATATGTTATCTATCAAACCAATGTGACAAACAACATGTATAATGTAAATTGGTAGCAACTGAAGCTAAGTCTACATGTCTTGATTTTGTATTTTAGTAACTATTTGAATGTTTTTTAATTTTTGTAAATATGTCAATGTTTTTATATTTTGAGATGTTTATCTATGTATAAAGAAAGTAAATAACATAAAAGATACCCAAGCATAACCTCGTGAAGAGGTGCATTAATTTTTGAAGAAGATAGAATCATGTGCCTCAATGATGAAAAAGGATGTGACTCAAGTACAAGTGGTACCATATGAGCGATGTGTGTTAAAGAAGGCATGTAAGAACTAGGTTAATTATCTCTATGGGTAATCTGTGAAGTATAAAATTTTCATGGATGATTAGAAGAGTGAGTGTTCCTAGATAGATGATGTGAACTAGAATATCTATAAGAACCTATAGAGAGAGCATGTGAACTATAGGACCTAGACTAATATCCTATGATAATGCACACCACTAGAGATAATGTGTAAAACTAAAGACCTATCAGTAGAAATTGGTGATGAGTCTTGTCGTTAACTCTTGATTTTATCAACCTAATTGTTGATGTCATTATGACCAGGGCAGTGTCCAAGTTTTTATGCAATAATATTTCCTTGTGAAATCAACAATTTCCTGGTGGAACTATTTGTTTGGGGGGGTTTCCTACTCCTAAATGTTGAAATTAAAATCTTAGCTAAATTTAAAGAAATTACACAAACCATTTAAAACAGAATTAAATTAATCAACTTACAGAATTAAACACACAATGCTTAGAATTTTAAAATCGCAATGCTTGAAATAGAAACACACTTACCAAATTAAAATTGCAAGGTTGAAAGTCAAAGAATCAAAATTCAAAGACTTTGAAATGAAATTGCACACAACTAGAAACAATCAGAATTGTTAAAGGAAAGGGAATTATCAATTGAAGATTACTAGACGTATTAAATTACTAAAGATTAGCCAAACATATCAGAATGGATAAATTATACACGAAATAAATAAACATATGCACATATAAATTTATTAACACAAATATAAAGATACCAAAATCATTGAGTCTTGGGGTGAGTGGGCCCTTTCTCTCCCTTTGATAAGAAACGCTATTGTACTCTAATTCACCAAAGCAACAAATTTATTTACTTCAACAATTCCATATCATAAACCAAATTGAGAAAATTACAAAATACTAATTTTTGACATCCCTGTTACGGTCAGTGAGTGCGGATTATATCATCGAACTCCCTCAACTGATGCCTACAAGATAATTAGAGGAATCCTAAAATCTACCATATTTAGATTATGGATGGAGAGGTTCTACAATATCTCAATATTTCATGATTAAATAATGGAGAGAATTGGGGGAACCAATTAAATCTAAGATTAAGTTACAACAAAGATAAATTACATGATCCGTTTCAAATTTGACATTTCATAATTCTGGTGTGTGTTATTCTTGAATGGATGCATGTTCTAGGATGGAAAAATTCTACTTTCATGGTTTGTTGACACTAGATGGCAGGATCCTAAAGTTTCCAAGTATACTCTGAAGCTAAAGATCAAACTCCAAAGCCATAGGTAAAGACTTCTAAGCGATCTGAGGGACCTACGAAGTGAACTGATGAGACTCCAAAGCTAACTTGTCTTGAACTTTCAGGCCTGAAACTCTGTATCTTGGGAAAAAATCATACTTTTCTTGATTTGTACACACAAAACTAAATGTTTTTCATGATTTTTGGTTAGAACACAATGGTGGAACAAATTCACACACCAATCAAGTAAAATGCATATATTCTCTACTTTGGATTAGGAAAAAGTTATAGAATTCATTCATATTCAAACAATGGGGAATATAAATAATGTCATTATTTATCCATTTAATGGGCTCATAATTCTCCCCCACACTTCCTCTTAAAAATCATTTCCCATAGGCTAGATCAAGGATCCTGTCTTCCATTAATTTACTCAAATCAAAAACACTATCATGATGTTCCCAAGTGTCTTTCTTGGAAACACATAATCCTTCATCTTCTTCCACCTTCTATTCCCATTTGTTGAATTCTTGTGTACCCTGTGTAGAATATTCTTGCCATGATGGTATATGATAGAATAAGTGTTGGCATGATACTCATTCTAATCCATTTACATCCTTAAGTCTGACAGATGTTTGGAATCATGTTTTTTATTGTCATGGGCCTCCTCATAGACCACTTGAGATTTATGGGAGAGATTACCTCCCTCCTTTATAAAGGAATATCTTAGTTATACCACCTTTTATCACAAGATTTCATTTACTTTGTAAATTCTAATTGTTGGACACTCAAAATGCTCTTTTTTAGTTCCTTTATGTGATGTTCTTTAATGTTAGGCTGATAGGTCAAAGCTCTAAATGTTTTGTATTTTTCAGTAGGTTTGGGTTACTAAGTTCTCATGTTTAGCTCTTTTATTTTTACCTTTTAAAATTATTTCTCGGTCCTTTGATCCCAAGCTATTTGATTTTGTAAAGTAGATGAGAATGATCTCAAGTAGGATTCTCCCACATAGAAATTGGTTAGAAAATTAGACATGTGGCTGAGTAGAAGATTGCATAGGTGAAATTCATACATTATGTTTTGGTGATCAAAGGAGCTTCTTAGTATAAATCCTCCAAAGCATTGTTTCATCTTTTATATAAAAATGTAAATCATGTACAATTCTAGATAGTTGTCATCTGAAAAAATGCTCTTGTAGAAAAATACTATATGTTGAGGGAGGGTCTTCTACAAGCAAGGATTTTTTCTCCTATGGCACGAGCAATTTGTAATGTATTCTTAGCTTTTTCTTTTTCTTTTTCTTTTTGAATTTATTTTATGTGTTTTCTTTTCTCTTCTAGTTTACTTGTCAACTTTTTATTGTAAAGATTTAATCTTTCTAAATCATTACATGTGTTGTCCGGGATATTTTTGACTTCATTATAACTCAGTGAAGTCTGGACTTCTGGATTAATTTTTACTTTGGTGTTGGAAAGAACTATTTCATCTTTTACCTTACATTGCAATTTAAATTCCTCTATTAGTTTCTGCAATGATGAAATGAGAGTTTCTTTGGTTTGTACCATTGCTTTGAGGAAATCCAATTCTTCTTGATGTTTTTTGATAATTTCTTCTTATCTGGAAAGGAGGAGTGCTTGTTGGATTTGTTCCTCCTCTAGATTTTTCCCTACTAAAACATGAGACTAAGTTCTTCGTGTTCCATCATTGGAGCTTTACCTTTCTCTTCATGAGAGATAGAGGGTTGTGCCACTGATTCTACCATCTATTGTATAGTCAATTCCTGAATTTCTTTAGGCATTGTTTGTTCTTCTTTTGCAGCTTCTTCTATTGTTAAATTTATGTTACTTAAGATATCAGCAACCTCCTCTAGGTCCCCATCTTCTTGTAGGATTAATCTTCTTTTTCTTCTTGGTGGAACAATAGGGGAGGGTTCTTCTCCTCTCTTCCTTAATCATATTGTTCTTTTAGCTACTGGAGTTATATTTTCCATAGGTGGAAATATTCGAAGAGTGTCTGAGGAGCTAGAAACTTGAGGGTTTTCTACATTACGAGTCAAGTATGAAGTTGTTTCCATACCCTAACTTTGGTGCTATAATAGAAGAATAGAGTGTATTTTATTCTCTTTTCTAATATCTTGTCTAATTTATTTAATAATATGTCCCACGCCTTCTTATTTTTCTTCCATGTGAGGGAATGTTGACTTATTAACTAAATAAGCCCTTGGCGATGAATTAGAACCCATTTCTTTTTGTATCTATTTGTAGTTTCTTAAATGTTATCATATAAAAATTCATGCAAGTTCATTTATGTCTCAATTTCTACAACCCTAATGCAGATGAATTAAAATCATAATTGTATCACAGCCCACAACATTGTATTCACCATCATAGGTGAAATACTTGACTCCCCAAAATGCAGCAGTTATATAGGGTTCTAGGAGTGTTTCTCTCTTGATGTCTTTTACAATTTTTGACTTTCTTATGAATATTTGTGGCTCGTGCTATCTTTCCTCATGAAAAAATTGAATTAGGTTCCTAAAAATGGACCTTCTTGTAATTTTCATTCCTTCACAAGGAATTCCAGATATCTAACTAATAAATTGATCACTAATATAAATTTTCTTACCCCTTACCTTTGATGAATCTTCATTGAGATTGGTAAGTAATTATTCAATTAATGATTCTTTTTAACCCTGGTTTTTTTTATAAATTCCGACCATCCTGAGTCATTCAAATAATTGTTTTTACTTGCACATATTACAACATGAATTGTAGCTAAATATGGCTTGGAATACTTCTTGTGTCATATCTCTAGAAAAATAGAGGTTTCAGAAAATAATCCGAAGTAGGGTTTAAGTTTCTTTCCAGTTGCTTCAGAGTTGTAAAATTGAGTTCGGTGAGTGGAGGATTAAGTTCATATCATTTAAACCATTACCAGGTATAAAGCTGACTTGACATTAATAAATACTACATGCAAGGCTTTTCATTTCATCAACCGTCCAACACATGTGAAGACCTTTTCCTCATTGAATGCAATTATTTCAAGTGAGAGATATTGGAAAGCCTTCATGACATTTGATTTTAAAATTTTCCCCACATATTCAAATAATCATGACATCTTCTAACTTTTTAATAATCCTATACATAGAGAGTATAGCATTTTACCTTCAATAGTGATGTAGCTTATATTGATCATTCCATATGTCCCACAAAAAGGAAAATTCAGTTAGTGTTTAACAATCAAGAAATCACACTTTATTATTTTTTATTACATGCTTGGTGGCAAAGCCACCATTTCTAGTTTTCAAATTTCATTACTATTATTTTTTGTATTTTTTTATTTTTATTTTATTTTTAAGAGAAGAACCGCCATTTTTGGTTTTCAATTCTTATCCTCTATTAACCTTCCACTTCTTTTCAAATATTGACCATGATGGAAGAAATAGGTCCTTCCCCAGTCAAATTCACCTCCTAATTAGATTTTTGTAGAAAATATTGTTTATCCAATAGCTTATGATAGACCTTCAATATATGTCCATTGACCAAAAGAGTTTTAGGGTTCACATCTATAGAAATAAGTTAAATTGATCCATTGTCAAAAAAATCAATTTCATATGGGCCTAGCCATCTCGTTCTAAATTTCCCTAGAAAATCCTAGTATTTAGAATCAAACAATACGATGCAATCTCCTTCTTTGAGCTTCCTTCCTTTTATGTGAATAACATGATGTTGTATTCTTTGAAATTGTAGTAGCTTAGTCTATGAAGTGCCTCCATCCTTATTTCATCAAGTTCAGTTAGTTGAAGTACTCTATGTTGTTATGCTTCATCTAACTCTATCCTAATATTAATGAATGTACTTAGTGTGTGTAGTTCAAACTCAATGGGAAATAAGGATATTTTTTCCATAGACTAGTTCATATGGGGAAAACCTAGTGGTAGTTTTCCAAGTAATGTTGTATGCCCAAATTTCCTTTAGTAATTTATTTCACCCAATCTTTCTTGTTAGTATCAATTGTTTTAGTTAAGATCTTTTACAGATCTCTCTTTTGGTCACTTCCACCTGTCCATTAACTTGAGGGTGGTATGGAGATGACTTCCTGTGGTTAATTTGGTAAAGATATATAAAACATTTGATCATTTTTGACATAAACTATGTGGTTCTTTATCTGAGACTAATACTCCTCTATGCTCCAAATTTGTGTATGATTTGAAGGTACATGAATTCTACCACTGCTGCTTCTCTAGCCTGGGGTAAATCTTGAACTTCAACGCATTTGGTCACATAATCCATGCAGAACAAAATGAATTTTTTTCCTTGTGAAGATGGATTTATGGGTCCAATGAAATCTAACCCCCACTATTCAAAAGTTTCAAGAATCAATTGAGGTTAGAGAGGCATTTCACTGGAACAAATTGGATTTTCCCATCCTTTGACATGCATCGCAATGCCAAATATCTTTCTCCACACTCTTGTGAAGAGAAGGTCAATAGTATCTAGCCTCAGAGGATTTTAGGAATAGTTATTTTTGTTGAGTAATGACCTCTTGTAGGTTCATCATGACAGGATCTGATAATGTCATACACCTCATCCTCTCTTACACACCTGTATAGCGCCAAGTCAAATCCACACTTAAACAAAATACCATTTAACCATTTAAAAGTGATACTTTCTTCACTTAACCATTTCCTTTATATATTAGTGAAAATTTCAGGAAATTTTCCTATTTCCAAATAGTTGGCAATATCAACAAACCATGGCAAAATTATAGATATGAAAAACCATTTCCCATCAGGGAAGTTGGCATCAATGGATTCCTCCTCTCTAGGTGCTACTAACCTTGAAAAAAAATTAGCAACCAAGTTAGATCTTCTCGGGTTATCAATAATGGTAATATAAAATTCTTGCAAATGGTGTAACCATCTAATGACCTTACCTCCTATTATTGGTTTTTTCAGTAAATATTTGATACTTGTATAGTCATTATATATAAATTTATCATACCTTGTAATATAATGATGAAATTTATTAATGGCATAGAAAACAACTAAAAATTCCTTTTCATTAATAGTGTAGTTCTTCTTTGTGGGAGTGCGAGATTTTTTCTAATGTAATAGATAGCATACATCTTACCATGTTTCTCTTTTTGTCCTAATACTACCCCTATAGAAGTGTTAGAAGCATCAATGTGAATGTGGAATGGTTCCTTCCAATTAGGTCCTCTTAACACTATGGCTGAAGTTAATTTATTTTTTATTAGTTCAAAGGATTCTTGACACTTTTCATCCTAAATAAAATCATTATCTTCTACTAGCAAAGAAAACATTGGTGCAACAATTTTACTAAAATCTTTTCTGAAGCTTCTATAATATCCTGCATTCCCAAGAAAACTTCTAATATCTATTCTAATTTTTGGGTACAAGTAGATAAGAAATTACTTCAATTTTCTTTTGGTCTACTTTTAACCCTTAGGTCAAAATAAGATGCCTAAGGACTATTCCTTCATCCATCATCATTAAACACATTCTTATGACTCAAAGACGGGTTGTGTTGTTCAGTCCTTATTAATAATTTGTCTAAGTTATCTAAATCTTCTTGAAAATAGTATCCCCATACACCGTGAAATGATCCATATATACTTCTACATAGTCATTAGTAAAATTAGAAAATATGACCAAGACTGTTATTTAAAAAGTAGACAGTGCATTACACAAACCAAGGGGTAACACTCTATAAGAAAATGTTCCTTGAGGACAAGTGAGTATTGTTTTTTCTTGGTCTTCAACATCCACTCTTATCTTTTTGTAACCACTGAATCCATCTAGAAAATAAAATAACTTATTTCCTACAAGGTTATCTAGGACTTGGTTAATGAAAGGTAAGGAAAAATAGTCTCTCAACATGGGTTTGTTAAGCTCTTTGTAGTCAACACAAATTATCCACTTACCATTTTTGTAAGAACTATCACAAATGGTGAGACCCATTGACTATCTGATATGGGGTAAATAAATCCAACTTGTAACAATTTCTTAATTTTAGTTTTAACCATGTCCTTTAATACCATATTTATTCTTCTTTGTGGTTATCTAGACTGGTTTGACATTACTCGAGTAAATATGGTTGAGTACAGATTACTGTGATGGATTCCTTTCATGTCATTGTAATCCCAAAAAATATATTTAGTATGGTTTTTTAGTACATCAAAGAGTTTGGCTTCCTCATCATTAGTTAGCCAACTATTAATATTTAATTATTTTCCTGGATAGAGGGAAATTTGTTTTGTTCCTAGATAGATTGAATTGGCAGTTTTATATTCATTTAACAACAAATTCAATGGTCATTCATGTGGTAATAGCCTATGGAACACAATCATATCCCCAAAGGTAGGATTTCCTTATGTTGTTAGGGGATAAATAAAGCTTGATGTAGAAAATTTTTCATCCAATTCTATCTGTCTCTGAACATTTTGTTGAAAAGGAATAGATCCATACCTTTCTATTAACACCAAAATTTGGTATCGTTAACCTTGTCACCCGTGTTCACTTCTTTTCCATGGTCACCCATTTAAACCCTTTTTGTTTTAATTCATATTCATATTAATATTCCCATATTTCCTACCTATTATCCTATCCATTTTAATTTATTGCTAATTCTCATCAATTATCCCCTAATCCTCGTCTCATTATCTAATTAGTCTTAATCACTTTTAATTTCTCTTCACTAGGTTGTTTATCATCCCTAAACTACCTACTTGTTTATCCATGGCTCCCCCTAGCCTTTATTTACTCCATTTCACCCCTCACCTACCCATTTCACTTCGCTATGTAGCCCTAACCCATCTAAACTCTTCAAAACCCTAATCCTGCACTCAAAGGATGTGATGTCTCAAGTTAGGCATCCTCCCACCACCAAATGGATGGTTCCTCATTGTTGGTAGAGACCCACCCGGGTCACCATCGACCCTATAAATCCACATTATCCCCATCCAAAGGATGCATAATCAAAACTCTCTTGCACTTTGCGACCTTGTTTTCAAGCTTGAGCTTCTTTACAGTTGTTTTATCCTTCTTAGAGTTCCTTTGAGCCTGTTTGCATCACTTGTGGAGGCTTTGGGGAGTTTATCCTGGCCTTGTGTTTTTTCATGCTATTGTTGATTAATCATTACCATTATTATTAGGTACTAACATTTTACAAGTCCAACTACCATCAGAGCTTCAGATCCATCTTCTTCTTTCAGTCATTCTATTTACAGGTTATCCATTCAGTCCATCCATCTTCGGCATTATTTAGGACTTCCTAGGTCATCATCAGTTCACCCAAGTCACCATCAACCCAGTCTCGGTTATGTCATTAATTCTACCCTCTAGGTTATCACCAATCTATTTTTTCTACTTTCTTCATTGTTTCTAGTTCTTAGATCCATTATTTTGTTACTTTATCAACTCAAACCCATCCTGTTAGTTCTCAGTCATCACTAACTCAGCCCATTCGTCGTTGACATGAGCCATATTTCCATCTTACCCATCCAAATCCTTATCTTCTTTCATCATTTTTGTTTCTCTTCTTCATATTTCCTTTGTAGGTTTCTGATAGTGCTTACAGGTCTTTGTCATCATTTGATTCACACTCAGATCTCTCCATATCTACATTTTCTTATAGCATGTTCCATCTACTCTGGTCATCGTTGATCTTCCCTCGGCCACTTGGGTCACCGTAGACCCAACCAGGTAAAAAAAAATGTGTGCTGATTTAGATCATATGTATACTTTCCATCCATTTATGTAATTTCCAGATTTTGTTTAGTTTCAGTTTATGCATGTTATTCAGTCCTTTATCATTGATTTTATCCTATTTTATTGATTATGGGGGTTGACATCCATATAAGGAAGCTAACACTTCTTGGAACCAACTTTTTCAGGTAACCCCCTCATCTACAATCTAATCCATTTTCCTCTTAGTTATCTTAATTTTGTAGGTTCATCAGATTTGTAGTGAGGAAATTTACTTTACGCTCCTCCTTTCATCATCATCTCACTTTAAGGTACCTTAAACCCTTGCATAGTTTCAGTTTCTTTATTTTCTTTAGTATCTAGTTCACTAATCTAGATAAGAAAGGTAAAATTTAGTCACTAATCCACTGAAATTGTAGGTAGAGGCTTTACTTTTGCTTGTTTGTGTTGTGCTTTTGGATTTCTTGGGTATTGTTCTTTGCTTGATTTATTTTGAAGATCGGATCAAAAGGAAAAGTGAAAACCATGTATTCCTCTTTTTTTTCTTAGTTTCTCCTTCTTGCATTACATTTTCCCTTCTTTGAGTGTTTGTTCTTATCAAATTTCCACATTTATTTTTGGGATTAAAATTAACCTCTTGTATTCTTTCTTGTAAATCTAGTCTAATTAGGGGTTTAATTGGTTACATTTCACATTTCATCATACACAACCAAAATCATACATTAATTCACACATCTAGATAATCCCTTACCAGGTGGACCTAATTAGGATTTGATCATCCAATAAGAAAGTCACCATGGTGTTCTGGCTGTGTTATAATCTTATAAAAACTTTGGCCTCATATACCATCGGGTATATTGAGGACTCGACAACCATAACTACCTAAAACTAACCTTAGACTTATGTTTCTTAGGTACCCTTGTTATCCACATTTTTTCTTTTTCTCACATATCCTAATTAATCATGTTAATAAAAACCTTATTATGTGATTACTTTGTTAACAAATTTCATAAATAGATATTTTCCCATTTCATGCCTATTATCACCCCTTCTCAAGATGAGACAACACAGAAATACAATCTATCCAATGATTTTCCTTCCTCCAACAATCTCGAGACCTCGCCTTGGGTATCCCAACCTTGTGTTTCCATGGTATCTCAACCTTGTGAAGACCATGTCATCTAAATTGATCCCCCTTTTGGAACCAATTACCCTATCTCTCATCATTCTATTTCCTCTAGACCAACTACACCTCCATCTCCTACTCCTTTAAATACTATTGGGCCTCCATCTAACCCTATTTATGACTTCATATTTCATAGATATCCCATGATCTCTCAATCATATCAATCCACTCAATTGGTGGTTCTTATTCCACCCCCATCACCTCATATCAACACTATCCCCATTTCATTTTATATTATTGCTAGAATGCATATCCTACTCTCCCAATATACTAACATTCACATTTATACTTCTCATGTGCCTCAACAATCAAATATTCCAATCTGATCCCAACCATCCTATCACATTCCTACTTTCTAACATCACACATTCCCCCAAAAAATTCAATCTCCACCCCTTAATTATATCCCCTCTTCTCAAAAATTCCCTTCAACTTTAACCTACCCCCAAAATTCTCAACATCCTTATCCATCCACTTCTTATGTCCTACAGCCACAACCATCTACCTCTTACACGGATCCTTCACACAAATATTTTAGACCATCTTTTAATTATACCCCCTGGGGGAATCTTATAGTTCAATCTTCGACAAGTTGATGATGGTTCACATCATCCAACTTCCTACCATCCAACCTATTGATGACTCGCACCTGAAACCCTTCATATCACAAAGACCATTATAGTAAATATCATCAAGTCATAGGTCACAACATCGAAAAGTGTTATTCTTTTGAAGATCATGTTCAACAACTTATAAATCAGGTGGATCTCCAAATAAACAATATTGCCTCATCTCTTAACCAACCCCTTAACATCTTCAAACGCCCCTTTCCTAATCCACTATCAACAAATCAATTTCCACCTTCCACATTACAAATTTAATCCCTATGCAATCAATATTATGCATCAAACATCTCCATCCTTACCTATCTCATCCACCTCATCATCTAGTCCTATCTTAGACATTGTGGCTATGACTTCTTCAATATATACCCCCACATATACATCAACCATATCCATGACTATCACACCTGTCATATCAACTTCTACCACTTGTTATACATCTACATCTATTCCTATATTTATAACATCCACATCGAATTTGACTATACCTACCACTTCATCCACATCTACCATGCCCCAAATTATCATTTCTAACCCCTCATCCACATCTACATCAAACACACTTATCGCTACTACATCACTTATATCCCTAAACATCCCAATTATACCCACCTCTCTATCAATCCCAACTACCCCTATCTCTACCGCATCAACAAATTCTCTTACATATACCTTGACATCTTCATCACATATACCTACATCATTTCCCATGGCCACGTCACTTGTTTTATCCCAATATTCTACACTTAATTCTCCAACAACTACCATTTACACATCTATACCTACTACCACACCAATCACATCTTCTCGATTTGAAAACATATCAATGATGCCCCTTGAAACATTTATGAAATAAGCAACCCCACCTAAGATAAACACAAAAAGTTTAAGTGCCTCCTCTACAAAACCAATTATTTCTACATTAACCAATCCAAAACCTACACAACCCACGTCTCACATAGACCTCATCAATCACATCATTCAATTACCACTTTCTCCATCAATATCCATCCCCACACAACAATATTTATATCCTCCAGTTGAGATTATTCTCATCCATGCCAAAGATAAACCTTCTCGATCAAAACGTGAGACTCTTGTTAAGTGTCCCCAAAGGTCTTTCATGCATCCTCGTAAGAAGTTAGATCTTACCTCTCATCAGCAATCCAATGTCACAACATCCATCCTAGGAGCACCCCCATCTATTTTAGGGTCATGCCCTTCATCTAAGACATCTCCCAATGATCAATCCAAATCCAAACAATCCAACCCTCCTCCCAAATTTTATTCATATCCTAAGACATCTAGCTTACCCCTTCAATCTATATCCACTCCTTATCCTAAATAAAAATCAAAATATCCTATCGAATCCCACAAGGGCTACCTTCCTCCCAACACTTCAATTGGTTCCTATAAAAACACCCTTTAACATTTAATTCACATATCTACCATCACACTTCCTCCAATTAAATATTTTGATCCTCATAGTAAGAAACCATCATGGTTTGACCCCAATCTTATTTGCACCTATCATCGTACCCCAGATCATGACACTGAGCATTGTAAGGCCCTCCAAACCATCATCTATGATCTTATTTAGGACAATGAATCTCTCATCCAAGGGGTCTTCCTTCTCCATCCACCACAACTCATTGAATTCCTATTTCTACATCTTTGTCCATTAAATTTTCTAATTCTCCTCCATCCACATCCTCCATTATCATCTCTCCTCCACATATCACCCTTCCTAAATAAGGTCCTCCCTTGTTCATCAATATTTTTTGTCTTTCCAATCACACCTATGATCCCTAATCATCTATCCAATAAAAACCCAAATTCATCATCAATATGTATTCTAAAAATCACCTACGACATCCACCATCCCATCTATATTTAAGTTTCCCAATGTAATACAGTTTGTTTCACTTGGGGAGAATCCACCCCTCGTTATTGATCCCATCATGTCTTATTCCTCATCCACACATCCTACCCACATCAATTCACCCCCTATCAATCCAACAAATCAACTTCACTTTAGGATAGATGTACCATCATATTAATTCGTTTTCATCCTTAACATTATCTTATTTACCTCATCTAATCTCATCCAACCCATCTCATCTAATCTTATCCAGTTTATTGCCTCATCCTAGCCAATCAATCTATATATCATCACATCATAAGTCCACCTTTGTGGCCATTATTTGTACCTCTCTTGGGGGCACATATCCTCATCCTAAGTCCACCTTTGTGGTGATATTTTTTCCTCTTTTGGGGCACCATATTTTTCATCCTAAGTTCACCTTTGTGGCCATTATTTATGCCTCTCTTAAGGGTACCATATCCTCATCCTAATTCCTCCTTTGTGACCATATTTGTGCCTCTCTTAGGGCACAATCTTTGTCATCCTAAGTCCACCTTTGTGGCCATTTTTATGCCTCTTTTTGGGCACCGTCTTTTTCATCCTAAGTCCACCTTTATGGCCATTTTTGTTCCTCTCTTGGGGCACCATTTTCTCATCCTAAGTCCACTTTTGTGGCCATATTTGTCTCGTTAGGGATGAATATTTCCTTCACTTCCTTGCTTTTGGAGGGTGGTGCATATAGTTTACCTCCTATTATCGCATCTATTTCATCCAAACTTATCATATCTATTATCTCATTCAATATTATCCTGTCTTCATCTCGTTAGGGACACATATTCTCTTCACTACCTTAAAGGTATCACATAGTTTTTATCTCCACTTATCAATTTGGCCTCATCTAATATTTTGCAAGTTATCATCCTATCTCATCGTGACTTCAACGTCAGCAACCTTGTCCTTAAATCAGAATGTTACTACTCTAGAAAGGAGCCAACATGGAAAATTTTACCCCAATTATATTGGAACATACATTATCATGCGTAAGTATAGGTCGGGAGCCTATCATCTAGCCTCCCTTGATGGTAAATTGGAAGTGGAACTACTTGACACATTGCACTTGTGACCATTAATTGTTAGCACACTACCAATGAGCACTTAGTGATATCCTTGTATCATTCCTCCATCATCAGCCTCTTCCATCCATAATTGTAAAGATTTGGAATTATGTGGTCTACCATCATCTTCTTAGTCATAACCTTAAATATGAGCACCATGGCTCTGCCCATAGCATTTCCCTTATGGAAAGGTTCTCCCTTCTTGGAGAGAACTCCACAATCATTACATTCATCACCCTCTTATTTACTTACTAGAACCATGCTAAGGGTCATATGGTGTCTCTTGTACATTCATTATCCCCTTCTAAGTGGTCTACCTATCTATTCCTAGCTCTCCTCCATGTAAAATTTAAAATTCATGTATGCACTTCTCAAAAATTCAAAGTTATTAAAAATCATATTGCTCCCTCGAAGGATAATTTTTATACTTATCATCGACCTCGCATGAGCACATATCTCACCCGCTTCATTTTATGTTACTCCCCCATCCACATCAATTCCACCATTACCCATCATACCATTTATTGAATCAATCTCAGTCCTTCTTTCTACACTTTTACCTACACCTACCACATCAACCATCATAACCAAATCTCCTACATCATCATCTTCTCCTCCTAGATCCTTCAAATAATATTGGAAATAACTACAACTTGTAGTAACCATAGGTGACCCTCCAATCTCATCTACACAACTAGACATTTCTTCACCTCCCTTAGACCAAATCATGCAAAAATTGCTTCCTCCTTCAGCCACAACATCATCTTCAAATCCACCAGTTTAAATTATTGTCATTCCTATCAAGAGTACTTCTCCACAAGCCAAACCCAAAAATCTTTACAACCTTCCACAGTGATACCTTGTGCACCCTCACAAGAAGATATATTTTCCTCCAATGAAAACCAAACCTACATCATCCATCTTGGGCCACATCCATTTATACTAGGACCATCTCCTTTATTGTGACCAAACAACCAATACAAATCCCAACAATCCAACTCCCTCCTAGGACCATCTCCTTCATCAAGAATACTCTCATCCACCAACCAATCTCAACCAAAATTATATAGTTCTTCTTTGTCTAGGACACCTATTACCGACAAAACTAAAAACAAAACATCAAGACCTCAAAACAATCTACCACCATCCTCGACATCTAGAACATCTTCTAAAATATCTTCAAACACATATATCAAATCCTATGCAGAAGTCTTGTGATATTTACTCCAAATTTCAACCATCACACTTCCACTTATCATGGCCTTTGATCCAGACCATCCAAAGCCATCATGGTTCAATCCCCATCACATTTCCACTTACCATCATACCATGGATCATGAAACTGAACAATGTAAGCCCCTTTAGATCGTTATCCATGATCTTATTGAGAGAGATGATCTTCTTGAGGACTCTCCTCCCCCATCTACCATCTCATCCTTGAATAATTTCACTATTGTTTCCTCCTGTCCATCTGTAGGAGTCCCTAGGCACCCTCTTTTATCCACCACTTCTTCACATGTTGATCCAATTAGAGAGTGTCCTCCCTTATTCATCGATACAGTTTTCCTTGATACATTATCCTTATGATATCTGATCCTATACCCCAGCTTTATTTGGCATTTCTTCCATATATCTAATCCTATTCCTTCTAGTATCTACTAGTTCATCCACATCTCTCTCACTAGGGGGATAGCCTTCCCCTGGTTGTTTATTCTTTCATATATTCTTCCTCATCATCTTATCCTTACAACCTCTTTCATGCTTGGGGAATACACTCTAGGGTTTGTCTATTTATAGATTTGATCCTCACCATACCTAATATTATCTTGTTCTATCCATATCATCTCACCCAATCATATCAACTAGTTTTATCCATCACCTTCTCCTCCTGGCATTTCCTTCATGGCCATATCCGTGTTTCATTTAGGAGTGCGTGGCTTTATCTAAGGTCCACCCTTGTGGTCATGTGATCTTATCCTAAAATCATTATAGTAACCATTATTATTGTTTTTCTAGGAAAACGTGTATCTAATCAAGCCTCATAGTCCTTATCTAACTTATCTCAAATTCAATTTTATCCTGGCTAAACTTTTTCATCTATCGATAAGACCCCCTATCTATGATAGGGAATTTTGGGTAAAAATGGTATTTGTGCCAGACACTTTAGTGGCTTAGCTGTCGCTAAGCGTGTTCTTTGTCTTGACTACTACTGGCATTCTCTAAATTTTGGTTGTTGTGAGTATGTTAATAAATGTGAAAAATGTTAGTAGAATTCCTATCTTATTCTAATTCCTAGTCAATTTTTGCAACCGTCTTAGGACCTTTGGTCATTCTCACAATAGGGTCTCGACCTCATCCATCTTATTAATCCTTGATCTTCACAACAACATCATTTTATCATCACTACAACTTAATACTTCACTAAGTGGGTGGAATAAATTCAACTCACCTAAACCAAATCTAGTCTAATTATTAACTTTATCTATCAGCATATCATTTTTTGCTTCGGTGTTCCTCACAAACTCATCACATACAAAAAAAATCCCTTTAAAACAAATATCTTAAGAAACTTTGTGATTCTTTTAACACTCAACTCAGCTTCTCTTCTCTATAATATCCTCAAGATAATGGCCAAGCCGAAGCCACTAACAAAACTCTTTGAAACATTCTCACCAAGACTATGGTCAGTCAGGACGTGACTGGCATTTCCATCTTCTTTTTGCTCTTTGGGCTTATCAGACTTATTACTACCCAAATTTAATCTCATTCAAAGTTTGAGCAACATCATGGATTTGACAAGACACTCAGAGGTAGATAGATGATTATGTATATCGTTTTATAGTCGAGGAAGCGATCTATCTGACTTTTTAGTACTCAGGCTTTGAAGAAATGGGTAGCACCTTAACAGGATTTGATCTTTTCCTAACTATTTCAGGTTGTGCCTTTCAACCAAGGTAAGAGAGCCTATTTTCTAACCTTTGTTATTGAAGGAGACACATATACCTTTGTTTTGGACAAATTTTATAAAGAAAACCTTGGGAAAATATGATCAACACACCAAATCTGACTCTCATGAGTTGTCACTTCCAGAAGATGGAGATATTTTCAACACAAAGCTAAGGTTACTAAATACATTATGGAATCCTGATTGTTCTACATATTTTTGCAAGTAGATTTTGTTCATTTGTTGATACACAGGGCAAACAGGGGTAGTTCAAGGTGGATCGATAGTTTTTAAATGATTTTGGTGGGAGATGAAGCAAGATAAAGTTGATTATACCGGATCTTTGGAGGGACTTCACAATAGAAAGCTTCAGAATAGTCAAGGTGTTCCTTCAACCAGAAGGTGTGTTTCAATGGAGGCCCAAATCAGCACGTTTTCATCTAATCCTTGAGACTCCAACATGACGCCTTGAATTGGAAGACTCAATTAAACACAAAAAATTTTTATTAATCATGCCTAAGGTACACCTGAAGACTTACAGACAATATTTATCAACAAATGACAGTGAATTGATTTTAAATTTGTTTATCTCATCTAAGATGAAGGCTCTTTTTGAAATGAAATTGCAAATACCATTAGACTGTCATAGGGATGAGATCCTATGTGATTTCACAAAAAATTCAGTATAAGATTGCAATAAGAATGAAAGAAACTATTTGCAGACATTCTAAAAATAAAGCAAGCACAAAATTGCTAGAGATTAGACACAAATTAAATCCAAAATTTCTTAGATTCATCAGCAAGGGAAAGCTTCCAAAGCAATCTCAGTGGTTGTCAATGGCTATACATCTGTAATGAACTTAACATGATAGAAAATCTAAAACAAAAATAAAATAACAGGTAATCTCATCTTTGGCCTCTCGGGAAGACGGATTTCTTAAAAAAATTCTCAAGAATTCATACTCCGACCATTTACAAGAGTATTCTCATTGCATTTATACACTTTTTCCCAATCAATTTTCCCCCAAAAGAGAAGAATATTTGAGGGACCTTTGTTTGTTACCAATTTGTTTCAGACAACGACGTTTAACAAATTCAGATCTGAAATCTGCTAGGTGGACCAACTGTGAACAGATCATGTTTCTTGGGCCCTCGACTAATGACTAGGATGTCATGCCACAACTTTTCTGGAGTCCCTTTAATCATTCTGATTCTGCCATGTGAGAAATCCCCCTTTTAATCATTTTTTGGAGCCTCTGCATAGCTAGAATTTAACAGGTCATCCCCTTTTTACTCTCCAGGAAATGCCTTTTTCACCTTTTACACCTGTACTTTCATCATTTCATCCTTTTTCCCTCCTTTTCCTCTAAAATTTTACTTTAGAACTTCTAGATCTAGAATTTTGTGTTTTTTCATTAGCCCAAGCAAAAATACACTTTAAAATTACTTCATATTTACAAATTGATTCAATTGAATTCTGCAGACCAAAATGACACAAATTTTCCAAAAAATTGATGAAGAATGATGCAAAAATGCATCTCCAAACATCTTGGAGCTTCAATGGAGGCAAAATGAAATGAAATGCACAGCTACATTGATCCTGCCTTTCAACTTTTAATCTAATCCCTCCACATGGCAAAATGTGATTGGAAACGGGCCTGGGATTACCTTTTGACATTTTATAACTTTTGGAAAAAGGAAAATTTTCCAAATTTTTCCCGTAGTCCCGCACCTCCGTTTTTGAAAATTCAACACTCGTATTTACTTTCCTATCAGGGCCACACTCCAACTTACAATTTTGTCCCTTTTTTATAAAAGGTAAAAAACCTTAAATGACCCCGAAGCTCAGTTTCTCCATTTCCCCGCCTGTTACGTGTCTCAATGGCGCATTTTGAGATGGTCCCAAAAAGTAGAGACCCCAAACATGTGTGGTCCCTCCATGTGTCCCAGGACCTTTAGGAAGTTTCTTAAAAATTCTAAGTATGCGAAGGCCTAGTGGACACCTCCACGTGCTTTATGGCGCAACTTCAAGATGGTCCCCAAGAGCGGAGACCCTGAGTAAGCGCGAGCTCACCACGTGGACATGTTTTAGGTTGAAGTGAGCTTAGAATTTTTAAAGTGTCCTACAGAGCCACATCCAGCCAAAAAGGGCCACATTTCAATTGATGCCAAGAAGTGATTTTGATCGGGAAACTTCACCCGTCAAACCGTAAAATGCAGGAGAACCACCATTTGAGCCTGGGGAGATAGAAAACATAATAGAGGCTGCAAACTGAGGAATTTCAATGAAAAATGGGGTGAGACTAATTTGATCACCAACATAGGCTTCGACTTGGGGATGGGCACTCCTTGTGAGAGCCACAAGAACAAATAGCAAACCAAGTGCCAAGAACAGACTAAGGGCCAAAAACATACCATTGGGCAACGGAGTCAAAGAATAAGCTTGCAGAGCAGAACAACCACAACCATCCTCCAAAAAATGAATTGAGAAACCAGTAAAACCAGGTCACCTGGGACCAAAATGAACAAAAATACAAAATCAGAATGAAAACAAAGAACTATACATTATACAATGGAGAGCAGCCTGATTCAAAGAAAACAATCAAGGAAAAACTTCAAGTGCCTTCCATTCTGGATATGACCATGCTAAGCAGTTCTGATATGTTTTTAACAACTGGTCATATGATTTCCTCTCTTTTCCATCCAAATTGCTACTTGACCATATTTCTTTAGGCTTATCCTTTGTGCCTGGGTCAATTTTTCTAACATCTTTCGAGGTTGCATCAAACATCAAAGTCTCAGGAAAATCATCCTGCTCATGATACCTACATTGATCAATTTCATATTCCTTGAAAGCAACATAACTCACAGAGTTATCAATATCAATATTTGCATGCAATACTTGATAAGAAGCATTGTTGGGGTCCTCAATAAGTATAACATCTTCTTTTATCCAGGTAACTTCTCGAGGTTGCCCTCAATTGGTATCGTGGAAAAAGACATATCCATCTAAACACTTCCACTAACACTTACAGCCCACTTTCTTGATAACAAGATGCCCCATTTGGCAGGGAAATCAACAATGAAAACATCAAGTTTCAGGTTCTTACCTGGATAAGCTGCAATTTGTACCACCAAACCTTTCACACATCCAACAACAGACACCTCTCTAGATTCCACTATAGTACACTTTCCATAAGTTGTTGTCACTTTAATTTTCAATTCATTCATGACTTCCAAAGGCATAACATTGTATGATGCTCCAGAATCAAACATAAAATTGTGCAGCAGTATGTCTTTAATAATCAGTGTTATAAAAAATTGGTCAACATTTAATTGAGACTAAACCAAAGATGTTCCCAATTAAACTTCAGGTGGTTCACCTAGTTCCTCCAGTACTTGGGGTTTTTTCAACTCCGAAATGGTAGGAGGAATCTCAACATTTCTTCCTTGGGTGACTTTTTCTTCTCTAAGCCCCAAATATTTGAATGCTCTATTCCTATACTCAGGGATTCTAAGAAATTCAACAATAGGAACAGAAATCTTGATCTGACTCAAGATTTTGGCTATGTCACAAGGAACATATTTGGGTAATGCAGTGTTAGGAGGGAGGTTACAAATTCATCTAATGGCATAGGATTTTTTAAAGTCTAAGCATAGGGAGGGACACAAGTTCTACTTGAGAAGACAAGGCATTTGTCAGATGTATCTTTCTTTTGATTCTCTTTTGGGATACTGGTAAGCATTGGAATTTTTGGTTTGGCCTGAGGCCCTGCCCCTTTGAAAACCCTACTCCTAGTATTATATTATTTTTCATGGCCAACCACAAAATTCATTAACAACTTCCTATCCTCCTTAGAAGGTATCCCTCCATCATACTTCTCAAACATTAGAGCTCTTATTTACTCAAAATCATTATTAGGAAGTTCAAAAGCTTGCACCATATCAATTTTAAAAGTATGAGTGGGAGGAAGAGGTAATACCTGATGAATGAAATCCTAGAAATTTTTAGTAGTTCTAGCACTCATCAGCTCAATTGATGTTTCTCCCTGCTATGAACTCATAGAGGAATCTACCATGCATGCATCATCATTAGTACCATCATAATTATTAGCTTCTTCTTGTTGTTGATTTACTTCACATGGAGGATGGGACAGAAAGCATCTATCACACCAATCAATCTCATTGGCTTCATCAATAGTAGAAACCTGAGAAGTCAAAGGATCAGGCACCATTCTAATTTCACATGCTTGGGGATGTCTATTCACAGATCCCATGGGTCCTTTACCTCTGTCCTCTGACCTCTAATCACCCCTAGGATGATTGCCAAATCTATCATGATTTTGTGCCTTTTGCTGACCTTGTGAACTCTACCCAATTCCTTTCTCTACCCAGGCTAGTTTATAAGAGATTTCTTTGACATCCCCTGCCAAATTTTTAATAGCATCCTCAAGATCCACACTCTTACTTGCTTGAGGTTTTTCTAGGTTTATCAGTTTGACACCCTCCCTCTTAGGAGGTTTTCCAACTACTTTGATGTTGTTCTCAATTTACACAGCCATGGTAAAGGCCTGCCTCAAAGTGCCAGAGTTTTTATCCCTCAAATAGTATGCAGCATTCTTTTCAAATGCATCAACATACTTTATAATACAAGATTCATCACATGGCCTCAAATTCACAGGAAATCTTATCAATTTCTTATTGAATCTCATATTAAAATCATGCACTAATTCATTAGGATTCTTTTTAATATTCTCAAATTCTGACAAAAGAAACCTAGGGTCTGTTTTGTCACCATACTGCAATCTAAAAGCATTCTTCATTTGAGTCCAAGAATCAATAGAGTTATCAGGCTGAGCTTTATACCAGTCCCTTGCATCCTCTTCTAGAGTATGAATAAATAATTTAATGTATACATCTTCAAAATATATTTTGAAATCCTCCATCATATTGACAAAGAGTTTCAAGTGTTGCTCACTAGTTATTGCATTATTTCCTTGAAACTTAGGCAATATGTTTCTTACATCTTGTGGCACAGCATTCAAATAGTCATCCATACCTATAAAAATGATGGGACAAAAATTATTAAAAAAAATGGAGGTCTGGGTGGAGGCTGAGCCATATTATTCTGAGGAGGTGATCTTACAAGGGAAACAAAGTGATGAGGAGTGAGGGGTCTGTGTGGTACAAGGATACAATTTTTAGAATGATTGTCCCTTAATGGCTCTTTTTCATAGTAGACGCTACTAGATTTAGAAATTATAGGGGTAGAATGAGATGTAAATATTTCAAATACAGGGTTAAAATGAGAAGGCCCCTCTCCAGATGGAGAATTCAGATTTACAAAGAGACTACTTGATTCAGAAGCAGTTGAGGAAGCATTGCAAACTTCAATCACGTACCAATCAGTTTCACCAATGAATATCTCTTTTCTTGATGCTTGATCTCCAAAAACCTTCCAAATTCTTCATCCTTATAAATTAGACTTTCCAAACTCTGGAAACAACCTTCTACTAGGGTCTGCGGAGAATAAATATCTTCTTCCTTCCAACTTTGCAAATATTAGTAGCAAATTTTCAATTGAGAGAGGTTAAGACACTGGCATTTATCAAAATCAAATCAACTCAGAGTCGCCACTAAGGATTTTCACCCTAGTTGTGAAAATACACTAAAATAATCTGTCAAATATATGTCAGCACTAAAATAATCTGTCAAATATATGTCAGCACTAAAAATCATGCAAAGATTTACAAATCAGACCTTCCTTTACCCAAATTTATCAATGGTGAGGTAAACTTATTACAATAACTACTGGAAAAATTAGACATACAGCACACAGAACTTATAACTTTGTTCAATTCTTACAGACCTGATCAGAGATTGATGTTTACAAAATGTATTTGCACACAGAACTACAAGAAACATTACCAGGGTCTGTACGCATACACCTTTGTTCAAATACTTCAAAGAGTCCCTAACAACGGTACCAAAAGCGTTGTTGATGGGCCAACTAGATACAAATTGGCAATAAATCAACAAATCAGTCTTGACAACACAAATCTCATCCCCGGCAATGGCACCAGAAAAGTGTTAGTACTTAGATTTAATCTCCTTCAAAGGCCGAGCAGCATCATGGATTTGAAGAGACACTCAAAGGCAAATAGATGATTATGTATGTCATTTTGTAGCTAGGGAAGCAATCTATATGACTTTTTAGCACTCAGGATTTGAAGAATTGGTTAGCACCTTAAAAGGATTTGATCTTATCCTAACTATTTTAGGTTGTGCCTTTAAACCAAGGTAAGAGAACCTTTTTTATTGAAGGAGACATAGATACCTTTCTTTTTCACAAATTTTATAAAGAAAACCTTGGGAAAATATGATCAACACACCAAATCTAACTCTCAGGAGTTGTCACTTCCAGAAGATGGAGATATTTTCAGCACAAGGCTAAGATTACTAAAGACATTATGGAATCTTGATTGTTCTACATATTTTTGCAAGTAGATTTTGTTCCTTTGTTGATACACAGGGAAAACAGGGGTAGCTTAGGGTGGATCGATGGTTTTTAAATGATTTTGGTGGGAGATGAAGTAGAATAAATTTGATTCCACCGGATCTTTGGAGGGACTTCACAATAATGAACAACTTCACAACAGAAAGCTTCAGAATAGTCAAGACATTCCTTCAACCAGAAGGTGTGCTTCAATGGAGTCCCAGATCAACACGTTTTCACATAATCTTTGAGACTCCAACACGAAGGCCCGAATTGGAAGACTCAATTAACCACTAAAGTTTCTAATTAATCATGCCTAAGGTACACCTGAAGACTTACAGACAATCTTTATCAACAAATGACAGTGAATTGATTTTAAATTTGTTTATCTCAACTAAGATGAAGGCTCTTCTTGAAATGACATTGGAAATACCATTAGACTGTCACAGGGACGATATCTTGTGTGATTTCACAAAAAAATCAGTATAAGACTACAATAGGAACGAAAGAAACTATTTGCAGACATTCTGAAAATAAAGCAGAAACAAAATTTCTAGAGATTAGACATAAATTAATTCCAAAATTGCTTAGATTCATCAGCAGGGGAAAGCTTCCAGAGCAATCTCAGTGCTTGAATGGCTATACATCTACAACCAACTTGACACAATAGAAAATCTAACACAAAAAGAAAATAATAGGTAATCTTGGCTTTGGCCTCTCGGGAAGATGACTTTCTCAATTTTTTTCTCAAGAATTTATAATGCACCCTTTACATACAATTTTTCCCCCCAAAAGAGGAATATTAAAAGAACCTTTGTTGCACATATTAGATCATGATTTACAGAAAGTGACATTTAACAGATTCACAAAAAGGTTTCCAGGTGTTTTCGAAAAAGGTGAATCATTACAAATATTTGCATCATTGTTCTAACTGGAGGCATATTCTTCACCCTTGGCACCTGCAGCACCTTTTCCCCTCAAAAGAGAAGAATATTCGAGGGACCTTTGCTTGTTACCAATTTTTTTCAAATAGAGACATTTAACAAATTCAGATCCAAAATCTACCAGGTTGACCAACTGTGAAAAGATCATGTTTCTTGGGCCCTCAACTAATGACTAGGATGTCATGCCACAACTTTTCGGGGGTTGCTTTAAAAATTATGTTTTTGTCATGTGATAAATCCCCCTTTTAATCATTTTTTGGAGCCTCTGCATAGCTGGACTTTAATAGGTCATCCCCTTTTAGCTCTCGAGGTAACGCCTTTTTCACCTTTTGCGCCTACACTTTCATCATTTCATCCTTTTTCCCTCCTTTTCCTCTGAAATTTTACTCTGCAACTTCTAGATCTGGCATTTTGCATTTTTACACGAGCCTGATAAAAAATCCACTTCAAAAGTACTTCAGATTTACAGATTGAGCTCCCAAATTGATTCAATTGAATTCTATAGACCAAAACAACACAAATTTTCCAAAAATTTGATGAAGAATGATGCAAAAATGCATCTCCAAACATCGTGGAGATTCAATGGAGGCAAAATCAAATGAAATGCATAGCTACCGTTGATCTTGCCTTTCAAATTTTAATCTGAGCCCTCCACATGGCAAAATGTGATTGGAAACGGACCTGGGATTACCTTTTGACATTTTATAACTTTTGGAAAAAGGAAAATTTTCCAAATTTTTCCCGTACACCTCCATTCTTGACAATTCAATGCTCATATTTACTTTGTTGTCAAGGCCTTGCTCCAACTTACAATTTTATCCCTTTTTTACAAAAGGAAAAAAACCTTAAATGACCCCAAAGCTCAGTTTCTCCATTTCCCCGCCTGTTACGTGTCTCAATTACACATTTTGAGATGGTCCCAAAAAGTAGAGACCCCAAACATGTGAAATCCCTCCACATGTCCCAGGACCTTTAGGAATTTTCTTGAAAAGTCTAAGTACGGGAAGGCCCGGTGGAAGCCTCCATGTGTCTTTATGGCGCAACTTCAAGATGGTCCCCAAGAGCGGAGACCCTGAGTAAGCGCGGGCTCACCACGTGGACATGTTTTGGGTTGAAGTGAGCTTAGAATTTTTAAAGTGACTTACAGAGCCGCATCTAACCAGAAAGGGCCACATTTCAACTAATGCTGAGAATTGATTTTGAATGGGAAACTTCACCCATCAAACCGTAAAATGTAGGAGAACCACCATTTGAGCTCGGGGAAACAAAAAACATAACAGAGGCTGCAAACTAAGGAATTTCAATGAAAAATGGGGTGAGACTAATTTGAGCACCAACAAGACTAACATCCATACTTCCGAAGGGGCTACACCCTTTTTTCTTGTGTACAGATCTGAAGTCATTCTTCCTCTTAAAGTTCAAATTTCTTCTTTGTGTGTGTCCCTTCACGACTTCATCTCTGATGAAGACTATCCCCAAGCATGTCTAGGACAACTTTAGTTGTTAGATGAGCACTGCCTTCTCAGTCTGGAACACCAACATGTTTATCAAGAGTGCATCAAATGTACCTACTACAAGCACATCAAGGAACAAAACTTTAATTTCGGTGATATTGTTCTCAAGCAAAATTAGAATGTAACTACTCTAGAAAGGAACCAGAGTAAAAATTTTACTACTAACTGGATTGGACCATACATTATGATGCATAAGTATGGGTCGAGATCCTATTGATCATATTTTTCTTTCCCCTACCCAAATTTAGGGCATATACTTAGGGAACACCACTTATGGATAACCCTCTTCTCGCGTACAAGTTACATCACAAACCCCTTTGTCGTGTTGGCATTAGGTTTATGATTTTTTATCCATGTTTCCCTCGTTTTTTTTGGTATAACTAACTATCATTGGTTATATGTTAACACATGGTGTGGTCACATGTGCATTGCGTTACTTAGATCCCCTTCTCATTTACCTCCAATGCAGTTGGAGGAATCTATTCCCTGCGTGTCCCTTGATATGACGTACCATCATTCATACCCATAGGTTTTCAATTATCAAGTTGTGTTTTGTTTTAAGTTTTCCTCATCTATCCTTTATTTCTTTCTAATCCCATATATTTGATCAAAATTATTCGTATCCTACCTATCAACAATCTCACATCTAATTACATATTCTTATCCATCATCATATATGTTTATCATCCATCACATCAAATTTTCGAGAGAATTTTTTAATTAGCATCACATATTATACATTAAACACTCAACCATACATACATGTTCACCATCTTCATCAAATATAAAGTACACATATATAATCATCATCATCACATAATCACATCACCATCATAATATAAATCAAATAATCAACGTCATAATAGTGACACATGATAGCATACGAAAAAATCATATATCATATATATACATAAAAATCACATGTCTCAGTACATCATGGCCCTCTAAGGACACTCTTGCAAAGCAGAGATGTCATAAAAACCATTGAAGTTAACATTATAAAGCCTAAAGTCTTGCCCCTCTGAGGAAATTCCCTCTATCTGTCTCTTGGCCTCGTTTGCTCTGACCTGGCCCTCCTCTTGGTGTGGATGAGCCACACTCGTTGTGCTCAAATATTGTCCTACTTTGGCCGCCACTCGTTGCTATATATACTCCCAATATCTCAGAGTCTATGGTAACTTCTTTACCACGATTTTCTCATAATAATTAGCCTCTACAGCTACAACTATGTATCAGTATATGGATATCGTGTCGGTAGTTTTCATCTCTCCTTCTCCCTATGATGTTGTTGGTACACCACTCGCAGACTCTGAGGCTATAATCGTTGCAAGATCTCCAAATAGGGCTCTACATGCCTCCCTCGACATCCTATATATATATATATATATATATCTCGTGGGATCCTCTAATAATTCATGAATCCTCCCAATTCCACTTCCACTAAGTGATCCCACTCAGCATCGACTATGTCCCCTCTGATCTGATCATACAGTGTCGGGACTTGGTCTCCCAAATATAAGGTCTCTTTGGCTTGCAGTCATCTGAACAAAAAGTAAACATCATTTTCATCATCACCATTTTATCCATGATTCTTCTACTTATTAAAATTATGTATTTCAACCTTGGTTGACGCCAACCCATGTCAGGTCGACGTGTCCATGGGTCGATCAATGCCTTTCTAGGGATAGGTCATTGGTAACCCTTCCAAGTCACCATCGATTACCCTCGGTGCCCATCCAATCTCTAAAAAAATGCAAAAAAAACAAATAAAACATAAAATAAATCAAAAATAAGCTATGGTTTTCATTACTCACCATCCTCCATACCCTCTAGTATTTCCTAACTACCCCTCTGGCCTCCATTTCTCTCCAAATTGTGATCTCCTTTTATATCCTTTTTTTTTAATCGTCACTTTCAGACATGAAAATGAGCATCGTCGGATGAATTTCGAGCTTATATAGCCACTGACCTAAGTCACCGCCGACCCCTTTAGGTCACTGTCAATCGACATATGTCACTAATGACCCACCATGGGTTTCATTGAGTCAGCCTCCCCTCATTCATTTTTTCCTATTTTTCTAGGGAACCATTACACCATCTCATTTTATCTCAAGTCCACCTTCGTGGCCATATTTATTTCCCCTTGGGGAATTTGGATCATTGCTTTTTTGTATTCCACCTTTGTGGCCATTTTCATGTTCCTTGCTGAGGCACCATTACTCTCATCACCGTCCTCTATGAATGCATACCTCACCATAGATTCCTTGTATTTGAAGGTTTTTTCACTATTTTTCATTGAGTTGCACATAATTTTGATGTGCTCTTATGACTTGTTGGTCCCCACAGCTTGCATTCATATTGAGCAGTTTCCCATTGGATTCCCTCCATTTTGATGTGATTTTCATGGACTCATAAGCACGTAGGACATTATAATAATATCCCTGAAGACTATGACCTTCGTTTCCTTCTAATGTGACTCCTAAGATCACCACCATATTTTTAAAACCTTTTTTGTTTAAATCCTTCTTTCTTGGGGCATCTTACCTTGCCTTATCATTTCCACCCTTATCTTTTCCCACTCGCCCTTCTCCATTTATATTTTTCAAACTTGTAATTATTTCCCCTTTTGTGCCGTTGATCCCTCATTTGAGGGGGGCCTTATTGTCAATCCTTCATCATCTCTCATCTTACTTCTTATCTCTCATGGATTGCTTGCACAAACCACTCAACAAAAGGGGCAAATGTAGACACCAATATTTAGTATCACTACCCTTGTCGCCTGCATTCACTTATTTTACCATGGTCACCTATTCAAACACTTTTTGTTTTAGTTCATATTCTTATTAATATTCCCATCTTTCCCACCTATCATACCATCTATCTTAATTTATTGTTGTTTTTCATCAATTATCCCCTAATCCTCATCTCATTATGTAATTAGTCTTTATCACTCTTAATTTATCTTCACTAGGTTATTCATCATCCCTAAACTACCTAGTTGTTCATCCTTAGGCTCCACTTAGCCTTTATTTACTCCATTTCACCCATCACCTACCAATTTCACTTCACTATGTATCCTTAACCTGTCTAGACCCTTAAAAACCCTAATCTCATTCACCCAAAGGATGTGATGCCTTGAGTTAGGTATCCTCCCACCACCCAAATGGACGGTTCCTTGTAAGTTGGTGAGTGACCCACCCGGGTCACCGTCGACACTATAAAGCCACATTCCCCCATCCAAAGGATGCATAATCAATAATTATCTTGTGGTTTGTGACCTTGTCTTCGAGCTTGATATTCTTCACAATTGTTTCAGCCTTCTTGGAGTCCCTTTGAGTTTATTTACATCACTTATGGAGGACTTTAGAGGAGTTTATCTTGGCGTTGTGTTGGTTTATGCTCTTATTGCTTTATCATTATCATTATTATTACATATTGATATTTTGCAATTCTAGCTATCATCAGAACCTTCAGATCTAGCTTCTTATTTCATTCAATTTGTCCGTAGGTTGTCTATTCAACCCATCCTCTCTTCAACATTAGTTTAGGGATTACCTAAGTCGCCATCACTTGCTTCACCTAAGTCCCTGTCGTCAACCCAGTCCTTGGTTTTTTCATCCATTCCTACCTCCAAGGTCCTCGTTAACCTCCCTTTCTATCCCTTGTCAACACTCATTCCAACACTCAGATTCACCATTCTGCTTACTTTGTCCATCTCAGACCCTTTTTTCCAATCCTCGGTCACCAGCCAACTGAGCCAATTCATCATCGAACCCATGCTATTTTTATCCATCCAATCCATCTAAATCCTACATTTTCTTACATTGTTTTTATTTCTGTCTCTTGATATCTCCTCTTTAGGTTTCTGTATAGTGTTTATAGGTCTCTACCATCATCAGATTTACACTCAGATCTCTCCAAGATCTGCATTTATTTTCTTGTTACTATGATTCCATATTCTCAGATCATCATGTCAATCTGCCCTCTACATCTTGGGTCGTTGTCGACCCAACTAGGTAAAGTTTTTTTTGTGTTAATTTAGATTCGATCTACACTTTCTATCCATTTATGTAATTTTCAAAAAAAATTCAGTTTAATTTTAGTTTCTGCATGTTTTGCATTCCTTTATCATTGATTTTATCCTCTCTTATCAAATACGGGGGCTGACATTCACATAAGGAAGTTAATGCTTCTTGGAACTGAACTTCGTCAGGAAATACCCTCATATACCATCTAATCCATTTCCCTCTTAGTTATCTTTGTTGATGCAGGTTCATCAGATTTTTAGTGAGGGAATCTACTTTACACCTGCCCTTTCATCATCATCTCACTCCAAGGTACCTTAAAGCCTTGCATAGTTTGAGTTACTTGATTTTCTTTAGTATCTAGTTCACTAATCTAGATAGGAAAGAGAAAATTTAGTCCAACACTTTCATGAAATAGTTCCATCTTAATAATTTCATTTGATGGCCCAAAAGTTGAGAAAAAAGGTTCTAAAGCAAGGATAATAGACTTTGAAGTGAACTAAGAAGATTCCAAAACGAGCTGGGAAGACTCCGAAGTGATCTAGGAAGACTATGAATCAACCTGAGGAGACTCCGAAGTAATTTGGGAAGACTCTAAAGTGAACTGTGAAGACTCCAAAGCTATATTATCCATCTCCAACATCCGTGTTGGTTCCTCTTTAATTTTTGTGGTGTGATTTATGACTATAATCATAGCCAAGGAACAACAATTATAATTAGCTAATTCAGAATCATCATCTAAATTTACTCTTTGACATCTATAAATGGTTTTTTAGGTAGAAATAAGGAAAAAAAATTCATCCATTTCATTTGATATTGTCATGTCTCCAAATCTGTACTCTATTTAAGTTGCAACAGTAGTTAACCATGGCCTTCCCAGGATGATGGGATATCCATGTATTTTGCTATTAGGATGAAGGATCAAAAAATCCATAGGATATTCCCATGATTCTATTGTCATCATCACATCTTCTATTACTCCTTCAAGTTTGGAAATGGGTGGATCTACCATTTGTAAAATGGTAGTTGTGGGTTGAAGTTTGGCTAATGGCAACTCTTTCAAAGAATTTGTTGTCATAACATAAATAGTTTATTCCAAATCAACCGATGCATTTTGTGTCTCTATTTTTCCAATTTTTTATATTGATAATGGGGCTTCCATGATCACCATATTTAAGAAACAATAACTTCCCTAATAATAGGTCAACAAGTTTTCCATTTACCTGTATAGTTTCAGGATATTATTTTTTCTTCCTAGAGTTTTGATACATAGGTTTTTTTTAACCTATTTAATTCTCTGGTATCTTTAATTACTTGTAATGATGTAATTTCAATGTTTAATCTCTTTAGTAAATCAGATTATTTGTTGAAGATTTCTTTAAGTCTTTCAAGAAATGAAGTTGAGGGAGAAACTATGGATTGCTCCTAATGTATTTTTATTTTCTACTCATGTTCCTTTTCTTTTCCTTTGACAAGTGTTGGTTTTTCATTTGGTATCTTGGTGATTACAACCAGTGGTTTGTCCATAACATTTCCAGACCTTAATTAAATTTCCTTAAAATCTATGGCATTTACTCCTGTAGATTCTTGTTCAAGTCCAAAGATAGGGGTTATTTTCGTATTCTTGGGATTTTCCACAGATTCTGTAGGCATTTGAGATTGGACTATTGGTTTTATTTGTTGAGGTCGAACAACAGGTGGTGACATTAATGTTTGATGTGGATGTTACTATTTTTGGCGTGGAAACCTTCTCTATTTTGGATATCTAATTATATGGTTTTCATATTGTGTCCATTTATGATTGGCCCATGGTTGGTGATAGGGTTGTAACATCCATGGTTGAGTTGTCTAGTATTTAGATAGATTAGGCATCCATGGTTGGGATGTCTATTTTGATGGAGCCCAAGGAAATGGTGCTCCAGTTGTAACACCCATGTTATACTTAATCTAATTAAGGTATTTTTTTAATAAAAATCCCTTAATCAAAATTAATACCTTTAATGATTTCTAGCATGCAAAAAATAAATCCGGCATAAAAAAATTTATAATCCATCTGATAACAATGATAACCATGTGTAGTTGTAAGGGTCCATTAGATCTACTTGATCCCCCTTTATCATCGCTCTAGCTGAGTGAGTATATATTGTATACTTTTGGTTAAACAATTATAACATATTTTGAGTACAAAGTGCAGCTCTTATGTGTCAACATGGAGAATAGTCATGTTACAATCCATCTGGAATCCGACACTATAGAATAGGATTATGGTGATCTTTTATTAAGCTAAATGTGGAAATATATGCCTAATATGATGTTATTGTAGCAGTAAATAAAAGAAGCAAATTAAGTACAGAAATTAACCCAAGCAAACTAACCAATAAAATGTGAAACCCTAGTTGCAAAGAGGGTGAGAAAAGCCTTAACTGGTAAGTTGTGAAATCTAAATTGTGCCAAAGTGCTGACTGGATGAACATAGATATATAAGCGTCACACAGATCCTTAGAAAAGTGTGTGAGTTGATGATATGCCTAGACTAGGGCTCTTAAAGAGAGATAGAGGCACCTGTGGATGCCATAGACCTGATTCTAGGTGCCTATGTCTATGGAAATGCTCATAAAAATTACTCTGGGTGGTCAGAAGGTATTCGTTGTTGTTATCCTTTGGCCAATATGTGGTCGTACAATGATCGTTGATGTCATTGGAAACCTGCAATGAAACAATGACCTGTAAAACCCTCAAATACACATCAAATCCTAAAAAAGAAAGATGCGGAATGAGGGGTCAAACTATCCTTAGTTGTCACAATGGAAAACTTGCGACTTAGTACTGCACTACATCTCAGACCCAATGTAGTTATGTGTGTGTGTGTGGAATTGTGCCCTAGGTGACTCTTATGCGTGTCATACTTGATAGTGAGAAAAGTAAGCTAGAGGTAAATAAATGTAATAGATGTGTGCATGGAATACAATGAACTTCCCTCAAATGAAGTGTACACAAAATAACCAGCCCTTGTATCCTTTGGATGGTGCTAGATGGATGCAATGGAGCTTTTATATGTTTTATGGATGCAACCTTAGGTGGTGATAGCTAATGTTTAGTGCTTGGTCCTTTATTATGATCACATAACTTTATATTTATATGATTCCCTTATTTAAATTTCACACTTAACCCTGAAAAGGCCAACTAATAAAAAGATAAGATCTCAACAGCTAGAAAGGACCCGAAAAGTGTGAACAAAGTATATTGATATCAAGGGCGCCCGGAGGGGATGAGGGTGCCTGGCGTTAGCATCTTGGCTGGGAACTGGTGTTTAAGATGATAAACATTGAAGTATAAAGAGGCAGACTAAGCAAGTAAGGGTGTAAGATCAAAAGTGACAACAGAAAGAAAATAAAGGTGGCCAAAGACATGGGTTGATTAGTAATGTTCTTACTTAGGAATCATATGAATAGTAGTATGTAATCAGGACTAGATAATTACCCAAAGTGTGTGATTTTGTGTCTATATTTTACCACACTTTATGTTGGTGAGTGGAAATCTCAGCAACATAAAGTAGATTAGATATGCATACCTGATAACCATGTAGATCGATGACGAAAGAGTGCCAAGGGACAAGATAAAAGTGTGGAGTGATAAAAGTGTGAAGCATGAATGCTAAGGAGGAAAAAGTGTAAGAAGTGGTGATGAAAATTAACCTAGGGAGGAAATGTATGTGTAGATGCCATGATATGCCTATTATTGATGTTGATGTTGTTGTTGTTGTGAAATGATGTTGACTACCACTTCCCATATAGGTGAACCTGCAAAAGAGAAGAATGAACAAGCAATCAAATACACATGTATATGTGTAAAAACATGTAAAAAAATATGTAAATGAAAAATGTGAAAAAGGAACATGTGCACCTGATCCATGGTGAGGAAAGAATGTAGAAAGGATCATGTAGATGTTATAGAAGACCAAGTTTTTTGAGTGATCTCACGCTAGTTATGTTGGTCGTGATTTTTTGGGGCGATCTCACACCAATGATATGGAAGAAGTGTAGTGAGAAAAGTTTGGTGTTATCCTCCAACCTTTAATTGCTTCCTGTAATGTAGGACACCACTGCAGATGGTGTGTAAATTCAAACAATTCAATCCAATGTGAAAGTTCTAAGGATTGTATGCCCTGTAAAATATGTTGTGTGTGGAGTTCTATAGACTGTGTTGAACTACTAAAACACTGTGTAACTGCCCCCTAGTTATAGGCATCCAAGAAGGGTTGTGTTGTGCTAAGGACCCAAGTCTAATTCTGAGCCCTGAAATTGAAAATTGTGTTGTAACAATACTATGTTGTGTTAGACTATGATTGTATGACGTTGTATGGGGTAACTGATTCACCCAAACGATGACCCCTTGTTTGGGGTGGATGTGACATCATTGAAGGAGTATGCGGCCCAAAAGAGGACCAACCGTTGTGTTGAAACTATGCCTTGTACGGGGAAGGAATGTGCTTGGTAGAAACCAAGGCACATGAAAAAAAGGTGGTTGGGAGACAAGTGTTAGTATAATCAAATATAAACACACATGTAGAAGATAAAATGTAAGGTAAGAAGATATTGTATAAGCTAAGATGCAAACAGTCAATGTAGACCACAAAAAGTAGGTTGCAAACATGGGAAACCACTCACAATGTCACATGACAATCAAGGACAATGAAACCAAAATAAGATAGTGTGCACACAAGAGAAAGGGAAAAGCCCACTCAAAGAGCAATCAATGACAATCAATATAACAAAAAACCATGGAAGCAGATAGTCCTGTATAAAAAATGTTGCACATGAAGCACCCGTTAACATGTTAGGAAGATAAAAAGTATATCAAAATGTGTATAATCCTATAAATTAATGTGCTATGAAACAAAATTAAACAATAGCACCTATAGTGTATGAAATTGGATGCCCCCAGGAGCCTCTGTCAGACACGTAATAATTACTATGCCAAGCATTTGTATTGCATATAATAGACCTGTATAATCTGTGATCACAACTAGAAAGGAAAGTGAACGCGCATGTGTGTATGATAAAAATAATGACATACAAGATATATATCTAACATGTGTAATAAAGTGAACATGTAATCAGAAGTAAGCAACAGTAAATGTAACCAAGATATGCAGTATGTTATGGAGTGTAGATGGAATATAATTCAGAGTGAGCGTGACAGAATCCACATGCCCCGTGAGTGAATATGAATGGATGTGTATGTAGTGAGGTTCATTTTTTATGCCCCCTCAGCAGTCAAGAACGAATTGTAAACGAGATTGTGTCATCAGGAAATGGTCTGAAAGTGTCTACTAAAAAGATATGATCATCAAATTGTAAAGTCTAGAGTGTAAACATGTGAGTGAATGAGTAATTTGATTAAACATGTGAGTGTGATGAGGTCCATTTGAGATGGAGACCCTCAGTAATCGACCATGGACAATGGAACTACAGTGTGTCATAGGGTAGTGTGTCATGTTGATTTTGTAAGAGATATGTGTGTTGTGTGGTGTTGTTTTATCATGAGAGAAAGATGTCATGAATGTGTTGCTTGTGTAGGAGACTGATTGTGAACACATTAAGTGTTATGATCCTCATGTGTGGATTTCACTAATTCCTCAAGGTTTTGGTGTAAAGGTTCATTATATTTGGTATCAGAGTGACCACATGTGTTCGAATACCACTCACTTGGTTATGTCATGTAGATGGGGCCCATGGGGTTCCTAAATGTTGTTGAAGCGAGACTCATACGTATGGTAGTGCGGGCGCAAACCCATCCTAAATCAGGCTCTACGGAAGCGTGGTGGGATGTTATGATCCTCATGTGGAAATTTCACTAACGCCTCAAGGTTTTAGTGTAACAACTCATTATATTAAGTGTATAAAGTATGGTGAATATGTCATACTTGTAGTAGGTTGTATTGCATGTGAAAATTTCAAGTATGTAGTGTGTTGTGGATGTGTATATTGTATAAGAGGTTTGTGTTGATTGTACACAATAGAGATGTGTCATATGATGTAAGAGATGCATGTTGTGAGATTTTTAGGAGAGATATGTCATGAAATCACTAAGTATGAAGTATTTTATGAATGTGTCATGTGTGGTATATGTTGTGTTGAAGATGCGAGGAGAGTATGTGTTTTTTGTTGTTGTGTTCATTGTGTATTAATGAATAAGGACAAGAAATATGTATTGTTTGCATGTTAAGTATGTAAAAGGCATCATATGTGCATTAATGGTGTTGAATATGTGTGTGAAATAAGATGATGTGTAATGTGGTAAGTAGTGTGAGGTGTAAGGTTTGTGTATTTAGTATGCCCTCAACAGTCAAGTGTAAACCGTAGCATAAGAGTGTGTCATCGGGAAATGACAATATACGTGAATCAAAATGTGTATGATGAATGTGTTATTTGATGAATGATGTGTGGTGACAGATGCTGAAATATTGTATTGTATGTGTAAATAGATTGTGATAAATGTATAGATGTATGAATGAGTATGTAGTAGATATATATAGTGGGGAAATAAAATGGGTTCTTATTGGAAGATATCCCTAAAGAGTCATGTAATAACTGCAAGAACATGAGTATGTCATCATAAAATGACAATATTCGCACATATCAAAATTTGTATGTGAGATTCTATGTGGTGCATGACAAGAAAATAAGAAGCTTGATGATGCTAGAGAGGGGAGAAACAGGTGTTATTCCCCCCAAGTGTGTGATGAGAAAATAGATCAAGTAACTTCATCTAGGAAGTCGTCCTTTTCATGATCAAAACTCAAAGGTAAAACATTAGATACATGATAATCAATAGTGTCGGGTTGATCTTGTAGGGAGCCATTACGGCGAATGTTATACATGCCCATTACATATTCTTTGTCAATGAAAGGGGTAGTGGACAACCATGTGCATAACAGCGTGTAAGATTTTGCGAATAGCCAAGGAAGGAATCTTTGCAAATTAAAACATGGCTGAAAGGCATAGGAAATGAAATGATGATCAAGATCTAAGTTGCCGCCAATATATTCAAGCCAATAATGTCCAAGTTTAAGGTGAGAAGCACGAGGAGCTCGTACAAGAAACAAAATGAGATGAAATACGTGAAGCCCATAAATATTAGTGATGCAGATGAAACCATGATAAAGATGAGGAGCATAGGGTGGATGAAATATGTTGTCAACAACAAAGCCTAGCCAAACAAATCCATCATGTGTGCATATAGTGTCATCACAAGTAAGATCAAATGGAATATGCTCCCAATAAGAATCATTCATGAAAAGTGTACATGTAAAGGGATGACATACTAATGATGGATGCGTGATAGTGTAGTAGGTGGAACGACATTTCATGTGTGGATGGGCCCCTGATAAAGTACCATAACATTTGTAGTAGCAGGAGGGGGTGATGACGTGGATAGAACAATATACAACATGCAAATATTATCCTCTAAGTTAGGCAGAGGATCCATATGTTGTTGTTCATATGTAGTAACACATTGTTGAGTAGGGGTAGTAGTGGTGGGATTTTGTTTACAATATTTGAATGGCTCATGATCAATAGGAATGGTGTATTCAATACCCTCATGTAATAATTCGACACATCGATGTATTTTGGAAGGTATAACTTGCATGACATGAAGTCGAGGTCTACCTAGCAAGCAACTATACGAAACTGGAAAATCCATGACAGAGAAAATTTACCGAACAATAATGGGTAAAGTAATATGGTTGATGCATGGATGAATGGAACCATCATATGTGTGAAGAGAAATAGATGAAGGACTGACATTAGTAGTTGAGAGACTTAAATCCTTAAGGAAGTTTAGAGTGTACAAATTAAGTTTAGATCCATAGCAGGAGGGGGCGATGACGTGGATGGAACAATATACAACATGCAAATAGTATCCTCTAAGATAGGCAGAGGATCCATAGGTTGTTATTCATATGTAGTAACACATTGTTGAGTAGGGGTAGTAGTGGTGGGATTTTGTTTACAATATTTGAATGGCTCATGATCAATAGGAATGGTGTATTCAATACCCTCATGTAATAATTTGACACATTGATGTATTTTGGAAGGTACAACTTGCATGGCATGAAGCCATGGTCTACCTAGTAAGCAACTATACGAAACTGGAAACTTTGTGACAAAGAAAATTGTATTAAGGGTTTTTTACCCAACAATAATTTGTAAAGTAATATGGTTGATGCATGGACGAATGGAACCATCATATGCATGAAGAGAAATAGATGAAGGACTGACATTAGCAGTTGAGAGACCTAAATCCTTAAGGAAGTTTAGAATGCACAAATTAAGTTTAGATCCATTATCGACTAAAACTCGTTTGACACTAATATTATTGATGCACATCATGATGTATAAAGGAGGATCATTATCGAAGGCAGCAAGATCAGCAAAAGGGTTAGCTCAAAAATCAATGTGTTGAGAAAATGAATTTGCAAATATTTTGTAGACTAAGCCTAGATGAATGTCAGAAGGAACGCAAGTAGTAGTCAAGAGAGTGATGATCTTAGCCCTTAGCTCAGGATGGAGAAGTAAGAAATCGTGAATAGAAATATTCATGATGAGAGGATCTGAGAAATATGTAGGAAGTGACAAAAGAAAGATCCTAAGTGTGTTCAAGGAGGTCGGGTTCACCAAAATGATTAAGCTAAATATGGAAATATATGTCTAATCTGATGTTATTGTAGCAGTAAGTAAATGCAAAAAATTAAGTACATAAATTAACCTAAGCAAATAAAGCAATAAAATGTAGAAACCTAGTTGCAAAGAGGGTGAGAAAAGCCTTAGTCAGTTCGTTGTGAAATCTGGACTGTGCCAAAGTATTGACTGGATGAATAGAGAGGTAGAAGTGTCATACAAAGCCTCAAAAAAGTGTGCAAGCTAATGATCTACCTAGACTAGGGTGCCTAGAGAGGGATAGGAACACCTGTGGGCACCCTAGACCTACCTATGTCTGTGGAAATAATCAAAAACCTCCTATGGTAGTGGTCACGAGGTATTCTTTGTTGTTCATATTTGGTTGTTATGAGGTTGCACAATGATCACCGAGGTCAGTGGAAGCCTCTAATGAAACAATAGCCTGTAAAAACCTCAAATACACATCAAATCCTAAAAAATAAAGATGCAAAATGAGGGGTCATACTGTCCTCAATTGTCACAATGGTGAACTTACGATTGAGCGATGCACTACATCTCAGACCCAATGTAGTTCTGGGTGTGTGTGGAATTGTGTCCTAAGTGGATCTTGTACGTTTCACACTTGATAGCAAGTAAAGTAAACTAGATGTCAAAAATGTAATAGGTGGATGGATGGAATAGAATGAACTTCCCTCATATGAATTGTATACAGAATAACCAGCCCTTGTGTTCCTTATATGGTGTTAGATGGATGCAATTGAGCTCTTAGATGTTTGATAGATGCAACCTTATATGGTGATAGCTAATATTTAGTGTTTTGTCCTTTATTATGATTGCATAACTTTATATTTATATGATTCCCTTGCTTGAATTTCGTAATTAACCCTGAAAAGGCCGACTACCAAAAAGATAAGATGCTCAAATGGCTAGAAAGGACCCGAAAAGTGTCAACAAAGTATATTGAGGTTAGGGGCGCCTAAAGGGGACTAGGGCACCTAGTGCTTGAGACCTAGATGGGTGTTGGTGTCCATGATGATAAACATCAAAGTATAAAGAGGAAGACTGAGCAAGTAGGGTGTAAGACCTATTGGTATCCAAATTTGTTCTCCTTTTCAGTCTGAGTAGCACCATAGATATGGCATGGAGCTTAAAGACATATTAGACCATGTTTTTTGTCATTGGTAGCTGGGGATATGGTCTAGCTGGCACTCAAGTTTGTGGAGAAATGGGTAGCACTCCAATAGGATTGATCTTTTCCTAGCTGTTTTAGGTTGTGCCTTACAACCAAGGTAAGAGGACCTATTTTGTAACCTTGTAATGGTGAAGGAGATGAAGATGTCCTTCTCTTTGCTTGATATTCTGTGATGGAGGCCTTGATGAAAACATGATCAACACCCCAGATCTGAACTCTCACAAGTTGACACTTCTCAAAACATGGGTATGTTCTCAAAACAAGGCAAAGGTTACTAGAGACATTGGAAATCCTGATCTGTTGTGGATACTTTTGCAAATATATTTTGATCTTCTGTGGGTATACACATACAAATTAGGGATAGTACATGACAAGATCTCTGTTGTTTAGGTTATTTTTGGTGGGGGGTTGAGAAGACAAACTGGGATAGATCATATCTTTGACAATATGTACAACACTTGAACAGTTATCAGATGAAGTGCCTAAAATAATCAGGATATTCTTTCAACTAGAAGAGGCACAAATGGAAGCCCAGGTTGCACTCTTCATACAATCTTTGAGAACTCACCACAAAATCTTGAAGTAAAGAACTCAATTAAACAAAAAAACCCATGATCAAATGACGCCTAAGGTACCCCCAAAGGCTTACAAGAAATCTCTACAATCAAGGAAGGTAAAGTGATTTTAAATTTGTCTATCTCCTTTTTAGATGAAGGCTCTTCTGAGTATGAGATTGCAAATGCCACTAAACTATCAACTAGAAATGGAGATCCTATGTGATTCCTAAAGATTTTCAATGCAAGGCCAATTAAATTTATTTGCAAGCATTTAAAATTGATAACAGACATCATATTGCCCAAAGAAAAACACATATTTAATTCAAAACTTGTTAGATTCGACAGTAGGGGAGAGTTACATGAAAAATCTTAGAGTTTTTTCGTGGCTATACACTTGTAACCAACCCACATACATGAATTTTCCAACACATAAGACATTAACCTTGTTCTTTGGTAGATTTTCACAGAAAATGAGCTTTTTCTCATAATTTACTCGTGATTTTCAACTCCTGACCATTTACAATTTCTCCAAAATGCATAATATTCCTCATGCCACATTGGATTCTTCCTTCCCAAGTAAATAATATGCTATGGGATCAAACTTGTTACAAAAAACCTCATGATTTAATGACAGTGACACCAAACGGAAAAAAACCTTGCAGGTTACCAGGTATGCAAAAAAATTAAATCATTACACAAATTCGGGTCATTATCTACCCCAGGGGCACATTTTTATCATTCAGGCATGCAATCATCTTTCATTCATCATTTTTACCTTTTCCCCTTTTCAATTTTACCTCTGCAACTTTTGACTTTGTCATTTCACGTTTATTCTCGGGCCTGAGCCAAAATTACATCAAAAACACCATATATCAAAGAATTAGGTCATGAAAATGATGCCATTGTTCTCAGAAGGCCAAGGTGACACAAAATCACATAAGATTTGATGAAATTTGATGCAAAAACGTGATTTCCAAGCTTCTTAGAGCTCCCATGGTGGCCCAAACAAACAAATGCACAGTAACCGTCAATCTCATCCACCTTTTAAAATCAGCCCTCCATGTGGAAAATGCCATTTAAAAAATAAGCTCAATATTACCCTTTTAAACTTTGGATAAGGTAGGACACATGTCAAAACATGACTGGATCGGGCCCATGCTTCCAAAAATGCTTTTATGACCTTTTTAAAGTTTTGGAAAATTTTGTAAAATTTCCCCACTTCTCCCCTAGACCTGCCACGTGTCCATATGTGGGCCCCATTGACAACCACAGACCGATTCTAACAATTTTACCACCTTTTGGAAAAAATATTTTTTTCCCAAAATCCCCCACACTTTTGTCTTCCCGATGCCACGTGGCGATATTTGATTCGCTGCGGGGCTAAGTCTCCCTTTTATACTTTTAACCTATTTTGCCAAAAATGTAAAAGTGCCAAAGTTCCCCCGAAGTCTGAACCTCTGCCTCTTCATTTTGATAAAAAATTCACACAAGGCATTTGACTTCTGAATTTTTGGACACATTTCTCCACCTGATTGGAGTGGGGCTATAATCCATTTTTCACTTTTAGAAAACAAAGCAAAACATTATCAAGTTTTCCTTCAACCCCTTCCTTCATTTTTGCAAATTTTGGACACGTGTCCTCTTTTGATTGGTTCCAGAACTTCAGCCCAATTTTTCACTTTTACCACTTGAAGTTAAAAACTTCAAAGTCATCACGAAACCTGCTGCCCCATCCTAACCTTTCCTGGACACGTGTCCACCTGTGATTGGCCACGGAGTTTCAGGCCGAATTTCCACCTTAACACTTTGAGCCATAAAACATCAACATTCTCCAAGTCCCCCCGCCATCCACATGCCCTCCGTGCCACATGTCCTCTCCCTATTCAATGCGAGCCTTTGAGCCAAAAATTGATTTTGAAAATTTTGCAAAACGAAACCAAAAATTCCTAAGGAAATCCCGCCACCCGCCAATCCCCTAGCCAATCAAAATGTGCCAAATAGGCACCTCATTGCAGAAAGCGGAGCCACGCATCAAAATTTTTCCTTTGCCAAAATTTCAAAAAATGGTAAGTTAAAAATATTTCCCAACATCCCTCGGCCAATAGGAACCCGCCACATTGCCATAACCCGTATGACCATCAAATCATGAAAAAATTAAAGGATGCCCTAGAATTTGAAATTTTCAACAAGGATGGCCGATTTCTTGATTTTAAACCAATTGAAGCATGATTTGACATTATTTTTACCTTAAGGTTGGGAAATTAACCCATACAATTTAGGTTTGATCAATTCGATTTTTTGCATGATTTGGCAAAGGGAAAACAACACAGCCTGAAAATTGGAAAAACCTAGGGCACAAATAAGAGCATACACAAATTTCTCTTTTAAACCAAGGCAGAACAACAAGCTTATGTGCAATTTTGAAACATTCAACTAGGGGGGAGAAAGTGCAGATCACCAATTTGAGAAATAAAACGTTTCTGAGCAAAATCAGACATGAAAAATTAGGGCACACAAAGCAAGCTCAGAAATGGCACTAACAAGACCAAAAGTGGCAACAGAAAGCAAGGAAAGGTGGACAAAGACATGGGTTGATAAGTACTTTTATTACTTAGGAATCATATGAATAGTAGAATGTAATCAAGACTAGATAATTACCCAAAGTGCGTGATTTTGTGTCTGCAATCTTATAGTGTAATCAGCTAGCTACACTACTTATCCAAGTTATTAAGCGGTCAATGCAAGCTTAAATTCATGACCACACATAAGTCAATGAAACTTGTCTCTGCCACTGCACAACCATCTCTACACAGTTATCTGGATCTCAATTTCATTGTTTAACAAGTTTAATTTTTTATTTCAAAGAAGTGGGATCTAGGACTCACCACTAAATTTGAGGGTGCATTATCAATCCCATCTTAGGATCCCCATGGGAAAGATAGTAACCACTTAATGAAATTCATCATTAAATACTCACTACCCTTCCCATAGCTATCTTAAAATGGTATAGATAGGGTTCAATTGTATGGAAAGGTGAGTCATAGAACCCACACCTCATTCACACAATTGTTGTCTTTTGAGTTAATACTAGGTATGTCATATCATTATGATGTTAAGATACATGATCCATTATCTGATAGATGTCTATAGTAACTTCTCTCGTTACTAACTTTAAGAAGTATCTCTTTTCATGGTATCACAACACAACATTTGTTGCTAAGGATAGGTTTAGTTAATCATGTCTCAATTTATAATGATCCAATCTCATCCTAATTGTATTGTATTATTATCATATCTTTATTATCTAATGTGTAGGTTTCTCTAAAACTCAAGTAATGTAATCCAAAGAATAATGAGACAACTTAAGCTTGTCATATAACATGATTATATTTATTCACGTTACGCATATAGTTATCCCAATTAATAATTAATGAAAAATTACATACACTAATGTGTTTTCAATATGTAGTTATTAATGTACTTTATGTTACCAAAGTACGACAATAATTATAATAACATTTTTGTATTGTTGTACTATTCACATTTATGAATTAATTAATCATTCATAATGAAACTATAATTTTGAGACAAATATTATTATCTCATAAATGTATATTATTGTTAATAACAACTTATTAATCATTCTTCATTTCATTAAAGTATGATAATGGTATAAATGTTAATCTCCTTGTAATAACTTCCATTCTGCCGACGTTTTGGCTAATGTAGGGGTTGTTAAGTGATCATTCAAACCTTACCACTTGGAATGATCGAGCACCCCTTCCACCCAACGTTCATAATTGCCTTATCAATGATCAGCTTCGCGTTCCTAGTATTGATGAGACTACCGTGTGAAGCCCTTGAGCTGGCAGGTTCTAAGTGGGTCAATCAAAAGTATTTACCTCTTGCGCTGCATTGGAATAGTATTCACAGTACTGTTATCAGCTGGCACGCTTTCTGGGTGTCTAAAAACATTGCCTGTGCGCTGTTCGGTGGCAGCAAGGTCGCAGCAGCTAAGTGGAGTCTTGGGGGAAATATCAAGCTTTCGCAGTCCCTGAGCATAACAATGGGTGGTGCCCCGAAGCAAACTGAGCCCACCTGTGATCCCCGCTGGAAACAGGATGAGGTTCTTTGGAACCTGCTGAAAATTGGGGGGGTTAGCAACTTTATTGAGCGCATCAGTGGTTATGATACGCGCATTTCTGCTAAATTCGCGCGCCTGTGAAGGACGGCTCCATCACCTTCAGAGGGGTTAGCTATGCTGTGAATGAAGAGCTGATTGCGTTAGTTACTGGTCTTGATATGGATGGAGTTAAATTTTCGAGTAAGAGGATAGACAGGAAGGTGGAGGAAGCTAAGTTTTTCGAAGAGGGGGATGACTTAATCTTCACCACTGGCGGTATCCTCGTCTCATCCATCCCTCCTCCTTTCGACGAAATTGCCCGCATGATGGTGCACTACATCACGTTGGAAGGCAGGTTTATCACTGTTTCCTATTCGCCATTTAATTTTTCTGAATCATTTTCGCAGAGGCTTCAAGGTTTGTTTCCCACACTTCATCCTAAAATCTTTAGAAGCTTCTATCATTGCTGTTAAGCATTCTGTGGGCTCTCTTCCCTCCACCAGGGGGTTATCCTCCTCCTTCATCAGCATTTCCTCCTACACTCCCCCCATCATTCTATTTCTAACCCCTGTCGCTGGCTCTGTTCCTTCTGGCACCCCTCCCGCTGTCCAGCCCCCTGCCCACTCCTCCATGCCGTTTCCCTCTTCTCATCAATATTGCCTTCCCCTCCATGTCGTCGCCCTCCCCTCCCTGACCCTTCCAGTGTTCCAGCTCCCTCCCCTGCCATTGTTCCTTCCCCTGCCCCTGCTTCTTCCTCCGTTGTACCTTCCCCTGCCCCTGTTCCCCCCCCCGCTTTTGTGCCCCCCCCTGCGTCCCCTGGGTCCCTATTCCCTCGAGGCGCATCCTGCGCAGTATGAAAAGGGCTGAACTTCAGGTGGCTCAAGACCTCCTCACCATGCACCATGAGTCTCCTGCCTTGGACTCTTCTCCTCCTGATGCCCCTGTTCACTCCCCTGTGACAGCTAGCTCCACTGGTCCCTCCCTGGATGATCTCTCCAGGATGTTGCCGCGCTTAAGACTCTCACTGCAAATTTTCCAAGTCGACCGGCAAGCGCAAAGTGCGGGATCAGGAAGATCCTTACAGGCCAACCAGGTGGAAGAGATTTACAAGAAACTCTTCTCCTTGGATAGCAGACTTCAGGCCTCTCATCTCAGGCACAGCACGGCAATGAGGGCGATTACTCACCTGTTCACGAAACACAAATCAAAAATATATGCATATCTGAGCAACCTCCCTCCAACTGGCTGAGAGAGAATGGTATTAAAAAAGACATGGTCAGTTCAATGAGGCTGGCATGAATTATCTACTGCGCATAATCATATCAGCTCTTGGCCTCATCTCGGCCTTTCTCGCTTTGAAGGCGGCTGTGGAGAAAACCATAACCAATTGACTTTTTCTGTTTAGTTGCTGCTCCCTTCGCTGTTTCGTTGCTGTTTCCTGGCTGTTCCTTTGCTGGTTTTTTTCCGTTTCTGTGCTCTTTTTGTTTTTGGCAGTTATGGGCTGGGCCCATTTGGTGTTCATCTTTTCTATGGCTGGTTTTTGGCTCCTTTTGTGCTGACTACTTTCCATCTGGCTTTTTGAAGCCTTTTTGTTCGAGGGTATAGGCCCCTCTCAAAAAACTATTTACCATTAATAAAAAAAAACTTCCATTTCATAATTAAAGTTGAAGAATGTCATAAACATACAATCGTAATAATGTATCAAAAAAATGTACATAATACTTAAAATTCAATAATTTTAAAAACATACACTGTTGTAAAAACAACGAGAAAAACATCATTACAACTCACAAAATGTGATATAATCATTAGTTTATTTATTCTACTTTATAAGGATGAATCCTTGTTTTTATCAAATGATATCATACTAAATTTCGGAATATTACAAATAGGCAAATGCCTTGAATAATCTGCGAAATAAATTTTTTTGCTTTACAATGAATTACAATAATTTGAAACGGATTTTCAAATAGTAATGCATGATTAAGACATGTGTACAAAATCTAATAATCACTTTGATTTCTTACTTTGTATTATCATAATCATGTTATTCTATTTTGAAATAAATGACTAAGATATGGTTATCCTTTTGGAGAAAACATAAACTTCGTAATACCTTTATTAAGTATACATACCAATAATCTAATAAAAAATATTGTCGTAAAAAATTACTAAATTAAATCGATGACATGTGTATTATTTTAACCATAAGTCAAAAATTAGTATCTTGGATTGAGACTTTAACTTAGAACATAATCTAAAACCAAATAATATAAGTTGCACGAGTTCTTAGTAATGCTCAATAACCCGTTTCAGTTCCTCTAACATCCTTTCTTGTGATATTTAATCATTTACATTGATAAATAAATCAACTCAAAGACACCCAAATGAAAGTGTAATGGTTTCTTTCAAAAGGAATTTTTGAAAATCTATGAATGTTATTACAATCAATATGACGGAGATGGGGCAGCATCTCCATGTCAATATTTTACTCTTGACATACCTACTAATTGTCTTTTGCTAAAAACAAAGCAAGGTAATTAATCCACAGATCTCAAAATAGAAGTAATTATATCATGCTACTGGATTCTTCTTTAACACGTGAGTCCAACAAAGTCATTACATACTTCAAATATCTAAAAAAAACTATTTCAGCTTTACTTGAATCTGAAAACATTCAAGTTGAAATTCTTTAACGTGAAATCACTCACTACGATCATCCAAATTCTTTTAACATGTATAGGAACAAATATGTATATTAAACTATATCAAACTTTTCCCACTTAGCAATGTAGATCGAACTTCTAAAAATAACCGATTAAATAATATTGAAAAACTCATCTCTATGAGAGATTTAATGCTTTAAAAAATCCTTTTTTAATAGAAACAAGCTCGAATAAGTAAGAGAAAACGGTCCCAAAAATCTAAACAATACCATTGCTAATAATTAGTCAAAACGTATGCTTATCACAGAAAAATTTTGCAATACGTTCCTAATAACCAAGAACTCAAAAACAAGCCCAAGATCAAAAATATTTTGGGAAGAGGAAAATGAGTTTGCATACAAATTGTTAACTATTTGAACACCATGAACCGATTCACATTCCTTATCTGGGTCGAATATGTTTACCCAATAAACTAGAATAAATAGTAGCTTCATAAACTAAAACTTAGATTCAACTTATAACCCAAAAATCCCTTAATTTTGCAACTTATTTCAACAACCAACAAATCAAACAAAATTTCTTCATGAGTTGACTATCTATAAGCTCTATACGAGTTGTATGAAGAATAGATCCATGCATAGGTAAACATTTTAAAAGAAACTCGTAAAACCATCCAAAACCCACAATATTTTTCAACCCAAAGATGTCATTTTTAACGGTAGCAGAGTTAAATGCAAATATTAAGGAGGTTTAAAACAACCCACATAACCCAAAAATTATTTTAACAAGAAAACAACATTCTCCATTCTTTTACAATGCCCAATTTGCTACTATTTTTCCTCATCGTTATCCCATCAATATTTTGATTAAAAACTTGTAAATTTGTTCCAGATTTTAATTAAAAAGTAAACAACATTTTAAATCATTTATTGCAAGATATAACAACAAAATTAAGATTTGAGAAATCATTCCTAAAAAAGTCTAAATCTTTCTTAGTTTCCTCTTTGAAAATCAGAAAACTAAATGCACTTGAATAACAAAGAAATTTCCAACTTTTTCCAAAGTACATGCGCTCAATAACCAGTACAACTTGTTATTTTAATAGTAACAAAAATTTTGCATGTAACTGCCAACAATATCCTCCATTTTCTTAGACAAACAAAGCAAAAATAACCTCTACACAAAAATGTGAATGGGGGTTTGTATGGTTCTAGCTTGACATACAAGATTCTTCCATTTCCCAAAAACTATGCAGCCATTTAATACTCATTAATTGTTGTCAATTATTTTCCCTCCAAACTCCTACATGCCAAGCAATGTGTATTTCCATCCACGTGCAAGCTTTGGTTGCTAACAAAATTTTAATTAAATAATCATTTCTAAATTTAAAATTATCCAATTCCCATGCAAAGTCACAAATCATAAATAATAAAACAATAACATTATAACTTTTAAATCTCTCGTGGTCAAGACCACTTAACTTATTAAAAAAAACACATTTTTCAATATGGTTTATAGCCATCACAATATCATTTAAACTTTCCTTATGGTCTAAGAACATCACCGAACCAAATATTTGCTTGTTGGTATATGACCAAATTAAAAACTTGTTACTTACCAAAGATAAGCAAAGTAGTCTATGACCAACTATAATGCCAAGAAGAAGATTTAAAACTTTACAACATTTAAACATCACATTATTATTACATTGCAAAATGGTTCGCGATCAATCAACAAAATGTTAGAAATAAATTATTTTTTCGCATCACAGTCCAAGATGATAATACACACTTATTTACCTCAATCCTTTAAAATATTTCCCAGTAATGCAAACAGTCCAGATTTGTTAACGAATAATGAAATAATTAATTCTGAAAAACAATGGTGGTGTCCAGCCACCCAACTAGATACATCAAGGTCATCCAATTACGATCATCAAACAAGCCAATAAATGTTAGATTATGAGTACTAATTTAGTGTCAAGTATACACCTATATGTTTATCAGAGTTTATTGCTTCCTGTCCAGATGAATGTACAAGAAATCAACAAACAAAAAACAACATCGAGTATACAAGGGCTTAGTACCTTGTAGATGGCAATGGATAATACGGTTGCAAAGTTGATGTTGAACTCCTCGATGTGATCCAAGTAAACCTACATCTCACATACACTAGAGAAATATTGATTAGATATTTTATGCGGGGGTTTCCTGACACATCAAATCCATGAAGCGTTAACTCCCTCGGTGGCTGTCAACCCCCGTGTGATAAGAATAATGACAAAATAGAATCCATGCAGATAACATGCAAATTGATTTTAAAAAAAAGAACCTGAAAGATGTCAGTATGCAGATGGTGCTATTGATTATATGCGTGCAACATGAATCTCACTACATGAACCAAATCACGAGCAGAGTATCGTGGAAATTCCACATGCTATCACAAAGACAGAATAATAATGATATTATGATAAATGGCTAAAATTCCTCAGAATTCACCCAAATTTCCTAATTTTTTCTTCCTTCCAAATATGGGGAAAACCCCATATTTATAGTTTAATGGTGAGGTTAGACTACAGGTTAAAAGATACTCAGGGTGAGTAAAGTAACCCTAATTTAAAAAGTGATGTGATTCAATGGGGCTCACAATTTGACTTAAAGTAAAGAAAAAGATAAGGATGTGATAAGAGGTGGGGATATTAGGTGAAATAAAGTATTCTCTTTTTGAATTTTAAGAGTGGGATGTCGTATGGGTGCATTAGTGCCCATGTTTTGCATTATTTTTGAGATGTGACAATATTTGGATTATTACATGGGTATGTAGAACCCATTAATTAATTAAAATATAGATGGATGGGATTTAGAACAAAAGAAAAGTGGGAGAAGATGTCAATGCGGGATGACAGAGAGGGGTTACACCCAAAAATAAGTGTCTACATTTGCCCCTTTTTGTTGAGTGGTTTGCGATAGTAAGCCACAAGACAAAAACAGAAAGGGTTAGATGAAATATGTGCCTGAAGATGGATGAAGACATGACCAAAGGCTAGATGCCCCAAGCAAAAAAATATCACAATACCAATGAACAAAAACAATGGCAATGACTCCAATATCACATCGGTAGAGGACAATTGGGGTCTCAACAGAGACAGACAACAATGTTATACAAACCAGTGAGTGGGTGAAGACCATTGCAGTATGGATGTAAACCAAGATTACCAATGGGTCATAGGGAAAACATCAAAATATGTGTAACTGAATGCAAAAAATGTGTGCAATCCTTTGTCTGCAAGGAATTGTGTGAAAAATCATGCGTCCAAAAATGGACGAGAATGAAGATAATGATGCCCCAGCTCAGGGCACAAGGACAAAAAATTGAGTTATATGCACCAACAAGTACGAGGATGAAAATATTCCCCACAATAGGGCACGAAGATGACATAACGAGAAATGGATATGTAAATAAAAATGCCCCAGGGGGGATAATCATAAATTTGCACATGATGAGCAAGATAGGATGAAAAAAGGTGAGATAAAATGCCCTAAAGGTGTGATAAATATGATTGGTAAGTCATGTTTCATAGGAAAGATGCATAAGTGTTATCAAACTAGAAGATGAAAAAAAGAAAAAGCAATCCTACTTATTCAGTAAGTAGGATAAGAAGACAAGATAATTTTGTGAAAAAGTAAAGCAAATATTCATGGAAGAGTACAAGATCAGATAGGTGTTGGTCATCATGGTATCCTCCAAGACAAAAATGTCCCAGGAAGATGGGATGAAATATTTGGATGATAAATGATAGAGATAAGAAAAAGTAGACATGGTTGGGGTAGAAAGCGAACATGGTGGAGGAGAAGGAATCAAATAGTAGAGAAGTATGATAAGAGAGGTGAGAAGATAGATGAAAGCAAAAAGAGAGAGAGAATGACCAGTTAATAAGAGGGTAGTGGGAAAAGATAAGGGGGAAACAAATAGGTAAGGTATGAGGGACCTGGAGAAAAAGAAAACAGAGAAAGTGATTAGGACAAGAAAGGAGAGGAGTAAATCTAAACAAGAAGAAGATGAGATGAGAAGGGAAAAGAGTTTAGAAGGGAACGTGAATGTATGAATATATATCACAGTAAAGAAGTAGTAAAAGATAATAAAGAGGAGAAATGGTGGAAGAAAGAAATAATGAAGGAAAAATAATAAGACAAGAAAATGATAGAAGAAGGAATGAAAGGGAAATGGAGATCAAAAACAACGGGAGAGAGAGAATGGATCATGAAAGAGATGACTGAGACTGAGAAAGAGAAGAGTTGAATAATATTGAGAGAAGGATGATTGGAGAGATGAATATGCATAGTACGATGGAGAGATGAAGTAGATGAAGAATATGAATAATTTAAAGAAGATGGGAGAGGAAGTAGAATAGAAAATAGAAGGAAAGGAACAAGGAGGAGCTAGGATATTGCAGAGGAGATGAAAGAAAGGAAAAGAAATGATGTATAGATATGGAATAAGATAGGGGTAGTAGAGAAATAAGTTCAGTAATGGGGAAGATGGAAATATGAGGGAAAGAAGAGATGATAGAGCTGAAACATAGGAAGGGAATTGAATCCCCTTGTTAGGGGTAAGACCCAAGTAAAGAATATGAAACAGAACACATGGAAATGTATGTGGATGGCGAGATGATTAAAAATATGCGACAATGCTGGTGAGTCAGGTTATCAATGGAGAAGTAGGATGAAAGTGTGATGAGAAGAGGAGATGAAGATGATACAAATGAAATGAAAGAAAACTAGGGGTAGAAATGAGGAGAGGATAACAGAGAAAATGATGCAAAGGCAGTATGTGATGAAGATAGTAGAGATATTGAAAAAGGCGAAGGGAATATGGAAAGGCAATACCAGTGGAGGGATGTTAGGATAAATCCTTCTGATAATGACCAAAAGGTACAAAAGGAAAAAGGAAGGAAGAGAAAATGGAGGAGGTAAAAAGGAGTGAACCGCTATGAGTAGAATGGGGATAAATGAATTTTAGGAGAAGTCCACCAATAATTCTTAACACGTAAGAATGGAAGATGGTGATGACATAATGTTAGATGAATAAATTATAATGATTAGTAAATATGGTGAAAGATATAGGGAAGTATTCTAGAAAATGGACTGGAAAGAGTAAAGAAAGAAGGGATAATGAATGGTATGAAGAGGATGATGAGGAGAGAATGTAATGGATGAGGATGTGAATGAAGATGAAGAAACCAAGAATATTAATAAATGGTATGAAGTGGTTAAGTTAGATTTTTGAATGAGGGATGATGGAGATGATATTTGAGGAAATTTGAGATACTTTGTGTGAGGAAAAAAAGAGAAGGAAAGAGGATGTGTTTATGGGGAATGAAGAGAAAATACGAATGGTGGGATTATGAAGTAAATGGTGAAAGGCAAGATAGACAGGTCATTCTTAAGAGAGATACTCTTAAGTAATATCACCATGCCATAGGAATGATTAAGTAGGATCGCAAAACCAAAGAAGAAGAAGAATGATGAAAATACTGAGCGGTGTATACCAAAACAGAATAGGAAATGGAAGGAGGTGATAACAAGGAAACAAAGTAGTGTGACATGAGTGGATGGAGGAATGTATGCCAGTGTAAGATGGAGAGTGTAAGGGGAATTCTTAATTAGGATGCCTATGTTGTGTGAGTGATGATGTCAGAGTGTTAAGAAGAAGTTATGGAGTAGGAAGATGTTTCTAGTGTTTAATAGAATAGAAAGCAATGAAGGAGTCTCTACAAGTGGCAGGATCTTAAGAAAGAGATGCAATGTGATTAAGAAGCTTGCATGGAATGGGTGGTTAAGTAGGATCATCAAGCCGAAAGAAGAATGAAAGGGAAATAGAATGATAAAATATATGGTCCAGTAAAAGAATATTAAGAGAAAAACACAAAAATAATGGCCCGGGTGTAGGACATGTGAAGTATAAAACAAACAACATAGAAGGATGAAGTGGGTGAGAAGAGTAGTGGAGAATGAGATGAGGTGAATTTTAGGAGAAATTTGGGTTAATAAAGGGGACTAGGAGGAAGGAATGGTCAACAGACATGATCACGAATGAGACCTCTGTCTAGAATGACAGGTATACCTCGAGTAGGGTTTTTGTGCTGCATGGGGAGTTACGCAAATGTGCCAAGCTAAGGATGAAAGGTCTGTGATGATGAATAAGATGATGTCAGCGCTAGATAACAAACAAAAACAAGAGTGATGGGAAAGAAAATTGGTGGATGATTGTAGAGAAGAGAAGGATGATGCGAGAGAATGGATGGAGAAAGATAACATTGGTCATGGTGGGGGATGAGAAGCTGCCAAATAATGAATGCAACTTGAGAGATAATCTCAATTAGAATTCACAAACTACAACAGAGATCAAGTATAATTCCCAAACTAAATAGTGTATTGAAGAGAGTGTGTAGAAACAGTAACAGGTTTCATAGATTTATGGATGATATTAATAGGGGACATCCTTAAGAGTAAAAATATAGATGTAGATTTAATGATATGAAATTTGATTTTTAAAAATAATTGTAATAAAAGATTATTTTGATGGGATAGGTGTCACATAACCATAGTAAGGGCCATGTAAGAAAGGTATTCTTTTAATCAGATAAGAAGTAAACAAGAAAAGGTACTACTCACAGCATTGCAATTATAGCCGACAGCAGGTGTATGTACATAACTAATGAGATTTGATTATACCAAAATACCAAGAGGAAGATATGGATGAAAGATTCTCATAATATTAATATCGACATGACAAGGGATTTGAGATGTAACTTGTATACAAGAAAAATGTTCTCTAAAGGTGGTGTTCCTTAAGTCTATACCCCAGCTCTGGGAAAGGGAAAGAACAATAATAGAAGAAAGCTTATCAATGCAAGAAGCTTTCTGAATGCCATAACAAAAGAGTAGCCATCCTTCAATGGTATGGTCTACTATATAAATAACATAGATGGTGAGAATGATAGCCATCCTTCGAGGGATCGGTCTATTTATTTTTATTTTTTATTTTTTTTCTTTTTTTTTCTTTGATTTTGATTTTAATTTGCATGTTTTTATTTTTATTCTACATTTCTTGTTTTATATGCATAGTTGTCCTTCGAGGGTGTTTCACACAGAATTTTGTTTCCAAATAGAGTTGCTTTTATCCTTTCATTCTCTTGAGAAACAGATAAGGGTTAGGGCTAGGAGGAATACCTGTTGAATGTTGGGAAGGTGTGCGTGTACCGTAGACAGATTAGATTGATTATGAAGAACTCCTTTTTGTCTAGGAAGGACTACCTGTAAATAAGAACGCAAGACCACTAGATCTTAGTTAGACAACAAGTGAGGGAACTGCCTTAGGCCCAGGAAATATTAGACTTCCTTTCGAAGGTGGTCAGTTCCCCATTTAATATGAATTAAAGCAAAATAATAACAAAGAACTACAAGATAATACTTACTAGTTCCTGATGAAGATACAGGTCCAAGGAATGTGGTGGCGACAGTGAGGCTTAGTTGGGATGATCTGGTATTAGAAAGCGAGCTAATGAAGCTATCCTCAGTCTTTTCCAACGCTTGAATGAAGGTGACAGTGATCCAGTTGCTCAGTTGCAGTCTTCGGCTCGATGCTCTTCTCTGCAACCTTTTCTCTTTTCTTCACTTGTCTCTGTCTTGCAAATGAATTCCGGATCCTTTCTTTTTGGCTAGGGGAGGTCATTAACAGGGAACTGATGGCGGTTATGTAACCGACGGCGGTCGAGTAGGAACCGATGTCGGTTAGGTCAAAGTGGCTATTTTTAGTAAAACAGCCATCTTTCCCTCCTTTTCTCCCGACAGATCAGTTGTGGGCTTGGTCAAGTCATTATTAGGCTCATTTTGGTGTGGGTGAGGGGTAATGAGTCATGGGTGTGGATCTGGACCAAGTCATAGGTCTTAATTAGGTTGGTTTAGGGTTAGGGCTTGGTCACAGTGAGGTGGCGAGATGAGGTGGCGGGTTTGAAGATGTGGATTTATTAATTATAAGGTAATTATTAAATCATTAGGTGTGTAAGGTTTTAGGTGGTGAGGTAGGGTTAGGTTGCAGGATGAGATACAAGGTAAAGGGCGTCGTAAGACCCAAATTTGGTGTCTACAGAGGGATCAGTCTATTTTTGGATAACTGTGACTTCTTTTTACATGCCTGGATGTTAGCTTTACATGGGGGAAAGCTAGGGATAGTGAAGTAGACCACTTAGGAGGGGATAATGACGATACAAGAGACACCCCTATACCTTTTACATGGATGTCATAGGAGAATGAGAGGGTGATGGATGTAATGATTACGAGGTTCTCACCGAATGGGAAAACTTATTCATATTGAATATTCTATAAGTAGATCTATGGTACTCATATTCAAGGTCATATCAAAGCAGTGACAGTACACCACATAATTCATATCATTACCATGATAGATGGAAATGGATAATGGTGGAAACATGGTCTAAAGATAAGAATATGCTCATAAGTGTGTGCACTAACAATAGAATGGCCATAAGTGCAATGCATTAAGGGGTTTGATCTCTGGTTTACCATCAAGAGAAGCTAAGTGATAAGCCCCAAACCCATACTTATGTGTGATAATATATGGTCCAATCCAGTTGGAAGCAATTTTTTCCTACTGACTCCTTGATTAATGTTGCTTCCGAGATAAGATAAGAATTTTGGGAGGATGAGTGAAGGTAGAACTATGCACTACCCTTCTTCAGAGCACCATTCATTCATCTCGTTAGGTACGCATATTTAATTATGACCACAATGGTGGATTTTGAATAAGATGGAATGGATTAAATAGAACACCGCGAGATAGATGAGATGGAATCTATGTGTTTCTTTTAAAAGTGAATAAACAAGAGAAATATATGTGTCACATCGAGACAAAACATGGCCACAAGGGTGGACTTTGGTGAAAAATATGGTCTTTATTGGAAGGACAAACATGGCCTCAACAGAGGACTTTGATGACATAATCGTGGCCATAAAGGTGGACTTCAATGAAAAAGATAAATATAGTCTCTTAACGAAGAGACAAACATGGCCACCATAGTGGGCTTAAGATGAAAATAAATGGTCCTCTAAGGGATCGATGAAAATGGCCAAAAAAGTGGGCTTAAAATGAGATGAATATTCAAATGGGGTTAGTTTAGATTGGATGTATTTAGATGAGGTAAATAAAACAATGTCAAGGATTAAAGTCTCCTAGCATGAAAGGAGAGTTGTTTACATATGAAATGCGTTAATCGGATAAGGATGAGGGGAGGTGACTCCCTAGAGAAATAGATTGTATCATTGTAGGAAAATTAGATGTAGATAGGTGAAAGAGATTGGTGATAACCTTAGATTTGGATTAGGTATATGTGTTAGGGATCATATGAGAATAGTGTTGATGAATAAGGGAGGACCTTTGGTATGAGTAATAATATGTGAAGGAGAGATGTTAATGATGGATGGAGGAGAAGAATTTGAGACTTCGATAGACTTGGAATTAGTTGCGGATAAAATGGTAGAGGGGTAATCCTCAAAAAGGTCTTCTCTTTCAATGAGATCATGGATGACAGTTTAAAGAGCCTTACAATGCTCAGTGCTATGACCCGTGGTACGATGGTAGTCACAAATGAGGTGGGGATTAAACCATGATGGCCTCTTACTATGTGGGTTAAATTCCTTGATAGGTGGAAGCGTAATGGCAACAATTTGTAATAAGTGTTAAAGGGTTTCCGCATATGATTCAATTTATATATTAGCATATGTATTTTCTCGGGAATCCTTTAATGTAGATCTTGATTAAATTGCTTGGGGTGTGGTTGTATGAGTGGTCTTGGAGGATTGCCTCATGTCATTCCACAATCTTGATTCGAATCTTGAGGAAATGTTGGATGTTTTTTATTATATTTGGTTGGGTGATTGTGATGCCTTAGATGGATATTGATGTTGCCCCAAAACAGATGATGCATGTTTGGTATTTTTTGGTGAAATGTCTATCTTATTTTGGGGACACACAAGAGATCGTTGTGGAATTTTGCCAAGGACATTAGATTTGGATGGAAAAAGAGCATTCTTGGAAGGGATGATACTTATTTTAGTCGAAGGATCTAAATGTTGCATTGTAGGTTATATGGGTGAAAATATTAGTGTTTTCATGGTGACATCCAACAAAGGTGGGTTTGTTGTGGAGGAATTTGTAGATGAGATAAGAGGGTAAATTGAAGTTTTTGTAAGTTGCAGATATGTCCAAGATTATGCAAGTGATGTGGAAGAAGAGGATGATGTGTTTGGCATGATTAGAAGGGTGGAAAGAGGAACTAAGAGAGAATAAATATATGGTATAATAGGTAAAGAGGGAATATATGTGGATGGGGGAGTGTTAGGAAACCCAAGGGATGAGGATGTAAAAGATGAGTTATATTTGTTGTGGATGGGGAAGTATATTCCCCCTGAGTGAGGAAATCATCTTCCTGAATGAGGTCATGGACAATGGTCTGAAAGGCTCAAATTTGCTCAATTTCATGGCCCGGAACATGATGATAGGTGCAAATTCAATTAGGATTGAACCATGGAGGTTTACTAATATAAGGATCCTGATGTCTAATAGGAGGAAGCATGATCATAGAAGTTTGAATTAGATGTTGAAGGATGTCTGCGTAGGATCCAATCGAGGTGTCAAAAGAAGGTAAATCTTATGAGTTGTAAGATGATATTTTGGCTTGGATTTAGACGTGGAAATTTGGGATGTCGATGTATAAACCGGTATACATGTTGAGGATGGGGATGGATTGTGTTGCGGTTTTAATGTTTTAGTTTTAGCTTTAGTGTTACTTGATGATTCAGGGTCACGTGAAATGAACTAAGGAGGTACTTCAATAACTTTGGTGGAGAATGAAGGATCCCCTTTAAAATATTCTTCACTTGGAGGTGACATGGTTGTGGAAGTGTGTGAAGAATTAGAGGACATTTGCATTTGAATAGATGAGGTCAATAGTGCAGATGTCAAAGTGGAAGGAATAAATTGGTTTGGTTTGGGATGGATGCATCCTTCCTCAATGAAGTCCTAAAAAATGGCTTAAAATACTTTGCAATGTCTGATATCATGTCCAGGGGTACGATGATATGTGCAAACAAGGCTAGAATTAATCCATGATGGCTTCTTACTACCAGGGTCAAAGGCCTTAATAGGTGGAAGTGTGATTGTAAAAATTTGTAACAAATGTCAGAAGACCTCTGTATATGATTCAACTAAAACATTTTGAGGTGATGTGTCTGTGCATAATCTCTTGGTTTTTGGAGGAGTGGATGTTTGAGATAATTCAGATGTTGAGGAAAAAGTTTGAGCATGCTCATGTCTTGATGGTTGAAATCCAGTTGTGATTTTCATAGTGTTGGATGATTGTAGTTGAAGGGATTTGGGGTAGGATTGTTTAGAAGAAGGAATATTATTTTCCTATATAAGGAAATTTTGAGGTAATATTTGAGAGGTTCTGTCCTTGGGAGGGACAAAAATAATTTCTACCGAAGGATCCAGAGGTGGTACTACTAGAGGCATAGGAAGGAATATTTGTTCGTTGGAATCTAAGGAAGGTGGAAATGGATTTGGCTGTGCTAATGTGGTAGAAAGATTATTTACAATTGAATCCATTTGAAGTTCTTTCAAAGGTTCTTCAAATGATGTAGGGGGGAAGGACAATGTGGATGTGGTAAGTCCCGAAATTGGGATTGGGTCTATGGTTGGCATTATGGTAAAGACGGAATAGATGTGGATGATGTAGTGTATGAGGTATATTCAGATGTGAAATCAACGGTGGATGTGGGAAGAGGTGTTGAGGTGAACATAGATAGGACAGAGGTTAGTGTGGGGGTGAGGGTTAATGGATTGAAGAAAGGGGGAGTTTTTAGTGAGGTGGATATGGTGATTGATGAAGAAGGGATATATGTGGATGGGACTAAATTTATACCCACAGTATGTATAGTATTTATGGTGTGGGCATTAGGAACTTGCAATGTAGAAGCAGTGGTGGTTTGACTTATTGAAGTGGGTGTATGGTTTGGAAATGGTTGTTTAAAAATATCTAGTGGTTGATTAGGCGAAGCATTTGGATTATCTACTTGAATATCTCCTTGATTGATGAGACTTTGGACTGAATACTTGAACGTCTGACATTTCTCTATGTTGTGTCCTCAGACTTGATGGTATTTACAGTAATGGTCCTCATGATACCACGTAGGTCTTGGTCTAGATTCGTCAACTGGTTGGATAGGTAACAACTTAATCAAATGTGTTGTTATTAATTTGTCAAAGATGGTGCTGTATGATTCTCCCAGAGGAGTATAGGTGGGCATTGGTCGTGTGAATCATTGTTGAGTTATTGTAGTAGATGTCGGTGTAGGAGATGATTTGACAATGACAGCGTTGGTAGTTATCTTCAATTTATCATTTGATATGGATGGTCTAACAAATTCCGTTTTGGGCTTATTTGACTTTAATTTTAAATGCCCCTGTTCTAGGGCACGTGTCTCAAGCTTGCGAGCCATGGTGAAAGCTTCTTCAAAAGTGTGAAATGATTGGATTTGCAGAGTTGATGAAATATGCTTCATGCAAGAGCGTGCGAAAATCTCAATGAGGTCAGTTTGAGGAAGTGGAAAAGATAATTGGTTTATAATATTGTGCCATCATGTGACGAAATATTTGATGGATTCATCTTCGAATTGGTGGATGGTATACAGATCGTTGATGGTTATTTTGCACGCAATATTAATGGAGAAGTGCTCAAGAAATAATTGTGCAAGCTGAGAAAAAGAAAATATGGAGTATTGGGGAATATTATTATACCAATCTAAGGCAGGACCAGCTAAAGACATGGGGAAAGTACGAAGCATCAAGTCTTGGTCATGCGTGATAAGATAACACATATGTTTGAATGCTCGGAGATGTTGTTGTGGGTCCTCCTTACTATTAAATTTAGAAAACTTTGGCAATTCCCAATGTGGAGGATAAGGTTTTATGGTCACAGATGGATGAATGGGTTCATTACATATTTGTTCATAAGACACTCTAACTTTGGATCCTAACACAATAGCCTCTAGGTTGGCTAACTGACCTATCAAGATTTGCATGGGATCATTAGGAAGTACCTGTCGAGAAATGAAAGGTGGTGGTTGAATTTGTGAATGGGTGGGTGTCTGAGAAACTTGGTATGGGTGAGTGTAAATTATGGGTTGTGGTTGAGGTGGAGGTTGATATAATGTGTGTTGGTGAGAAATAGGGGCATGGTATGATTGTTGAGATTGTGCAGGTTGTTGAGGTAACTGCTGAGTGGGGATATGGGTATAGATGGGTTGATAGACTGGAAGTGACACTGCATGTTGCAAAGGTATCATTGGAGGAAGTTGAGAAGTAAGGGTATAGACCTATGATGTAAAAATAATTTTCTGTTTGGATAAGGGATTTGACACATGGGATGGTTGAATGACAGTACCAGTGACAATTGGGGTTGTCGTAGTGATAGGGATGGTAGTCACGATAGTCGTGTTGATGTGAGGAAGGTTGGGTGGAATGGGCGTGACTACCTGGGTGGTCTAGTGTGCTGATGGGTTGGTGGAGGATGAAGCAAAATCATGTAAGGCCACATATTGAGGAATTTCAAAACTAGTACTATAAGGATAGACCCGCTTAAGTGGTGGGACATCTAGAAGAAAGGTGTATGTATCTTCTCAAGAGATATTATTAAAGGGCCACATAGGGTTGGCATCAAGAATTTTTTTAAATTCTGGGTCCCCAAGAGGGAAGACAGAAAGTACCACTAGGCTCTGATCTGACAAAGGTGCGGAATGGTAGGCGTGGATGGGATGGAATTGGTTTAACATCAAAGTGTGATCTAACTGGTACCAGATAAGATAAATCGGTAATAGAATGGGTATTTATGGAGGCCATTGGAAGAGACACGGACGATGAAGCCATTGGGATGCTTATCGGATAAGATGAAGCATTATGTGAAGTGGGGTTATGTTCCATTTTCTTCGTATTACATTGAGTGTTTACAAGCATGGAATGAAAGTTGTCATTAGAGGAGCCAAAAAAGTGAGGCACACAATGATATTTTGTTTTGTTTTTTTTTTGTTTTGATTTTGATTAAAAAGAAAATATTTAAAAAAATGGTTACAAGAGGACCTAGAAGGAGGATGAACTATGTTTGGTTTCAGGTAAGTTATGGCTGGGAAATGTCTGAAACCGTTTTTTGTAGGGTGATCAAATCCCAATTAGTGAACCAAGTGCAAGGGATGTTTTAGATATGTTGATTAGTTTGTGAAGTTTTAGGTAGTGTGTGATGATAGGTGTGATGCAAAAACGCTAAACCCCTAGTTACACTATGTGAGAAGGTAGAATGCATGAGGTTTGTTTTATTCCAAATTTGAAAGATGAAATTCGATGCCAATAATCGCCAAAAAAAATGACAGTACCATGCAAAAAAGAGGAAACAGGGAGAACTGGAGTGTACATGTATATCACTTTTCCTTCTAATCTGACAACAAGTTGAGGAAAACAAGGTGTATCCTCCAAACAATCATGCGATGGGTTACGAAGTGTTGAAATGATAACAGATGCTAAATGAAACATTCAAGAGCATGCTTTTCCCCTGTTAGTGGATCCTACTTGATAGCATGGTACCTTATGACTGCAATTATCAGCAGCCGTTGAACATCGGGAGGATACTGACGATATCACTTTTCTTTTTTTATGTTATCGGTGAGATATAGTTGGATTGTGTAAGCATGTATTAACTTATGTCAAGTTTGATAACGAAATGGAATGGGTGCAGCCACAAAGTGGTTACCTACAAGAGAATAATTAAGTAAGTTGATTATAACAAATTATCGAGATTAGATATAATATACAAGGTCCAATCAGAAAATGATCTTGATAGCTATAGACCATTATGGTAAGTGCGATAAAAAAAATGACGAGAGTGCAGAATTTATAAAAACAACTTGTGATAACAGAGATACATAAACTAATATGTCGATTACATATAATGATAATACAATGATCAGACTCAATTACATAAATAAAGACACATTTTGGCTGATATGAAATGACAAACTAAGTGATATAGACACATAATAATGCACAATAAGTGACATAAGACTAATTATTGAGCTTTCTAGACGAAAAGACTACGTTATGGAAAACCAATGTGAACAATGTGGATTATTTGTTTAACAACTTATCAAGATCTAAGTGACTAAATTTCATAAACAAAATAGTTGATGTGGAATTTGAAAATACAAAATAATGTATTCAGAACGTTCGGTGTTAAAAGTGAGATGATTACAATGAGATGGGTCAGTTGGTCCAATCGACGTGAGATGTTGTAGTAGATATTAGAAATTAACAAACCGTCAACAAATTCGTTGCTTTGACAAGGACACCTCCTTATCTACTTTTTAGATGGCCCCAGAGTAGGGTCCTACTTGCACATAGGAGGGCTAGCAAGAAGGATAGAGTACTCTAGGATGACATATGTGAGAATCTACCAATAATGGTAATATAAATTGGATGTATAAAGACTATGTAATTGGCTCTTCAAATATAAAAAGTTCTCCACGTGAGATTACATAAATATAAATGTGATGGCGTAAATAATTGTAAGTCAATTACTGATGAAGGACACTCTATAATCCACTATCAGACAACGTCTTGCGTGGATCTTTTAACCAAGCTTGAAATAGTTAGGAAGCAAATGAAAGCATTCAAAGCTGGATAATTCTGGATTGCGGAATCGACTGGTTGGCAGTGGATGGGATTTTTACACAGAAGAGAATGGCGAGTTAAGTGTCGCAGGAAAAATACTTCAATGGAACATAGGTATTGTTGGCAAGTTCTCCACACGGTATGTTTGTAAAGAATGTTATAAACCAGATCGTAGATCGATTCAGTGCGGAATTGCTTAGTCGGCTAGGTACACAATGGGTTAAGTGAATTGAAATTGGTTAGAAATCAATTGAAAGCATTCAATGGAGTGACTGAACATGGGTTGTTGGAATCCATTCGAGAGAAATTTTTTGGGATGTGAATGGTTTGAGGGGGACATATGTGAGCTTGAATGGATACATGATGTGTCTTCGTTATGAATGAGGAGGATCTGCATGAAAATGTTGACAATTATGGTGTGTCTAGAGGGAGGTGGGAGATGGTACTTGAAATAAGAGACATGGGAGAGAAAAATGGCCTAATTGGGGATAGTGTATCGTTCTAATGTGGATGGACAAGATAAATGAGGTGCGAAGTGAGGAAGATGATGGGAGTCTGATTGAAATTGGTTGAGTCTAGAATGGAGAAGGAGGTGGATGTGTGGGATGGAGATTAGGGAGATGGGATCCCAGGTTGATGGAAGGGATGGTAGCTCGTGCGAGTGACATGGGTGAGGATTGGGAAGTTCAAGATGTTATGAGAAGTAAGGATGTTGGAGGGGAGAGAGGTGTACGTGGATAAGTAGAGCGAGGTTATGGTGGGGAGAATTTGGTGCGGAGTGGCTAAGTGGATGGTGGATGTTGAGGAGGTATGTGTGGGAAGGGAGGAGTGGAAGGTATTTTTGTGGGTTGAGCTGGGGAGTTGTGTGGATCGTGAGGAGCAGAAGGAATGAGTGGGCTCGGTGAGGAGAATGGTAGGTCAGTTAAGGGGGATGGGGATTAAGCTGGAGATGGGGTATTTCATAGGGTAGGGTTAAGATGGATGTTTATTATATATGCTTTATTTTATATATATATATATATCATTTAATTAAATATTAATATCATTAATATAAATCGATATACTTATTAATAAATGAGTGAATAAACGACACCTGTACGAAATCTCACTAACACCAATGGTGACGATAAATGAATCCCTATATGTAACAGAACCTATGGACAAAGATAATACCAAAGATCCCGCAATGGTGAGTCTACAAACGAAAACTGCATGCAACGCATAAATCTAGATTGACGCGATGTTATACTTACAATATAAAACACAATAATGGTTATACGTACGACACCTATACAAAGTGAGCGAGCAAAAACATGACCAAAACTTGGATCTGGTCCCACTAGGCGTGCCAAATGTTGATCGGAGTTTCCTTACTTCCTGTCCAGATGAGTGTATGAGAAATCAACAAACACAAAACAATGTCGAGTATACAAGGGCTTAGTACCTTGGAGATGGCTGATGGATAATACGGGCTGCAAAGTTGATGTCGAACTCCTCTGTGTGATCCCAGCAAACCTGCAGCTCACATACACTAGAGAAATATTGATTAGAGTTTTTATGCAAGGGTTTTCCTGACAAAGCAGATACATGAAGTGTTAACTCCCTTGGTGGCTGTCAACCCCCATGTGATAAAGAATAATGATAAAACACAAATCCAAAAAAATAACATGCAAGTTGATTTTTAAGAAAAAGAACCTGACAGATGTCAGTATGAAGATGGTGCTATTGATCTCATCTAAAGCGTGCAACATGAATCTCACTGCATAAACCAAATCACGAGCAGAGTACCGTGGAAATTCCACATGCTATCACAAATACAGAATAATAATGATATTAAGATAAATGGCTAAAATTCCTCAGAATTCACCCAAATTTCCTAATTTTTTCTTAACTTTCAAATATGGGGAAAACCCCATATTTATAGTTTAATGGTGAGGTTAGACTGCAGGTTAAAAGATACTCAGGGTAAGTAAAGTAACCCTGATTTAAAAAGTGATGTGATTCAGCAGGGCTCACAATTTGACTTAAAGTAAAGAAAAAGATAAGGATGTGATAAGAGGTGGGGATATTAGGTGAAATAAAGTATTCTCTTTTTGAATTTTAAGAGTGGGATGTCAGATGGGTGCATTATTGCCCATGTTTTGCATTATTTTTGAGATGTGACAATATTTGGATTATTAAATGGGTATGTAGAACCCATTAATTAATTAAAACCATGAATTAATTAAAATGTAGATGGATGGGATTTAGAACAAAATAAAAGTGGGAGAAGATGTCAATGTGGGAAGACAGAGAGGGGTTACACCCAAAAATAAGTGTCTACACTATACACATGTTTATATACGTTACAATAATATATATACATATATACATACATATATATATGTATATACATATATATGTATATATATACATATATATATATATATATATATATATATATATATATATATATATATATATATATATGTATATATATATATATATATATATACATACATATATATATGTATATACATATATATATATATATATACATATATATATATATATATATATATATTTTATATCGACACTGATCAACTAACATTTGTAGTTATTTAATAATCCAAAAATTGTTATAACAACATAAATCAAATGTAGGGTGTGACATACTTCCCCCCTTACAAAATCATCGTCCCGATGATTTTACATAATGTAAAACACAAGTCAAATAGAAAAATAGTTCAGACATCTCTGCAACAGAAAAACAGTTCTTATTTTATAACTTAAGAAATTTTCTAGAATTTTAGTCAATCATTTTTCAAAAATATTGGTTGTAACAACCTTAAAACAGTGATTATTGCAAAATAGGCAGTTTATAGCAAAAAAATTGCCATTATTGTCAATATTGTTATCAATAATAATTAATAAATTCAATAAAAATAAATAAACAAATAATTATTTTTATCACTCAAAAAGATAAGGAAACGTAGTTTTCATCTCTTCTAGATTCTCCCAAGTTGCACTTTCTTCATAATATTGGTCCAATTGGACCTTACATTGCATGATATATTGATTTCTGATATGCAACATGCAAGTTTCTAGCACTCGTATAGGTTCAACCATGATTATTTCTGGATCTAGAGCCTGTAAAGAGTTCCAACTTAGGACATGCATTACATCTTAAACATACTTTTTAAGTAATGAAATATGAAAAACATCATGCATTCTAAATAATGTGTGAGGTAATGTTAATCAGTATGTAACTGAGCTTATAAATTCAAGTATTTTGAAAGGTCCCACATATCTATGTGATAGTTTGGTAGACTTTCCAAACATGATTAAGTTTTTCTTGGTTTTAATCCTTAAAAAAATTATCTCCAAGGTCAAATTTTTTGTCACATCTTTTCAGATCTACTAAGCTTTTTCTACCTATCGGTAGCTTCCTTCAACCTCTCATGAATGATTTTCACTTAATTTTCTAATTATGTTAACATTTCAGGGCCTACTACCTCTATGTCCTTTGTTTTATTCGAATTGATAGGAGTTCTACACTTTCTCCCATACAACGCTTCAAATGGTGACATTTTTCAGCAAAGAATGAGAAGTGTTTTTATAGGAAAATTCAACCAATGGAAGGTATTCTTGTCATCGGTATTACTGTCCATGTAATACATTTTAAGCATATCCTCCATAACATGGCTGAGTATTTCTATTCGACCAATTGTTTCTGGATGCTGAATTGAAGTTCAGTTTGGTTCCCAGAGTTGAGTTTAAGATTTGCCAAAATGAGAGGTCATTCTAGGATCCCTATTATAAATTATCAATTATGGAACTCCGTGCAATCTAAAAATTTCATGCACAAACTATTTAGCAACTACGAGTGAATCTTCCTTTAGGTTACCATGTATGAAGTGAGCTACTTTAGTTAGTTTGTCAACCACAAATAAAATCATGTCATGCTTATTTTTAGACACTGACAATCCTTGCACAAAATTCATGTTAATCACTTACCATTTGTAATGTGGAATGTTGTGAGGACACAAAAATCTAATAGGATACATGTGCTCTACCTTAACATGTTGACATTCAATAAAATGAGGAACAAAATTTGTCATGTCTTTTTTCATTCCTTTCTAGAAATACTTTTACATCAGCCAACAATTTTGTCACTCCGAGATGTCCAAAATAAGGAGCATCATGAAATTATTTCATAACTTTCATTCTTAAGTCATTTCCCAAGGAACATAAAAAAAAATCGTACCTCAAAACTGTTGTTACAAATCAGCAACACCCCTGGATGCAAATCAGGTTTCTAAGTTGATGTTTCAGGCATCCAGTGTGATTGCACAACATTGAAACCTCTCTCCAAGTGTGGAACTTGTAAAATGAGAGAGGAATCTCTAGATTAGAGGCTGGTTCCTTAAACTCCTCTAATCAGATCTGTTATTTGCATAATTACAGAGGTTTGAATCCTAATCCTACTCTAGATTCCAAGGAGACAGAGATAGAAAGTGCCAAAATTGAAACTAAACTAATAGGTGATACACCAAAGGAGTGTGTGAACACTTCTTATTCATTAAAATTGACACAATTTCATGAAATGTTACATGAAACATCATACACAGGCTGATAAGATGAAATTAGAGGTCTGAAATGAAGCAAGACAATACAAACAAAGGACTGAAAATTGATCACAGAGCATGCACTGTCATTTTTCACTATCAAAATCCTTGCATTTACAACATCAAAGAGGCAGCAACCTATTACAATCATGAAGAAGGTCTGATACTTGCAAAAATCACTTGTTGAAGGTGAAAGAAGAAGCTTGTTATCCAAAAAAAATGTTCAACCCTCAAAAAAAGAGCCAAATCTGGCTTTTACAATGCATAGGGTCGAGCCCAAGAGAGAGAAAACATGTAAAAAAACATGGGAATCCATTCCCCATTGAATGAAGATGCATTAAAATAGCATGGGCGTCCTTACAGACCCATGCCCTGACATTTTTGGCCATGCTGAAGAAGAATGCGACCCATTTTGCATTAAAACTGGTTGTTGAAACATCATTTCTGGCCATTACCACGTGCCAGATATGGTTCTTGATTTTCTCTCTCCAAGCTGAACCAAAATGCAAAAATTTACAACTGGAATCTTGTATATAATTTCACCAGCTTTCCATTGATATAAAGAACGTGAAAATCTGAGCTCTGGATTGAAAGTTATGGCGATTTGAAAATTTAGGGCAAAAACAGGCCAAAATCGGATCGGCGGGCAAAAGTTTGAATTTTTTACCCATTTGGTCTTTGGAAAAAATTTCAAATTTTCCCCGCACTCTGCCACTCCAGGTACCATGTGGCGGCTTCCTATTGGCCGTGGGCCTCCTAAGGGAAAATTTCCCACAAAAACTCCGTCGAGCCATAACTTGAAAAATATGAGGAGTTAGGAGGAAAATCCTTACCTTTCTAGAAAGCTGAGAGAGAGTTCTATCCAATGGTGCCATTTTTAGAAATATTTGAGTGCCTAAAAATCAAAAAATGGAGACTGAGTCACAAGAGAGGTAAGAACACAAGGAGTTAGCCACAAAAATGAGCAGGGGCACATTTTGGATAAAAATTTTGGCAACATCAGAGGGGTCATCTGCCTACTAGATGAAGGTACCAGTTGCCTGAAGCAGCCCATTGGGCATGGAGTCATAAAATTTTCTGTTCGGAACCCCAACTAACTTAGAATGTTGTAAGGAGGGAGATGTAATATCACCTGATGGAAGAAAGGACTGTAAAACATCTCCAGGGACAACAAGCTTGTGCCAAAGCACTTAGGGAAAGTAAAACAACCTACAACAAAACAATGTGCACAAGCACTTGGAGGAATGAAAACCTAAGCTAATATTTACAAGGTGGAGAATTTCCCTTTAGTAGCAATGCTTTAGATAGATTCCATTGACTGGAATCTGCAGTTCTTCGCCATCCAATGAAGACAATTGGAAGGCATTGTTGTCCTTACACTTTGTGACCATGTATGGGCCACTCCAAATGGCATCAAATTTTGAATGCCTTCCCAATTTTTCTCTATCTGCATCCCATTTTAACACTAGATCTCCAACTTGGAAAGATCTACTCTTGGTCTTCCTATCAAAGGTCTTCTTGATCAAAGCTTGATCCTTCTCCATTACTTGGGATGCCTGATCTCTGATCTCTTGGAGCTCTATCAACTCTACATATCTCACCTCTATGGGCCCAAACTCTAGCAACTCTAACTGCTTCATGAGTTTCAATGTTGGCAACTCAAGTGACATGGGTAAGATTGCCTCTCTTCCATAAACAAGCCTGAATGGAGAGTAACCTGTGGATCTCTTGGGAGTTATCCTATCAGCCCATAAGGATGATTTCAATTTGGTATGCCAAGACCTCTGATTCTCATCAAGAGTCCTCCTAATGATCCTCAACAAGTTCTTGTTTGTAGATTCAGCCTAGCCATTACCCTGAGGGTAGTAGTTTGATGAAGTACTTAGGTAGATCCCGTTCTTGACAACCCACTTAGTCACCTTGGATCCAATGAATGCTAATGCATTATCTGAGATTATTGTAGCAGGTATGCCAAATCTAGTTACTATCCCCTCATAGAAGTCTAAGATGCTAGACTCATTTGCTTCCTTGAGTGCTACTACTTCAGTCCACTTGGTGAAGTAGTCTGTGGCTGTCAAAATCCACTTATGCCCTTGGCTTGAATTGGGATTAATGACTCCAATGAAGTCTAAAACCCCATTGCATGTATGGCTGGTCAACTAAAATTGGATGCAATGGAAGGGCAGCAAAGCCTCTCTTTACCTGTGAAGAATGCACAATTCTTGCACCTTTTGATCCACGCAAAGCAATCAATGAAAATCTTGGGCCAATAATAACCAGCCTTCATGATTTTTAGAGCTGTCACTCTTGGTGCAAAATGAAAACCAACTGGTCCACCATGGAACTCTTCCAACATCCTTATGAATCTAATTTGTACCAATGCATCTCAACAATACTCTACTCACATCTCTTCTTGAACAAGACACCATCAACAAGGGCATATGGGACAGCCTGCAATCTGAACTGTCTTCTTTGGGTATTGTTCATCTCTGGAGGGCATAGGCCTGTGCTTAGGAAGTGCATTATAACTTGGGTCCAGCAAGAAGTGGGGACAACATTATCCTCTTCTTGAGTGCTACCTTGCACATGGCTATCTTGAACTGTCAAAACAACCTCTTCTTTATTGCATACTCCTTTTTGCTTGCCCAGAATCAGCTGCTCACACAATCCTTTTCCTCTTACTAGCTTGGTGACCTTGATCTCAATGTCATACTCCATGACACGAGTGATCCAACCTGCCCTTTTCTCATTCAAATCCTTGTTGAGGAGGAAGTCCTTTACTCCCACATGAGAGACCAACAACTGAACCTTGTTGTTTGAGACTAGATGCTTGAATTTATTCAAGCTTTTGATTACTGCAAGTACATGCTTCTCAATAAAAGAATATCTCACCTCATAGTCATCTAGGCTTTGGCTGAAGAAAGCAATTGGCTGCTCATCATTGTCCTTGTTCTGCTGTACCATAATGGTAGAAATGGTATCATTACCCCCAAATGCATAGAGGATGAAATCCTTGGAGAAGTCCGGGTTGATGAGAGTTGGTGCTTGAGAGATGGCTTCTTTGATTGCTTCAAAAATCTCCTTGCCTTCTGCTGTCCATTTGAAAGCCATGCTTTTCTTTAACATCTTGGTGATAGGTTTGACAAGGGCTACAAAATCTGGGACAAACCTTCTGAACAATTTTTTATTCTCCCCAAGAAACTCTGAAGTGCCTTCTTGTGGCTTGGCAATGGTAGTGCTGTTATGGCTTCAACTCTCTCTGGATCAATTGCTAATCCTTCTTTGGAGACAATATGGCCAAGGAGCTTTCCTTCATGTGCTAGGAAGATACACTTCTTAGGATTCAAAGACACTCCAAATCTCCTGCACCTTTGGAAGATTTGTCTCAAATGAGAGAGGTGGTCTGCTGCATTCTTTGAAAAAATAGTGATATCATCAAGATATATCAGCACCATGTTGTTAATCAAACCTTTGAATGCCATGTCCATTGCTCTTTGGAAGGTAGCTCCAACGTTGGACAGCCCAAATGGAATTTTCCTGTATGCATAAGTTCCCCATTTGGTTGTGAAGGTTGTCTTGAACTGATCTTCTTCCTTCACCATAATCTGATTGTACCCTGAGTAGCCATCAAGCAATGAAAACCTTTCGGAGCCAACAACAACTTGTAAAATCTGCTCCATAGAAGGAAGTGGGTAATGGTCCTTGAGAGATGCTCTATTCAAATATCTGAAATCAACGCACAATATGATCTCTCCACTCTTCTTTCTGATTGGAACTAAGTTGGCAACCCAACTAGAATGCTTGACTGGGAATATGATTCTTGACTCGATCAACTTGTTCAATTCCTTCTTCATGAGAGGTTCCATGTGTGCATTGATTGGCCTTTGTTTCTACCTGATGGGCTTAGTAATTTGGATCCAACTCAATGGTGTGCTGAGATAACTTGGGATTGAAACCTTTCAAATCTTCGTAGCTCCAAGAAAACACATCAGGGAACTCTTGACATAGCTGTATGAACCTCATACCTTTCGTGTTCAGTTGTCATCTTTCCAATTTGCAATGGTTTGTTCTCTTCCACCAAGATGGATAACTGAATCTTCTCTCTTGACCTGAATGTTTGCTTTCTCTTTCCTAAACTGATCATTGGGATTGAAAATGGACTCCAAAGTGATAAGTCCCTTGGGCAGCTTGTTAGTTTTCAGTTGTACCACTTGGTCACCATACTGCTGTTCCAATTTTTCCTGATTTTTAGCTAAGAACTCAGCTTCTTCTTGTAAGAAATGGATGATTTGTCTGGTCATTCTCAAACAATTACCAACTTACATTGTTATCCGGCACTGAAGGCCTCACAATCACGTGGATGTTTGGCTATACCTTGTCCTTTTGAATGCTTTCCACAATATCAAAGGCTGCCACAAGTGCTGCAAGCCTGTCAATAGCTTGGTTCTCTTTTCTAGGAATGGATTTTATGCTAAAGCCCTCAAAACCTGTCAATGAGGTCCCACACCCTGTTCTTGTAGCACTTGAGCAAATTATTCTTGACAGCATGCTGCCCCTTAACTTGGTTGACAATCAACTCACTGTCACCAAAGACTTGCAAGTTCTTTATCCCTCTCTTGATTGCCCAAAGCAGTCCTTGCACCAAGGCTTCATATTCAACAGTGTTGTTAGAGCATGCAAACTGAAATCTAAAAGCTGAATAATACTTTACTCCTTGAGGTGAAATAAGCATAGCTCCACCTCCTGCACCTTGTCTACTCCTTGATCCATCAAAAAACAGCTGCCATACCTCATTTTTCATCCTTGTGGTTTGGCTTGGTGATGCTAGGAATGGGCTGATCTTCTTGATGTATGCAATAGACCCCTAGCTCAGATTCTTCTACTTCTTGATAAGGATCAAAAGCATGCACCTTGTTTTCCCATTCATCAAGAGTTATATCCGGGATGCTTCCAACCTTGGTGTCAGCTTCATCAGTGCTTGGGTGATCTTCTTAATCAAATGCCGAACAGTTGGCATTGACTCTGACTTGGAGTGTAGGGCTCAATGTGGAAGTTTGCAATAGGTTCAGACCTGATTGTAGCTTTGGTTCCATACCTCGTTCTGAACAGCATGTGTGACCAATCAACAGACAAATATCCTCCAATCTTGGCTGTGAAATATCTTGACAAACATAGGGCAAAGAGTGGTGGAAGGTCTATAACTGATACATCTTGTAAAACAACAACATTTGGACATGCATGCAAGGTAAGACTCAAGTTTCTAATCACCCCAACTGTTGTTACTGCTGTCCCATCCAACTGCACTACCCCTTTGGATATGGTTTCATATTGAAGTCCTAGCTGATCAACTATTTGCTTGGGCATCACTGAGCTACTTGCCCCGGAATCAATCATGCAATTGTGCACCAATTGGTTTCCAATGATTAATGAGACATAACAAGGAGGGGGCTTCAACATTTTACCTTGTTGTCCACCATGATTTCCCTTCAGGCTGGGTAGCATTTGTGAGCACCTTCTCTTGCATTTGGACTTGCTAATTCGAAGTTAGCCAGTCCTTCATGGCAGCTTGTATCAAATCTCTCTGGCCTGGGATAGATAGGGATTCCCACATTGATATATTTAAATTTGTCTTCTTCATCTGATCAATGATACTAAATGGTGATGAAGGATCTCTTTGTTGTCCCTTGGTTTGTTTATTCATCCCCTTGCATGTGGGCAGTAACAACTGGTATTTGAGTTGGTCTAGGAGCTGTTCTTGGCTGCCCTTGTGCATTTACAACTAGATTTTGTTTGCCAACCATTTGTGGAGCCATAAAAGGTTGTGGATTGGTTGGAGCTAATGGTTATTATTCACCCAAATTACTTCTTTTTGACCTTTTGTTGGCTGAAACACTTTGGGAGAATTATTTGGTTCAAGCCACAAAATATCCTATGCCTGTCAGTTTACAAGTGTGGGTATCATTTGGGGCTGATTGCTCGTTGGAATGTTTCTTGTTGCTGGTCATTTCTTTGACTACCCTCACCCTCCACACCAGTAGTTGTCACCATTAATGCCTGATTCAAGGCACCGTTGAAGCATATAGATTGGTTATGAGGTTCATTGCATGGAAAAACACCAATCAATACTCCTGAGCAACGTTGTTTTGTGTTGGCACCAATGCCTTAGAGGCATATATAGCATTTGGATTATAGGGCTGAAATGGTCTGTTGGTAGGAGGCCTTGCTTGATTTAGATTTGCAGCTGGATTGGGTGGTCTATGAGGTTGATATGGCTACCTGTTAGACTGAGCTTGAGGCTGGAAGGAAGGTCTAAAACTTTGGGCTTGTTGCCTCTTGAGAGTAACCAGCTCATTACCTAAATTTTGCAATTGCTTCATGACTTCTTAAAGCTCATTTGGGGCACTTGGAGATGAAGTAGAAGCTTCATTTGAACTCTGATTTCTAGGAGTGGGAGAAGGAGCCGAATTAGGTGCTTGATTAGTGTTTGGGCTCTCTAAACTTGGAAACAATGGCATGGGAGGTCTAGGGGCTAGTTTTCTAGATTGGATCAAACAATTTTCAGCCCTAATGGAAATGCTATAAGCCATAGGGATAGTTATGCCTCCCATGGACTGAATCAACATAGAAATATTTGAATTTAGAGCTTTGAGATAGTAAAGAAAAGCACCTTCTGCTGTTGGCCTGACTGCCACTAGGAATTCTCTCCCCAAGTCCTTTGAAATCTAAAAATAAAATAAGTCATCTGCTCATTGGGAGCTCTTTTGATAGTTTTCAGCTGCTCCAAAAGGGACAAGTTGTCTCGCTTTTCCCCAAAATGCTCATGGAGGGCTATACATAGCTGATTCCAATTTTGAATAGAACCTGAGGCAAGACTCCTGAACCATTACAAAACTTTCCCTTTGAATGAGGATGCTAGCAGTTTTGACAGCAACTTGCATCTCATTGATCTCATGGATTGCACAAATGTTAGCAATATCCTTAACATGATCACCAGGTGAGGTCTGATTTTCTCCACTGAAGTATGGAATGTTCTTCAATGCTGGAACTGGGATTGGATTTTGTGCATTGAAAGCAAGTGGGACTGCTGCCAGTGAAATTGACATAGGGGTTGTTTTGTGCCATTCTAATTGGTCTTAGAACCCTTGTTGACTGAATGAAAGGCCTACCAGGTGGAGGAGTTGAGAGAGTTCTATTTGGGGGAGATGGAGACCTTTGGATTCTCCTCCCACTTTGCCTTATTCTTGGAGATAACTACAGATATTCAAACAGTGCCTCTTCCTCTCCAGCTCTTGACCTTGTGTTGATTCTTCTCATGAGTTTTCAGGTCTGCACTGCCAAAACCAGCTGATTCTTCCCCTTGGAGTCGCCAGATGTGTAATTTATAGCTCTTTTAAGCAAGAAAATTGCAACAGATGCACATCAACTTTGCTGCAATGAAAATGAAACCTCTAAAGTCCCACCAGGTATGCCAAAATTGTTGTTGCAAATCAGCAGCACCCCTGGATGCAAATCAAGTTTCTAAGTTGATGTTTTAGGCATACCAGTGTGATTGCACAACATTGAAACCTCTCTCCAAGTGTGGGACTTGTAAAATGAGAGAGGAATCTCCAGATTAGAGGCTGGTTCCTCAAACTCCTCTGATCAGATTTGTTATTTGCACAATTATCAGAGGTTTGAATCCTAATCCTACTCTAAATTCCAAGGAGACAGAGATAGAAAGTGCAAAAATTGAAACTAAACTAATAGGTGATACACCAAAGGAGTGGTGAACACTTCTTGTTCATGAAAATTGACACAATTTCATAAAATGCAACATGAAACATCATACACAGGTTGATAAGATGCAATTAGAGGTCTGAAATGAAGCAAGACAATACAAACAAAGGACTGAAAATTGATCACAGAGTCTGCACTGTCATTTTTCACTGTCAAAATCCTTGCATTTGCAACATCAAAGAGGAAAAAAACCTGTTACAATCATAAAGAAGGTTATGATACTTGCAAAAATCACTTGTTGAAGGTGAAAGAAGAAGCTTGCTATCCAAAAAAAATGTTCAACCTCAAAAAATGAGCCAAATCTGGCTTTTACAATGCATGGGTCGAGCCCAGGAGAGAGAAAACATGTAAAAAACATGGAAGCCATTCCCCATTGAATGAAGATGCATTAAAATAGCATGGGTGTCCTTACAGACCCATGCCCTGACATTTTTGGCCATGCTGAAGAAGAATGCGACCCATTTTTCATTAAAACTGGTTGTTGAAATGTCATTTCTGGCCATTACCACGTGCCAGAGGTGTTTCTTTATTTTCTCTCTCCAAACTCAACCAAAATGCAAAATTGACCCCAGAATCATGTAGAGAATTTCATCAGCTTTCCATTGATATAAAGAACGCGAAAATCCGAGCTCTAGATCGAAAGATATGGCGATTTGAAAATTTAGGGCAAAAACAGGCCAAAATCGGATCGGCGGGCAAAAGTTTGAATTTTTACCCGTTTGGTCTTTGGAAAAGTTTTCAAATTTTCCCCGTGCTCCACCACTCTAGGTGCCACGTGGTGGCTTCCTATTGGCCGCGGGCCTCCTAAGGGAAAATTTCCCACAAAAAACTCCGCTGAGCCATAACTTGAAAAATATGAGGAGTTAGGAGAAAAACTTTACCTTTCTGGAAAGCTGAGAGAGAGCTCTATCCAATGGTGCCATTTTTAGAAAGATTTGAGTGCCTAAAAATCAAAAAATGGAGACTGAGGCACAAGAGAGGTAAGAACACAAGGAGTTAGCCACAAAAATGAGCAGGGGCACATTTTGGATAACAAAAACTCCTTCATTTCCAAACTTAAATCCTTCATACCTTTTATCATTTAGATCTGTTGCTAACACAAATTTTACATGTTGATAATATGAATCAGTTTGCATGTGTTTCTTTACTTCAAATTTAAATTAAGTCATGAGGGTCACAATAATGTAAACATGCTTCCTACAACTCGACGCATCAGCCAAACAGTTCTCTTTACCTTTAATGTTACTTATGTCAAAATCACACTGAGACAAAAACGCAAACCATCTATGTTGTCTTGCGTTCAAATTAGGTTGTGTAAAGATATATTTTGGCCTATAGTGGTCTATTTTAAATTTGAAAGTCTTTCCCAACAGTTAATGTCTCCAAACTTGCAAAAATATGAACTATGGTAGCAAGTTATAAATCATGGGGAGCATAGTTTAGCTCTTGTACCTTCATTTTTCTACTTTTGTATGTAGTCACGTGATCATTTTGTAGAATTATTCCACCAAAACCTTCACCCGAGGCATAAGTTACCATGGTGAATCTTCTGGTGTGGTCTGGAACCTTCAAAGCAAGTGTTGTTGTAAGTTTCTCTTTCAACAAATTAAATGTTGTTTCACAATTATCAATCCAAAAAAAATTTGTGTCCCTTTTTCTACAAAGAAGTTATTGGAGCAACAACTCTAGAGAAATATTTAACAAATTTTCTATAATAACCAGCCAATCCCATGAAGCTTCTCACTTAATGTACATTATCCAGTGTTGGTTATTCAGTTATGGCTCTTATTTTTTATGGATCAACTGAAATCTCATCTTTATTGATTATCTGCCCAAGATATTGTACTTCATTTTGATAGAATGAACATTTTGAGATCTTTTTGTATAGTTTTCTCTTTCTAAGCACATCTTAACATAATTTTTAAGTGTTCATTATGTTCTTATAAAATTTTAGAATAAATCATAATATCATCTAATAAAACTAGCGCGACTTTATCTAGATATTCCTAAAAACTATTAGTCATTAAGTTTATGAATGCAACCGATGCATTACTGAGTCCAAAAGGTAGTGTTATGAGCTCATAATGACCATATCTTGTTATGAACAATGTATTATGAATGTCTTCATACTTTATCCTAAGCTGATGATAACTTGTTCATAAATTTATCTTGGAATATATAGATGCATCTCACATCTGATTAAAAAGGTCATCAATACTTTGTGAAGGATATATATTCAAGTGATTTTGACTTTCTTAAGCATGTGATAATTGATGCATAACCTTAGCATGCCATCTTTCTTCTTAATGAATATGACCAGTGCTCCCCAAGGAGACACACTCATCCTAATTAGTCCTTTAGACAATAACTCGTGAAGTTGTTTGTAGTCATTTTTATACCCTTAGAACAACAGTCTAATCCCATGTGCGTTGGCCTATCACCCAGCAGGTGCTGAGCACTCACTTGAGGCACGTGCAGGCATCGAGTCTCTCCTTTTTGTGAGTCTTGTGATAATACATCATCTATGACAAATACTTAAGTGCAAAAGAAAGGAAGGAACCATATAGTCATTTTGAGAACCTAGGATGATTTATCATATCAATGCATCCATAACAGAGAAATAGCAAACAACATATAGAACTGATTCATACATGAAGGAAATGCACTAGGATTATGTTCATGAACACATATATTCTTTAGAATGGAATTTATATTCATATTAATGAGTTTAGCAGCCACATTACAATCATTGAGGCCATAACAAACCCATATAATAATGAAAATAAAGGTCATGCATCAGAACTAAACTATGGCCTTCACATTACAAGGGTAAACACAGACCCATCCCTGTAAATATTTCATCACTCCTATGATTTCTCTAATCCCAACCCATAGAATATTCCATGATACTTCTGCAGATCTTCACCTTTTTCCACCACCTTTGCTCTCTCAGGATGATCCCCTTTCTACTATCTACGCACCTCAATATATAGCTTTTCTGCCTTCACTGCCATGCCTTCTGAGGTAACAGATTGGTTTCCAAGTGTCCAAGTGGTCCTCCAATGGAGCATGCCTCCTTTGATCTGAGCTCTCCACTCTGTGTAATGATGTTCTTCTAGAACCTTCCATCACATACATGGAATATTCCATTCTTGATCCTACAGCTGTCAAGCTAGTACCTTATCCACTCCACATGCTAGATGGGTCACACTTTTATTGTGTGTTATCTAGAACTTTGAATATGGCTAAGTCCCAAAATCCTGGCTTGTCTTACGCGTGTGCGTCATGTGTTATGCTAAACCTTGCTAGAACCCTGCCCTGAGCGCCTTCAACCCGCGCACCCTTCTTCACATAGGTTTCGCGCGCCCATGTGCCTTCTTGTAATTAGCCAATATTTTGGGGCCCAACATTGTCCTTTTAGTTCCACTAGTTTAGTTTTAGTAATTATATATGGTGCCTTATGGATTGGTTCAGTTCCAAGTTTGATATCAATTGTAAAATCAAACTCACGTCTCGGAGGAAGTCTAGGTAATTCATCTAGAAAGACATCCTTGTACTCTTATAACAATAGATATTCCTCCAAGGAATTATTTCTTTCATCACTATGATATCTTTATGACATAAATCATACAACCCTTGTTATTAGCCTTCTTGAGCTACATTTTTGAAATCTTCCTTACTTCAAAATTTCTTTTTATGCCTTGTATGATTTTAATTTTCTACAGATCATCAAAGCATTTTATTCATTTTTCAAAAAAATCTATAGTTACTTTGTGTTGAGACAACCTATTTACACCTATAATAACATCATAGGAACCTAGAGTAGCTACATATAGGTCCAATTCTATGGTAAATCTAGGTTGTTCCAATGCTACATCAAACAGTCATTAGTTTACTGTTTAGACAACACTATTCCCATATTGTGCAATCCATGAATTTTTCATATAACCAAGTTTTTTGTTTTTTTTTTAATTTAATGCACTATAAATGAAGCATTCAGTTGCACCAGTATCAAATAGAATAGTTACAGGTAGTCTATATAACTCACCAAACACTTTGATAGATGTTTCTTATTTCTCATCCTAGTGGTTTTCCAGTTAACATGGATTATTTGTTGTAGATTTTTTTCCTTGTTCTTCAAGGGAGAATTGTTGGTATAGTTGTCAGCACCACATTTGAAACACCTTACAAAAGGTCCTTTCCTTTCAAACTTATTTTCATTAGTTGCAACACTATTATGTCCATTTTTATTTTCATTTGTAGTAGGTTTTTTTGTTGTGTTATTCTTACCATTTCTATCCTTATTGCCAACCTTTTTCTACCAAGTCTTTATAGGTGTCAATGGAAAAGGTGAGATGTAGCTCTTCTTTCTTTTTTCATCCCTATGAGCAGATATTGTTTATAGATTTTGCTCATTCCTAATGGCCTTCTCAAAGATATCTTCCATAGTAGAAGGTCCATGGACATCAACTTCACCCCCAATGATTAGGTTTTTTTTTATTATTGGCAAATAGTTTTTTGAAAGAGACTATACCCTTGTGAACAAAAGATGGCCTAGGAGCCAGAATAGGAACTAAGACCAGAATAAAAAGGATCAGAATCCAAGTGTGACAATGAAGTCCAAAGTAGCCAAAAAACAGCTACCCCATCAAAACAAAAACAGCAAAAACTCTGCAATAAAGCAGCAAAAAGACCACAAAAAAATAGCAACAAAAACGTATAAGAGCAGCTAAAGCTCCTACAACTACTTCTTGGCAGCTTTGTCGATGCTGTATTTGATGTTCTGCCAGGATTTGAACATTGCCAAAGTTTTCATGTGGGCAGTGTTAGTCTTATCTAGCTGATCAATGGTCCTTTTGCTTTCCTTATCAGTGCCCCAATGATTAGGTTTAATCCCATAATAAATTTTTGTATCTTAAATTTCTCATTCTTCTTATACGACAAAACATACTTCAACAACTTGGTGAAATTTTCTCAATATTTAGTTACAATCAATTTACCTTGAGTCATATTTTTAAATTCAGACATATTTTGATCAAAATACAACTGTGGTAGCCAACGTTGGTGGAAGTATAGTTTAAACTATTCCCCAGTTATGTTAGTAGGGTTAACTCCCAAATCTACTTTTTGGTTATCCCACTAAGAGGATGCCGCAATGGAGAGCTAAAAAGTAACCTAAATAGCTTTAGTTTCTTTAGAGAAGTATCTTATCTCAAGATGCTTCTCTATTTCACTCAACCATTTTTCATCTTTGTCTCCCAAGGTTGTCCCATCAAACTTGGGTGGGTTGAGTCGTTTGATGTACTTTGATAGCTCAACTTCCAAGCGGGCTCTTTTATTCTCAGGATGGTTGTTAGCTTTGGGATTTCTAGTATTAGGATTTGCTACATTATGATTTACAATATTAGGATCCTCTTTATTATGCTAAAAAGGTTTTTGTACATCACTTTCACTTTCTTCTTCCTCACCCATTACATGTTGTTCTAAGAAAGCTATATGGTTATGGGTAACTTGAAGAACAACCAAAATATCATCAAGTTTTTGGGTTGATTTTACTTCAATCACATTATTTTCATTGTTTCCTCTTATTTTAACCATTGTATTCTATTAGAAAAGAATAAAATATTTTGTTAGCGTATGCACCCATTAAGTCCAAAATTTGATAACCTTCAGCTCTAATACCAAAATGTCACACCTAGATTATACTTTATCTAATTAAGAGATTTTTTTATAGAAAACCCCTTAATCACAATTAATGTCTTCAATGATTTCTAGCACGCAAAAAATAAATCTAACATAAAACAATGTCTACAATCCATCTAATAACTATTATAGCCATATGTAGTTGTAACGGTCCATTAGATCTACCTAATCCCCATTATCATCACTCTAATTGAGTGAGTATATCTTATATACTTTGGTTAAACCTTTATAATAGGTTTTGAGAACTAAGTGCAACTCCCGTGTGTCAACCTAGAGAACAATCATGCTACAATCCATCTAACATTTGACACTACAGAATAGGAGTATGGTGATTTGACAGTGTAATTAGCTAACTACACTACTTAGCCAAGTTATTAAGCAAGCAATGTAAGTTTATTTTCATGATTGCACATAAATCAAATGAATCTTGTCTCTGCCACTGCACAACCATCTCTATACAGTTATCTAGATATCAATTTCATTATTTAAGAATTTTAATTTTCTATTTCAAAGAAGTAGGATCTAGGACTCACCACTCAATTCGAGGGCACGATATCAATCCCATCTTAGGATCCCTATGGGAAATATAGTAACCACTTAATGGCATTCGCCATTAAGTACTCACTACCCTTCATGTGACCATCCTAATTTGGTACATATAGGGTTCAACCGTATGGAAAGGCAGGTCATATAACCCACTCCTCATTCACACAATTGTTTTCTTTTTAGTTAATACTAGGTACGTCATATTGTTACGATGTTAAGACATGTGATCCATTTTTTGATATAGAATAATAGTAACTTCTCTCATTACTAACTTTAATAATTATCTCTTTTCGTGGTATCCCAACATTACATTAGTTACTAAGGATATGTTTAGTTAATCGTGTCTCATTTTATAACGATAAAATCTCATCCTAATTGTATCGTATTAGTCTCATAAATTTATTATCTAATGTGTATGTTTCTCTTAAACTTAAGGGATGAAATCCGATGAATAATAAGACAACGTAATATTTCCGTATAATGTAATTATATTTATTCATGTTACGCATATAGTTATCCCAATTAATAATTAATGAAATAGTACATACACTAATATGTTGTCAACATGTAGTTATTAATGTACTTTATGTTACCAAAGTACGACAATAATTATAATAATGTTTTTGTATTATTGTTATACTATTCATATTCATGAATTAATTAATCATTCATAATGAAACTATAATTCTAAGGTGAATATCATTATCTCATAAATGTGTATTGTTGTTAATAACAACTTATTAATCATTCTTCATTTCATTAAAGTACGATAATGATACAAATGTTAATCTCCTTGTAATAACTTCCATTTAATAATTAATGTTGAAGATTATTATAAACATACAATTGTAATAATATATTAAAAAAACACTTAAAATTCATTAATTGTAAAAACATACACTACTGTAAAAACAACGAGAAAGGCATCCTTACAACTCACAAAATGTGATATAATCAATAGTTTATTTATACAACTTTATAAGGATGAATCCTTATTTTTATCAAATGATATCATACTAAATTTTGGAATATTACAAATAGGAAAATGCCTTGAATAATATGCAAAATAATATTTTCGCTTTACAATGAAGTGCAATAATCTGAAATGGACTTTCAAACAGTAATACATGATTAAGTATAAAATCTAATAATCACTTCAATTTATTAGTCTGTCCTACTCATAATTATGTTATTCTATTTTGAAATAAATGACTAGGATATGGTTATCCTTTTCCAATAAACAAAAACTTTGTAATACATTTATTATTTATACATACCATTAATCTAATTAATATTATTATCGTAACAACTTACTAAATTAAATGGTTAACAAGTAGATTATTTTAACCGTAATCAAAATCAAATCTTAATTAGACAATAATTAGACCATAATTCAGGACACAAATAATATAAATTATAGAGTTTCAACTATGCTCAGCGATAAATTTCAGTTATCTAACATGTTTATTTCATCGTTCAAATTATCGTAAACAATCATGTTCAATGAGGATCTAAATAATCCTTTGTAATTTAAATGTACATTTAGAAAATCTATCAACATTATTATAATCAATAGAAGTAAATGAAATCAACATGATTACAACAGAATCAAAACTTTTCAAGTTCTTCTACTTTCTTTAGCTACAGACAATACCAAACATATGATCTTCATTCATATAGAAGTAATTTTATCAAGTTCTAGTTATGGTGAACACGTGATTAAATAACTCACGAAATACTTGGGATATTTATCACAAACTATTTCACCTTGACCCGAATCTAATAATGTACTGAAATTCATAACGAGAAATCACTCGCTATGATCAGCCAAATTCTTTTTGCACATATAGGAAAAAAAATTATATTAAACTATATCAAAAAAATTCCACTTGGCAATGTGGATTGAACTTCTTAAAATAAATAAACAGTAATAAAAACTTATCTCTGTGAGAGTTTTAATAAGCTACTTACATAAGGTATTTATCCTCACATGCAAGCTCGAATGAGTAAGAGAAAAAGTCTCGAAAAATCTAAATAATACCTTTGATAATAATTAGTCAACATGCATGTGTATCACAGACAAGTTTGGTAATAAGTTCTCAACAACCAAGAACTCAAAAACAAGCGCAAGATCAAAAATGTTTTGGGAAGAGGGAAATGAGTTCGCATACAAACTATTAACTATTTTAACACCACGAATTGATTCCCATTCCTTATCTGGGTCGAATATGTTTACCCAGTAAACTAAAATAAATAGTGGGTTCATAAACTAAAACTTAGATTTAACTTGTAGCCCAAAAATCCCTTATTTTTTTAACTTATTTCAACAACCAGTAAATCAAACAACATTTCTTTATGAGTCGACTATCTAAAGGATTTATACAATTTGTATAAAGAATTGATAAATACATAGGTAAAGATTTTAAAAGAAATTGGTAAACCCATCAAAAACCCACAATCTCTTTCAACCCAAAGACACTATTTTTAACAACAGCTGAGTTAAATGTGAATAACAAGGAGGTTTAAAACAACCCGCATAACCCAATAATTATTTTAACAAGAAAACAACATTCTCCATTTTTTTACAATACCCACTTTGCTACTCTTTTTCCTCATCATTTTCGCATCAATCTTTTGATAAAAACTTGTAAATTCATTCTAGATTTTAACTGAAAAGAAAACCACATTTTTAATCATCTATTGCAAGATATAAAAACAAGATTAAGAGCAGAGAAATCATGCCTGAAAAATGCCCAAATATTTCTTATTTTCCTCTTTGAAAATCAGAAAACTAAATGCAATTGAACAACAAATAAATATCCAAAAATTTCCAAAGTGAATGCGCCTAATAACTAGCACAACTCGTCATTTTAATAGAAACATTTTTTTGCATGCAACTGCCAACAATCTCATCCATTTTCTCATACCATCAGAGCAAATATAACCTCTAACACAAAAAGTGTAAATGGGAGTTTGCATGGTTCTAGCTTTCTATGCAAGCTTATCCCATTTCCCAAAAACCATGCAGTCATTTAATGTTCATTAAATTATCTCAATTATTTTCCCACCAAATTCCTACTTTCCCAAGCAATGCGTATTTCCATCCTCATGCAAGCTTTGGTTGTTAACAAAATTTTAAATTAAATAATCATTGCTAAATTTAAAATTATCCAATTCACATGCAAAGTCACAAATCACAACTATTTAAAATGCCACCTTCCCATGGTTTATGACCATATAATAAAAAAATAACATTCTAACTTTTAAATATTTCATGGTCTAAGACCACTTAACTTATTAAAAACAATACATTTTTCAATGTGGTCCATGACCATCACAATATCATTTAAACTTGCCTTATGGTCTAAGACCATTACCGAACCAAATATTTGCTCGTTGGTATGTGACCAAAGTAAAAATTCATTACTTACCAATGACAAGCAAGTCGATCTATGACTGATTATAATGCCAAGAAGAAGAATTAAAATTTACACCATTTAAACATCACATTATTATTACCTTGTGAAATGATATGCGACCAATCAAAAAAATGTTAGAAATAAACTATTGTTTCACATCACAGTCCAAGATGATAATCAACACTTATTTACCTCAACCCTTGAAAATATTACCAAGTAATGCAAACAGTCCAAAGTTGTTAATGAATAATGAAATAAGTAACTTCGACAAACAATGGTGATGTCCAGCCACCCAAAAAAGATATAACAGGGGCATCCAATTATGATAATCAAACAAGCCAATAAACGTTAGATGGTGAGTACTAATTTAATGGCAGATATGCACCTATACACATGTGTGTATATGTTACAATTGTGTGTGTGTGTAATATGTATATATGTTAATATACATAGACATATAATATAATGTATATATATACATATATCATATATACATATACAGATATCTATATATGTGTGTGTGTGTGTGTGTGTGCTGTGTGTGTTGTGTGTGTGTGTGTGTATAACTAATATTATATCGACATTGATCAAATAACATTTGTATTTATTTATTAATCCACATTTTTTTATACTAACATAAATCAAATGTGGGGTGTCACACCAGTTGGCAGATACATATTTGCAACCCATGGCATCATCAATGGATTAGGACTATTTCTTGGCATGAATTAGGATTGCATTTATGAAGGATGATTTCCCTATTTTTGTACAAAATTAAGGTCTTCGTATGATGTTTGTTTGATCCAATTTTTGAGAAATGGTAGAAAACGACAGTCCTCAGTACCATGATCTTTGTCACATATCCGACATATTTCAGTTTTGTCAAGTGGAAAATATCTAAGAGCATGTTTTTTTCTAAATCTTGGACAATACATCGCTAGTGGTTCAGTATTGGCTTTTTCCTATGCTTGCATACCATCTAGGGTAGTGTTCAAGTGTACTAGGATGTCTATTTTGAAATTAGAGAGTTCTTACATTAATTGTATTAGTCTTTTGGGCTCTCATCTTCCTAGGGTATCCCCTTGTTGTAGAGTAATTTTTGTAGACTTTCTCAATCTAATGGACAATTAGATGATTAACATCTCCTCCTCCCATCAGATTCAAATATTCCCTTGACTCTTCATCTAATACTTTTAAGAAAATGGTTTTAGTTAAGTCTTCAAACTCAAAGGATGTACACATTTCCTATGAAGAAAGAGGAATCTATCTAGGTAATTTTCCAAATTTTCATCTTCATTTTGAATGACTTGGAAAAAATCTACTTTACTATCTTTCCCTCTACATTAATCTTGATACTTGTCTAGGAAATGTTCTTCCATTTCTACCCAAGAGTTGATATAGTTTAGTGGAAAAATCATAAACCATCTCATTATTGAGTCTTTTAGAGTAGAATGAAACAATTTTAACTTTTGACTATCAGTCTTATAGTCATAAGTTTGGCATATGATTTTGAACTCAAACAAGAACTGATATGGATCTTGGGATATCATACCTCTAAATGTGGGTAACACAAATGGGGATATATTTTTCAATAGGGTATCATATTATTCTTCAATAACAATGGGATAGGTAAGTGTTCTTTGAGGCACAATGACTTCCCCGTTATGAGGGTTTTTTTAACTCTTAGTTGTTCTTCTGCCATTATTTCCTAATTAACTTTGTAAAGAATGTTTTTCCTCTTAGGTGAAAATTTTGTTGTAGGTGGAAGGATGTTAATCTAACATTGATAACTCAGATTAACTAGATCCTATGATATAGATTTTCTTAGATATGATGGCCTTACCTCAGGGGACTATTATGAAGGTTGTGGTATGGTGAGAGTTGTGTCCTCTTTAGTGGGTGAATATTCTTCTTCCAAATGTTCAAGTTAATCCAATAATTTTTCAGGTGAATGGAAGATTTTTTTGGTGTAGGTGGTATTTTTATTCACTTATTCAGTGTTATTCCACCTCATCGGGTGAGTCATCTCACTTAGGTGGACATGGATCTAGGTGTCATCTTAGTTATGAAAGATTCTCTTATAGAATCTGTCATATGTGTAAGTGTGTCATAGGAGTTACATTCCCATTTGGGAAAGTAACTCCTCTTCTCCATTATGGAGGAATCTTCTCTTACATGGGAGTTACACATTCACTCCCCTATTTGTACTCACCTCCTTTGATCTATGATAAGTTGAAGCCAATCCAAGGCATTCCATTCCACTCCATTTTTCAAATCTTGAGCACTCATGCATGCACATTGCTTCTTAAAAGTTTGTTTGTTTTTAATCTCGCAAATCCTACATTTGGGTGAAGTGTAACTATTTGATGCACATGAAATTCCTTCCAGGTCTTCATCCTTCACTCTTACATGGTATCAGAGATGAGGGGACCAGTATCACATTACTCACCATCATTACTACATCGTGTAGTTGCTTATGCAAGCTCTCACTTTTGCATGTGCTCTAATTACATATTTTGAGATTCTTGTGGGTGTATGTTTCGGGTTTAATGTGTTGCAGAAGCCAGCTCACTACCTATCTCTCTACCCATCTCACTACTCGGCTGTTGGCTCGTGACCTATTTATTCTCAGCAGTTTAGGTTTTGGCGTGAACATGAGCACATTTTCTGCTTGTTTCCCGTGCATGATTTGGTCATTTGGCTCGGTTCATGGTTTGAACATCTTTGCATTGGTCATTACAAGCTCATATTTTTCTATTGTGTGGGTGTGTTTGCATTGGCTTTTCAAGCCTTTGAATTCATCCTCGTTTCACCACATTGTTCCCTGCTTCTACATCGACCTTGGATTTTGGCTCATTTTTTTAATCGACCTCCCTTGGTTTGGCACCTCATGCTCTGTCTATGGCTTAAATGAGCTCCCTCTTACACGAGCTTGTTCCTCTCTGTGTTGGTGACTCATGCTTTAGAGTTTCACCGTGCATTCTCTTGCATTAGTCTCTTACTAAACAGGCATTTTGCATTATCCTCTAACCTGTTGACTTGTTCTTCTTCACTGTCAAAGTTTGTTTTGGCCCTGTTCAGCCTGGTTTGACTTGGTTTCACCATTGCAGCTCAGCCGATTCACATGACTCACCAGCTTAGCACCTGCGCAAATTCCATCCACCTGAAAGCATTAGAAGGACAAAGCATCACTCTGTAGATTGCTAGCCTACTTGATCAACACACTTTTCACTCATGTATTAGCCATTACATGGCTCAACACACTACCCTGCCTCATTCATGCCCGAGTTACCTACGGTGGAATCTATAGACTTCTCGGTGCACAACCATTGGTCCAACATCATGGAACATGCCGTTACTGTCTACACGTCAGCATGTTTCACTTACCTACAATAATAGCAGATCCTTGGCTTGTGGACCTCTTGTCTGAGCTTTTTGAGCTCTTGATGTGGCTCCTATTGGCTTAGACCTCTTGGCTCTCCACCACTCCAACTCAGTGCTAACGGCTTGACTCACAATAGATTTATTTTTCATGCTGAAAATTACACCAAACACAGCTCCAGGTGTTGTGTCAAATACGGCTCAGGTTTTAGCTACCTAGGTTACACCTAACACATGGTCCATAACCCTTGGCTCAGTCAAACATTCACTCTGGTAGACTCAGTCACGTTCATGCAGACACTACTCAGCTCTGTGTAGGTCCAAACCATGGTCTCTTATCTCACTGTTAACCCACGTACTCTGCACATCGACTCCTGCGATTGTTTGTGACCGATCTTCTGTGACTCAGTGTGGCTCAATGATTTCAACTCACTGCTTGTATTAACCAACTAATACCTCTGCATTGCTTAACCATCGGTTGAATCGACCCTAATTTCTCGTGTGCCAATACGGTTTTTCACTCTTTCAATTGCCCCTTGCATGCAACAGTGACACCGACAACCCATGTGGCATCAACGGTTCATTGTATGCCTTAGCTTGGGCCCACTCAATCTAACTCCGAAGGTTTAGGCCAGCTCGGCCTCCGCATCCCACAACTCGACTCGGGTGTGAACTAACCAGCTCAGTCACACATCAAGTAACTCATGCATTAGCCATCTAGCAACTCAGTCCACACTGCCCTAGCTTATTGATGCACCATCCATTTTAGAACTTTTTTGGTGGTTAAAACAACCTATTTTTAATGTTTTAAGGCAAAAACATTCTTATTATAGCATTGTAATAATTTTAAGGCTTTATTTTGCTTGTATTATGTCCTTCATTTGTATGTCGAAGATGGAGGGCGAGGTCTGGGGTTGGTAGGAGGCTAATCCCCACTTGCAAGCAAAACAAACCCTGCCTAAAATTTGATGTCGTTTCCAATGATTACCCACACGACACCCTTTGCACCCATTTTGGGCACTTTTTTAATCAGTTTGCAAAGTTTATTGGTATTTTCCATCAGTTGCGGGAATCATTTTTTTGCTATAACTTTTGACTCGCTACTTGTTTTTGAGTGCTTCTTTAGTCAAAGTTGCATGATTTCTTACACACTATGTGATGACATTATCAATTTTTGTAAATGCACTACTTTATAAAGTGCCGCATTCTGGGGGGTTCACTAGTACTCTTGGGTTTTTACACACAGACGCATTATCGGCCGAGTCTGACATCTTGCTTTTGTGCACGTTGCACTTTTGATTCCGCATCATAAAGAGTGCTCTTTATAGACTTGAGCATCCTAGGATTACCTTACATCCTCCACTTCTCACAAGGAAAGGGAACTATTCAACTTAGCGTGCTTCCATGGAACATTACTTTGCTCACGAGGGTCTTTCACCCTTCTTACTTGGGCCAGTTCCTGCACCCACTGATCATCGTCATGTGGAGGACTTCCTTGACACTTGCGACCATGTTTTTGGTCACATGATGATGCATGTCTCTTGATCTCTCTGGTTTCATGTGGCAAACTCAAATCCTCCCCACCGTGTCTAGAGCATTCTTCAGTCCCTCCATGAAGACCCTTCACATACTGCTACCATTGTTGCTGTTGTTGATTCAGTGATCTCCTCTTTTTCTTCATGTGATGACATTTCCACTGACATAGACTTGTTTGGTTCTACTTCTGATGACGAGGATTATGCACCCAGTTCTGATGTTGAGAGTACTACAGAGGACTTTTCTCCTCCTCTCACTATTCCAGAGAGTGTTGAGACATCCCACATCTCATCAGATATCGAGCAGTCTCCTATTTAGTCTCATACAGTCATCACACCCGCCTCTTTTCCACCTTTAGTGTGTGAGGCCCCTTTCACTCCTTTACCTTCATTGGATGACTCATACCTATCTTACATCGCTCTTCTGTTTGTTGAGCCCCCTCATTGGGATGAGTATCTGCCTGACCTTAGTCATCTTTTCGTAGAGTACACTTGTGATGTACTACAGGTTCCTCATCCATCTATAGGTATTTCAGAGGATTTCATCATCTCCATTGTTGGGAGTGCCCCTTCTGGGACTCTTACCACTTCCACTTTTCTGGAGACCTTCATTGATCCACCCTTGCTTGTGGATCCATTTTCTATTGTGGGGGATGTTTTGTTTCCTTCACATCAGTTGGACATCCTTTCTATAGGTGTTCACCCTTCACACTCTGACAGTTCTACACACGTGGCATTACCTTTGGTTCCTTGGCACTCATTTTCTAGACCTATGTCATACTTTCGTGGACCAAACTCAGAGTTCTTCGTGCTTCTACTTTCGGTTTACTTCACAAAGTGGGCAGAGTTCCAGCACTCCATTTTTGTCCTTCCTAAGGGCAGGCACATAGTTCAATGTGGGTAGCTCTTCTTCAGTCTAGAGGCAGAGGATCTCATCATCAACATTCTTTTAGGAGACTTCTTAGAGCTGTAGAGTTCAGATCTGTCCATGGCATCTTCTGCATTCCTCTTGTCTCCCTCTTCTTCTCTCTTCTTCTTTTCAAGAGATTGCCTCTTTGTACATGGGTACCTTTACAGGATCGTCTGTGGCTCAGACCCATCTTTGGCATCTTTCTTAGATTAGAGAGTGGACTTTTCTCTCTTTTTGGGGGGGAGTTTTTCCCACTGGGTTTTCTCCTTTTACTCCACTTTTCGATATTTTCTTGTATGTGGGTACCTCATCAGGCTTTGTGTCAAGACCCATTTCTCATTTCAGAATTGCCGCCTCATCCTAAGTTACAATGAATGGGGGGTGTTGATGTAGGTGGTATTTTTATTCACTTATTTAGTGTTATTCCTCCTCACCGGGTGAGTCATCTCACTTAGGTGGACATGGATCTAGGTGTCATCTTAGTTATGAAATATTTTTCTTACAGAATCTGTCATATGTGTAAGTGTGTCATATTCCCATTTGGGAAAGTAACTCCTCTTCTCCATTATGGAGGAATCTTCTCTTACATAGGAGTTACACATTCACTCCCCTATTTTTACTCACCTCCTTTGATCTATGATAAGTTGAAGCCAATCCAAGGCATTCCATTCCACTCCATTTTTCGAATCTTGAGCTCTCATACATTCACATTGCTTAAATTAAATTTTTGCTTGCTTTATCTTGCAACTCCTTCTTGGTGAAGTGCAACTATTCAATGCATGTGTATTCCTTCCAGGTCTTCGTCCTTCACTCTTACAGATTTGTGGTTCGGGACATTTTGGGATGACTCTACCTTTTGAGTATTTGGGTCTACTCATGTATTACTCTTTTTAGGTAGGTTCTCATGAATAATTGTCAATTGAATTATTCTTATTAACACTATTGTCCCTAAAAATAAATCCAAAAATGATGAGTCTCGTTATTCACTCGTCATTTTACCAATCTAATTATTGATGTCATTATGACCATGGTTGTGTCCAAGGCTATATGCAATAATATTTCCATGTGAAATTAATAATTTCCTGGTGGAACTATTTGTTTAGGGGGTTTTTTACTACTCCTAACTACTAAAATGGAAATCTAAGCTAAATTTAAATAAATTGCTCAAACCATTTAAAACATAATTAAATTGACCGAATTACATAATTAAAAACAATGCTTGGAATATAAAACTCACAATGCTTGAAATAGAAACACGCTTACCGCATTAAAATTGTAGGGTTGAAAGTCAAAGATCAGAATTTAAAGGCTTTCAAATGAAATTGCACACAGCTGGAAAAAATTAGAATTGTTAAAGGAAATGAAAATTCAATTGAAGATTACTAGATGTATCGAGTTACCAAATATTAACCAAACATATCATAATGGATAAATTATCGAGGAAAAAAATAAAGAGATGCACACACAAATATATTAGCATAAATACAAAAATACCAAAATCTCTAAGTCTTAGGGTGAGTGGGCCCTTGCTCTCCCTTTAATCAAAATTGTTATTGTACTCTAGTTCACAAAAGAGACAACTTTATTTACTTCAAGAATTATAATCAACTAGTGCAGATTATATCATCCATATCCCTCAACTGATGCCTATAATACAACTAGAGGAGTCCTATAATCTACCTTATTTAGATTATTGGTGGAGAGGTTCCACAATATCTCCATATTTCATGATGAAATTATAGAGATAACTGGGAAACCTGATTAACTCTTAGATTTAGTTACAGCAAAGATAAATTACATGATCCGTTCTAAAATCGACATTTCCTACTTCTAGTGTGTGTTATTGTTGAATGGATGTGTGTAAATAAATCTTAGAGTCAATCTACAAACACAAGAAAAACATGGGAGTTTCTCCCTCAGCAAGTAAATAGGTGTATTCCTTCCTTTTTTGCATCTCTTTCATTTCATTATGATACAAATGCAAATATTTTGTATTAAACTATAAATTTTAGCTAAAGTTTAATTATTTATCATGGGCATTGACTAGACTACATGTTGTATTTTTCATCATGGAGCATGATAATACCAAGCATAATAGGAATTTGTAAAACAAACATATTATCGAAGACAAATTGTTTCTACACATTCAGGTATCTTTGCCTGTAAACATGTAATTTCATTTCATACTTAGGGGGAATGTAGACACAAAAATTTGATGATTTACTCTTTGACACTAATGGTTTTGACAATGCATTCTTGCTAAGATAAATATAGATTTCCCATTCCCACGTAACACATTTTGAGGTCTCATGTTTATCTTGTTTATCCTTTCACACTGACATATTATAAAGTTCTAAGCACACAATGCGTAAAATCTATAGACATACATCAACCAATATGTTCTAAACTTCATGTATTCTATTTTCCTTCCATGTGTATGGTTGTACAACTTTGTCAAGATAGTACATCTATTCTTGACCAAATTGTATGGTCTCAGACCAACATGTCCTCCAACTTTTATTTCAAATTCATATCTTTTGATGGGTCTCATAACCACTCTAAGAGGCCTTTCATTGGTAAATCATCTATGAAACCCTATATAAGTAAGTAAACACTACCTCATTTACAAAACGTAGAATTCTCATAGAACTACATTGGTACATTCACTTCCTACACTTATAAGCCACCCAATACTCCCTAAATCTTGAAATAACACATCTACATTCGTTAGGGTAACAATCTATACAAGTATTAAGATTCTTACCAAAGTAAAATAGAAATCTCCTTGATCTACAAGTACTCAAAGATCCCTTTCCCAAGTATCTTAGCAAGAAAAACCTCAATTCAAGCATAGTCAAATATGGTTATCAAACTTAGTTACATTTATTCAAATATCAAATGCTAGGTGGAGAATGACATGTGGTTTGTGACCTCTTTGGAGTAGTTTCATCATCAACATTGCAAGGGGGTGCCCACAACCCAACTAATGTTTGTTTTGCAGGAATTTTCATTTGTGGCTAGAGTTTGAAATGATTATCAAATTATTCAAATAACTTTTCCTTATGATCACAAGCTAGGGTTTGATAATAATTAAGAGTTTCCTAAAACCAAAAGTGTTATAAATTTGTAGGGCCTGGATATGAGCAAGTCCAAGGTTTTCCATAAGGTTCAAGACCATACAGTACAGTCTTGATATAGTTGTGCAGTCCTTCCCCATGTTGATTTATAATCGCAGTCTCTATAACAAATTGCAATCAAGTTTATGTCATTATGTTCTTGTAGTGCATCCCATCATAGCCTTATGAAATCATTTGTAATGAGCTAAGTGCACTCGTTCCTTTGTTTTTGAAAGTTTTTATCTTATTTTGCATATCAGTTACTAGTATACAATCATTATGCTAATTGTGGTAATTAATGTTGGAAGTTAATCAAAATATACACTTGTTTCTAACCCTTACATCCTTTATTGTACTTATTTCACTAAAACCAATTAGGTTTCATGTTAAATTTAGTTAGGATGTAAACAATATCCCTATAACCTCATGAAGGCATAAACCTCATAAACTGTGAAACATATATTAGAGATGATGAAGCATAGCTTCACTCTTGCTAGAGTTTTCTCATATTGAGTTTCTTTAGGGTAAATTTCTTGTGTATCTATCTTTTTTCTTATTGTTGGTCATTGTTTGTGATTTTACAAAAATAGATTTTATGTATAAACCCTAATTGCAGAGTAACATATGTAAACTATATAAAGTAGCTACTAGATACAAGATGACACAAGTAAATAAGCTAATAAATATGAAACCCTAAGTGAAAGAGAGAGAGTTAAAGACTTGGCTGATTTCATACTTTTCCTGGAACTAATTTGGATTGTAAAACTAATGAACTGGAAGGGAAGATTATCGCAAATGTGCACAATAAATTTTGGATATGTTGGGTATACCTAGACTAGGGCACCTAGAATGGTTCAAGGGTGCCTACGTGCTAGAGTCTTCTTTTGGGCATTTGTGACTGCGTAGGAGCTTGGAACCTAATTTTTATGGTGTTGCCAGATGGTTGTTGGTAGTCACCTATATGTCGCACTATGTGTAGACACTAAAATTAGGTCACACTCCCCTTTGGTCCCTTGACAAATAAACACCTTCATCACATTCACCTAGCCATGGCCCACTTCACCTCACTAATATTAATTTAATTAATCTAATTAAATTAATTCATTATCCTGACCATATTTATTATTTAAATATCTTAATTTAGATAATATCCACACATACACCTCACCTAGACACCTCATCAAGCCAACTCACCCTAAGACCTATTCTTAGTAAGTTGCCATAACTAACTAAGACTTACCCAAACCCTAAAAATCAATGCCTACATTCTCTCTAACTAGATTCCCGCATGCGTACAAGACACTTCCAGTATAATCTGCGGGTTAATGACATGAGATCCCAAAAAATCAAGAGGATCTCTCTAGTTTAGTAAACCTAGGAAATCCTACCTTGACCGACGCCGGTTAAGCAAGAACCGTCGTCGGTCACCTTTTAATCCCCAAAACAACCTTATTTTGAAGGTTGGCAGAAGGTTGGAAAAGATTGGGAACTTTCCCGAGAGATATCACATCTTTTGAGAACGAATTTCAATGAGAACACGCATGCAAGGAAAGAGATCAAGAATTTTCTCCCGACCAACGAAAGTCCTTTGTGCAAGCACAAAGGAGACCTAAAACCCATTCTGTGGCATTCCTAGAATTCCACAGTAACCGGCACTGGTTACACCCAACCGCCATCAGTCACCCTTAACCAGCATTGGTCTCTGTATTTTCCCATACAAACTAGAACATTGATCTATCCACCTAATTCCACATCACCCTTATTCACCTGTGATCTGTCTGAGACCTTTGTCAGACCTGCAGAGACCTAAAACCAGCTACTTGACCTTTGGATCTTATTTTAACCTAGCCTACTAGAATAGATCTTTCTTATTGTGTTTCAAGTGAGATACCTAAATCATTTCAAATTACAATAGGATTTATTTTACTACTCCCATTAAATTGTTTTAAACAGTGGACTGACAGCCATCTAGGAAGTATCACACTTCTCGGATCTAGCACATGCTAGGTAGTTCACTGCACATATTATTTAACTCTTTTTGGTGGTCTTGCTTTCCATTACAAGTAGTTCCTCCTAGCCAAAAGGAAGCTCTCACGATCAGTTGTGGATCCAGAAGTCATACACATGCAACAACCCATCAACCAACATTTGAACAGGTATTCCTCCTACACCCGTTACCCTATCTATTTCATCAATATTTCAAAGAAACATCTAAGAATCAGGTGAAACACTATGATCGTAGAATTCACCTGTAACCTACAAAGAGATGATGACATGTAAAACCATCAAACTACATCCAATCCCAAAAATAAAAGATAAAATATGGGGAGTCAGACTGACCCCAGAGGTCACCCGATTGATTGAAATTACGACCAATTGTTTCACTACATCTCAGAATCCATGTATTGTTTGTGTGTGTGTGATAAAATCGTGCCCCAAGAAGCCCTTGTGCAAGTGTATGTGATAGTGGGTGATAGCTAGATGTACCAATGTAAATAGATATGTGGATGAAAAATTGAACATCCCCTTCCTATGAATGCAAAAAATGCAGTCCCTTGTCCCTTGAATGGATGCTAGATGGATGCCTTTTGATGTAACCTTAGGTGATGATAATAAATGCTTAGAGCTTGGTCCTTTACTTTGGTCACATAGCTTTGTATTTATATGATTCCCTTGGTTGAATTTCCTAATTGGCAACTAGAAGGCTAACCCATAAGAAAATAAGATGTCCAAAAGATAAAAGAAACCCAAAAAAAGATATAAAGAGGTCGGGGCGCCTGGAAGAGCGAGGGCATCATGTCTAGGTGTTGGTGCCCATATTCATGGAAGATAAAGCAATAAAGTTCAAATTGGATTTTAGGGTGTGTAAGACCAAAAATAAAGTAAGAAAGACATAAAAAAAGGCCAAAGGATAGCATTCAATTACTAGTTTTCTCACTTAGGAATCGTATGAATGCAAGTATGCTTTTAGGACCTAAATGTTTACCCAAGTGCATGATTTTATGTCTACATTTTCCCCCACTTTATATTGTTGATTAAATACTTGATAACATAAATTAGATAGAAGATTCCTACTTGATAACTATGTATAATGTGATGGTGATAACGTGTTAAGGAGACAAGTGAAAGCGTGAAGTTATTAAAATGAAGTGTGGAAGCTAAGAAAGAGGAAGTAACCCTAGGGGTGAAGGGTATTGTGTTGTACCATGTTGTACCTGTTGTTTTGCTTAATGTCGAGCTACTTCTTGTTGTGTATTAAGGATAGACCTGCAAAAGAAGAGTGAAAGAGTATTCAAAGTCATGTATTATGAAAACTCTTTAAAAACATGTAAAAAGTATGTAAATGTGTGTAAAAAGTAGTAAAATGAAATTTTGCACCTGATCCATGAATAGTGAAAAGGATAGAAAATATCTTGAACTGATGTAGAAGAGAGATTTTTTTGGGTGATCTCATACCAAGAGCAATTTTTTTGGGTGATCTTAGGCCAAGAACGAGTTTTTGGGTGATTCCATGCTAAGTGCAAGTTTTTTGGGCAATCTCATGCCATGACAGAAGAGTGTTGGGGAGAGAGGTTTAGTATTACTCTCCTTCCATGACTGCTTCCCGAATTTATACACCACTACATATGGTGTGATATGTGTTTAGTTTTGTATTATATCGTATTATTTCTGTATGGAAAATGGAGAAAGAATGCATTATGCTTGTTGGAGAATTGTGCTTGTCCTATGAAACTGCTCTATGAATTGTTGTAGATTATACTGATATGAGAAATTACTTGTAACTACCCCTTATTCATAGGCATTCAGGCACTATTATTTGTATCTAGGCACCAGTGTTTGTGTTGAACTGAGGGCCCAAGTCAGATTCTGGGTTGTTTTTAAAACTATAGTTTGTATTGATTTTGTATTGTGCATATCTGAACTAAAGCTTTGAACTATTGTATAGGGTGACTGATTCACCCAATGTATGCCCCCTTTCGTTTGGGGTGCATGTGACATCATTAGGAGTATGCAGCCTAAAGGGGAGGATCTGATGTTGATCTAGAACTGATTCCATTTGAGGGGAGTAAATGTGTATGGTAAAAACCAAGGCACGTGTAAACAAAGTGGCTATAAATATGTGTTAGTATCAAAAAGTGGAAAATATTATATAGAATACAATGTAAATAAGTAATAGTATAGACAAAGTAGATCACAAAAGGTGGGTTTCCAACATGGGACATCACTCACAATGTCACAAGACAATCAGGGAAAAAGCAGCCAAAAACATACAAGCAGTAAGCAAAAAAGACAAACGATGTAGGCCGCAAATAATAGCATACAATGAAAACAATGACAAGCAACATGTAATAGACAACCATGGTGGTAAATAGTTCATGCAATGAAAATGCTACACATGAAGCACCCATTAGCATGTTAGAAAGATAAACAGTATGTCAAAGCATGTATATATCAATGGGAAGTAGTGTGCTAGTAAGAGTAGGAAGTAGCAAATTATGAAATAATAACACATGTGATGTGTAAGAATGTAGATGCCCCCACAATGTCAAACATCATTATTGTGTGTAAATATTTGTAGAAAGTCTACATTCACAACTAAAGACCAAGTGAATGCACATGTGTGTATAGAAAAGATATTGAGATATCGGATATTCGTCTAACATAGTAAGAAAAGTGTAACATTTGAGTATAAGAAACCAAGAATAAGAGCAACCAAGATATGTAATATGCATTGAATGAGTGTGATGAAATGGTAAGAAATGTGAATGTGATAGGAGCATCATTCCCCCCAACAGATGTGTATGAGTATGAAATGAGGTTCATTTATATAAGACCCCTCAACAGTCAAGAATGAACCGTAGAATAAAAGTGTGTCATTAGTAAATGGTTTGAAAATGTGTGCTAGAAAGATATAACATGAAGCGCATAGCGTAGATTGTAGAATAGGATAGTATGATGTGTGAGAATGTAATGCTAGAAATATGTTTCATAAAGCACATGGTGTGAAATGTGTAGTGTGTCACATTTAGTTCAGAAGTAAGACCCTCAGCATTCAAGTATGAACTATGGAACTAGAGTGCGTTGTAGACACCTAAAATCGGTATATCTACCTCGTTTTCCCACATGCGCATATTTTGTTAGGGCCCTATCTAGGTTCCCTTTTAATTAAATACATCCCCCTTAATTTAATTAAAGTGCCCATCCCATCACCTTTAATTAATTTAATTAATTAACTCCTATTAATTGATTAATTAATATCCACATCATATCATTCCCTAATCCACCTTCTATTTAGGATGCTTTTATCCTAACCTACACCCCCTTGCTTTTCTAATATTTCTTCCTATCTATTATTTTTCCCTAACTACCTATGACACATCCTTTTCCTGCCTAATGCTTTAAAGTACCCTTCCAACTATTAAAACACAAAATCACGCCAAAACACAAAAAGCTAGCCCATTAGGGAAACTTTCCCCGCAATCGACGGCGACACAGCCCAGTCGTCATCAACCCTATAAACTAAGTTAAATCCTTCCAAAAAGGGATCATAAATCATATGCATGTGAATTTTGCAGATCTCTCGTGACTAGTGAATTGACTCTCATGTCTGAGCATTCCTACAATAGTTACATACTTCCCTGACCTCCTTTCAATGCACTTGCATCACTCACGTTCATCCTTCATGAGCTTATCAAAGTCTTTGTGTTGCTTTAATCAGATTTTTATCATATTATCGTTGTTTTGTCTCCTTCTAACATTTTCCAGGTTTAGATCAATCTCTGCAACACTTAGAGCTCTTTTCAAAAACCTTCTTTTCCAGCTCCTCTTCACTTGCAGGTTACCTTTTCCATCCATTTACCCTCGGCCTCATCTAATTTTGCTACAATTTTTGTCGACCCACCCTAGTCATTGACCAGGGTCTTGATTCCTAATCTACCCTCATCAATCTCTATTTTTCTGTCATTTTCCTAGTTTTAGGTTCTCCAGATCCCCTTGCAGGTTGACTAGAAAACTCAATTCTCTACTGCATCCAGGTTCCTCTAGATCTTGCAAGGATTGAATATTTCTCTTATCTTCCAGATCCATTCTCTTAGGTCACCATCAACCGACCTGTGCATGTTTGGGTCACTGTCAACCTTCCTATGCATATTAGGTCACCGTCAGCCCATACTAGGTAACCTTGAATTTACTGTTGTTCCAATCATATCATCTTCTATATCAATTTTAATCATTTCTTAGATTCAATATACTTTTGTTTCTACATGTTATCTATTTTTCTTGCTTTATTTCACTCTTTCTAAACAAACAAGGGTTGATATCTTCCAAAGAAGTTAACACTTCTTAGATCAAATTTTTCGGGAAGCCCCCACATAAATCTATTTAATCAATCCCATTTCACCTTATCTTATTTTTAAGTCGTCAGCTATAATGATGATCCATTATCACTTTGTGCCCATTTATCCATCACATTGCGTTAGAGGTACTATAAATCATCCATGTTATGAGTTGCTAGTTTATTTCAATACTAGTTCATTCATTTGATTAGGAATGAAGAAACTCAAACAACATTCTTGGAATGCCTAGTGGGACCACCCTTTAGGTGATCTCTTTCTTTTCTATTTTATCACTTATTATGTCTTCTACTAACATTGCAGCGCGAGGTCCTACTTCTTACTTCCTCATGTTGGTTCAGCTGTTGGATTATGCTTTGCTAAAGTTTAGATAAAAGGAAAATATTTATCCAGGTTTTTCTATTTTTACGTATTTGCTCTTTTCCGCATTGTACATCATTTTCCTGTGTGTGTCCTCATTGAAAGATCACACCTCAATTTGGTTTTAAAAAGAACCTTTCTTTTTTGCATCCTGCTTGCTCACATAGTTTAAGTAGGAGGTTAACTTGTTGCATTTCACAATCCTCACACACAACCTGAAACTCACAAATTAATTAACACATCAAAACAACCTTCTACCTGGTAGCCTGATTAGGATTTCATCACCCAAAAAGAAGCCTCTTGAGACTTCCGTAGCCATAATAAACCTAAAACCAGACATAGAATGCCTTCTTCTAGGTACCCTACTATCCATCCCTTTTTATTTTTCACATTCTTAATTGAAAACAATCAAAAGGAACTATTTTCTTGACTTGCTTGATTTAAAATGGAACACAATTCTGCCCTGAATGATTCTGCATGAACCACGATTGATATCTCATGCTTTCCTCCTTCTAGCCCCATCCATGAATTCTTTCTCTGTAGATCATGCCAACCAGTAGAATCTATCCCACCACCTTGGACCACCCCTGCTTCATCGTGACATCCTCATGCCTATCCCATCCTATTGACATTCCCATCCCTCATGTACTAGATCTTACCATCAAGTCCCAACCATCTTATCATGTTTCTCCTCCCCAAATATCTTACATCCCCTCAACCAATATGATCTTCACCACTCCCAGACATCTTCAGACAACCCTTTCCTAATCCACCAACCAATAAACCCATCTTCATCAACCCCACCAAAATAAATATAACCCATTTTCAATCAACACCATACATAGGACACCCCTTCCGTATCTACTCCACGTATCTCATCATCACCTACTCCCATCTTTGATATTGTGCCCATGAATCTTTTAAGAGCTATCCCCATATCAACCATATCCACCACCTTGATTTGTACCTCTTCTCTCATATCTACATCTAGTCTGGAATCTTACCACATATGCATTGGCTTCGACTACACCCACTTCTTCATCCACACCTATCTTTCCTTAACTTACTATGATTTCCCTATTAGCCACATCCATCCCAAGCACACCCATCACTACACTTATATATACTATGCTGAAAAATCCACTCACATATGTGTTGACATCATTATCACACATCTCTTTACCCATGCCCACATCATCAACTTTTATCACATTCATCCACATCTACCATTCCCACATCTACATCTACTATCACACCAATCACACCTTATCAATCTACAAACATATCCTTAGTGCCTCATGAAACACCTAAGAAAAAAATTGAAGGAATTCATACCTCTTCCACAAAACCCTTCATTTCCACACCAAATGATCCAAAATCTACATCACCTCCATCTCACATATACTTCATCAACCGCATGATCAAACACCCCTTCTTCTATCCACACCTGCACCTATCATCGACCCCACACCAGCACATATCTCACCCGCTTCATTGGATACTACTCCCTCATCCACATTTATTCCACCATTACGTATCATACCATCTATGTAGAATCAGTCCCAGTCCCTCTTTCTGCACTTCTACCTACACCTACCACATAGACTATCATAACCACATCTCCTACATCATCATCTTCTCCTCCCACATCCTTCAAAGAATATTGGAGAGAACTATAACTTGCAGAAACCATAGGTGACCCTCCTGTCTCATCTACACAACTAGACATTTCTTCACCTTCCTTAGATCAAATCATGCAAAAATTGCTTCCCCCATCAGCCACAACATCACCTTTAGATCCACCAGTTGAAATTATTTTCATTCCTACCAAGGGTAATCCTTCACAAACCAAACCTAAGAACCTTGGTACCCTCCCACAATAATCCCTTGTGTGCCCCTCACAAGAAGATATATTTTCCTCTAACAAAAACCAAACCTACATCATCCATCTTGGGATCCACATCCATCTATCCTAGGACCATCTCCTTTATTGCAACCAAACAACCAATCCAAATCCAAAAAATTTGACTCCCTCCTAGGACCTTCTCCTTCATGGAGAATACTCCCATCTACCACATAGTCCAAACTGACATCATCCAGATTTTCTTCTCCTAGGACACCAACTCCCATCAAAACTAAAAAAACCACCGAGACCTCGAAACAATCCACCCCCATCATCGACATCCGAAACATCTTCTAGAACACCTCTTGACACATACATTGAATCCTATGTGGAAGTCTGGAAACATTTACTCCAATTTTTTGCCATCACACTTCTACCTATCATGGCCTTTGATCTAGATCATTATGAAGCCATCATGGTTTGATCCCCATCACATTTTCACATACCATCATACTCCAGGTCATGACACCAAACAATGTAAGGCCCTTCAGACTATTATCCACGATCTTATTGAGAGAGAGGACCTTCTCGAGGACTCTCCTCCCCCATCTACCATCTAATCCTTGAATGATTCCACTATTATTTACACCTCTCCATCTGTAGGATTCCTTAGGTCCCCTCCTTCATCCACCACTTCTTCACATGTTGATCCTCTTAATGAGGGTCCTCCCTTATTCATCGATACAGTTCACCTTGATACACCATCCCTATGATCTCTGATCCTATACCCCATCTTTATTTGGCATTTCTTCCATATATCTCATCTCGTTCCTTCTGATATTTAGTAGTTCATCCACATCTCTCTCGCTAGGGGGAGCACCTTCCCCTGGTTATTCATTCTTTCACATCTTCTTCCCCATCATCTTATCCCTACAGCTTCTTTGACATTGGGGGACTTCACTCTAGGATTTTTCTACTTACAGATTGGATCCTCTCCATACCTGACATTATCTTGTTCTATCTATCTCATCTCATCCAATCATATCAGCTAGTTTATCCATCACCTTCTCCTCCTAGCACTACCTTCGTGGCCATATATGTGATTCCTTTGGGAGCATTATGGCTTTATGTAAGGTCCACCCTCATGGCCATGTGATCTTATCCTAAAATCATTGTAGTAACTATTATTCTTGTTTTTCCAAGAAAATGTGTATCTAATCAAGCCTCGTGGTCCTTATCTAACTTATCCCAAACTCAAGTTTATCCTTAAACATTTTTCCATCTATCTTTTTTTTACCCAAAATCCCCTATCATAGAAAATGGGGGTCTTAGGGATCTTATTAATCAAAGTTTTGACCTCATCGGTTTTATTAATCCTCATTCTTCACAACAACATCACCTCATCATCACTACAACTGAATATTTCACTATGTGGGTGGAATCAATTCCCCTCACTTCAACCAAATCTGGTCCAATTATTAACTTTATCTATCAGCATATCATTTTCCACTTCAGACATTCCTCACAAACTTGTCACAGAAAATGGAAAGTCCTTTAAAAATAAATATCTTAAGAAACTTTGCGATTCATTTAACATTTAACTCAACTTCTCTTCTCCATATTATCCTCAAGCTAATGGCTAAGTCGAAGCCACTAAAAAAACTCTTTGAAACATTCTTATGAAGACTATTGACCAATCAAGACATGACTGACATCTACATCTTCCTTTATCTCTTTGGGCTTATCAGACTAGCATCTGTACTTCCATAGGGGCTACACCCTTTTCACTTTTGTATGGTTTCGAATCCATTCTTCCTCTCAAAGTTCAAATTTTGTCTTTGCATGTGTCCCTTCGTGACTTCATCTCTGATGAAGAGTATCATCAAACACATCTAGAATAACTTGAGTTGTTAGATGAATGTCACCTTCTCACTCTTAAACATCATCATGTTTATCAAGAGCACATCAAATGTGCTTACAACAAGCACATCAAAGGAATGTGACTTTAATGTCAGTGACCTCATTGTTAAATAAAATCCGAACGTCACTACTATAGAAAGGATCCAACGCGGAAAGTTTTCCCCTAACTGGATTGGACCATACATTATCACACATAAGTATGGGTCGGGAGCCTATCAATTGGCCTCCCTTGATGGTAAAATGGAAGTGGAACCTCTTAATGCATTACACTTGTGACCATTCTACTTGTTAGTATGTCTACCACTATGCTCTTAGTCATATTCTTAGATCATCCACCCATCATTAACCTCTTCCATCTTTCATTGTCGTGATTTGGAATCATGTAGTCATTTTTCACTTTTCTAGATATGAAATTAAATATGAGCACCATGCTCTTCTCGTAGCATATTCCTTATGGATAGGTTCTCCCTTTTGGTGAGAACTCCATGATCATTACATCCATCACCCTCTCATTCACCTATTGGAACCATGCAAAGGGTCCTAGGGTGTCTCTTGTACATTCATTATCCCCTCCTAAGTGGTTTACTTAGCTATTCCCAACTCTTCCCCATATCAAAATCAAAATCAAAGGATGCTTATCAAAGGTTAAAGTTACTTAAAAAATAGACTACTCCCTTGAAGGATAGTTGTTCAGTAAAAAAAAAAAAAGAAAAGAAATCAAATCAAAGAAATAGACCGATCCCTTGAAGGATGGATATCATTTATATTATCTTTTGTCCATCCATATTATATATAAAGTAGACCATACCCTCGAAGGATGGATACTCTTTTTATCATGGCATTGAAGGCTTCCCACATTGATCAACCTTCCATTTTATTCACATCCTAAGAAAGCTTCCCACATTGATCAACTTTCTTCTAGCATTATTTTTTCCCCTTCCCAGAGTTGGGGCATAGATTTAGGGAATACCACTAATGGAGAACCCTTTTCCCACGTACAAGTTACATCTCAAACCCCTTTTTTGTGTCGACATTAGGTCTTTTGAGTTCACTCCATCCGTTATCTCTCTATGATCTTTGATATAACTAACTATCGTTGGCTAGATGCTAACACATGTTTTGATCGTATGTGTCAAACGTTATTCGGATCCCCTCTTGTTTACCTCCAAAGTAATTGGATACATATTTTCCTTGTGTGTTCCTTGATATGATGTAGTTTCATTCGTACCTATAGGTCACTATCATTGGTCATGTTTTATCATCAATCCTTTTCACGTCTCTCTCTCATTCATGTTTACATGCATATTTTGTTATCAATCACTTCTCAATCTATTTATCTATCCTCAACACATCAATATTTTCTTATATTAATCAATAATCACATCTACATTACTTTTTCATCCACATCACATTATATCCATTCATCTCATCATCATGATCAAATTCAAAATTAACATGTAATCCTAATCCTCATTAACCATATAACAAATCCACATCATCAATCATCCATACATATACAAATCCAAAGAAGCCATACATAACCAATAAACATCATCATCATCACATAACCAATAAATATCATCATCACCATAAATCAAACAATCACATTACACAATGCACATATATAAAATCGTGACAAAATCATAATCATAATATATACATATATATATCAAAATACAGTGTTTCAATACATCATTTCCCTCTAATGGGGCTCTCTCAAAGCATAAATATTAGTGAAACCCAAAAAGTGAATATCAGAGAGCCTGATATCCTCCCCCTGCACAGTGGGTCCTTCTATCTCTCTATCAACCTTGACGCCTCCACCCATGGCCCTCTCCTCATGGTGACTGAGCTACACTTGTTGTGCTACCTGACGACCCAGCTCCACCGGCTGCTCTCCTATGCACATGCTCCTAGTATCAGAGTGTCTTTCAAGCTTCTCGATCATGATCCCCTCATAATACTTAGCCTCTATGGCTAAGGATCTATACCTATCAATCAAGATCATACCAGGAGGTGTCATCTCTCCTCCTCCCTGTGGTGATTTCCTGTCCTCCACCCGCAGCCTCGACAGCCAATATAGTAGCAAGATCTCCAAATCAGACCCTGTAAGCCTCCCTCTTCAGTGGTATCGATCCCTATTTTAGATCAAGGTGTCCCTCTCCACCCTCATCTGATCTAGCTTGGCACGAAGTCATGCTAACTCCATAGTATCCTCACATCCATCTCCTCTATCTCCACCTCCCAGAGCTGCCTCAGCCTCAACCTCCACCTCCATCTCCTCTACATCCTCCTCTCCTCCCTCCACAACCACCCTAGCTACCCAGATAGTAGCCATATAGTCACCAAACCTAGCCTCGACTCCAATGTTATCATCCTCATCCCATGGTGCAGCCTCCTCCCCAATGGATCTTCCATGACAGGGCTCGACAACTCCTTGTGTAACTCCTCCCACATGTACAAAATGGGAGCATCTGGTAAAGTGTTGATGACCCCAAAATGTCATCGCACTCGATCAAACTGAATGACCTTGATCATCTCCGGACCATCTCCACATATATCCACCATGTCCTCCTCATCTCGACTAGCTCTACATCTATCTCCTGGCCATGCAAGGAAATCCCTATATGGCCACCATCTGATTTTCTCAATCTCTAGCTCCGCAAACCAATCAACATACCAATCAAACTCCTCTATCCCCCTGTCCTGAAGGCTTGGTCGGCCCTCCATCTCAAAAATCCAACCTCTAATCTATGTGATCCCCAATGACCCATGGAAGCCCTGATGGCTGATCACTACTATGTGCTCATACACCCAGTAGTGCAATAAGAAACCAACACATCTAAATTGATCTCACCCTTCCCTATACATGGAAAGCTCATGGTAAACCTGAGATAACAGAGCAGTCCTAAACGAAAACAATGTCTGATGATCCACAATATCTACCACCACACCAACCAACGCCCATGGAAACCGAGCTCCACCCGAGTCTGAAAATGCATAACACAACACAACCATCATCACCATACATATCAAATGGCTGTGTCACTCCAGCCTCATATCTCATCTCATAAGAGAAAGCCCCTAAAGAAAATCTAATGTAGGGCGCATCACCTCCAAATAGTTGTGTCAACACTACCAATCTCTCATCACTAGTAATGGGAACTATCTACTCCCCCTGTATCGGAAATCTGAGAATCTGATACACATCCTCCAGGGTGACTGTCATCTCCCTTGTCCTAAACCAAAAAGTACATGTTTTCATATCCCATCTCTCCACTAATGCAATCATAAGCCCCACATCTCATGGGATCCTATGATAATATCTAAAGCCACCTAACCCCACTATAGCCAAGTGATCCCACTCGACATCTGTCACATCTCCTCTGATCTTCTCATATAGAGCAGGCACTTTGTCTCAAATAAAGGGTCTCTCGGGCCTGCAATCACAAACAAAACATAGAAACATCATATCCAAATCCATAATCCAATCAAAATGCATTAAATTTCATCAAAAATCCATTTAATCCTAAGCCAATCCAATCTAACCCTAATCAACACCGACCCAAGTTGGGTAGATGTGTTTCACATTCAATCACCACACCTTAGGGCCTAGTCAACGTTGACCCACCTAGGTCACCACCAACCGCCCCTGTGTCATCAACTTTTTTTAAAAAAGTACAAAAAAATAAATAAATAACAAAATTAAACTAAAAACAAGCTTGAGTTTTGTTACTCACCATCCTTCACACCCTTTGGCATTTCCTTGCAGATCTTATGGCCTCCATTTCTTAGCTTATCCTTTAATCACTCTGATCTCTCTTGTTAATTTTACACGTGAAAATGAGCATTGTCAGTCAAACCCCTAGCTTATATAGCCACCAACACTTGGTCACGTCGACCCCCTTAGGTCACCTGTCGACTGGCCTTAGTCACCGTTGACTTGCCTTGGTAGCCTTCGCTTTGGATTCCCTGATATTTTTTTATGACCTCTTCTTGGGCATTCTTCAAAGTCCACCTTTGTGGCCATCTTTATTTTCCCTTTAGGGCATTCTATTTCAATATTTTGATCCTATCCTTTTGCGATCTCGAAGTCCACTTTCGTGGCCATACTTACTCCCTCTTCGGGAATTTTATATTTCAATCCTATAAAATTTGTGCACAAATTCCACTTCGTGGCCATACTTATCCTCCCCTTGGGGCATATTATTTCATCACTCACCTTTTCAGCCTTTTCCCGTGTCTTGTGTTGGGGCACCATTTTTTTCATCCTCATCCTTTACAAACACATAGTTTTTTGTTTGATTCCTTGTGTATGAAGGATTTCACATAATTTTTTGCATTTGGTTTGTCCATACTTTGATGCTCACCTATGACCCCCTGATCATTTTGGCTTGCATCCATTTGAGATATTTCCCATTGGATTCTCTCCATTTTGCAGTGATTTTCACCCACTCGCTGGTCTGTAGAGCATTGTATCCCATCTCCATTGAGACCAAAATTGTCCCTCTACCGATGTGATATTGGAGTCACCGCCATAGTTTTAATTTTTCTTGTGATCCTTTTTGCTTGTGGCATCTTGCCTTACGATATCCTTTTACCCATCTTTCTTCATCCACCCACCCTTTATCATCTACCTTTTTTCAAATGTGTCGATCAATTCCTTGGCATCATCGATCCCCTATTTGAGGGGGAGCTCATCATCTACCTTCCATCAATCCTTCAACACACTCCTCTTCTTACTATTTTTTCTCATGGCTTGCTAGTGCAAAGCACTCAACAAAAAGGGGCAAAATGTAGACACCTAAAATTGGTATCTCTACCTTGTCTTCCTGTGTGCACATATTTTGTTAGGGTCCTATCTAGGTTCCCTTTTAATTAAATACATCCCCCTTAATTTAATTAAAATGCCCATCCCATCACCTTTAATTAATTTAATTAATTAACTCATATTAATTAATTAATTAATATCCACATCATATCATGCCCTAATCCACTTTCTATTTAGGATGCTTTTATCCTAACCTACACCCCCTTCTTTTTCTAAGCTTTCTTCCTATCTATTTTTATCCTAACTACCTATGACACATCCTCTTCGTGCCTATATGCTTTAAAGCACCCTTCCAACTCTTAAAAACACGAAATCATGCCAAAAACACAAAAATCTAGCCCATTGGGGAAACTTTCCCCGCAGTTGGTGGCGACCCAGCCCAGTCACCATCGACCCTATAAAACTAAGTTAAATCCTTCCAAAAAGGGATCAGAAATCATTAGATGCATGTGAATTTTGGAGCTCTCTCATGACTAGTGAATTACCTCTCATGCCTGAGCATTCTTGCAATAGTTAAAAACCTCCCTGACCTCCTTTGGACGCGCTTTCATCACTCACGTTCATCCTTTGTGAGTTATCAGTATCTTTTCATTTCTTTAATCAATTTTTATCATATTATCATTGTTTTTCTTGTCTTCTAAAATTTTGCAGGTTCATATCAGTCTATCCAATACTTAGGGATTTTTCAACAACCTTTTGTTTCAGCTCCTTTGCTTGCAGGTTGCCTTTTCCATTCATTTACCCTCGACCTTATCTAGCCTTGCTACATTCACCGTCGACCCACCCTGGTCGCCGTAGACCAGGGTCCTGATTCTTAATCTACCTTTATCCATCTCTTATTTCTTCCATTTTCCTTGTTTCTGCTTCCTCATATCCCCTCTGCAGGTTGACTCCAACATACATAAGCCTCTACTGCAACTAAATTGTACTCTGATCCTGTATGGTCTACATATTTCTCTTACATTCCAAATCCAGTCTCTCAGGTACCATCGACCTACCTATGCACAGTCTGGGTCACCGTTGACCCAGACCAGGTAACCTTTAATTTACTATTATTTCAATCATATCAGTTTCTAGATCAATTTTAATCATTTCTCATATTCAGTATACTTTTGTTTCTGCATGTTATCTATTGTTCTTGTTTTATTTCACTCTTTCTAAACAAACGAGGGTTGACATCTGCCAAGGAAGTTAACACTTCTTGGATCCACTTTGTTGGGTAACCCCTGCATAAATCTATCTAATCAATCTTGTTTCAATTTATCTTATTTGTGGGTCATCAACTACAACAAGGATCCATCATCAATAAAGCCCCCAAGTGTGTATATAAGGAGCTGCTAGGAAATAGATATGATCATGGTGAGCAAAAAGAGTCAAAGTAGTTAAAAGTGCACTAAATGAAGTAGTATGCATTCCATGAATAGAAGGATCTGTAAGTAAGCACAAGTATCAAAGCATGCATGGAGTAGTATAAGAGCATAGAGAGATGTAGTAAGGTGTAGTTGCATATATGAGAAAGTGTATGAGTTACAAAGAAAGGGTGATGTATATATGTGTATGTAAATAATAGGAATAGACAACTACTGATTAGAACATGTGGTTATGAGGAGGGGAGAGTTTGATGCCCCCAAGTGTGCAAGTAAGGGGGAGGTATATGTGATGATGTGAGAGAGACCATGCCATGGTGGTGGAATTAGAATGGATAGGAGAGTGCAAAAGCTACTAAAGAATAGTGTCATCATGGTGAGGGGAAAACCTGATAGAGTCTAAGATCTACACTGGATATATAGGAAGTGTATAAGCAATAAGAATGTACCCATCGGGAGAAAATAAAATAGGTGTAGCATTGTGTGTGTTGGCAATAGTGGAAAAAGTAAGTGTAAACAGGAGGATCAACATGTAATTCAAAAGATGTGTAACATATGTAATGTTCGGAAGTTCATCAGTAGTAATGAAAAATAATAACTGTAATTTGGGAATATTCGAAGCAATAAAGCAGGTTGAACTATCCCATATGATCATAGACAAAAATGTAGAATGGGTGGCCCCCATGAATGTAACAAGATAAGTTGTAGTCATAGAAAATGAATCATACATAGGATTGTGGAAAGTGAAAGGATTAGGAATCAATTCAAAACCAACATACAATGTTCTACAATGTAATGAGGAAGATGCAAAGAGATATGTCACATTAAAAGCACAAAGCATGTGATTAATAGAAGTGCATTGAGAGTGAGACATAATGGGAGGAGTATCATGGGTGCCAATAGAAAATTGATCGTGTAAATCATTAGCACTAGGGTGCATCCAAAGTGGGAGAGGATGTACAATGTCATTAACATCATGAATAAAAGGAATATCATAAGCAGTATCAACATGAGGTATGGAATCTACTATAATAGCATCCATAGAAGAAGGTGGAGCAAGTGTGTTGTGTGTATCAGCATAGGTAGAAAGTAGTGTATGCATAGTATGTAACCATGGCTGGCCTAGAAGGATAGTATAAGGAACATCATGAGGCATAACATGACATGGAACATTAAGAGTGCAAGCACCCATAGTAAGGGGAAGAGTGATTGTGTCTAACACTTGCTTAGGTGTATTATCAAATCCATGCATACATAGAGTAGATGGATTGAGATGAGTAGCATAAAGTCTTATCTGATGGAGAAAGGAAAGATTGCATACATTAAGACCAAATCTGGGATCAATTATGACACGCTTAACAAGGATATTACAAATTTGAACCTAGGTATAGAATAGGGAAGCATTGAAATGGGAAGCCATGAGAGAAGAAAAATGAGGATCCAAGAGTATTCGAATGCGAGTTCACCAAATGATTTAACAACAATAGATTTTATGCATAAACCCTAATTGAAGAGTAATAGATGTAAACTATAATAAGTAGTTGTTAGATACAAGATGAAACAAACAAATAAGCTAATAAATATGAAACCCTAGCTACAAGAGAGAAAGTAAAGGACTTACCTAATTTTGCACTTTTCCTGGAATTGATCTAGATTAGAAAACTGATGAACTGGAAGGGCAGACTGTTGTAACTGTGCACAATAAATTCTAGATTTTTTGGTTATGCCTAGATTGGGGCGTCTGGATTGGGTCAGGGACGCTGGTGTCCCTAGATTTCACCCTGAAATTTGAGACTACCCCGTGTAAAAAAATCATATTTTTAAATTAATGGGTCATTTTGCGTTTTTATTGCCAGAAAATGTCTGTATTGTGTCAAGATTTTCCCAAAGAGTCATATAAGGTAATTTCAACAAATACCCAGATGCCCAAACTCGTTGTATTTTGTCGCTAGGGTTTACCTGCGGGAAATTTTTATTTAATTATTTTAAGCCCCGTTTGAGGTAAATTGTGCTCTGGTTTAACCCTGTTGAGGTTTTATGTGTCAGTATTCCCATATACTAGTAGGGTTTCCACCAGGAATGAATCATGGGCTTTATCTGTGACTTCTAGCAACATTTTGTGTTTTTGTTATTTTTCTTGTTTTTTTCTCTGTGAAATTCCCCTAGGTCAATTCCTTACCAATTCAGTCTGTTTTCTTTCCTAGAGTATCTAGAGATCATCTACGGATGTCATGCCAGAAGGAATTTTCCACATGAGGTCTGGTTCTCTCTAAAAAGACGAAGTCATGCACAAAAAAACTTATTCTGGACAGGTCACATTTTTGGGAAAGGAAGGTTTTAAGCTACAATGAGATTTTTTGTAGCAGCAAGTAGGTGGGAATTTTGTACTTGCTTGGCAGGGTACTTATTCCCATGGAAGTAAAGTCACTTAAGTCATGATGGGAAAATTAGAGGCAGCAGGCAAGCGGGAATTTCTTACCTGCCTTGCAGGGTGAAAATTCTCATTGTGAAATAAAAGAAAACCACTTAAGGCATTGATGGGAATTTCTTACCTATCTTGCAAGGCAAAAAATCCCATTATGAAAGTCAAACAACTTAAGTGGATCATGGGATTTTTGGAGTTGCAGTGCAGGGTGAATTATCCCATTGGAAATTGACTTTTAGAAATAGAAATCAGCCATGTCAAAAAGTGTGACCCCTTTTGGAATAGAAAGATAGTGTTAATTGCATTTATTAATTGTTTCTATTCCTAATTTTGGCACCCAAGCATGTGGAAAAGTCAACACAGGATGAGAGCATAAAGGGAATTGGAAATAGAATTCTAAAATTAAATAAATTTAATTTATTTAATGCAGCCCTCTCTCATGCAAAACAGTGTGACTCACCTAGAGGAGAAATACTACTTTTTAAAGTATTTATTGATGGAATTAATTCCTATTTTTGGCGCATGAGGTCAAAGCATAGTGTGAAGTCAAAGTAGACTAGAAGTAGAAAGCTAAAATTAAATAAATTTAATTTATTTAATGGTAGCCATGAGCATGCACAAAATAGGCGCCCAAATTGAAGAGAAAATAATGTTTATTAATTAATTAATTGCCAGGAATAGGAGAGACAATAATTAATTATAGAATGATGAAGGTTATATAAGCATGGGCTGTCATATTAATGAAGTAATTAAATCTTCTAGCAAATGAGTGCAGCCCAGGCAAATTTGGCGCCCAAAGGAGGAATTTTGCTCATAAAAAGGTGTTTTCACTACCGGAAAGCTTCAAAGTTTGGCGCCTAGGTTTGAATGAGCTTGATTTAAGTCTAATTAATTGTCTACATAATGGTACAGGTGCCTAGGTGAAGTTGACAATATTCATGCTTGCTTTGCATGCAAACAAAGCCTCAAATTTTAGGGCAGCGGATTTTATTTATGCAGATTTTTACGATTAAAATCAAGTGTTCATGTTCCAGTTGTCATCTTTGTCTGAATTAATTATAGGTGCTTATATAATTGAAAGCGAGCTTAAATCAATGTCAGATACATTGAATATATCCTTTGAATCTGAAGAAATCCTCATATCTGCACTAGTTGTAAAGAATTCTGGCTGAATAAAGAGAAAAAGAATTGCTCAGACAAAGACAAATCTAGTCATGGTAAAGCGGAATGAAAGACAAAGATCGGCAGAATCATGCATTACTTCCAGGTTTGCTAACATTGAAGACATAGATCTAGGTCCAGAACCTCTTTCCGAATTGATTGACAAATCTATAGCTGGAAAGACTTCTCTCATGCTTGCAGTCAAAAGTAGTGGAATCATTCGAGCTTCAGCATTCCCATTCACAGCTCAGTTGCCAGAATTCTTCATGGAGTGTGCTAGGTCTTACCACCCACTATCTATATCAGTCTTGCGAGGAAGACAATAATACGGCTAGACAATAATTCATCAATTATTTGCTGAAGATTCCAACACGACAGGTGGTGACTACTATTAGCATAATGGATGCCAATAACAGATGGGAAAAGCATAAAGTTGATTGTGTGGGCATAATGAACATCAGGTACATGAAGAATCTCGGATCTCCATCTAAGTTCCCGAGGACTCTTCCACGATCCAATCTAGTGCAGGAGGTGGATGACATTACCAAATTGCTATACAGGATAAATGGCGAAGCTAACACTCACAACTTTCACTCACGGATGTATGCCTTCATCAGGACCATTGAAATCAACAAAGTAGATTTTATAATCAATTGGTCAGAAATCATTAGTGAGAACATCGGTGAGCAGCTCTGAAATGTGAGGCATACTTATAGCTTCAAAATGACTTCGTATGTGGTATATACAGCAACTTCATAGGGTATATTCTCCACGCTGGATAGACGTGGTGTGCTCTCAAAATATCCTATTTTTGAGTGTTATCTACACCTTACTATGCCTGCATGCAATAAAGATTATATGGTGGTCAAGGATGGATTCTTCTACGGATTCATTTCCAGGCTTGATGGTGATCTAAAGGGCAACAGGGTAAGCAAGGAAGCTTCGGAAGCTGTGTCCCAGATTGGTAGTATCTTCATCCAGTTTGAGGACTTTACATACCTCAGGGTCACTGGATTTTTAGGAGAACCAATCAAGTTGCCCAGATATCCAAGTGACAGATTGGTCATCATGGACTTGAGTAGACAACTTATGCAGATGCATGACCTACAGTCGAAACGGCACAAGTCTATAGGCTTCTTTTCGATCACTATGGGCCATTATTGTAACCAGAGCATTCATAAGGCCCGAGGAATTGAAGTGGAGATGTTCTCTGAGTATGAGCACGAATTCTTCCCAGCACGGCTAAACTTCAATCCATATGGGGTGGCAAGGAAGACAATCTCCTAGGAGTACGTGCATGTGCCTTTGTTAGAATATTTCTAGATGAAGTGCAGAAGTGAGTACGAAGTTAGAAGGAAAGATTTTAGTAGGTTATAAGTACAACAAGTGTTTGACTTTGGATTAGCACGGATACCTGTGGATCTTAAAGATGATGGGCATGTGTTACTTGACGCATACCATTAGATGGGAGGAGATAGAGTTGTACTTCAAGAGAACATAGGTGGATGCCACACGATCGAGGAAAGGTCTGCTGCCGTTCTAGTCAATACTTCAAACCGGTTGTTGACAAAGGGATATTGCCTTGATGAAGCTTTGATGAATCAGATCATAAGAAACCTCAACACAGGTGATTCCCTCAAAAGGAAAAATGAGGGAGAAAGCAGTAGAAGGCCTAAAAATATTAAAGTGCACAAAAAGTCTCATTCAAGGGAAAAGATCACTTCTACAGCTATGCTGTTAGTTCTGACTTCCCCAGCATTAAGTACTTCACCAACTGTTGCACCTCAGCAAGATATTGTCGTTCCTCTGTTGAATCCAGAAACATTTATCTTTCCTCCTCAGCCACTCCAATCAGCACCTCTTCCTAAAGAAACACTGAAGTTGCAGATGGCATAATTTCAAAGAGCTTTGTCTTTGGACAATACAGAGGATGGTAGCCACAACACTATAGCAATTTCAGATGGAGAGGATCCAAAGCACGAGATGGTGGTACATTCAGCAACTTCTCATTCTCTAAGAAGTAATTTCTCAGAATGGTTGGCTTCACAGTTGGTTCCAGAGGCCAGAGAGGAGATCAACTTGGAACAACACGACTTGCAGCTGCTCTTGAGTTTGGGCAAAAGAGATAGAAAACCTAAAGTTGCTAAGGTGACTTTGAAGTTGATTATTAAGGAGTCAGGGCAAAAGTTCACTGAGATGTCAGCTCCAGTAGAAGGAAGGAAGAAGGATGAGCTCACAATAGTAGATATAACAATGACCAAATACCCATAGGTCAAGCCACTACATATGGATTGAAGCAAGATACGCAGACATTAATAAATACTTTATTCCTTAGGCTTGACAAAGAAAAGGCAGAGAAATTTAAACTTCAGAAGCAAGTGTCTCAATTGTACGAGATTATTGCCAAAGTTACCAAATCTTTTACTCAGCCAATTTTAGCACATAATCAAGTGAGTGATCATCTGATGCAGGAAGTGGAAGATGTAGGTAACTAGGTTAAAGCTATCAATAAATGGAAGAGTTTAATCATTCATCAAGCTTCTGTAAAACTTGGAGAGGTATTAGCCCATCTAAAGGTTATGAAGGATGCATCAGTTTAGCTGAAGCAACTAGTGACGAGCACGATAGACATGAGCATAGTAGCTAAAAGTAACCTGAGCACTTTGGTTGAAATAAATAAGCTGCCGAGGGAGGTGTTGATTGCGGAACGAATTGTGCCCAATGGATCAGTTGAGAAGGGGAAGAAGCTTGAGTTTGTAGTATCTTTCTGCTTAGAGATCTTCATAATCATGTTGAAAAGGATGCGGGCACTTGAGAGTATGGCATCATCATTACCAAAAAATGTCATTGCTTTCACCAATGAGGAAGTGGTCGGGAATGTTTCTTCATACACAAGGACCATTCCTAGCAAAGTTTTTGATTCCCCGAAGGGATCTCTTCTGATGGTGCAAGAGAGAATTGATGGAGTTGTTAGGCCTTTCACAATGGATTCCATCAGTAAGATGGTAACATTGTAGTCAGATATTGAGAAGTTCAGACCTAGCTTGAAGGATGTGGAAGCGTGCATCGGGGTTTTGAACGAAGGCTTGCTACAATTTAGGACAGAAAAAGAAGTTGTGGCTAAAAAATATGGGAAGTTGTTAAATTACATGTTCAACAAGTATATTCAGTATTAAAAAAAAAAGATGTAGATGTTACAGTTGGTGAATCTTTCTTCTTCTACTTTTTCTTCTTCTATTTTCCATGTTCCCGGATGTAACTGTAAAACTTTAAAGTTATTGCTTTTAAAACCATTACTTTAAGTTATGTGGAATGATTCTATAACTTAAGTGATAGATGTGTATGAGTTTGACTATGGATCCAAATGCATGTCACTTGCAGAGGAATTAAAGGAAGATGATTGCCAGATGTTATCTTTACTTCTTGTTTATGTTCTGGTTCAGTTAAGTTTCCCATTTGTAATTTCCCTTCTACATTCTATAAGTAGAGGAAGAACCTACGGGTTAAAGGAGGAGAATTGGTAAGCAACATTCTTGTGTTCCAGACTTTGTGTTGAAACCCTTGATAGCTATTTGAAGTAAAGGAATAGAAAGGATCAGATTTCCAGAGAACTTTTTGTCACGGTGCATTTTGTTTCTAGCTTTTTGTCTTAGATCTACTTATAAACTTTGTGTTATTCTAGATCTACATCTGAAAGTTGCCTTTGCTTATAATTTTGTGTGTTAATATCTATCAGTTTTGTCTATGTGCATGCAATCAACTCTGTAATCTATTGATTGGGTTGCACATGTTCCCTCTTTCTTTCCTGTGTTTATATTATTTCCTTCTTCATCAGATATTTCCTTTCTTTAATAGATGCTTACTTGATGTAAAACTATACAGCTATGGTTCATGAGCTACATGGTTAAATTAATACCCCCATATAGATACTAGCATATTTAATTGAAAAATCTTACACGAGAGCCTCACCGGTAAATGAGGGAGATTTATCTCATGACTTCCTAGGTTTTCAGCTATGCAGAAAATCTAGCCAACAGGCTCCTAGGCGCTAGAGTCTACTTCTAGATGCCTATAATTGCGCAGGAGCTTAGAACCTAATTTTTCTGGTGTCACAAGATGGTCATTGGTAGTCGTTGTTAGTCATTTGTATGTCACACTATGATTGCATAATTCACCTATAACCTGCAAAGAGATGATGACCTACAAAACCATCAAACTAAATCAAATCGCAAAAATAAAAGATGTAATATGGGGAGTTAGAATGACCCCAGAGATCACCCAACTAAATTTGCAACCGAGTGTTACATTACATCTCAGACTCCATGTAGTTCTTGTGCATGTGTGATAGAATTGTGCCCTAGGAAGCCCTTGTGTAAGTACATGTGATAGCGGGTGATAGCTAGATGTACTAATGTAAATAGATGTGTGGATGGCAAAATGAACTTCCCCTTCCTATGAAGTGTATGCAGAAAATTCAATCCCTTGTCCCTTGAATGGATGCTAGATGGATGTCTTTTGATGCTCTTAGATGCCTTTTGATGCAACCTTAGATGATGATGATAGATGCTTAGAGCTTGGTCCTTTATTTTGGTCACATAGCTTTGTATTTATATGATTCCCTTGGTTGAATGTCATAATTTACAACTGGAAGGCCAATTCATAAGAAAATAAGATGCCCAAAAGATTAAAAAATACCAAAAAGAGTGAGTAAGATAGAAAGAGGTCGGGGGTACCCATAAGGGCTAGGGCACCTGGGCATTGGTATCATGTCCGGGTGTTGATGTCAAGAGTCATCAAAGATAAAGCAATAAAGTTCAGACTAGTTTGTAGGGTGTGTAAGACCAAAAAGAAAGCAAGAAAGATAAAAAAGAGGCCAATGAGAGCAGTCAATTACTAGTTTTCTCACTTATGAATCATATGAATACAAGTATCCTTTTAGGACCTAGAATTGTACCCAAATGTGTGATTTTGTGTCTACAATTTGCATGTTTCAAATTGCTACATCTAGTTTAGCGCTTAAGAGAGCTCAAGAACCCTCATTCACAAGCAAAGTACTTGTTCATTAAAAGGAAAGAACCTCTCATTCATTTTTACTTCCATGGAAGCATAATAAATTACAATCATGCACATGGAATAGCAGCATGTGTAAGATGATAATGGTAGCATGCAATGTATGTAGCATGTGGGTAATTCATGTGAATGGTTGCATAGGGAGTTGTATATTGAAAGGTAGCAATCAAGAGCTAGAATACACCTCGCTACAACATTCTTAAGGGTGTTCTATTTCATTTAACTTGAGAACAATAACTTAAGTTAAATAAGCATTTTGGATTAACAAGTTTGGAATAGACTCCCTCCAAATTATGGATAAGAGTCTAGAGATGTGAACAAGATACTCTAAATATAGTTAAGCTAACCTGATTCGACTTAAGATTATTGCATATAGAATATCGCACCAAAATCAAATAAATGGTGTTGCTAAGAGAAACAATGTGACATTGAGAAATGGCCAATGTATGATACAGTCTAAGAACACCTAACCCCTGTTTTTTGGGCCAAGGCAATAAATTGTGTCAACTACCCTAAGAACCGCATGCCCCACAAGGAAGTGCATAAAATTATTTATGAGGAAGCTTAGTACTAGCCAAATTTTATCCTTCCAATACTATGAGGCCTCTCATGTCTTGAATGGATTCATAATCCACACTTGATGCAAGCCAACAAATGGTATGATGTATGCTAGGGTCGTAACATTATCTTTCAATAGATGTAAAACTATTATTAAATGCTAAAATACTCTTTAAATACTTGAATTCTACTTTTGACACGAGGATGTTATTGAAACAATAAATTTTGCGCTTACAACTTCAATATTGCTCTTGAATTCAATATATGTGTGTGTCTTCGATTCTCTTAAATGTGTTAATGCACTCATGTATTGAGAAACCTATTGAATTCAAATAAGACCTTATTGGTATGCTAGCTTAATCATAATAAATAAATAAAATGACAAAAAGGTACATAAAGCTTGGAGAATCCAAATAAATGAAGAAAAGGGCCTACAAAAACATTCACCAATTTCTTACATAATACAAAATTAACATACACCAATTTCATAGAATACCAAAAAATGTCACTACCCAAAACCAAAAAAAAAACATAAAAGAAGGAAAAATAAATAAAGTCTTAAGAGACGAGACAAAATCAAATATGTTAAAAAATGCACAACACAAAAAGGAAAGAAAGTTGAGATCAATATAATACCAAATGATTAAATATAATACCACCGAATCTATTAACTAAAAGTCAATAAATAATGTTTGTTATATACCAATATAACCCTTTTAATTCCACATTTGTCATTTGATTCAAAGTGAAGTCAATAATTAGTGTTTACTTTAGCTTTCATTTCGAGTAATGTTTTTATTAGATGAAGATAACGACCAATTTCTTTATCCCATCGTGTGTTGCGATAAGGCAGCCTCCAAATTAATTCTCTATCTCTCTTGAACAATAATTGATGTCTTTTTACTTTATTCCTCTATTGAGTAGGACATAAAGTACACATGTGATGGGGTTACATGTTTTTCTACCAGGCTTTTCGAGTTTTAAAATAATAATCAATTTATTGTTGCATCTAAAACTTTGTTAAAAGCTTAACCTTTCGTCACTTTCTCTAAATTAATGGTCCACATTTATGTGAATCCCGATGCAGTCCTATATATTTATGTATATGTGTGTGAGTGACAATTAAATGAATGTCAAACTTAAAGTCAAATTTATTTCGAGATGGTTAAATGGATGTTAAATTTGATATATTAATTAATTGTTTATATATAAAAATTATTGTCCCCCACTCATAATTGTCATTATAGAACACCTATCAACATAATTCAATATCATTATGAGAGAAGGATATGTCCAATGGATTAGGGTATAGACTACTTTTATAATTGAACAAGAGTCGTGTAGTAGCTACTTTCAGTCATATATGTTGTTAGATGTTGAGTTTAAATTGTTATAATTTTTTATTAGACGTTGAGCTTAAATTGCTATAATTATGTTGTTAAGTGTTGAATTATGAATTTAAATTGTTGTCATGTGTAAAATAAAGAGATCCACTATCTTTACGCCGAAAGGCATGTTCTTAGTTAGAAAGCCTGACCCCCTCTGACAACTGACAAGACATCAACATCTGTGATTGTTTGGTCGACGATGTCTAGATTGTTTTCTTCCCTACACGTGGCACGCATTCAGTCTGTTTGTTGCTGCCATTGTCAGGTTTTCATAAGGAAATGGCAATTTATGTAGCAACATTCAAATTGTCTTCAACCATGGAGGAGGTGGCGGCTCATAGATTTTCGATCGCAGTTGTTATCCAGAATAGCAGACAGGGTTTCGGCGCGGGGATTATTGCAGCGAAATAACATCTCCACGATTCCGATATCGCTGCCATTTGTGAAATCTTGTCGGAATGTTTCCCTGAATGGATCGCAGTTGTGAATCTGGAAACTCTGCTCTATGCCAACGGCAAAATAGCCAGAATCCTGGTTAAAGCTTGCATACAGCAAAGCGGTTTCGGGATTGACTATTTCTGGGGATGAAGGCGTATTTGGATCAGGAGAGGAATGATTTGTTGTGGAAGTCGCATTGGTTGGTGAGGAAACCGTTGCCATTAATGGACTGAGCTATCAATCAAAGTCCATACAAAGCCAGACTACCATGCACTACAAATACCACGTAGGAAAACCGCCAGAATCGTCCCTGGGTATAGAAATCAAATGCTAAAAAATCCAACACAAACATGGAAAGGCAAACAAATTCTTCTGGTTTAAAATGTCGTAACTGTAATTAATCGGGAACCAGAATTTTCCAAATTAAAAACCCTAATCTCGGAAAGGGAAATTGTACCAAATTCACTCACGTAATTCAGATGCCAAAAGGACGGAATTGTTCGAGCCTGACGATCGATTTGAATAAGCAAGTCTGCAAGATGAAGGAATAAATTTTGAATGGAAAAAGAATTTATCCGAGTATGGTTTCATTACCATAGACTTCTTTGTTTTTTTCATTCTAGAAATGAAATGATTTAATTTTAGAGACATCAATAGTGTGTGCAACAATAAAGTGATCTATTTATTACGCCAAAAGGATGTTCTTAGTTAGAAAGCCCAACCCCCTCTGACAGCCGACAAGACATCAACGTCTACGATTGTTTGGTCGATGATGTCCAGATTATTTTCTTCCCCGCATGTGGCACTCATTCAATCTCTTTGTTGCTGCCATTGTCAGGTTTTCATAAGGAAATGGCAATTTTTGTAGTGGCCCGAGTTTCGATCCAAAGATGTTAATTCTGGCCAGCAGCAACATTCAAATCCTCTTCAACCATGGAGGAGGTGGCAACTCATAGATTTTTTATCGCAGTTGTTATCCAGAATAGCATATAGGGTTTCGGCGCGGGGATTAATCTGGTTCGTCTGATGGAAGTCGAAGTGTTGGAAGATGAAAGTTGTGTGCGGTTGATAAGTATCCACAAACTGGCAGAAATGGAGGCCAACTACAGTAGAAATACTATCAGTGTGCATGTAATCATCACTATTGCGAGAAAAAAAAATTTAAAAACAACTTTTTCTTACACGGAATGCAATGGATCTCCACTTTCTCTGAAAGGATTCTAAGACAGAGAGCCTCAAATACCTACCTCCGCTGCCTTCGAATTCTGGCCAACGCATACATGAAACAAATATGGGAAACAACCACTGTCCAATCTACGGTTACAAACAAATAGCTTGGAAAAGCTCAGCTTCTATTGTATAATTTTGGATGATGGAATGTAAGAGATATTGTTTTCACATTGTTTGTATGGCCAAGGTTGCAAATGAGTGGCTGAACTTTAATGGTGGCGCCAGCTTAGCATAACTGGTCCTATATATGGATAGTACGTTTCTTTCGGTTTTTACTTCATTTTCCACAACATTTAAGGCCTGTTAAGGTTAGAGGGTGAAAAGTTTAAAATTTAACCTATTTTTAATTGTATTGTAAGTGTGAAATGGATACATTATAGGTAGAGAAGCATAAATTATAGGTAGAAAAACATAAAGTTGGATATATGGAGGGTACTTTTCCTTCATTTTTTACTTTATTTTCCACAGCATTTAAGACCTCATAAGCATATATACCATCCATATTACATTTTACCATGGTTTGAACTGCACTCTGCTTTCCCCATTTGCCGCTACGAAATGTCTCCAGAAGAGTCTCAAAACCCTAGCGGTGGTTCAAAATTCAAATGCAAGAGTTGGTGGCGCTTTTGGCAGAGCCACCTAGGGCGGTGGGCAGAGGTTCACTTTTCGATTTCCCTTACGGTTTTGTAGCGTTGGAGTACCATAGCCCAGCAAGAGCAACTCCGACAAAGGCAATACGACACTGATGCCGAACAATAATGAAGAGGGCAATAATAATGGTGGGGATCAGTCAATGTCAAAGGTAAGGCATGAGAACTTAGATTGATGGTGTGTAAGGTAGCTTAGTATTTCCTTGATGAAATTTTATATCATCGCCAGTTACATATTCTTTGTAATTAAATGTTTGGAATTTTTTTATGGTAAGTAATGAGTTGCTTTTTCTTATTATGTTTGTTTAAACCTGGGGTTACAAATTCTTTGTAGTTACATTTTATAATGTATATGTAAGTTGTTGCAAACATTATGAATTTTATCATTCATTTTCTTCTATAAAGGATGATGAAGAAAATTGAATTCATTTCTTGGTTTTTTAATGGTCTAGTTGGTTTTGGGTATTTTATGATCAACTTTGGTTTTGTATAGAATTTTGGTTCTGTAATGGGCCTGTGGTGCAGCTTGTGAGAACAAAGGTAGGATTTTTTTTAAGTTTTAGTTTGATATGGCGCTTGTAGGGGAGTTAGGCGGTTTGTTTTATGAAACTCTTGGTGTTAATAAGGATTGTTCTAAGGCTCAAATACAAAGTGCTTACAAAAAATTGGCAAGGGTGAGTAGATATTGTGGATAACATATAAATTGCAACGAGTGCTTTGAAAATAATAGCAATTAAACATAGCCCAAAAAATCACCTTTAGCCTGAAATGGCTCTGGATCAATCAGTCCCCAATCGCAGAGAAGGAATGGAACCATATGAAAGTCGGCCTTTCGTAGAGAAGAGTCGATGGGAAAGAGATGTCCAACCCGGTCATTTTACATTTTCCAGCGCACTCCTGCCCCATGTCAAAATACAAACTCTGAAACAGGGCATAGAGAAATTTCTGGGGTTAAATTTGACGGGCACCTTTTCCTGTGAAACATTTTTTAGGTGACGCTAAATTTCAAATATTTCCCTCCAAAAATACAAAATAGTGTTATTTTTATATATGGTCACTGCCAAACAGGCCATAAACCGTTTTTTATTTAAAATAAATCATGTTTTGTAATATTTTATTATTATTTATTTATTCAATATATATAAACGATATAATATATACAACATCATTAATATAAACGATATAATATATATATATATATATATATTATATCGTTTATATTAATGATGTTGTACATTTTTTAAAATTCTTTATCTATTCAATATATATATATATATTTGTATATATTTATATAAGAACATAAATAATGTTTTGTATATTGTATTTTAAAATTTTTTTGTTAACGATACATTTTCATGTTTTTATTAAGCTCGACTTATTACACTGAAAGGAATTTTCACGGGCGGAAGCCTCCTCCACCTCTGAAAATTGACAGAGGCATGAACGATTACAATTTATTTGGTTGACGAAGCACAGACATTTATCGATCGTACACATGGCGTGTAATGATTGGAGACTACCTATCACATGTCATATGACCAACACTGTTGTTAGGCCCTCACCATTATGTTATTCCAACGTCGACTTCGTATCTTTGAGATTGAATGTGTCAACTAGTGTGCAAGAAGAACGGTTGTCGAGGAGCTCTAGATCGTCATATGACAGACAATCATTTATTTGTGCCATGATCGATGTCAAAATATTCGCCAAGGATCCGTTCTCCATCTCTAAATTCCTTGTGTTGGGATCCCTCACGTGAAAAATTGAATCCATCTCTAAAGAAGAAGAAAGGTTTTCGTCATCTTCTATGTCGCATGTTTGAATCTCGTCATCATGAGGGATTGGCATGGACATATCAATAGATTATGAGGTGAAATCCAAGAAGAGCACGCAAGAGTCAATCCACGCTTCATCGTCCATGGCGAGGAAAGTGCGTCGGACGGGGATTACACCCTAGTTGTTTAAGGCCATAATATCTTCCAATTCCTTGTCAGTGTACTAGACAAGGCTCGATTCCCAATCTTGTTGGGCCAGTATAGTGGATAAAATCCATGGTAATTACTAATTATGGAATAAGATGAATTGATATTTTACGCCAAAAGACGTATTCACTAGGGGAAAGCCCCCTCCCCCTGACAAGTGACAAACCATCGATGATCATTTTCAGTTGGTCGACGAAGTACAGACACTCCTCCACCATACACTTGGCACACATTTCAACAAAAATGTGGCGTAGTAATCTTTTTCATTGTCCACGTCAGCCCAGGATTCAGCAGTGACAAATGGATGAGCACAAAACTATTGTGGAGGTTCATGGTCCTTCTGATCCGACTTGTCCCTACCCTTGGACGATGTGGCGGCCTAATCTGATGACTTGATCCAATGATTTGAAATAAATTTCTTCTATTACGCTCTCCATGTTTTGCTTTGGGTTTCGAAGAGCACCTAACCGGGGTGGTTGGTTTGTTTAACATGGATCTATTTTTCCCATTCAACTTTTATTTATCTATTAAATACAAGGAGAAAAAATAGAAGATACAATACTTTTGAAGCTATACCATTCATATCATTTCTTTTCAACCGCAATGTTATCAATCTAAGGAATATCTATATCGAATGCCCTAAAAAACAAATCAAAAATGTCTACTAACTCTGCAAAACCATAGTTATATATATATATATATATATATATATATATATATATCTATATATATATATATATATATATATATATATATCTATATATATATATAACTTGGAAATTGTAAAATTTCATTATGTCGAAAGGCGTTTGTACATGCAGAATGCTCCAACCCTTCTAACAAATGATGGGACATGGGCGCAAGAGATGAATTGGTCGACAAAGCGCACACTCACATATGTCCTTCATGTGGTAGCCAATGGTTTAATAGTTAAATCTTTTTCAAAATAAGAAACAAATCATTTTTTCGCATGTACCTGCTAGAGACTTTTGGAATAGGCCAATGGTTTGACAATTAAATATTTTCTGAAATAAGAAATAAATCAATTTTTCACATGTACCTGCTAGAAAATAATTTTGTTAAATTCATCGGTTGGGGGTTTTGAAGCATAAATGGAGGAAACCATGGGCTCTACGTCTAACCGTTCCTCAACTAACTGTGGCGATGAGGACAATAACTCTTATGGCGACATGAAGTCCACAAACACAATCCTTTGAGCGGGTGTATTCATTTGAACAGGTCCCAGCAATTGCACTTTGGGAATGAACTCGAGCTTCCCCTCCGACTACATGCCTGGAAATCTCATGCTTTTCCAGGCAACGAAAGGGGCGATGAACTTGGAAAAAAAATTAATTGAAGGAAAGAGAATCAAGAGTGAGTAACAAAACAAATTACCTGAACATTATCGCATCAAGACGAATCGAGAGGCATCGGCAAGTAGAAGAATTAGTGTGTCCTCAATGGAATGGTAATGGACAAGAATTATGTGAATTTTAATAGCGAGGATATGAAGAACGAAGCTCATGCTCTTTACGACACACTCCCCCTCTAGCCCATCTGTGCTCAAGATGTCATCACCCTGAAGAATTTCAAAGATGGATTTCTAATAAACTCCTTTTGGGTAGTTGTTGGACATGGTTTTCAGAACCTACTCAAAAAATTTCAATCCGTGGTGACCATAAAAACCAAGTTTGTCATCCACGGAGGCCTAAACTGTATCATTTGATGCAAAAAAGAGGGTGAGCAAAAGGAGGAGTAAAAGCATCAGAGTACTATAAAGAATTAAAAAAACCAAAAAATAAAGAAATCATGTATTTGCTTGGTAGCTGCGAGTAATGATAGCGATTGATGACGAATTGGAAAACCACAATCTTCACTTGTTGAAACCCATTTACTCTCTTTTTTCCAGACCAATTTCTTAAAACACTGGGCGGACTGACTCATAATAGGTTGATTATGGATCTTTTGCAACACAAAAATTTTCTCTACGTTAACCAATAAGTCATGCTTTGCGCAAATTTTTGGATTAAAACATGTCTTGTTGGTGGTCTTCTAAGCAAGTGTATTCATTTAAACAGGTCCTGGCGATTCCAATTTGGGAATGAACTCAAACTTCCCCTCTAACCCCATGCTTACAAATCTCGTGCTTTTCCAGATGAAGAAAGGGGTGATCAACCTGTAAAAAAAATAATTTAAGGAAAGAGAATCAAGAGCGACAAACAAAGAAAATTACTTGAGCACTGTCGCATCCTAGGAATGTTTACTTGTGAGCTTCAGGCGTCCAATTTCTAAACATCCTAAAATGCCTCAAACCCAAGCACACACAATTGAAGAAAGAGTAAAGAAGAAGATGTTTGAGGTGGAGTGGTGAAGCAGTTTGAAAGGTGTCTGCAAGCTGCATAAGCAATGTGTCGTTAATGGAGGGGTGATGGCCAAGAGTGATGTGAGTTTTAAAGGCAAGGGAGTGCAGAATGGAGCTCATGCTCTTTATGACGTGCTCCCCCTTGGCCCGTCACGATACTGTCTCCCTAATGAAAGTCAAAGATAGATATATAATAAACTCCTTTTCGGTAGTTGTCAAACATGGACTTCAGAATGTACTCATATTTTTGGGATCTGTGGTGACCACAAAAAAAAAATCCATCCATGGAGGCCCAAACTGTATGGTGCAATGTAGAGAACAAGGCAAGCAAAAAGGAGTAAAATCATTAGAATGATGTAAAGAAAAAAAACAAACCATAAAATAAAGAAATCATGGAATTTCCTAGCACCTACGATAATGATAGCAATTGATGATGATTTGGACAACCTCAAGCTTCAATTGTTGAAACCCCTTTACTCTCTTGTTGCCAGATCATTTACTTAGTACACCGAGAAAACTAACTCATAATAAGTTGATTCTTTGCGTCAACCACAAATTCATGCTTTGCACAAATTTTTTGTTTAAAACATTTTTTGTTAATGTTGTTAGCTCTATCATCGACTTTGTTTACAACAAATCATTCCATCCACCTGGTTCATCTTTACTTGCCATCCAGAAATTTAATTGATACTTTGTGCTTTATTGTCTACTTCAATTTCCATTTCCCCTCGCCATTATTTCTCTTTTGGCATTAACATCGAACACCTCACGTGTGATTGCTAGTTTTATTGCTTTTTATGCCAAAAGTCATGTTCTTAGTTAGAAATCCCGAGGGGCTCTGACAGCATCTAACGATGCACATACTCTGCACCGTCGACCATCTGAATGGTGGAAATCACCCGCTTTGACCACTCTGACGCCAAAAATCACAGAAAAACTTGCGGAACTGCTCTGACGCCAAAATTCACAGAAAAGCTCGCGGAAACTAAAAAACTCGCCAAAAACAATGTTTCTTTCCTTTTATGGCATTTTTTCTCATTTTTCTTATTTTTGGTGAAATTTTCACAAGGGCAGAAATTTTTTTGCCATTTTTGGAAAGGGTCTGGGAAGATGTAGCAGCAAAAACTTGCATGTGCTATAACTTTCATTATGTGGCTCCGTTTAAGGTGTCGTTTTCTCTAAAAGTGCATATTTTCTCGAGCTCTATGCATTGATGGCAATTTTTTTTTATTTTCATAAAATCCATTTTTGCATTTTTTTAGAATTGCGAATTGTTATTACGTTGAAAGATGTTAGCGTTTATTATGCTGAGAAAATAAAATTTAGTATTCTTTTGCTACATTCGAGAAAATAAGCAACGAAATCACCAATCTTTATTACGCTAAAAGGTGTTAGCGCAAGGGGAGGCCAACAAATTATGCGCCAACCAAGATGCTTTGGTTGGCGTTGTACCGAGAAACAAGATTCACACATACGACATTAAAACAAAGGCGCGATAATGTGTCTGAATATATGCAAAATATATAGTTGTATAGTTTGTATGTGTATTTGTATTTTTAAATATACGGAAAATAAAATGTTAAAAAAAATTATATGAGAATTTGTATTTGTCAATACATTCATCAAATTATACAACCGGCAATATAGAGATATTCAAAAGAAGATTCAAAATGTCGATTTATATGGAGGTTTGTTTCTTTACAATAAGTGGCGGAATCACAAATTGTTATTACATCGCGAAAATAATATTTTATATTCCTCTGTTGCAGCCAAGAAAATAATTGCATTAAAACACAAGCACGATAATGTGCGTAATAAACATTCCTATTTTTTGTGATTGAGTTATTACCTCGTTTTCCGATGTCCCTCTAAAGACTCGTGTTCACACTTGCGTGTGGACCTGAGAGCGTCCATTAGACGGAGATAATACTATCCTATAAACAATCTCTCCATACTTACGTTGTTAGAGGCGAACATGTGTCACTCCGGTTGTATATATTGAATTAGGGAATAACGTTTGAAAAATAACAAAGTTGTTGTGCTTCGAGAAAAGCAAATAGCGGTTTAGGTGTTGTTATAGAAAATATGGTCTGGTTCGCAGATGCACAACGCACACACTTGATGACAATTACTCAATTTGATCTGAACGATTAGACGAGGCATCCCGGATTATTCGGTGACTTAACCATTCCCCTCGGTCACATTGTCGTCAACTCCAAGTTCGCGTGCTCAAGAGAATGAGGAGCAAGACGAGGCATCCTGAATCGTGTGGGGAATTAATCATTCCCCTTAGTGAAATTTTTCATTGGCTCCAAGTTCTTGTGCTCAAGAGAATGAGGAGCAAGAAACAAAGCAATTTACCTAAGCACTATCTCATCCAAGGCTTGTTTGATGGCGGCCTCTTACCGTTCGATCTGTGAATATCCCAAAACTGCCTCAAATCGAAGCTCCTGATACACCGTCAGACAAAGCCAAATTAAACGTTCGTCAGTTTCTCCACGTTGCATCGTTTAGTCTCTTTGTTGCTTCCATTGTCACGTTTCCGTAAGGAAATGATAATTTCTCGGAAGATCCTTTAGAGTTGCACGATTGAGCCAGAAATTTCTCTAAAGATTTAGCAAAACAATTATCTGAACGATTTTTTGTGGATTTGATTATTTTTGCGATGAAATCGTTACTCTCAGAGCTAAATATATATGGTCGCTACCGAACAGGGCGTAGACCATTTTTTATTTGATATATCACGTTTTGTAATATATTTATTTATTCTATATGTAGACTGTTATTACTACTGGTTTGTTTTACAGTTTTTTAATAAATATTTATTTATTTAAAATATACATATCATATATAGTGTTTTTATTAATGATGTTCTACATTTTTTAAAATTCTTTAGTTATTCAATATATATATATATATATATATATATATATATATATAATAAATTATATTTGCATATATTTATATAATAACATAAATAGTGTTTTGTATATTGTATTTTGAATCTTTTTGTTGATGTTTTTCATGTTTTTATTAAGCTCAAGTTAATATCCTGAAAGCCATTTCCACGAGCGGAAGCCTCCTCCCCCTTTGACAACTGACAGAGACATGAACAATTACAATTTATTTGGTTACCAAAGCACTGACATTTATCACCCGTACACGTGGCACGCGGTCATTGGAGACAACTTGTCACATGTCGGATGACCAAAACTGTTGTGAGGCCTTCAACATTATGTTCTTCCAACACCGAATTTGTATCTTTAAAATTGAACGCATCAACTAATGGACGAGAAGAATGGTTGTGGATAAGCTCCGGATCGTCACATAGCAGACAATTGTCCATCTATGCCAAGATCGATGTCAGAATATTCATTGGGGAACCTTCCTCCTGTTCTAGATTCTTTGTGTTGAGATCCCGCATGCGAAAAATTGAATCCATCTTTGATGTACAAGAAAGGTTTTCACCATCTTCTATGTCGCAATTTTGAATTTCATCATCGTGCGAGGACTTAACCATTCCCCTCAATCACATTGTCATCGGCTTCAAGTTCATGTGCTCAAGAGAATGAGGAGCAAGAAACAAAGAAAATTACCTAAGCATTGTCTCATCAAAGTCTTGTTTAATGGCGGGCTCTATCCATTTGCTTTGTGAATATCCCAAAACCGCCTCAAACTGGAGTATGCACATATTGTGCAAAGAGAAATAAAAATGAAGATGTTTGAGTTGGAGTAGTGAGGCCTATAGCGTAGGCAACTGTTACGGTGGTGGTGGCATTAAATCCAAAAACACAACCCTTTAAGCGATTTTTTTCATTTGATCCGGTCAAGACGATTGCACTCCGGGAATGAACTTAAGAGCTTGTGCATTAGGAAAGATGAACATTGAATTCTTTTCAAGAGAAATCGACCATGTTGACTCTCGATATGTTGCTTACAAATCAATTACAACATTACACTTTTTCTCGGTGTCAACCACAAAGTCATGCTTCCTCGTTGTTAACTTTGATCCAAATAGGATTATGTTTTCTTCGTTTCAATTTCCTTTTCCACTCACCAATATTTTATGTTTCAACGTTAACATCACTATTTAAAATTAGAGTTTTTATTTTTCAAAATTATCATTTGCAAGGGAAAAATCATTTATTCGAGATTGATGTGAAATGACATATAAATTTGAGAAAAATTTGGAAACAATAAATACAAAATAAATTCATAATTACCTTTTAATAAAAGTTTGAAATAATTATATCTACCTCTTGTTTTTATATATTCTAGCACTTGCATATGAGTTACAAATTATGGCAGAGACGATAACAACGTTAAGTTTGTTGGAGTTGTAATTCTTTAGTGGGGTCACCATATGTGCTACTTTGAACTACCTACGAATGATGGAATATCGCTAAACCCCCAAGACCTCTACACATGTTAGCATTCCATAAAATATATTCCCTAACTTGTCTAAAGATAACTTTAAATGCATGCATGGACAAATATTTATGTAAAGCAGTGTTATGCGGGGATGTGTACCCCCTGAAAACCAATGGTCTTGGGGATGATAGGATGAGAGGAAGATGTTCCCCCCCACATTTAATAGTAACTCTACTATATTGTATTTTAAAGACATTAAGAATCAAGAGTGGTATATGAATATACAAAATTTTGAGCACAAGTACACATGGTATTCAATATATACAAATTATATTTGTATATATTTATATAATAACATAAATAATGTTTTGTAAATTGTATTTTGAATATTTTTGTCGATGATATGTTTTTCATGTTTTTAGTAAGCTTGAGTTATTATCCTGAAAGGCGTTTCCACAAGCGGAAGCCTCTTCCCCCTCTGACAACTAAAAGAGACATGAACGATTACAATTTATTTGGTTACCAAAGCACTGACATTTATCATTTGTACACGTGGCACGCAGTGCTTGGAGACAAGAATCTCGTCATTGGGACGGTTTGTCACAGACATATCGATAGATTCCGAGAGGTTATCTGAGAAGGACATGCAAGAATCGATCCATGGTAATTACTACTTACGGAATAAGATGAATTGATATTATAATTTGTGTTAACTAAGAAATAATAATTGTTCTTAAACATTTTAGGGATTTTTACATTTTTTTGGGAACTCATATTATCATCGTTCATTATGAAATTGACATATACTTTAGCTTGAGTTACCTTTAACTTGGCTAGATTGTTTTCAATCCAAATAACTCAAGCCTTTACTTTTAAGAGAACCACTATTGAAATTGGGGACGTGGAAACACAACCACTTTCCTTCACAACTATATTGATTCTTCCCACCTTGTCTGCCTATCGGATCTTGCCCCTTTTTCCACTCACTTGTTATAATAAATCTTCTCATCAGCAATTTTGCAATCACACTTATAAGAGGAATCCCTTCTTCGTTCCCTATCCTTAACAATCCCCTCTTATTCAATGGTGGACCTTCCCTTTCAAGCCACTCCACTTCTTTTGCACTCTAAATCTTTTCTACTTCTCCACTTTTCACTACTTCATTTTGTTTTTCATTTACTGACAAGAAATATCATATTGCTTTGTTGTGTTTTTCAATTACTTTTCTGCCTTACGAATATTTTGGTTTCGGCGTTAACATCGCACACCTCACGTGCGATTGCTAGTTTTATATGTAGTGGCAAGTGACAAGTGGCAAGTGACAATAAAATTTCAATAGATTTGATATAACTTTGAATTAATGCTCAACTATTTCACTAAAGTGAAGTTGTCATGACAGTACATGAGTCAATGCAAGAATTTTGGATTAAAAATTTACAAAAATAGTTACTACAATATTTCCCCAAAATTGTCTATTTATAAAAAGTAACCAATAAACATGAAAGAAATCAATTGTTTACTTTTATTTTATTTAATAAATTCTTAAAGTAAAATCTCAACATTATAAAAGTGAATAGTAATGCAAAATCCTAAGATTTTAATTAGTAGAGAAGATTGTGACTAGTGAATATGTTGAAAAGTATAGTAACCTACCAAAGACATGCACTTATAAGAAGATAGGCTTTCCTTTTAAGTATCACGGGACATAAGTCTAAGTCTCGCCAAAATAACCATCTCTCAACCAATTGTTAGATCAAACGAGGTTTAGTAAATCTCAAAGATATAATAATTTTATCATGCTCCATAACATATTTATCGCATTCGTGATATGATCATCTTGACCCCCTCCCTCGCTAATCAATTGTAAATGATTAATACATATTCTACTTACATGCATATCTACATACAATGAAAATCTATCACATTTCGTCATGCACACATCATTCACTATACACCTAAACATAGACATGGAACTTTGTTTCACTCTAACAAATGACTATGACTAACCACATCTATTGGAAATTAAGGTAATTTGGATATAACTCATAAATTAGACCCAGTGACATAAATGAATTATCCTAGGAATATTTTAACGTATAGGAAAATAAGAGCAACTAAAATGTGAAAGAGAAATAGGGTTTTATAGTGAAATATGTATTGTCACAATTTGAGAGAGACTTACTAGAAATAGACAATGGAAAGTAATGAGGTGAAGTGGATTCAACAAACAACTAGAATGGATTATCTTGACGAGGGCCATTTTTCTTCTTAAATGGAAATCTAAAACTGTAGTGGTATAGATATGCAAACCGTTAGATACTAGAACTCGATGTAACAACCTCATGTCTATGCTTCTAGTCTCCAAAAAAATCTCTCACTTTTTTCCATAATTCACCTTAAATTATTAGGGAGTTTCTCTCTTCATTAAAACCCTTATATGCCCACAACAACTTAAAATCCATAAAAAATTGGAAGAAGTTATTGGGGGCATGTTTTATCTCTCTATTATTATTAATCCCCTTAGGATGTTTAACCGTTTCAAAAATAACACACCAAATATAATGCAACTTAATGTGCAGTTAAAGAAGTTGTGCTTTTGATAGGAAAAAATTGAATAGTAAGCGAGTTTCAGGGTTATAGGGAGAACATATTAGGCATACTCATTAATGCATATAAGCCCAGTCATATGGTACAGAAATGGGAAACATAAACAAAAAATTCATATGTATTATAATAGTTCTCTTATAAGAAGATAAATAAGAGGATATTTCAAAGATATCCTTAGTTCAGAGGATAAACAAGGAGGGAGAATAAATATTTTACTTTGGAGAAAGATTTTCTGGATTTTGTACTCTTAAATTCTTTAATGGACCTCCCCTCAAAATAGGAAATTGTATTTGGATAAATATAGGCCAATATGTTTTAGTAATATTGTTGAGTGATTAGACATGTTTCTTATTTGTTCTCCATGAAGTAGGTACTACAAGGAAATTGGACCATGGAATCATAATTTTGAATATTTCAAGACCAAATCATACTCTAATCTCTTGAATATTAAGAGAGATAAATATCTTGATAAAATTACATTCAAAAGTAAGGAATTATGGATAGGTTTCTAGGATCGTTATGTTAACCTTAACAAAAATACCCACATGGCTGCATACCTATAAAAAAATAAAGTAATATAAATATAGATATGTCAAAGTAGAATCACTACCAAATATATTAAAGCACAGATGTGAGGGAGGACTAGTGGCCCTTAGAGCAATATTACAATGAACCTCTCCAATCAAATTGTTCTCCACAATTTTCTTATCACTAGCCCTTTATTCCCTTATATTAAGGAGGGTATTAAAATTAGATTTAGAGAGTAGATTACTTGTAGAGAAAGTATTTAAGAATATAAGAATAGAATGTACTTTTTCTATTATTAGATGGAGTTTATTAACTCTATTACTTAGTTGATTCTCTTATTTATTAATAGGATATGAATAAGTTTGCATACCGATGTACCTATCCATATTTGTAAGTAAACAATACGAGTGTATCTTAAACAATGTATAGTGTATGAGTTATTAGATACACTAACACCCTCCTTAAAATGTACTCTCAAAAATGATGAAACGAAGCTACACTTAATGTAGGTAATCTTAGAAAATATTTCATGCTAAAAAAAATTGTACATCAACACCCCCGTTAAGAGCAACTTAGAGAAAAAGAACAAGTGAGGAAAACCTCACATATATATTCCGACAACTAGGCCATGTTAGGTACCCATGTATAAAAATTATAATTGGAAAAAATGAGTCGCTGCAAGGTTTCTCAAAATACTAAAATATAATCAAAAATGTCTAGATGTGTTAATATATGATGTAAGATATCTTAAGAAACACTAAAATAAACAAGTAGTACATCGGAATGTTGAAGACATGTGCACCAGATGGTCTAGAAACCTATCACCACTGAAGGTGCAAATAAATGGTTGAAAAAGATGATGAACCAAAAATTATATGAGTGAATCGTGTAAATACACTTCTTGATCACTAAAAATGACAAATGTTGGAAATACCATTCAATTAGATTGTCTCATGTCAAAAATAGAAAAGAGTTCACCAACTACCAAAAAATATATAGAAAGTAACCTCCATGATGTTGAATAGGTGGAGTAGAAAAAACTATATATGAGTAGAACAAATCCACTACTTGATCACTAAATAATGATAGATGTTGGAGTTATTAGTCTATATTATATTGTGCCATAAATATACAAACATTATATATGAGTTGAGCTTATGGATTCATTACTTTATCACTAATACCAAGTAAGAAATTATACGTATGTTTCCATGATCATTGTGCTAACCTTAATACAAATACCCCAATACATTTATACCTCTTAATAATAAAGTAATATAAGCATAGATATGTTAAGGTAGAGTCACTATCAAATATATTAAAGTACATATATAAGGGAGGGTCGATTACCCTTGTTAAAGAAATATTACAATGAACCTCTCTTCCATAATTATCTTATCACTAGCCCTATATTCTCTTGTGTAGATAAGAACAAATATAAAATTAGATTTGGAGAATAGTGTAGACACCTAATTTCTACCGTGCAATTTTAATACTAAAATTACACTAATTGCCCTTCTTCCCGTCATCACAATATAATTAGCGAACTTCCGCTAATTAGCTAATTTTCCCCATCTTAGATGGCAATTAACGTCACTTCGATAGTTAAAATCCTCTTTTAATTAATTAATCACCTATTATTAATTAATTACCCTTTCACAATCTTGTAATTAATTAATGAATCCTTTTATTAATTGCATCCCACTCTCAAACCCCTCTAATCCCATTAATTTCCCTCTACATCTCCTCTAAATAGCTTCTATAAGCTAAGCTTGTCCTATTAATTAATCTCAATTGATTAATTAGACCTCCTCTAACTCTCATAGGTCATTAATCCTAATCAATCACTTCTAATCATGTTTATCCACTCCTAATTCTATATCTCAATTATCCCATTTCACTACAAGAAGTGCTTTTCTCAAAGAGGAAAGTTATAAAAGTAACCTATTACCTCCTTCCCAAAGTACACCATGTCCATGTAAGACATACATACTAACTTTTCGTAAGAGCTTTTTTATTATTGGAAGGTTAGCCAAAAGTGAGAAAATCCCTACTTATTGAAGTAGTAAGAGAAGAATCAAACATGAAATTTGGGCCATTTTGAGGATATCTCTTTCTTTACCAAGCTCCTTATTCTAAGAGCGTCTCTGGCTTGAGCTCGGCTTATAATGAATACCCACATATTGAAATCACATCCACACAACGAAGGGAAGTTTGCATTCATGTTTTTAATATTTGTGCAAGTTATTTAGCTTCCTTTCATATGTTTTATCTTGATGTATTTGCTTAATGGAATAGATATAGGATTTACTTGGTGTTAGATCCTTAGCTTAATTTTATCTATTTCTTTAGCATGCATACAAATAGATTACTTGTAGAGCAAGTCTTCCTCAACATAAGATGTTAAAGTGCTTTTACTATTAATATACCAAGTCAATTACTTAGTTGATACTATTATCTATTAATACTATTGTAATACAAAATTTAGGGTCTAATCCAATTAGATTTAATTATATTATGTAAAGATGAAATCAAAAATAGAATACAATAAATTATAGTAAACAACATATCCTAAATCATGTTTGGATAAAATTTAATAGAGTCAACTTCTTTGTAAAGCTATTAACCAATCCCCTATTTGAAAGTACTAATATATTTGAAAGGGATTAATAATCCTCCAGCCTAAAGTTTCCCAATAATAAATAAAGTGGGATCTTTGAAATAATTGACAAAATTTCCAAGTGAAAATGTTCCCTAAAGTCACATACCCACAATAAAGGTATTTGTGTTGAGTCCTTGCAGTAGCAATTACCTTAAAACAGAGCAGTGGATACACTGATAGGGATGGTGACTAAAAGGTTAGACATAGTGGTAAGGGGGAAATTTAAACATATTAAAGTGACATTTACAAGATACAAAAATGCCCAACTTACAAACTTCAAAAATGGTCACATGAAAAAGTATTTTCAGGGAGACAAAGATATCAAATAGTTGTACAATTTTAGGGAATCATAGATCTCAAGAAATTTTCAAATTAATTTAGTTAATTGTTCCATTTCTTCAAAAATATGATTCACTAAGAATATGATGAAGGCATGGAATATGGACTCAAAAGTGGAGGATAATTTTGTTTTTTTTACTCAACTACTCCAAATCTCCCAACCTTGATTCCTCGAAATCACATATTTAACAAGAAGCCTAGAGACAAATAAATCATCATGTATGTCATTTTGTAGTCGGGGAGGCGATTCAGCTGGCTCTTTATCACTCAGATGTTGGAGAAATGGATAGCACCTTCAAAAGGATTTGATCTATCCTCACTACTTTAGGTTGTGCCTTTCAACCAGGGTGAGAGGACCCATTTTGTAACCTCTGTTGGTGAAGGAGAATGAAGATATCCTTCTTTGCACAAATTTGAAAGGAAACCTTGAGAAAATATGATCAATGCACCACAATTTAACTCTCACGAGTTGTCACTTCTAAAGAATGGTGATATTTTCTAAACAAGGTTAAGGTTACTAAAGACATTATGGAATCCTGATTGCTTCTGCATATTTTGGCAGTAGAATTTATTCATTTGTGGACATACAGGGAAAACAGGGGTAGTTCAGGTAGGATTCATTGTTTTTGAATAATTTTTGGTGGGAGATTAAGCAGGATAAACTTGATTTTTCCAGATCTTTGAGAACCTTCACAACAATTGGAAAACTAAATGACAAAATGCTTCAGAATAGCTAAAATATTCCTTCAACCAGAAGGTGTGCATCAATGGAGGCCCAGATTTGCACGGTTTCACACAATCTCCAAGAATTTAACACGAAGGCTCGAGCTAAAGACTCAATTAAACATTAAAGACCCCTGGTTCCTCATGCCTAAGATACACTCAAAGGCTTACAGACAATCTTTATCAACAAAATGATAGTAAAGTGATTTTAAATTGTTTATCTCATTACAGGATGAAGGCTCTTCTCATAATGAAATTACAAATGCCACTAAACTATCACAGGGATGAGATCCTGTGTGATTCAGAGGGATTTTAACACAAGATTGCAATAGGAACAAGAAATACTATTTGCAGACATTCTGAAATAAAGCAGACACAAATTTTCCCAAGATTAACATAGATTAATTCAAAGTTGATTAGATTCATCAGCAGGGGAAGGTTTCTTGAACAATCTCAGAGCTTGTCAATGGTTGTACACTTGCAACCAACTTGACATGATCAAATCTAAAACATAAGAGATTAACAGGTTTCTCAGATGGTCTCTCAGGAAGATGGGATTTCTCAAATTTTCTCATAAGAATTCAACCCCCGACCATTTGCATGACTAAAGCATGCTTTTTATAACACTCAATTTACATCCAAGCTTTCCCCCCAAGAAAAGAATATTCGAGGAACCTTTGTTTGTTACATGTTTGATCATGATTTCCAGAAAATGACATTTAACAGGTTTACAACAAAAAGTTGCCAGTTGTTTAAAAAGGTGAATCATTTCAAATATCTCCATCATTGTTTTAACTGGGAGCATCCGTTCATCTCCTCTAGCAACACGTTTTTCATCCTTTGCACCTGCAACCTCCATCATTTCATCCTTTTCCCATTCTTTCCTCTACAACTTTGCTCTGCATCCAGCTTCTCTGGTAATTCACATTTTTGCAAGTGCCTGAGCAATTCCAACTTCAAAATATCAACCTTTACATTCCTTGGACTCACAAATTAAGCTCTAAATCCATTCAATTGCACTTTGCAGACAAAAATGACAAGGAATTTCATCAAAAAATGATGAAAAACAATGTGTATTCACATCTCCAGGAGTCTTGGAGCAAAAATGGTGGCAAAATCAGATGCAATGCACAACAACCATTGATTCTTCCCTTTCTCAACTTTAGATTAGAGTCGTCCACGTGGAAAAATCTGATTCAAAGCGGGCCTGGGGTTGCCTTTTGCATTTTATGACTTTTGGAGAAAATGTGCAATTTTCACATTTTGCCCCGCCCCTCCGCCTTTGAAAATCAGGCTTGACACGTGGCTTAATCTGGGCCTTTGATGGAGTCATGGCTCATTTATGCAATTTTACCCTTTTTAACAAAAAGGAAAATTTCCAATTTTCCTCCCCATTGACCCGCTTCCCCACTTTTATCTTTTGATGTGGGCCCCAACAGAGTTGTGGGTGATTTTATAACTTTGCTCCTTTTTTACAAAAGGCCAAAAACTTCAAAATTCCCACCGACCTGCTTTCCCACGCTTCTATTTTGAGAAAGTATGCCATGTGTCCATCTTTGGGGTCAAAGTAAGACTTTTTCCTTGCGGGGCTAAGCCAATTTAAACTTTTCTCCTTTTCAAATAAAGCTAAAAACTTCAAATACACCCAATCGACTCCACCTTCCCCTGCTTGTAACTTGAAAAAAAGGAAGCCACGTGTCCTTCTTTGGGGTCAAAGTAAGACTTTTTCCCTGCCGCTAAAGCCAAAGACTTCATATTTATTGAATAGCCAATCAGAGACTATCGGGGCCACGGGCCAATTTGGTAACTTTTTACAAATGTGACCAAAGTGGCCAAATTTCACCAAAAAGACCCGCCGGGCCGCAACCACTTAAAAATGAACACGTATACACCTTCAGGGAAAAAAGTAAACTTTTTCCACCTTTATAAATTTGACTAAATAGCCAATCAGAACTCAATGGGGCTGCGGGGCCAAATTGATCTTTTTGCAAACATAGAAAAAAGTTACAAGTTATAAAATAGACCCGACGTGCCTCATCCAATCAAAAGAGACCACGTAGCTGAAGATGCTGAGATATAATTTGATGGGGAAAACATGCCCGTCAAACAGTAAAATGTAGAGAAACTTCACCATTTGCACCCAAAATTAAGTTTTTCTTTAAGGAAAAAGAATTTGGAAATGATACAAGGCCCAAATGTGATCCACGACCATGGAGAAGGATCTTCAACAACATACAAATGAAGAAAACCTTTCACGCATCCATTCGGGGAAATAGAAAATACGACAGAGCCCACAGATTGAAGAATTTCGAGAGCAAATAGGGCGAGATCAAATTGAGCACCAACATCGGCTCCGACTCGGGGATGGGCACTCCCAGCGAGTGCCACAAGAACAAATAGCAGACCAAGTGCCAAAAATAAACCATTGGGCAATGGAGTCATGAGCCAACCCTCTAGGAACAAACTGAGAAACCAACAAAAATGGTCGCCAAGGACCAGGGCAAACCAAAACAAATAAAAACAAAACAGAACAAAAACCAAATACTTTACACTATACAATGGTGCATACCTCGATTCTGAGAAATCAATCAAGGAAATGTTTCAAATGCCTGCCATTAACAGGAAATTCAAGCAATTCCCCATCTAGGTCTTTTAAGAAGAAGGTATGTTCACCAATTCAAATGTCAATTGAATAAGGGCCCATCCACAATGCATCAAACTTTCCATGTTTTCCCTTATCCTCATGCCTGCTATCCCACAATAGCACAAGATCTCCCACACTGAAAGCTCTTGGAGTCACCTTCTTATCAAACAACTTCTTCAATTTCTCTCTGAATTTTACATGCCTCTGATGGGATGCCCTTCTTTCTTCATCTAACTCAACAATTTGATTGATGCGAGCATCATAGGGACTAACCTCTTGATCTTCCAGTTGTTGAAGAAATTGAAATGAAGACAATTGCATATGTAGGGCAACAGAGCTTGAGTTCCATACACCAACTCAAATGGGATTTTTCCAGTAGCTCGTTTAACAGTGATTCGATCAGCCCAAACAACAAACTTCAACTGCTCACCCCACTTCCTTTTGTTCAACTCCAAAGTTCTTCTAATTATCTTCAACAAATTTTTATTGTTGGACTCTGCTTGTCCATTTCCTTGGGGATTATAATTGGAAGCATATGTCAAATTGATCCCATATTCATGGCACATGGCCACCAAAGGTTTAGCTCGGAAGCTCATGGCATTATCAGCAACTATCTTAGCAGGCACTCCAAACCTACAAATGATATGATTCAAAATGAAATCCATGACAATTTGGTGAGTTGCTTTCTTGGTGGGGATTGCCTCCACCCACTTGGTGAAGTAATCAGTGGCTACTAAAATCCACTTATGGCCAGCACTTGAAGGATCTGAAATCTCACCAATGAAGTCCATTCCCCATTGCCTAAATGGGGCTTCAATTGATACAGGCTGCAAAGGAAGGGAGCCTGAAGCTTTCAGTCTTCCAGAAAAGTGTTGGCAACTTTCACATTTTCTTACCAACAGAGTTGTATCTTTGAAAAGAGTTGGCCACCAATAACCAGCCCTTAAGATCTTATGAGCTGTGACTCTTCCAGCAAAATTCCCCCCACAAACTCCTCCATGGAGATCAACAATTATTTTAGGGGCTTCATCTTCAGTAATGCATCTTAAGAGAACTCCCTCAGGGTTCTTCCAAGCTAACCCAAAATCAGTAATGACATATTTTTGGGAAGCTAACTTAAGTGCTCTTTTCTGATTCTTTCTCAAATGTTCAGGGCACTGTAGATGTTTGAGATAAAAAATGATGTCCTTGTACCATTCAGAATTTATCAATTTTTCAAGGACATTCAACCTTTCTTCTTCAACTTCATTTACCTCAATTGTCTGCAGATTGCTCTCTGCCATAAGTTTTTCCAGGCCCAAACCTCTGACCAATTTTGTTGTTTGGATGTCCATATCATACTCTTGCAATTTGTTTACCCATCAACATCTCTTGCTTGAAACCTCCATTTCTGATAGGATATCTTTCACCATGGTGTGGGGAACATAAGCAATGACTTTGGAACTCAGAATATATGGCCTGAAGACCTTTGTTGCTTTTACCAAAGAAAATGTCTGCTTCTCCATGATAGTATACTTTAGCTCAGCTCCTTGTAATGCCTTACTGAAAAAGGCAATTGGTCTTTCAGCTCCCTCATCATCCTTCTGCAACAACACAGATGCAATAGTACTTTCTGAAGAAAAAGAAAACATTTGGAAAGCCTTCTTATAATCTGGAGCTGCTAAAACAAGGGCATTCTTTAATGCTTCTTTGATCCCAGCAAAATCTTGAATAGCTGCTTCTTCCCATTTGATACTTTGATCTTTCTTCAGCATGCTAGTGATTGGGATAGTTAGTTCAGCAAAGTTGGAGATAAATCTCCTAATAAAATTAATCTGCCCAAAAAAGGATTGAATTCCCTTCTTGGTTCTTGGAATAGGGACTTTGCTGATGGCTTCTACCCTTTCAGGATCAATCATGACCCCTTCCTTTGACACAATGTGTCCAAGCAGCTTTGCTTTCTGAACTCCAAAATGGCACTTCTTGGGATTTAGTGAAATACCATACTCCCTGCATCTTAACAACATTTTTTCTAAGTGTTGCAGGTGGTCACTCCTTTTTCTAGAGAAAACAGTCACATCATCTTGATATACAACAATGAAATCATTAATATAGCCAGAGAAAGCTACATCCATTGCTCTTTGGAAAGTGGCTCCAACATTCATTAGACCAAAAGGCATTCTGACATATACATATGTTCCCCAAGGAGTGGTAAAGGTAGTCTTGATTCACTCTGATTCCTTCACAACTACCTGGTTATATCCAGAAAAACCATCCAAGGTGGATAACAATTCCGAACCAGTAACCAATTGTAACATATTGTCCATATTTGGCAGAGGGTAGTTATCCTTCATTGATGCTCTATTCAAGTTTCTAAAGTCCACACACAACCTTATATCTCTGTTCTTCTTTCTGACAGGTACCAAGTTTGCAACCCATGATGAGTACCTTGTGGGCTGTATGATTCCTCCATCCCTCAACTTTTTCAATTCTTCTTGCATCTTCAGGGAAAGGAGTGGATTGATCGGCCTCTGTTTCTACCTAAATGGCTTGGCAGAAGCTTCCAAGGGAATTTCATGCTGGAAAAGATCCTCTTTGTATGCTTTCAGTTCAGAATAAGACCATGCTAAGCAGTCCTGGTATTTCTTCAACAATTGGACATACGACTACTTTTCTTCCTTGCTCAGATTGCTACCTAGCCAGATCTTACGTGGTTTATCCTTTGTGCCCAGGTCGTGCTCTTCAACATCCCTCGAGGCTGACATGTGTCTGTTGACAATGCAATCAACATTATCAAAGTTTGATTCAAGTGCTACCAAACCTCTGGGAATAGTATTAGTCTTCAACTGAATGATGTTTTTGCCAAATAAAGTCTCCTTTCCATCAGCCACACAAACCATTGGCTCCCAATCTATACGTTGATTGGAAAATTCTCCTTGGTTCTACAAAAACCTTTGCACCTGGGCATCGTCTTCGAACACTTTCCAGTGTTTAACATTGTCAGGAATAGATGGCCTAGTTAATATCTCAATATTATACTCACAATAGGGGGATACAGTACAATTTTCAAATCTGGACCCCAATACGGCCAATTTTTCTGCTAGAGTATTGTACTTCCTATCATGATGTATTATGTTGAAGGAGTCAAACATTTCAATGAAATCCCAGACTGCATGCTTATACTGCTTCATTCTCTGATTTTTTGTTGCATACAGTTTTCTAACCTGCTTGACAATTAGCTCTGAATCTCCTTTAACAATGATGTCTCTAACACCATATTTCCAAGCAATTCTTAAACCCAATAACAGTGCTTCATATTCTGCAATATTGTTAGTGCACTCAAAGTTGAGTTTAAAAGAAAAAACAAACTCTTCCTGGCCTGGAGATATCAGAACAATACCAGCACCATTTCCAAATTTAGAGCAAGCCCCATCAAACAACAAAGTCCAAGGAGAACCTACTTGATTAAGAGACTTGCATTGATCAATTTTGTGCTCTTTACCATCAGCAAATCCAACAAAGTTATCAGCATCAATGTCAGTGTATAACACTTCATAGGAAGCATTATTGGGATCCTCAATGAGATGTAGCATCTTCTTTTCACCATACAACTTTACAAGGCTTCCCTCAATAGGTATAGTGGCAAAAGACATATCCATTTGCACACTCCCACCCACACTAGCAGCCCATTTTCTTGATAACAACATTCCCCATTTGGCAGGGAAATCAACAATAACAACATCTAGTTTTAAGTTCTTTCCTGGGTAGGCTGCAAGTTGCACTATCAAACCCTTGACACATCCAACCACTAGCACCTCTCTGGAATCCATGGCAGTGCACTTCCCATAAGCTGTTGTCACTTTGATATCTAATTCATTCATGACCTCAAGAGGCATAACATTGCATGATGCTCCAGAATCAAACATACAGTTGTGTAACAACCTGTCCCTAATAATCAGAGTGGTGAAAAATGGATCTACATTCAGCTGGGACTCAACCAAGGATGTTCCCAAATATACTTCAGGTGGCTCACCTAGTTCTTCCAGTACTTGGGGTTTTTCCAACTCTGCAATGGTAGGAGGAGTCTCAACATTGTTTACATTTCTGCCTTGGGTAATCTTTTCTTCTTTCAATCCCAAATACTCAAAGGCCCTTTTCTTGTGCTCAGGAATCCTAAGCAACTCAACAATTGGAACAGAAATCTTGATCTGACTCAAGACTTGGGCAATGTCATAAGGAACGTATTTGGGCAAGGCAACATTTGGAGGAAGACTGAAAAACTCATCTGATAGCAAAGGATTTTTCACAGTCTGAGCATGGGTAGGGATACCAGTTCTGTTTGGGGAAACAAGGCCTTTTCCAGATGTATCTTTCTTAGGAGTTTCTTTTGGGATATTGGTGAGAACTGGAGTTTTTGGTTTGGCCTGAGGCCCTGCCCCTTTGACAACTTTACTCCTAGTGTTATATTCTTTTTCTTGGGCAACCACAACATTCATTAACAACTACCTATCCTCCTCAGAAGGGATTCCTCCATCATATTTTTAATCATTAATGCCCTTAAGTATTCAAAATCATTATTAGGAAATTCAAAAGCTTGTACCATATCTATTTCAAAAGTATGAGAGGGAGGAAGGGGTAATACTCGGTGAATGCAATCCCAGAAATTTGTAGCAGTTCTGGCACTGATTAATTCAGTCAAAGTTGCTCCTTGTTGTGAGCTTGTAGAGCACCCCATCATGCACACATCATCATTAGTGTCATCATCAGCTTCCTCAACTTCTTTGTCTTCATCACATGGGGCATGTGGCAAGAAACATCTGTCACACCACTCAATTTCATTGGCTTCTTCCACAGCAGCAACTCTGGCAGCTAAAGGATCAGGCACCAATCTATTTTCCCAGGGTTGGGGCTGTCTATTTCCTAATCCCACAGGTCATTTTCCTTTGTCATCAAATATCTGATCACCCCTAGGATGATTTGAAAATCTTTCTTGACCTTGTGTTTTATGATGACCTTGGGAAATTTTTCCAATCCCCTTCTCTTCTCTGGCCATTTTATATGATATTCCCTTAACAGCTCCGTCCAAAGTTTTTACAACCTCTTCTAGATCCACAGACTTACTTGACTGAGGCTTCTTTGGATTGACCAGCTTGATACCTTCCCTCTTAGGAGGCTTACCAATTGCCTTGATGTTATTTTCAATCTGCAAATCCATGGTGAAGGCCTGCCTCAATGTTCTTGGGTTCTTATCCCTCAAATAATAGGCAGCCTTCTTATCAAAAGCATCAGAGTATTTTATCAGACAGGAAACATCGCTTGGCCTCAAGATTACAGGTAGCCTATTCAAGGTCTTATTGAACCTTGTATTGAAGTCATGAACAGATTCATTAGGATTCTTCTTAATATTTTCAAATTCAAGATAAAAGAAACCTAGGATCTGTTTTATCTCCATATTGCAATCTAAAAGCATTCTTCATTTATATCCATGAATCTCTTGAGTTATCTGGAAAATATTTATACCAGTCACGTGCATCCTCCTCTAGAGTATGAATAAACAATTTTATGTACACATCCTCAAATTCAATCTCAAAGTCTTCCATCATATTGACAAAAAGCTTTAAGTGTTGATCACCAGTAATAGCATTATTTCCTTGAAATTTAGGCAGTCTATTTCTAACATCTTGGGGCACAACATTTGGATATCCAGCCATACCTCTAAAATCTATAGGACCAAAAGTGTTCACAACACAAATGGAGGTCTCGGTGAGGGTTGGGCCATATTGTTTTGGGGAGGTTATCTTACAGGAGAAACAAAATGATGAGGAGTGAGGGTTCTGTGGGGCACAAGAATGTAATTCTCAAAATGAATGTTCTCTAAAGACTTTGTTTCTTGGAAGATCCTATCAGCTTTGGGAAACACAGGGACAAAAAATTTTCAAATACAAATGAAGGCCCCTCTCCAGATGGAGAATTCCAATCTACAAAAATACTACCTGATTTAGAAGCACTTGAGGAAGTATGGCAATCTTCAATGACAGGATGATCAGTTTCCACAATTGATAACTCTTTTCTTGATTTCTGATCTCCAACAACTTTCCAGATTCTTCTTCCTTCAGAATTTGTCTTTCCCAATTCTAGAAACAACCTTCTAGTAGGGTCTTTAATGAAGAAATATCTTCTTCCTTCCAGCTTTGCAAAGATTAGTGATAAATTTCAATTGACAAAGGTTAAGACACTGGCATTTATCAAAAATTAATTCAACACGGAGTCACCACTAAGGATTTTCACCTTAGTTGTGCAAATGCACTAAAATTGATTTGTCAAATGTCTATCAACACTAAATTCATGCAAATATTCATAGATCTGACCTTCCTTTACCCGTATTTAACATTGATGATGTAAACTTAGTGCAAAAACCAACAGAAACTGGAAATATTACACACAGAACTTGTAACTTGCACCAATCTTACATATCTCAATAAAGGATGACGTTTAAACAACGTATTTTCACTTAAATTATGTAAGAAGCATTTACCAGGGCCAAATATAAGAATGTTCCTTTGAAGACCTTCAAATAAGTCCCAGAGTTCAATGACAATCAATCTGGTGTTGTTTCCGCACAAATAGGTCCCGGTGTTCAAATCCCGGAATCAAATAATCCCAGTAATAGTGCCAATCTAGGTTGTTACCACAAAAATAAGTCCCAGAGTTTAAATAAGCGCACAAATAAGTCCTAGAGTTCAAATAAAATCCACAAAAATAAGTCTCAGAGTTCAAATAATCACCGGTAATGGTGTTGGTATCCAAATTGATTCTCCTTTACAAGCTGAGCAACATCACAGATTTAACAAGAAGCCTAGAGACAGATAAATCATCATGTATGTCATTTTGTAGCTGGGGAGGTGATTCAGCTGGCTCTTTGTCACTCAGATGTTGGAGAAATGGATAGCACCTTCAAAAGGATTTGATCTATCCTCACTACTTTAGGTTGTGCCTTTCAACCAGGGTGAGAGGACCCATTTTGTAACCTCTGTTGGTGAAGGAGAATGAAGATATCCTTCTTTGCACAAATTTGAAAGGAAACCTTGAGAAAATATGATCAATGCACCACAATTTAACTCTCACGAGTTGTCACTTCTAAAGAATGGTGATATTTTCTAAACAAGGTTAAGGTTACTAAAGACATTATGGAATCCTGATTGCTTCTGCATATTTTGGTAGTAGAATTTATTCATTTGTGGACATACAGGGAAAACAGGGGTAGTTCAGGTAGGATTCATTGTTTTTGAATAATTTTTGGTGGGAGATTAAGCAGGATAAACTTGATTTTTCCAGATCTTTGAGAACCTTCACAACAATTGGAAAACTAAATGACAGAATGCTTCAGAATAGCTAAAATATTCCTTCAACTAGAAGGTGTGCATCAATGGAGGCCCATATTTGCACGGTTTCACACAATCTCCAAGAATTTAACATGAAGGCTCGAGCTAAAGACTCAATTAAACATTAAAGACACCTGGTTCCTCACGCCTAAGATACACTCAAAGGCTTACAGACAATCTTTATCAACAAAATGACAGTAAAGTGATTTTAAATTGTTTATCTCATTACAGGATGAAGGCTCTTCTCATAATGAAATTGCAAATGCCACTAAACTATCACAGGGATGAGATCCTGTGTGATTTGGAGGGATTTTAACACAAGATTGCAATAGGAACAAGAAATACTATTTGCAGACATTCTGAAATAAAGAAGACACAAATTTTCCCAAGATTAACATAGATTAATTCGAAGTTGATTAGATTCATCAGCAGGGGAAGGTTTCTTGAACAATCTCAGAGCTTTTCAATGGTTGTACACTTGCAACCAACTTGACATGATCAAATCTAAAACATAAGAGATTAACAGGTTTCTCAAATGGTCTCTCAGGAAGATGGGATTTCTCAAATTTTCTCGTAAGAATTCAACCCCCGACCATTTGCATGACTAAAGCATGCTTTTTATAACACTCAATTTACATCCAAGCTTTCCCCCCAAGAAAAGAATATTCGAGGAACCTTTGTTTGTTACATGTTTGATCATGATTTATAGAAAATGATGTTTAACAGGTTTACAACAAAAAGTTTCCAGGTGTTCAAAAGGTGAATCATTTCAAATATTTCCATCATTGTTTTAATCCAGTCATCTCCTCTAGCAACACGTTTTTCATCCTTTGCATGCAACCTCCATCATTTCATCCTTTTCCCATTCTTTCCTCTGCAACTTTTCTCTGCATCTAGCTTCTCTGGTAATTCACGTTTTTGCAAGTGCCCGAGTAATTCCAACTTCAAAATATCAACCTTTACATTCCTTGGACTCACAAATTAAGCTCTAAATCCATTCAATTGCACTTTGCAGACAAAAAAACAAGGAATTTCATCAAAAAATGATGAAAAACAATGCGTATTCGCATCTCTAGGAGTCTTGGAGAAAAAATGGCAGTAAAATCAGATGCAATGCACAACAACCATTGATTCTGCCCTTTCTCAACTTTAGATTAGAGTCGTCCACGTGGAAAAATATGATTCGAAGTGGGCCTGGGGTTGCCTTTTGCATTTTATGACTTTTGGAGAAAATGAGCAATTTTCACATTTTACCCCCCACCCCTCCGCCTTTAAAATACAGGCTCGACACGTGGCTTAATCTGGGCCTTTGATGGAGTCATGACTCATTTCTAAAATTTTACCTTTTTAACAAAAACGAAAATTTTCCAATTTTCCTCCTCCGACCCACCTTCCCGCTTTTATCTTTTGATGTGGCCCCAGCAGAGTTGAAAGTTCATTTCACGACCTTTTGCTTTTTTTTACAAAAGGGAAAAAAGATTTCAAAATCCTCTTCTCCTTTTTTTGATGTGGGACCCACGTGAAGTTGTCAAAGTGGGGTCAAATGCGGACAATGACTTTTCTCCCTTTTACAAAAGGTAAAAACTTCAAAATGTTCCACGACCTACTTCCCCACTTGTAACTTGAAAAACTTCCATGTGTCCTTCTTTGGGGTCAAAGTAAGACTTTTTCCTTACCACTTCATATTTTTGAATAGCCAATCAGAGACTATCAGGGCTATGGGGCCAATTTGGTATTTTTTACAAATGAGACAAAAGTGGAAAATTTCATGAAAAAAGACCCATTGGGCCACAACCAATTAAAAATGAACATGTATACACCTTCGGGGAAAAAAGAAAATTTTGCTCCATCCTTTATAAATTTGACCGGCCAATCAGAACTCAACGGGGCCATGGGGCCAAATTGATCTTTTTGCAAACATAGCAAAAATTTACAAGTTATAAAATAGACCTGACATGCCTTATTCAATCAAAAGAGACCACATAGTTAAAGATGATGAGATATAATTTGATGGGGAAAACATGCCCGTCAAACCATAAAATGTAGGGAACTTCACCATTTGCGCCCAGAATTGAATTCTTTCTTTAAGGACAAAATAATTTGGAAATGATACAAGGCCCAAATGTGATCCACGACCATGGAGAAGGATCTTCAACAACATACAAATGAAGAAAACCTTTAACGCATCCATTCGGGGAAATAGAAAATACGAAAAAGTTCGCAGATTGAAGAATTTCGAGAGCAAATTTGATCAATTATGGACAAATTTTCTTGGTGAAATCACATTTTCACCCAAAAGAGTTCTTGTAATATGGGAAATCTAGTATAGTTTGCATTAAGATGTTGAAATTTATTGGTGATCTAGAGAAAGATATTAAGAAGTATGCATTGTAAATTCCAAATTAAAAAGCATGAGAGGGTCTTTATTAAATAAATGCCTAATTTATGAAGTGAACAAGCCCATCCATATATAGAATTATAGGGTGCACCCATACATAATGAGATTTAGAATGCATGGTCCAAAATTATATATAAGTTCTTTAATGTAGTTCAATATGTGATGAAATAGAAAAGAATGTGAGTTTGTCATTTGTATGGTTTGAGTTCAATCGATCTGAATTAAATATTTAATTTGGTGAGCACACACTAACTATTGTGATTAATTTGTTATACAAGTAAAATTGAAATTGAATTCAATAACACTAATCGCCTACTTCAAGCAACAATTTTTTTTATCAAGTTTCAATTCATTCCATTTATCCACCCGTTAGACAAAATACAATGAAACATTTGGTGATATTTTTTCCATCTATTATCACTTGTATTTTTTATGTATTCATCTCAAGAATGCTCCAATAAGGCATAGGGTGCCTCATCTCAAGAAGGATCCTTGCTATTGTAGACACCTAAATTTGGTAATTTGTCACTTGAAAATGACAACATTGAATTTATACCTAAATAATGACTCGTGTGTACATTGTAAGCTCAATTTATTATCCTAGTCTCATGCATGACTCGAGTACTACTCAATCACTCATGTTATTACTTTCATAGTCCACAATATTCTATCACCATGAAGTTTCATTCCAAAAAGTTTCCACCACCTCACTCCCTGTCAATACGGGCTTACCAAACAATGACCAAAGCATACAACAATTTGGTCTAAAACTCATGATTTCATCCCCAACCACCCAATGGTCACTTTATATGTTTCATATATCTCTATGGTTGTTAAGTCCCTTATGGATTGAATTTAATGTGAATTTATACCTGTGAACCCCTATATAATTAATTTAAACGCATTTGTTTACTCACCTAACATCTACCTGGAACTGTCAAAGTCATCTATTGCAAAATATCATTCTTAAACCACTCAAGTCTCTTCCAAGTTTATTAAAATTAGTAGCGCACTCTAGGAGAATCCCCTAGATAGATTTTAAGCACACTCAACTACATTATAGATTCACTTTTCCAAATCTAGAGACCATCTAAGCCAAGTCAAGCTAAGCATGTCAAGTCATTGTTACATATAACCTCAAAGTACATATAATTACACAATTTTTACAATTTTCACCCCAATGAAAATATTTGGTACAAAATCTAAAATAAAATAGGCCTTCATAATCTAGATTTAACACAAAAAATGGTCCACTCCACTAAAATAATGTGACACTATAAATATTATGTCTATAGAAGGATTTAGTGTTAGAAATTTGTTAAAAAATAAATGCATTTAATCTTGACACAAAATAAAGACATTAGTGATTTATTCTTCCTCTCTCTTTTGGGAAGGCTTTAAGAGGCATCTAGACACCTTGTGACAACCCTTTCTTTGTGTGTGGGGCACTTAATTACCTATATGGTTCTAGTTACTTCTCCAAATTGGGGACTAATCACTCCCAATCCTCTATCAACTCGGTTCCAATCCCTCTCTCCAAGTGCTTCAACAAGGGAGATTCTCCTTCAGTGAGAAAATATGTGTATTAATTTCATGCTTTGTTCTCTTTCAATTTTTAAAATTTCAACTACAATTTCAATATAGTGTTAAATTTTAATTCTTCTATATGTACATTGACTACACACTATGTTGCAGGTTTTCACATTTGGGATCTTGCACCTGTTTTCAAGTATCTCAAGTGATTAAATGGGCAAATGAGCAAATAAAAATTGTGTTTTCACATGCAGGCATTCTTTTCCTTTAAGCAAGCAATTTTCATTTCCTAGCTTAAAGGGGGAGGTAAATGGAGATACCCAAAATTGTAAATTAATCACTTGATAATGTAAATATTTACTTAATCCCTAAATCATGACTTGTGTACCTATTTCAAGCCTACTTACTATATCTCTAATCATATTGTAAGACTTTCTCTCTCCATTGTACTGTTTAATTGCTCATAGAACAATTTACATCACTTCAAAGCATTTTACAGATCATAATTATCCCACACAGAATTTTCTAGCCTCACGCACCCTTCATGGACTAAACCATTAAACAATTTAACCTAAAACTAATAGTTTCATCCCATCCCCTCCAATAGTAATTTTTTCAATTTGATATCTTTTATGGATCATTTATTTCCTCAGGGTTTGGTATTAATGTGAAATTATACCTTTCAAACCATATATAAGCAAGTCAAATACATTCATTTACTCACTAGACATTTTCAAGAGAAACTCAAGAAAATATGTTTTGAAAGACACTCAAATCTCTCCTAAACCTCCTTAAAGTAGCAACACATATTAGGAGCAACCCCTATACAAGTGTGAAGCACTCCAAACCATGTTCTAAAGTTAAGCTTCCAAAGCCAAAGACCATCAAAGCCAAGTCAAACACTAAGCAAGTAAGTCATTACAAGCATCATGAAGTGATCTAATTATAATGTATAGTTGCATCTATATAAATATCACATCTCTAAGTGAAGAACTACATGTGATTTGAGTAGTGCCAACATGGGCATTGTACAAATTGCACTTCAACCCAAAAACTAACCTTTTTGCAAGGGTTTCACCCATGGTTAGGTTTTGAGTCTTTTAGGTTGATTTCATAGGGTTTCACACATTTGCAACACCTAATTTCTTACATCAAGGAATATCTTAGTGAGTCACAAGGGTCCAACAAAATGTTATATAGTGCTAGCATATTTCTACATGGAACAATTAGTTAAGGATCAAAGTTTCAAACAAAGTTAGACGATTTCATTTGGGTTTGAGGATTTGGTCCTAGTACGGTCTACATTTCTAGAAATATAAACAAAACATCTGGAAAATATTTATAACCTATTCATCATTATGTCACACACAAATCAGCTTCCAAATTATCTAAATAGTTAAGTGCACTTACTTTCTCATGTTTTACTATATTTAGCACGTGTTCTAATTGATCATTTTTACAAATTTGTATATATGTATATTCAAATATGCATGATTAATTAATAAACTAATATCCATGTCATGTTTTCTAACCCTAATATGAAATTAAATTACGTAAAAGTAATTAACCCCCTTTCCCATGCATTTAAATCATTTTGAGGTTAAATCACTTTTGTGTCACGTTTCTTTTTATAGATTTTAAAATAATTAACTATGTCTAATTTATTGTATTGTATGTATTCAAATCTTAATTAAAATAATAAATATATTTTGTTACAGTTAAAATAAATTATCTACACTACATTCATATATATGAAATAATGTTTGGATATTTTATTTAAAGCAAAAAATGATCTATATTATTATGAGATCAATCCATCTTATTTATATGATTTAACATATTTACTCCAATAGGAGTTTCTTAATGAGGTTGTCTTTTTCCAGGATTATTTACGATAAATGATTATTTGCCACATATATAGTACGACCATTTTTAGGCTGCCATTTTTAGTTTGTATCATTTTCAAGTTGTAATTTATCCCTTGAAATTCACTCTCTTTTTAAGATATTAATTATTGCATACATATTATTATAGTTAACAAAAAAATTAATTAAAAAAAAAAACACTTAGATGTGATTAATAAAGTTAATTATGGTAGTTAGTTACCATTTCTTATTTATAATTTATAATATGATAACTTTATATAGGGCAACAAACAAATAAATATTTGTATCTTCCTCAACTACCACACACATTGGTTCTGTTTGCTCTGAATGGTGTGGATTGGTCATGAAAAAAATATAGATGGGTGCATACTTAAATTTTGTTTCATATCATTTTTCTTTTCGAATTTTGAATAACCAAAAATAGAATGTTTGGTTTTTGTTTATTTTTCCCAGAGATCAATCCTTCTCCCGTTATTTGTTTACAATTTTAGCACCCAATATACTCCAAAAAAATTATTCGATATGATTTGACATATAAAATTATTCTCTACATCTTATTGTGCATTATTGTTTGGACTATCTTATTTTCAGTGTAAGCCCTTTATTTTTTTATTGTGGTGAGTAAGGGTGACCTATATATGAACAAATCAAATAAATTTATTTTTCTCATGAACCATTTATGGAATATTTGTGTGATTTATTTATTTTTATTGTTGTTGCATACATGAGGTAGGTGAACTGTTCGACAAAATGCCTCAAATAATTTTGATCTCATGGACTGCAATGATTGCAGGATATGCACAAATGTTCTTCACATAATATCATACTTGTAAATTAACAAAAGACATGGCGTGCTCAAAATGCATTAACACGGTTTCACCAGATGCAACCACTAAAGTATCCAATCTGATCATATATCTATTTTAAGCATTGTATGCCTTATGGTACAAAAAACCACATCCTTTGTGTTTCACTGAATGTGAACTAATGTATGCATACAAACTGCAAACTTTCAAGCATATGTAGGAGAAAGGCATAGAATTGTCCATTGTTGTCTTTGCATATCATTGCTTCACTTACAGACCCCTATAAATGAATTAGAGAGCATTGCAAGCACATAGTTTTTTTGTATGGATTGGTGGGTGTGAGTAGAAACACCAAAGAGTGAAATTGTTTTGATTTTTCCAATCATCCTCAACCTGATCCCCCCTCTTCTTCGTACGTTGTGTTTATTCCTATGTTGGAGATCTCTTATAGTCGCACAACTTGTGGAAGACTTCATTATTTATTTCACTTGCATCATACATCATTTACACCTTTGCAGATCAGTCGGTTGTATTTGCATTTAGAATTTCAAACATGTTATTGCAGTTGCATCCATTATTGTGGTGCCATCAGGAAATTCTACAGCTCTACAGACACGTTTATACCTTGTGTAGGTTACTTTGTGTGATTGCACACGTAATTTTGGAAACTTTCAAGCAAATGCAATTCCCAAGTGCAATCCCAGGCTCCAAAACATTTTTCGATTTATTTTGTTTGATCGTTGTTGCATACACAAAGTAGGTTAACTGCTCGGCATAATGCCTCAAAGAGTTTTGTGCAAAATGTGGAAGCATCCACAAGGCAAGTGAATTGTTCAACAAAATGTTTGAACATAGTCTCATGGACTATGATGATGGTAAGATATGCAGAAAACAAATTTGTTGAAAAGGCCTTGGATATTTTGGAAACTTTCAAGCAAATGCAATTGCCAGATGCAAATCTAGCTCCAAAACATTTTTCAACATCCACCTGCCTTATGGCAAAATTACAATTACATACGATTCACATCCAACCACAAAACCTATCGGAATGTCTTTATCCAACTACTAATGTTTATGGATTATTAATTAATCCATTATTTTAAGGACCAACTCCACAAATTTATTTTCTATTCATTTAAATGTATTCCATCTTCGTTTATATCTAATGTATTTTCCCATCTTACCTTTGGTTAGATTGTCTCTATTCAATGTATCCCCTTGGTTTTTTATAAAATTGTCCAAGTTCAATGCATCCACCAATACAGTTTATGGTTTGACATGTCCAAATTCAATGTCTCGAGCGACAAATATTTCTGGTTAACCCGTACAAATTCAGCGGACTAAATTTATCCACATTGTCTTATATGCTCAGTCATATTTCTATTCGCGTGCACATTCCAATTTCCACACGTGTATAAATTGTGAAGTTATACTTAGTTTTGTCATGGAAAATTTGGTGTGACGCCACTATCATTTATTTTTCAACGACTTGAAGCTTGAATACTTTTCTTCCAGCCCTTAAAGCCAAAGGGAAAGTAGGATATCATAAATTGGATGAATTATGCATTTTCTCAAACACATTTATTCACATTTAATTACACATTCAGTATACTATATTAATGCCTGTTTAATAATTATAACGATAGTAATATAAATTGTGAGGATTAGAAATAAAATATTTGCATATAGTTGAAGGATAAACATTCTCATCTTTGGGATGAGCATTACATCGATGATATTTTCATATGTAATTGGAGTTAAGACAATTTTTCTATAAATTTTTGATTTAATTAAAGATAAATGTCTTAAAAGTCTATTATATTAGAGATGATGTCACGTCTAAAATACACAATCCATATGAAGTATCTAGAACTAAAATCTAACTTTTGAGTCTTGTTCTCTTAATTTTTTCCTTCATTTCTCTATTTCCATATCTTGCATTGTAACTCTTGTGCACCTGCAACATATGATTATTTTCTACCCTAAATTGTTTACATAAATAAAGTGAATTTAGGAACCATTGTTTTATCGAATGTCATTGATTTATCAAGCCCCTAGGTGGTAAACAAAAATGTCGAAAAATGGTAGTTGCATTAAGGAAACAACTTCTAAATGTGCCGCAAAAGTGTTTCATGGTAAAATGCTACCTAGATGCAACATCCTAGTAATGCTACTTCAACTCATTTGTACACATTTTCATAAAATACAAAATAATAATTTTCTTGAAAATAATGTATAAGTATGTATAATGTTTCCCCTAAAAACAATGTGTGAATATGCTGCATACATACTTATAAAAAATCTACTACGATGTATGTAATTGCATAAGTTCAATTTTTTTAGTTCTAATTGTCTATAAGAAGCACCATTTTTGAATACTTAGTCTCAAATTTATTTACGACGCTTAAAAGCTTCACTAATCAATCCATAATGGCCCAAAACTAAAACATTGACTATTTATTTTCCCAAAACAAACGTTAGATGCAAAAAAAATTGTTGTGTCAAAGCTTGAATTCACAAAACAAGCTTTCACATCATTATGATATGAACCTACTTACAGAATATTAATATAAAAAATGGAAAAAATAGAATGCCATGCTAAATAAACTTGGGAAGTGGCTTCGAACTTGCTTATATTAAGATATCGCAAGCCTCTTCGAAGGGACAACCTCCTTTTAATAAGAGCTCGTTGCAACAATAAAATTTATTCCTATCTCTTCCTTCCAATATCAATATATAAGCATTACAACCCTAACCCTAATAGTCAATAGTTGGCCCTACACACACTATAAATACTTGAGCCAAAAGATAACTATGACTATTACAATCTAAAAATAATGTGGTTAAGACATCGAGGTCCTAACATGTCCTTCCCCTTTAGAAAGCTTTATCGTCAAAGCTTAAGCTGTGGAAATTATTGTTGAAGTTGTTAGAGGGATTCTTAAGCTGCATCTTCTAGTTGCATCCCCTCCTAATGGACCATAAGTCAATGATGGTGAGGTTGTAGAGTATGCATGCTCATCTGGACAAGATAGACTCGAGTTACAAGATTATGGGGGTCTCTTCATCTAACTTTTGGAGAGATGTCTACACATGAACTCGCTCCCCGAGGATCTTCTTAAAATAGGATACATGAAAAATATGATGAATCGTTTAAGATGGGGGAAGTGTAAATACCTAGATTTGGCACAAGCCTTCGTTTATCATGCCTTTTAAATGACATTGTACATACGATACATTAATTTAGATTAAGGAATAATTGGCACTCTAACTCATCTTTTCAACTCTTTTTTGTGTAAGTCTCCAAGTAGCTCTCTAGTCTTCATTCTTCTATTGTGCTTTTATTTCTAACTATCCCCATCTCATGACTTTATTGATCATCATTTTGTTAGGTCTAGGATAGGTTTAACAGTCCTAAACAGGTTCATCCTCAGAAACTATCCAAGGCCTACGAACATATCCTTTCTTCATTTTGACTTAAAGCTTTCAAAGTCACTATCTTTTTGGTTGGCCTTCCAATACTTTTGATTTTGAATTTTATGTCGACTGATGTGCCAAAACATTCTTAATTTGGGTTTATGGATATATAATCAAATCACCTAAGGGAACTCTAGAGGGTAGAGGACATCTTCCAAGATCATATCACTAGAAAAATTATACAAGTGCAAATTACACACCTATGCTTTAAGGGGCTCATCTCTTTCATTATTGAATATAAAGGATTATTTGCATTCTTGTATCACTTGGGTCTAAGGATCGAGATGAAATCTTTCATACTTTATACACATGTTCTCACATACTATATAGGCAGGAGAAGTACATGAGTTTGAGGAATCTTCATAATACCGCCATGTAGAGAATGCTTACTCATTACAGGGGTGTGTTGAGGTTAGTACAACTCAAATAGCTACTAACCCCTTCGTAGGTATCAAGAGTAGAGACAAGGTTTCAAGACTGATAAGAAATAATTAATTAAATAGTTTTCATTAAAAAGATTTTAAATATAGGGAAAATATCTAAAGACACAAGCAAACAAGAAAAACGCAACTAGATCATGTTCATAGTCCCAGAAGATAGGTTCATAATTCCAGGGAGAAATTTTGGTAATAGTATTATCCTACCCTAGACAAATTTATCCAAATAATATTTTCAAGTCCCCAAATTTGCATGCATCTTGAAAACACTTTGGTATTCCTCTGCACATAGTTTTAACCACTTTGAGCATGGTAACACAGTCCATTTCTAAAACCTTACTTTCCTCTTAAGTGTTTATCAATATCATATCTCTTTAAATGATCTCAATACATGATTTAGAATTATTTAGATTATTGTCTTGTTTTTTGAATTATATTTACACAAGTTATTGAGATTTAGGGACATAAAAACTAAATATGTCATTATAGGTAGGTCCAATTTATATGCCACACTACCAGTTTGTTGAAGCACTTAGTGAGGTCCATAGAAACTTGGTGCTAACTTCTAATTTACTTTGAGCCTTAAGGAAACATGTTTATATGGTTGTAGTCACATAAAAACCATGTCCCCAACAACAAAGGTGTATTTTGAATGGTCTTGATCTTATTTATTATTTCATCCAATTCTGAGTCTATACCAGGTTATTTTATCTAGAGCTTGCAATAAAGTTTCCCAATGACATAAAGTTGAACCAATTGCATGCACCTTAGAGTTACCTGGAAGGTAGGATATAAGATATGGTGGCAGTTGGCCATATATAGCTTCATAGCGTGTCATATTAATTAAAGTACCGATATTCAACAAGAGAGAGCCACTTATCCTAGTGAGTTTTTTATTTTAAGGAAAAAAATTGCAAGTAGGTCTCCAAATATTTATTAATAACCTTTATTTTTCCATTAGTACGAGTGTGGTATGTTTAACTCATTTTGAGTTACTTCCCTGTTTTTAAAAAAATCCTGCCAAAAGTTGCTAGTGAAAGCAGGATCATGATCCGAGACAATAGAAGAGGGAAATACCATGGATGCAGAAAATTGATCAATGTAAATGTTTTCCACTATGGAAGCATTGAAAGGATGTGGAATGGGCGGAAATGTGAATATTTGGAAAGGAAAACAAACACAACAAGGATAACCAATTTCCCTTAGACTTAAGAAACTTTCAATCAAGTCCATGGAGAAATATTTGCATAGTATAATGGGAATTGGTATGAGTGGTAGTGTTCCAAGAATCTGACATTCTCTTTTTTTTTACTGACATGTATCACATTTTCCCACAATTGTTTAATATTGTATTTCATCCATCCCATAAGAAGTTTTGTTTTTCCAATGCATAGGTATTCAAAAAACCTAAATTCCCTCAAAAGGTTATATATGTGATTCCTACAAGTATTCCTCTTTAAGTTCTAAATTTGAAGATATCACCAATCATCTCTAGTAGTGTAGGAATATTCCATCATAAGAGCATCCTTGTTTAGTTGTAGGATCTATTGAATTGTAAATTATGGAATGATATGTTAAACGAGTCCATCTTGTTGGCCCTTTGTAACTAGCTAGTATTGGTAAGGATAAGGAATGAAAGGTAATTGATTATTAAAATTTACATGATAAGGCATTAATGATAACTTTAAGAACCCCACCCCAAGATTGATATAAAATCCTGGAAAATCTTGACCTAGTACATTAATTTTTTTGTTTAATCTGTCTATTTTGGGGGGAAATTTTAATTTTCATGGAAAATATGTGGACTTTGTCTAACAAAGTTATTTTTTACTCATGGATTATTGACCAATACATAAAAATAAAATAATATATTAGGTGAATTATTGACTAATTTAAAATTATACCATAATTTAAAAGGAAAATTTATTCTAACACGAAAGGATAAAGATTAATATATTTGGAAAATATACATTGTCCAATTGCCAAGGATTTGAAGGTGGTTTTTCCATTATGGGAGATAAATCATACTAATGCAGTTTTGGGGAAATAAGTTTATGAATTAATCATCAACTGTCCAATTTTTTCAAATCAAGGGTTGTAATAGCTTATAGTTAGTACTATACAATGTCAATAGGTGGTGGAACCACAACCACATGTTTTTTCTTTGTATATTTGTTTGGAAAATTCTACATCATCCGATGAAAAATGATGAATGGTTGAAGTTGTATTCTGGGAGGTAAATTTTATTCACACACTTTTGCGATAAAAGTTTTGGAATAGCCTACTAATTAGACAAGTGTTAACTGTTGATTCATCAATGACATTTGTTGTGGCATTTATTGATGATGACAATAGTTTAGTTTATAGTGTGAATATAGCTATAGGAAATCATGTTTATTTTTGTTTTATTAATAAATATCTTACATCATTCGATATATGATGATCGATGAACTACTTTATATACCAAGATGAATTTTTAACATACCCCTGATCAACGACTGCAATTCAAGCCTCGAGGCTCTTGGCCTTACTCCTATCATTTTTCCTTCTTGGTGTGGTTACGTTGCGTCGGATTATGACGTGCATCGTAATCTAGGAACTTTGAGGCACATGGAAATTTTCAACCTTTTTTCCAACTTACTAATCCTTTAAACCTCACAAGTGAACTATATTACACCACATATTACAATCTAAGAGTTACGAGCTATAAAAGCCTTTGGAGGTCCTTTGACCAACTCTTCACCCAAACTGTCAACTCCAAGCTCATGAGACCCTGCCACATGGCATGCTCTAAAATACCCTCAAATTATCCACCTTACTTGGATTTTTTTTAACTCTTTATATGGAGATCTTTATGTTCTCTTGATTTCTCTATATGTTACACCCCTTCCTAATCTATGTCTAGATTCATTATAATCCCAGTTCCTCCACCCACTATATTCTTTCTGGATATGTAAGTTGTCTTTGGAGCTGGTTTGAAATTTGGAGCATTGGATTTATTTCGTTAGACCTCCTATGATATGAAATCTAAAGTGAGCTTCCTAGGATTTCTTCATTTCCCATTTTCGTATGCGTATATACAACAATATTTTTAGAAATTTTGGTATTGATTAAGCAGGATCAAAATGGAAGCTTGCGCATATTTATATATCAAAAACATTGGTTTGGTTTGAATGGGGTTTGTTTAACATTATTTTATGAAATTCAACAAGTAAAGACACAATTGAATCACTTCACCCTTTGCCATAATTCTTTTAGCTTGAACCAAATTGGGATCACAGGGGTAGAGTGTATAAATCAACTAAGAAATAATTGAAAGTATTTTTGGTTGTATAAAACGTAGTTGCAAATGCCCTAATGGACATGTATGAAAAACGTGGAAGCATTAAAAAGACATGTTAGTTATTTGAATAAATACATAATGTAACTACGATATGGTGGAATGTCATAACTACAGGACATGTACAATTTGGTGTTATCAACGTGGATTTTAGGATTTTAGAAGAAATAGCTCAATGAAATGTGGTCTCCATGAATGTAATGATTGTATCACAGGTAAAAATTGGTGTTCTTGACGAGGCTTATAGTTTTTTTTAAATGTCTCTACTAAATGTGGTGCATGGAATTTTATCATTGTTGTATATGCATAAAATGGGCTTATGGAAAATGCATAAGAGGTTTTTAAACAAATGCAATTGAATGGAAATTCAACAACCTTTTTTTAGTTTACTCCAACCAGGTACAAGAATGGTAGCTTTGAAATAGGGTATAAAGAACCATCATAGAATACTTGGAATTGGAATATTATTAGATATTATTGTGTAAATACCCTCATAATATTGTATACAAAATGTGGAAGATTAAAAAAGGCAACGTAAAAGTTTCAACAAAATACCTCAACAAATTTTAGTCTCATGGAATGCAATGATAGGTGCGTATGCAAAAAAATGGGCTTTTGAAAATTTTTAGGAGATTTATAAGCAAAAAAAAACAAAAAAATGTCCTAACTCAATCAGTTTATTTTTTCCAGCATCCTGCCAACTTATGCGAGAATGGAAGATTTAGAATAGGGAATGGATATCCATAAAAAAATGAGAATATATTTTTTGTATATAAGAGTTGTTACTTCCCTTATGTACATATATGCAAAATGTGGAAGCATAAAAAAGACATGTAAATTATTTGACAAAATTTTTCAAATAAATAAAGACTCGTGCTTATGTCTCACCCACATTTTTCATCTTCTAGTCTTTTGTGTTTTTTCCCAAAACACCCGATAAACATCTCCCCACACTAAATTCCTTATTCACCCTCAACCAAGGTTTTGTGTTCCCTCTTCGCAAAATAATAAAGAATGGTATCGCTACAAAATCAATTAAACAATTTATTCAATTTTTAAAGTCTTGGGGACCATTTGCTTCAATTATGCTAGAATTTTCTCTCAACTACCAACCAAAACATCACCCTCACCCTTTCTTACATGACCTTTAAAGATTGTCTTTTAAAAATCTTTCATATTTGATCCTTGAGATGCAAGAAAATATTCTAGGTTTGCATGTACATCCTTCAATTTTCCACATTGGTTTTCTGATAGATGGCAACTTAGACCTTAAGTTTGGTGATTTTGTTAATGAGGTCATCATACTCTTTTCTTTGTTTATCCTCTCACACACAATATTTTATATGCACGTGTATGTAAGAAATTTTGTCTAATTGCCTATCCAATTGATTGGAGAATGCTTTATTTTGATCAATTATACTATTACACGTGTCCTCCACAATAGTAGAGTGACAATATTTGTTTATTATCTCATCATCTTGTGCCACTCCCATCTAAAGATTCTCATATAGTTTCACAATCTCAATAGCTTGGTATAATGTTTCCTTAACTTTTGTGGTGGTGTCTTCCACCATTTTATTTGCAATTCTAAAACCAACAACCAAGGTGGTAACAATTGCCTGCAATTTTTCCAAGGAGGTTTCCTTCTTCACAAAAACTCTATCCTCAAAATAAGGATGAACCTTTGTGATCTCCTAGACCATTTCCACTATATGCCAGTGCATATTTGCATGTTCTCCATCCTACTATCTCGACTACTCATGGAATGACTTTGTTTGTTGGGATGATAGGTTCTTCTTCTATTCTAGGTAAAAAAGTCACTATGTTTGATCCGTTATTAAATTGAGGAGAGTGCATCCCTCTTGGAAAAAGTTAAGGGCATACGGGTTACACATATTTACCCTCTCTAGGCATTATGGAAGGTCTTAGGTCGACACAGAATTGCTTGCAACCCTTGGAAATTCAAAAACTAAAGAGTTCGTTAACTTCAATAGACCCCACAAATCTGCATCCACATATTTATTTCCAAGGATCAACTCCTATCTTGTTATCAACCCATCCCCATGAGAAGTAATTCCAACTTCGTCTACTAAGGATTGTTGTGAGCTCTTCAGATCATATTTCTCATAGGTTGGCCCCTCCTCTTCTTGATTTTTTTCACTTGACTTGTTTGAGGCTCCACTAGTTTCTACATTGCATTATTCCTCTTCCTCATAGCCCAAACTCATGTCAACCTAATCCTTTAGTCTCTTCAGATCCTCCACATCCATATCTTCTCCCATGGCTGGATTGAGCTACTTGTTCATTATATGGTGGGAAACATCCTTCTCATCCTTCCCCTTTTTGTCCATGGGTGGTGGGGGTGGTTTTGCAGATTCCTTAAGGAGTTCACTTCTTGCGGTAAACTTAAAATTCTATGGGACAACTTCCACTGTATCATCAAATGTAATTTTCAGCATGTCTTTTTGATATGTGGGCTTCAGAAAATAGGTAACTACCACCTACTCCTCATTTATATATGCCTATAATTTCCCATATTATGGAAGATCCATACATTTATCCTTTAATTATTCATCATTAGACACCTTTGTCTACTTATGGGTGAAAAACCCTTTCCATAAAAACTCCCTCTTTATTATGAGAGAGTGAGAGCATGAGGACCAATCGAATGTGTAAACATCAACATAATTGCACTCGAATGGAAACAAAAAAATATCCAAGTAATAAGAAAGAAATTAATCACCAAGAAATTATGCATGCAAGAAAAGGGTTTACTGATTCTCATAAATAAAAAGAAGAAGTACATATAGGATTGATGTGTAACTCCCATGCCTGGACTTCTTATACCCCCAACATAGAAGAGGGGATTTACAATCCAAAAATGGAATGTAACTCCCATAAGACATATGAAACGCTGACACAGGATAGATTTTATGACATAATCTGTCATAATTCATATAACTTCTAATGAATTTTAAAGACCTATGACTCACCTAAGTGAGACGAATCACCATGGACGAGGGAAATTCACATAATAAATAGTAATTGAATAATAACCCCTCACACCAACACCCCCCCTTCATCAAAGCTTATGATGAGGCATAGAAAGAAGAAAAATAAATGTGTCCTGACAACTACGCATAATGAGGTACCCATGTACAATAAGGATCTCAAGTAATGGAAGAAAAGCCAAAGGTAAAATAATCCACTCGTAAGAGATAGAAGATCCCCTATATAAACTACAGAAGATGCGTCATATGGGTCCCGAAAACAAAAAGGTCTGATGAAGTACCCATGCACAAACTACAATTCTAAAACAAGAAGAAGAGGAGAAGAAGGGAACTATCAAACTCCCTTAGAAGATGCAACTACCTAAAGCCACCCTATATTTTGCAAAGAAGCCTCCTAGAATGACAAGGTGTGGTTCATATCTAAGGAATTATGCACCTCATGCAAGGTAGAAGTTCCAACTGCACTAGGAAGGGACAGTGAATCAGAAGCAACAACAAAGAAGGAATTTGGAGTGTCGTGTCACTATATAGAATATTGATCGATGTTTGATGTGTCATGAATCAAAGTGCCTACTCACTTAAATGTCTGTGGTGGACCAGAAGTATGTGGATCACGAAGTAATTCCTCAAAATATGGAAGGTGAGAAACAAATGGTGGGGGTGGGTCCCCATCACTATTGTATTCATTTGTGTTAGAAGAAAATTCCTTGTTATCAGAAACATGCTCAAGCTCATAAATGTCATCAAGTATAGGTGAATTAGATGAATAATCTGAAGGAGGGACAAAGTGAGAGAAGGAACATAATTGAGTCTAATGATAAACTAAACCCACTCCAATGATAGTGTCATTGTGCAAATCTCATACGTATACTAAATCTGGAGTGAACTCAACTCGCATGCCATGACCAAGGTGAGTAATCTGATAGATTGATAGGAGATTGATTGATGGTAAGGGAATGCTAAGAACATTGTTAAATGTTCCACCACTTAATTCAATAAACCACCTTCCAAAAACTAGAATAGAAGCATCATCACCTAATCAAATAGAAGACATGTCACGTGGTTTTAATGAAGTGAACTCCATGTGTGAAGAGGCCATATGATGTGAGGTACCAGAATCAATAAATCATGTAGGATTCGTTGGCACAACTGCAACTAAAGCTTTTCCCTTTATTTTCACCTTTCATGATTCTTTACCTTTCCCTTTTCCATTATCGTTTTCCTTGGAGGATTCATGGGTTGATGAATATGGTTTGATAGAATCGGGTACACCTATGTTGTTCTTCTCAAGAAGACTCATGAGGAGGTCAATTTGTTTCTTCAAACATTTACTTTCATCATGCCTACTTATGATTTAACAAAATAATAATAATGTTAAACCCTAATTGGAAAGTCATGTATGATAAATAAACACTAAAGTATAGATTTGACACAAAAAAAAAAGCTAATAAAATATGAAACCCTAAGTGAAAGAGAAATAGGAAAGGACTTAGTTGATTCACGCTTCTCCTAGGACTGATCTGGACTGGAAAATTTATGGACAATAAGGGAAGACCGCCGTAATTGTGCTCTATAAATTATAGAATCGTTGGATAAGCCTAGACTAGGGCGTCTGGACTGGGTCAGGAGTGCCTAGCTACCAAAGTCTACTCTTGTGCGCATGTGATTGCGAAAGTGGTTTGAATATGATTTTTTTGGTGTCTCATAAGTGTCGTTGATAGTCGATGTTGGTCACGTATATATCACAGTATGATCAATGAATGTACATGTAACCTATAAAGATATGTTCACCTATAAAACCCTTAAACTACATCAAATCCCAAAAAATAAAGATGCAACGTGGGGAGTCAGATTGAACCTGACGATCACCCAACTGGGTGAACTTATGACTAAGAGTTGCACTACATCTCAGAATCCATGTATTTCTTGTGCGTGTGTGAAAGAATTGTGCACTGAGAAGCCCTTGTGCAAGCACACGTGATATTAGGCGATAACTATGTGTACCAATGCAAATAGATGTGTGGATGAAATAATGAACTTCCCCTTCCTATGCAATGTATGTAGAAAATGTAGTCCCTTATCCCTTGAATGAATGCTAGATGGATGCCTTTAATGCTCTTATATGCCTTTAGATATAATCTTAGGTGGTGATAATATATGTTTAGAGTTTGGTCCTTTATTTCGGTCACATATCTTTGTATTTATATGATTCCCTTGGTTGAATTTCATAATTGACAACTGTAAGGCCGACCCGTAAGAAAATAAAATGCCCAAAAGAAGCAAGTAAGATAGAAAAGGGTTAGGGGTTCCTAGAGGGGATGGGCATGCCTGTGCATTGGCCATAAAAGATAAACAAGTAAAGAAATGATTGGGCTGTGGGGTGTAAAATACCATAAAGAAGATAAGAAACAAAACAAAGAGGCCAAAGGTATTTGTTAATTATTAGTCTTCTCGCTTAGGAATCATATGAATGAAAGTATGATTTTAGGACCTAAGAATGTACCCAGGTGCGTGATTTTGTGTCTACAACTTGTGCAATAACCACATTTGATCTTCTATTTCGTATGCTTAACACTGGAAGAGGAGGTGGTAGAATTTGTTTTAGTGGTGGGTTGTTCCTTCTTGTTCTCATGATCCTTGTTGTTTTGTTTCTTCTCTTTTGAAGCCTTTTGTTTATCATGTCTTGAAAGTAGAGCATGTGATTTAATCGATTTTAGTACACCCATTTGGATTATTTTATCTCGTTCCCTAGTTAATTCCGCAATAAACTCATTAAAGGAGGGCATTTTCTATTGTGCTCTAACTACCCTTTTAGTTTCATGGAAGGTAAAGACAAAAAAATAGTCTTGACCTAGTTTGGAGACCACAACAAGAATAAGTTGTGAGTCATTTTTTGTTAATTCCACATTCTTTCAATTACATTCTTACAGATTTGAACTTGGTGAAGTAGTCCTGAAGTGTGTCAAAATTACCATTGCTAAGACTAATTAGTTCATTTTCCAGTTCATGCCCTTTCATTTCATCATGTTTCCCAAAGATTTATTTTAAGGTGTCCTAAACATCCTTGGGTGTTTTGGAAGAAGTTATATGAAAATGTAGATTTGTTGACATAAAAAGACACAAGAACCCATAAGCTTCATCACATTTTCCAACCCATTTCTCTTTCTCTGCAACATATGTTGGTTCAGTTTGCAAACCCATAGTTATACTATAAAGCTTCTTGTTTCACAAGGTGAATGAAACATAAGTCTTCCATTTGTGATAGTTGAAGGGAGTAATAAAAACAACTGAATTTAGATCCATACTAGATTTAGAGTGAGTTAGCAGAAGAAAATAATGAAGGCGGAAAAGAAGGAACCGCAAAAAATTTACACCCCCCAGTTTGAGACACTTTATAATTAGTGCATTGATTACAATATGATGCATTTATGCGACGTGAAATAGTTGGCCACTCACCTTACAATTGGTGAAAAATAACACGACAACAATAAGTTTCAAATGTGTGCAAAGAAATGAAACTGTAACAAGCACCAAAAACAAGTCCTAAATAAGAAAGAAGGGAAAAAACAAGTTTTGTGTGAAAAAAAACATCTCATGTCGTAGTTGGGGCTCCCTTTGATCCAAAAATAATGGTTTTTGGGATTAAAGGATAAAATAAAAATTGTTCCAGATGTAAACAGTAAATCTATCTCTGAAAAGAGATGTATATTATTTATAAGACTGAGATTACAATAGATATCTCTGCAAGGAGATGCGTGTCTTTCCCTTTCGGCTTACATATAGTTATATACCTACTTTTAGAAATATTAATAGAGATATAGAAGAATGTGGAATGTCACTAATTTTGAAGGGGACAAGGTGGTTCACCTTCCATGAATTACATATGTGAAAAATTTGTGAAATTATTATTTTCAGACAACACTGCAAAATTACATTTTGAGGCCTTTAGGTGAATAATTTTGGTGTCAAAATTTGCTAAACAAATTTCTACACCCTTCACCATAATCTACACATTCCAATATTTCTGACACATTTTGAATGAAGTCAATCAATGCTATGGTGTAGAAGTTACGACTCTCAGAAGTTGCCCCACTAGAATTGCTTCCTGGATTATTGTATGGATCATTCCTACCCCCTTCAAAAGCAATGGTCCCCATTACGCCAAATATTCCCATCAAATGTAGAAATTGTTTCTTGATCTGGTACTTGGTGAGCCACTCACCTTAATGACTGAGCTTTCATTTCTTGATCACCCGATAGAGCTGAATATGACATCCTCTGATGGTCTTGGTCCAACTTCTTCAACTGGAGAAAAGTGTTTGGGATTGAGTTCAGATATGTCCAATTTTTCTACTATGACTGAGGTGTCTAATAGAGGTGGGTGATATGGTTTGAGGAGTTCCACATTGAAGATATGATGCAGACCAAGGTAGGGTGGAATATTCAACTTGAAAGTATTTTTGCCTATTTATTTGGTGATAGTGTAAGGACCATACCATAGAGGTTAAATTTTCCTATGCGGGCCTGCAATTATTTCCTTCTGAAGCCACAACTAGACCTTATCACCGACCTTGAAATTATGTGGAACCTTGTGTTGATCATATCATTGTTTATAATTTTCATTCATTTTCTGTAAATATCATGGACATGTTGCTAAGTGTACTAAATATGTTCAACAAACCTTATTGCCATTCTACTTAAAAATTTTCATGTGGCGTGTATTCCATTATATGCATTGAAATAAATACATCAATGGGTGTCATAGACTAGAATCTGTAACAAAATTAAAATGGATTGTGCTTGGTGGAGTTGTGTAGGGGGCGATTGTATTCATTTTGGGTATAGGGCAGGGCCTCATCCCGTGTATGTGGGTGTTTGGAGTGATACACACGAAGCATGTGGACAATCAGGTGGTTCACCACCTCTACTTGTCTATTAGTCTGTGAATGGAAGGTTATGGAGTTCATCAACTTAGTGCCCATCATTCCCCATAAGGTGGACCAAAATATGCTCAAGAACCTGTTGTCCCTATAAAAAACAATAGACTTGGGAAGCCCAAAGGTGATCCATACGTGACTAAAATAAATTTCACCAGTTTCTTCAGTAGAAATATTTTTCTTACAATTAATCATTATAGCCATTTTAGAAAATCAATCAACTACAACAAAAACACAATCATTTCCATGTTTTGAAATTGGATAATCTGAGAGGAAGTCTATTGAGATGGAGGCCTAAGGTTTGGTTGGTTCTAGTAATGGTGTATATAATCCTTATTTCTTCTAAGCTGGTTTGGAAATTGCACAAGGGGTGCAAGATTTGATGTACTTAACCCCATCATTTCATAGGTTGGACTAGTAAAAGTGCTATTGAAGTACTGCCAATGTTTTTTCAATGCCAAAGTGTTCAGTTGTCCTGTTAAAGTGTGACTTCCATATCATATTGTATTTTTCACTAACCAGAACACATATGTGTCTCATGTGGTAGAGGAGATTATCCCGTAGATAGAAATTGGGGATATTACTTCCTCCTCAGAGGGCCTGATATGTATTAGAAAAGTCAAGATATGTCTCATACAAAGTGCACCAACTGGAAGTCTCATGTCTGCGGAGGTCAAGGATAGTTTTAAGGGATATAATTGGAGGGCGGATTGGGAAATTTGTTGCTGAATTTGTACTTCCCTTCTTATGTTTTATTGTTAGGTGGAACTGTTGCAGGTATGTGCCCCAGTTCTGGCATCATTCATTCCTTAGCTTGTTCTGCATCTGAAGGAACTCCAATGGCTTGTGGTCTATGTGGATGGCTATCTCCTTTCCCAAAATGTAGGGCATCCATTGCTTATAGGCTTGGATTATGACATAAATCTCCTTATCATATGTTGGGTACTTCATAACTATGTCATTGAATGTTTCATTGTGATATGCAACAGGGTGGCCATGTTGCGTGATAACAACTCCCATGACATACTTAGATGCATTTTCCATCAATTTGAAAGGTTGATGCATGTTAGGTAAGGAGAGAATAAGGGTTGATCATAATATTTATTTCAAACTTTCAAATTATCTCTATTGCACCTCCCCCACCGGAATGTAGCCTTGTTTCCTCCTTTAGTCACTTAGTTTAGTGGCCAAGAAATATGTGAAAATCCCAAGAAAAACTGACGATAGAAATTGGTAAGACCCAAGAAGCTATAGAGTTTTGTAAGAGTCTTTAGACTAGGTCATTTCTGAATAACCTCAATCTTCTTTGGGTTAACATGGACTCCTTCTTCATCCACAACGTATCCTAGGTATCGAACCTTCCTTATCCCAAATGTGCATTTTTCTAGATTTACATACACCCAGTGTTTTTGGAGGGTTTAAAGTACTTCTTAAACAAGATTTAGATGTTGCTTCCATGTCTGATTATAGATGAGTATATCATCTAAGTATACAACCATGAAGGAATTGGTGTAGGGCTGCAAGATGTCATCCATCATCCTCACGAATGTTGTAGGAGCATTAATTAGGTTGAAATGCATGACCAACCATTCAAATAGACCTTCTCGAGACTTAAATGCAGTCTTCCAAAAAGCTATGGGCTCGACTGGAATCTAGTGATAGTTAGATTTGAGATCAATTTTGGTGAAGAATTTTGCACCACAGAGTTGGTCCAGCAAATCATCAATCCTTGGGAGGGGGTAGCGATTTTTTAGATTAATTTTGTTTAAGGCCCGATATTCAATGTAAAGTCTCCACGTTCTATCTTTCTCTGGTTCCAAGACAATTATACTTCCACAGGGTGAAGAGCTTGGCGTAATGTGTCCCCTTTGAATCAACTCTTGGAGTCACCTCTTGATCTCACCATTTTCAAAAACTAACCTATGATACACATGATTGTTGGGTAAAGGAGATCCTATGACCAAATCAATAACTTGTTTTACCTCGCACTAAAGTGGCACTCTTGTGGGTGACTAGAATAGATCATCATACTAAAATTTGATATGGTTCATCAGGTTCTTTTGTTGCACTGAATGTGTGGACATGGTAGCAGCAACAACTTTCTTGGTGGTTTGTGGCCTGATCATCAAGATGACGAATTGCTTTGTATTTTCCACCAGTTTCTTACATTGCTTGACATTGATGAGGGAAACAAAATTGGAGAGGATGACCTTAGTTATTTGATAGCGCCGACTCCTGATGCTAACGGTGACCCTTTGAGGTCATGACTCGTAGATTCCATGTTTGTCCTACATCACATGGAATCTATGACCCAAGAGCACCTCACAAGCATCTAATCGAACAACATCACACACGTCTTCATCGTGGAAGGGTTTTATTGCATATGGGAGGAGACATTGTAGTTTGATACATATATCTCTTCATATGTTCAACCACCTGATAGTATACGGTCATGGATGTGACTTTACACGCAGATTCAAACTTTTCACAACATCAGTAGAAATTAAATTCTTTTGACTCCCGCTATCAAGAAAAAAATACAAAGGCTCACCCTTTACCCAAAGCTTGGAGTGAAATAGCCTTTCCTTTTCATCCATATTGTTGACTTTTGGGGTTGTAATGATCACATTCAATTCAACATCTACAATTTCATTTTCTTCACCTCTAACCTCAAGGTGTGTCACAGGTAGAGCAGTGGGTGCTAAAGACGGTGACTCAATGAGTAAGGACTCGATGGCTTAACATTCATCCCTGGAATGATGATTGGTTATGTGGAGGTTGCACAAATTCCATTTCTTCTCCTTGTGTTGCTTATTTCCTTGTGACTCCTCCTGTTTCCAACCCTAGCATCGGGTTTGAGCTTCCTTATAATTTTCCCCCTCAGAGGCTAGTTCTTTGTATTTTCTTTCTATGCATTTGTTCAATCTTGATCATGAACTTAGATGCCTCATCAAGGGTATGAGATTAAAAGAGGTCCATGTGTAACATCCCCATTTTAAGATACTAGAACCAGGGATTTTTTTTTTTTTTTGATAACGTTCTCTGTTATGAATTATAAAATTCAAACACACGTTCATGTTTTAATAATTGTTCTCTGCCCAAACAACACAGTTTGGATCACACAATTTATTTTTAAAACTAATGTTCCATGTTCGCATATTTACAATATGGAACACACATTCAATGCCATTTAATCCTATAACAGATTCTATATGCTGTTGTAAATGACTCGAGGAACTGCCGATCTTCCATTTTCATGGCTCGGAGTTTCATCGATCCTTCATTTCATGACTTGGCAACAACCGATCCTTCATGTTTGTTTATGCATAGTATATTATATATACAAGTTCTCTTAACCGTTTTCGGTTATCGAAGTGATCCATTTAAGAAGCCTATCTGAATATCTGCTACTGATATTCATCTGACATCCTGCAGATTCAAACTTTTCATAACATCAATAGAAATTAAATTCTTTTGACTCCCGCTAGTCCTCTCAGTTAAGATCAGTTTTAAACTTCCAATTTCTAACTAGCAATATGAACAAATATAGGAAGGCACTACTGGTAACTAAAGATACGCAGACATGCAGTGCCGTTCCCCACGACTCCGTGTGTCTAATTATCTTTAGTATCCTGGAGTCACTCCGTATACGTGATCATACTCCTATCCCTTGTCAAGAACTTCACATTCAGCCTATGTATTCCTGATGTTTTAATTCGGGAGGGTATTGTAATATGTCAGCTATAACATTGTGTCGTCATGAAGACCCCGTCTTCATGAAGACACCTTGCTATAGCTGGCGTATGTCAATGTCCTATGGAATACTCCCATCGAGAGTACACATCCTGCTCAAGTGATTTGGATAAGATCTAATAATTAAGAATCAACTTTCAGCAACCATGCTGATCCCTTTATCCTCGTTCCCGTTACAGTTGTATATAGCTAAGAGAGACTAAATCCGTCCTTTAGCTTGCTATGCATCTTCTCCTTCGTGCCGAAGGGCTGCATTTCTCTACTTGGTTCTCTTCTTAATCATTGGATTAAGCGGCCCGTTACCGACGGACGTGATAAGTTTAACCTATTAAACTTTAACCAAGATTTTCCCAACTGTAACTAAATTCAGGAATTCTAGCTTATTAGACGTCATTTAAACGAGGTCTAATTCCCAATAAATGTATTCATTTATTCTCCTTAACATTACATAGTTAAGGTCCATTAGTTATGGATATACTTATCCCATATCCTTTATTCTAAATTTAACATACGAGGTCATTAATGGAGTTCAAAAGCGAAGTTTGATTACTCTGAAGTTAATTGATATTCCTTAGCTACCCAGCTAATCCTGAATACCTATCAGTTATGGAATCATATTCTTCCTAATCCTTTCTAATGTCAATCAAGAATTCATCTTTACCCAAGTATGAACTAATTGCACATTTCAACTTAAAAGTTGCAATAAGGTAAGAATAGATATCAATTTCTTTTTAACGTCCATCCAAGGACAATTAAATAAATCCAAATCAGGAATAACATTATGTTTCCAATTTAATCAACAATATCAGCTGATATAGTCATTAAAATATCACACTTGTATTTGTATTCATTAATTCATGTCACAATCCATACATTTGCCAATCCAACTGAATGGGCATTGTTTACATAAAACATCATTACAACTCATAGATAGAAGAATACACTTTCTTCTTTTTACAATTCCTCAAAGAGGAATAAAAGTAAACAAATACAATTCATCTTCAACCAATCAAGAAGCATCAGAAAACAACCATGTCTTCATCCTAATCAAATTCCATTTGCAAAATTATTTGCACGGGTCAGTTCAATGAACTAAGCATATTAAGCACTTGTCATTAAAATGAGGTGCTTCAATTAACTATCTCAATAAAAGAACCCTGCTTTTATGAAACGACAGTAAGGCATCAATCAAGAAATAATCACCAAAGAATGATCAGCATAACAACTGAACCATCAAAATACCATCACAATCAGCCAAAGAACTGTTGTCCCATTTTCCACATAACCGTTGCAAGTTCCAAATTGCAGTATTTGAAAAGTTTAGAAATACAAGTAACATACTGCTGATATAACATACTGTTATCCTTTCCACACCTTTCATTAATAATAAATGTAAGGGTTAAAACTAACTGAAACGTAAACCCATTACTTTCCTTTCAGTTCATGCATCATATTAGGTTCCTAGCAATCACGCACAGACGAGAAAGCGAACAACAATGCATATAGTTGCTCATATCTAAGCACTACAAAATTCGTTAATAATGATTACAAATTTTCAACTGTATGAAAGAAGAAAAGATCATTTTCCAAGTCATCCATCCACTTACTATCTCCTTCCTCATGACTGTCCTAAAATGGAATCCAAATGAGACACAATCAAGATAACAGTTTAAAGTGAAACTTACAAAATCCATTCGGAATTCACTTTCCGGTAGCAAGAATAATTTCATTCATAATCAGCTTTAAATGAAAACAAGGAAGAATTTATCGTCCTTATCAATACTTCATTTAAATCAAGCTCATATGCATATCCAAGACAGGTTAGTATATCATCGTATTTATCATAGATCAAATAGTACAAGGATGCATACTATATATTTACTGTATTAGAAGAGCCCATACTTTCTTCACTGTATTTTAAACCAGCTAAACAGTTATACAATCATGCAATCAATTAATCACATGATTTTTTATTTCCATGAACGCATACAGTTCAAGATGAAATTTATTCATGGCTGTTATCTACAGCAAGACCAATCATAATGCTATTTCCATAATTCAAACAGCCCAAAGAGAAGAATTCGTTCCTTTAACTATTCAAATAAGAAACAATCATTTTCTTCAACTCTACAAGAATTAATCATGCCGATTTCATTTTTTTTCTAAATGATCGTGCAAAGATCAGAAGACCACACGAATACATTCAAAATTTCCGTTTGTACAGAAAAATAATAGCACTTAGAAATAATCTAAATGTCACTGTAATCTTTGTCAAACTGAACTTACAAGTTCAATAAACCATCCAACTACTGATTTTACCAAATCAAAACAGCAGACAGAAGAAGAATTCCTTACCAATAAATGTTTCTACCCGAATCCATTCTTCTATTCACAATGATGTATAGAACCCAAAAATGCGATTTTCATACAATAATACCCTTATTATTAAAAACGGCATAGGATATCAGATGCACAACAAAGTATAATCAATACAGGTCCAATAGCAATACAACTTCCCAAGCATTTCCTCCTTGCACGGCAATCCAAATTAAAATGTGTTTTCGCAAAGACAGTCCAAACTAAAAGGTTGAACATCATCAATGAAACACAACAAATCATCTAACCCCTTCAGCAAGATTCAACATGATTTATTTAATGCACAAAATACAAGTCAAGCTTGTTTTCATGACTACTGTCCAAACTGTAAGATCAAACCGCCTCAAATAAGACATAACAAATCATCTTTCCTCCAAGGCAAGAAGAAGTACAGTACATAAATATTCATTCATTGCTCAGGAATGCAAAGCCAAGATTTTCAATCGTGTCTACAGTCCGAACGGTAGACCAAACAACATCAATAACCACAACTAATCATCCTACTTTCTCAGCAAGAAAACAATATAATTCATTATAAGTTCAGAAGCAAAAACTATTTCTTTTCTAGCTCCCATGAATACTCAACCATATTCGTCTATTTCTTTAAGTAAGAAAAAGGGACAGCAAAAACGTATTACCATTTCTTCCCTTGAATCAAATTTGTATGATCATACAAAACCCAAATGCCGTATCCATCATAATCAAACACAACAGAAAGAGAAAGGATCTATTTCCTTTTTAAAAGAAAATTCAATAGAGAATACGACTTCATACAACTCGCACATCCAATATAGTATTATCACAGAAGTTCACATATCAAAGAACAATTGCTCGACACTGAAAGACAGCTCCTATTGTCTATTCAGACTTCATCATTCAAGTTCGTAAAATAAGAGAATGATTATACAGTGATGAGAACAACACATACTGCCTGTCTTTTTTTTTGTAAATATAACCATTAACAGAGAAAAATACCCAAACGTTATTCTCCAAACTGCCAAACAAACCAACACAGCATGGAGATATTCCACTCAAAGAAAATACAAAGACAGTTTAAACACAACAACCAAAATGATTTTACCTATCATTTCCAAAAATGACAGCAAGAATCGACTAAATCCAAACCGTATCCACATGACAACAATCACATAAACCCAAAACCCAAGAGCAGGGTTGTTTTAATGAGACGTTTAAACAAAGCAAGTATTTTTAAAGAGAAGGGCTTAACATGCCTGTGATTTCTTTTCCAAAACTCGAAGAAAACTACGTTTGCCGAAGGTATTTCCTTCCTCGGCAACAACACGATCTTTCCAACAATTCCTTTCCTCTTCAGGCTCAGCAACAGCCTCCAAACCTCCCAAGAACAGTGATAAATCCAAAGAAACTGGTTCGACTGAACCAAACAAAAAAACCAAATGCAGAGCAACTTCACCAAATCTAAATCGACACAATGAACAATCAAATTTCCCTTATACACTTTCCAAGGCGAGCTGGTCGCGAGGACCAAGAACATTTAATGCATTAAAGGCTCTGCCTTTTTCGAAATTTCCACGCCACTGCCAACTTGAGTTGGCGATCTCTAAATTTCAAATTTCACATCCAAAACCAAATTTGGTTCCATCTCCAACTAGATACCTTTGCCGCTTACCTGCCCCACCAAACTGGCGTTGTCCACGTATGGACTCCCATTTAATGCCATTGAATACCCCTTCATCCTTATCCTCTCCCTCCAAGGGTCTGTGCGTCCCCTTTAGGTTAGGATTAGTTTAGGATGTGTGTTAGTTATTCAACCTAGGTCATAGTTTAGTTTTAGGTTATTAGGACTTAGGTTTATTTCCCTCTTTTTTTTTGTAATTTAAAAATCCACTTAGGATAGTAGTTTAGGATGCATGTTAGAACTTAGGATTAGCTTAGGATTTAACTCCTTCTAACCACTAACATTAATCAACCTCTAATCCAATCTCTCAACTGACACTCATATCAATGTTGTGCAGGACGTTCCGTCCTTTGTTTCACATGCCAAGGCCACTCGTGTCCAGACATTTCCTGCCCCACGAGGTCTCAAGTTCGACAGTATAGGGTTCAAGAATCGAACCTTTGTCGTTGGCATTTACGTGCCAGCTACTCATACCTGCAATCAGGCGCTGCACATTTATATCATCCTCAGGTTCGGTTAAAAAGTAAATCAACACAAAAATCACAAGAAGACCATAGCATACTTTGGATCAATGAAATTGATTCAAGGTGTGCTGTCAATCAGCAAAGAGAGTTTAGCAAGTATACGACAATTTGTCATCACATCAGCAAACACACGAGCACAATAATTGTTGTCCTATGCAATAAATTACAACATGCAAGAATCCAAGTTAGCAACACATTCTCTTAAGATCAGAATATATCTTAACATGTTTGCCTTCATTTCAGCAGTTATAATAGTATGAAAAATATTCACCAAGATAACTTACAAAATCAGAGTGTTACACCATGTCCTCCCATATGTACCATTACATGCCACCACGATACTTGAGGATCTTGTGTTGCTCTATGTCTTGAAGCCCAATCTTATAGACATAGAATGAAAAGTATCAATATAATCTTGAACTGACTCATCCTTACCTTGGCAGAGTTGTTGCCACCATATGTACAAATCAGCATAGGATCCAATATGCTAGTATTATTCCTTTATTGCATCCATAAAATCATCCCACACGGGTTCCTCTTCAATTCCCAATTCGTCCTTATTGAGTCCATTCTTGTAAACCCCCACTAATTTTTGACACAAAGTGATGATTTTAAAAGAGCAAATGTTATTTTCTCTTTGTCAGTGAACTTATTGACATAAAAGTAGGAGGATAATTTGTCCAAATATTTTTATACTAGATCAAAATTTATTTACCCTAAAAAATAGGAATATCAAATTTTACTTGAACCTTGAAGGGTGTCGAGACACTGAAGGGATGACTCAAAGAGGAGGAGGGAAATCATAGATGTTGAAGGATTTGGGTGAATTTTTGTAATTTCTACTCATTTTTATCCATGAGAGATTCATTCACCGTTCGCTCGAGAGGATCATTTGTCTCAGTGTTGTCTGCCATTTGAGGTTACCTGTAAAGGGTAGTCAAGTATTATGAAGGATCTTGTGTGGACCACCCAAGCTTCTTATATCCCGACCTTGTTCTGGGAATGATACACTCTCAAAAAAACTTCACTCTGATACAATTGATCCAAACTCAGGGATTTTAGGATTAAAGGACAAAATAACAATTGTGCCAGATGTAAATAATAAATCTATCTTTGAGAAGAGATGTATACTATTCATAAGACTGAGATTACAATAACTATCTCTACAAGGAGATGTGTGTTCTTCCCCTTTGGGTTACACATACTTATATACCTTAGAAAGATAAAGAGACATCTAGAATAATTTTGAAGGTAACCAATCTTGAGGGAGACGAGGTGGTTCACCTTCCATGAAATACATATGAAAAAAATAAAGGAAATTACTAAATAAGACAACACTAGAAAATTTAAATTTTGATGCCTTTAGAAGTGTATTTTTGGGTTCAAAATTAGTTTAAATTTTTTTTCACCCCTTCACCATATTCTACGCATTCCAATATTTCCAACACATTTTGAACGAAGTCAATCGGAGCTACTGTGCAGAAGTTATGACTCCTAGAAGTTGCCTTACTCGAATTGCTTCCTGGATTGTTGTCTAGATCACACTTGCCACAAGGTTGTGGCGAACGCGCTCACTAACCAACAAGAAATAATAAGAGCAGAAAAGGTTACGAAATGGTCTTTGAAACGAAAATATGCTCTTGAAACACAATAAAAGCCTCCAAAAAAGCCTTATACCTTCACAATATCCTTTTAAAAACATGTTAGAAAAAAAAACACCAATAACCCTTAGTTTAGAGTTTCCTAATTACCCTAATTAATCTAATTTGATTCAAAAATATATAACTAGGTCTTTAAATTACGTTGAATTTTAAATAGACCTTAATAATTAATTTAATAATTAAAAGGCTAAAGAAATTAGTTTAACTTTAATAACTAAATTAGTTTAACTTTAAAAAAAAAACTTTAATAACTAAATTTTGATTAAGTTTTAAACCAAACAACAAAATTAGGTCAAAGAAAAGGAAAAACCCTAAAAAAACTAAGGATTAAGCAGAATGAGGAGGAATGGCTCAGGCTCGGTTGACTCTATTGGTTGAGCTAAGGGTCGAGTTGTAGGGATGTAAGGAGGGCTGAGTGGGCTGAGTTCATAGGTGGAGGCTCGGGTTAGGCGAGCTAAGGTAGGAGAGGTTGAGGGAGGGAGAATTCTTAGCGAGGCAAAGATGATGATACATAGGGACCAAGCGAGCTCGAGAGGAAGGGGCCAAGATGACATGTAGGGGCTGAGTCACATGGAACTCAGTGAGATGGCAGGAGACGAGGTTTGCAAGGTGAGTGAGATTTGCGATGAGACAAGGTTTGCGAATGGAGGGTCAATTCCAAGATAGCTCAACAAAGCCAAGATAAGGAATAATGAGCTAAGGGAAATTAAGGACTGATCCCGAGGTGGCTCGTTAGGGTTAAATAGGGCTCAACGAGAGATGAGGGGAGGGAGATACGGTCAAGCCCGAGGTGGCTCAATTGAGCTACCAAAGAAGAGCTCAAGAACATCGAGGGAATACTTGTCTACAGAGCTCAGAGAGCTTAGTAGGGAGAATGGAATAGGGGGTATGGAGCCTAAGTGGGAAGGGGTGAAGGAGGGAGATGGAACAATAGAGGGCCTAAGTAAACCTGCTAGTAACACACCAGAACCTTCACATTAGGATCCAAACTATTTTTAGCTGTAACTAGCTAGATTTAGCTAGAAAACACCTATCCATACATACACCAAGAAAAACATCCAAAAAACAATAAACTCAAAAAAATTAGATTAGCCCAGATTAATGCTAAAATGCACTAAACAAATATAAATTTAAAAACTTGCACAAAGAGATAATGAAACCATGAAACCGAGAGTAGTTAGCAATAACCAATGCGAGTGACACGATTACCAAAATGTAGATTTGATAGCATATGAGAGAGTGAGAGCACGAGGACCAACAAAATGCGTGCATATCAACATAGTTACACTCGAACGAAAACACAAAATGCTCCAAGTAATAAGAAAACAATTAATCATTAAGAAATTTTGCATGCAGAAAAGGGCCTACTCATTCTCATAGGTCAAAAAAGAAATACATATAGGAGTGTTGTGTAACTCCCATGCTTGGAATTGATATACCCCCAAAATAGGAGAAGGGAGTTACAATCCAAACATGGAATGTAACTCCTATATGACATATCACACACTAACACATATGACATATTCTATGATAGAATTTGTTATATGTCATATAACTCCTAATGAGTTACCTAAAGACCTATGACTGGCCTAAGTGAGATGACTCACCGTGGGTGAAGGAAATTCACCTAATAAATAATAAGTGAATAATAACCCCTCACATCAACATCTATGTCTAAGGGTATGTCCATAGTTGCACAATTTACCCCTATAAGCATGTCTAAGGAATGATCAAAATATCATGTGGTCAACACAAATGACACGACCTTCCAATCTATTCATTCAACATTCATCTTGTGAACATTCATAATAATGTGGTATGGAGTGATGCAAATATCCACAAATCTATATTGAGGGATTGTGGTGTGGTGTGGTGTGGGTTCGATGGTGATCTGGGAAATTTGAGGGAATCTTTATAAGGGTATATTTATTTACAAAGGTATCTTTATTCTCCCACCAAATTCTAAAAAAGGAATGGAACAATGAGTGTACAAGGCATAATTGAGTAGAAGAAGAGAGATCCTATATGAGAATAGAAATTGGGTGACCTAGAATTAAAATTAGAGCTTAGGAGAATGCCTAAGTTGCCAAAATAAATTCTTGAATAACTTTGTAAATCTCCATTGTCAATGAATTCAATTCTAGTTTTGTATATGATTAATAGAGTTTGCAAGCTTGGTTGCGATAGGTCCTTGGATTCAAATTCTTAGGGAATATAAGCAAGTATAAACTCGCTCATTTGGACATCTTGAAATCATGTGGCATTACATTGATTTACTCTTTTGTAACACTCACAAAAGGCACCTAAGGCTCCTTAATTCTCACAAAATATTATACACATTCATTAGGAAAGTAATCATTACAGGTCTGAAGCATCACACCAGGTCAAGAAGTTAAGTTATCTCATTTGCAAGCACTCAAACATCCCTTCTCCAGGTATTTTAGCAATAACCAAACTCAGTTCAATCATTTTTAAAGAGGTTTCAATTTCCAAACCATACTTGCATTCATTTATATATCACATGTTAGGTGGAGAACGACATGCGGTTTGAGGCCTCTTCAGAGTTGTGCCAATTTCGGTAGTGCACGAGGTACCCACAACCCAACTAATGCTTGTTTTGTAGGGTCTCCCACCCATGGTTAGGGTTTGAGATTTTATTTAGAATGTTTAGAAGGCTTCACAACGTGACCCGACAATTAGGGTTTAATAGAGATAAACATTTCTAGATACGAGACACTCCCATAAAGTTATAGAAACAGATTCTAAGAAGGTCCAAAACCATATGATTGCTCTTGACAAAGTTGTACGTTCTTGCTTTAGCTCGGTTTCCAGCTATGATTCTAAAGTCGATGCATTATCAGGACTCAGTAATAAAAAGGATGTAAAACACCATTTATGTGTGTCAAACAATTTTTAGGTGACAATAAATATTCAATATCGACGTTCAAAAATGTAAAACACTATTATTTATACACTACTATTCTATATTTCTTCAGTCATTTTTAAAATACATTTATGTATATTAATATAACTTTTATATAAATCTATATAAAAATGATAGCCATATTTTAAATATATAGGTCATGTGAAACAATTATTTCAAATATTTTCAAGTATTTTATGCTAAAATCATGAAAATGTTTAAAAGTATGTCAAATTTAACCATTGCTCAAGAACCAATAAGGTTGTTTCACCAAATGCAGTGAACATACAATCAACCCAATCAACTCACCTTTGCCAACATACCTGTAGCATGTGGCACAATAAGAGCTTTGCAACATGGTATAGACATTTATCAAGGCATAATAGGAAGTTATTTTTATCGGATGTTGTAGTTGCAGGTGCCCTATTTGAAATATATGTCAAATGCAGTGAAAAGGCCTTAGTAACTTTTAAATGCCAAAATGGGAGTTTTAGCTGATGGATGCCAAGTGTTTGACCAAGTGACAAAACATGATATCTTTTCATGGAATACCATGTTTGCTTCTCCTCAAGAGCCATTGAATCTACTTCACCAAATACAATGAACAAATGTCCATCCCAAATAGTTCACCTTTGCCCGCATATTCACTCAACGGGGTTGTTGAAAAGCCTTGCAAACTTGTAAGTGAATGCATTTGGCAGGTATAAAGCTAGAATCCACAATCTTTTCCAGCATCCTCTCAACTTACGCCTAAATGGGAGCTTTAAAACTAGGTGTGGACATCCATTAAAGAATTATGGGAAAGGAGTTTTTAACAAATGCTACAAAATAACTAGGTAGATATATATGTAAAATGTGGATTCATACACAACACACAAGAACATTTATTCTTTATGGTTTTTGTTTGTCTAATGCTTTTTGGATTTTGAGGAGTTCCTTATTAGGACAATTGACATTGATATTAAAAATAGACTAAAATTAAACCGTATTATCGAATGAGAACATTCCTTTTGCATCCCATCTGACGTATCTTCCAACTCATGTGCAATTGTTAGTAATAAAAAAATAAATCCTTATATAATATTGACCTTAAATCTATGCACCCCACAAATATTATTAAAATTTTAACAAAATACAATAACATGTATCAATAAAAGTTGTATATAGATCCATGTAAAGCATGATGTTCATCAAATTTATGTGTGGATGATGCATATTTGAATAAAAATAAAGCACATATTGATTAAATTTGATAATCATACGAATGTATTGTCTCTTTTTAATGGCTAAAATACTGCCAAATTGGTTTGAAGACCGTATTGAATGGAAATTTTAAATAAATTATCCAAAATACAAAGGATGAAATAAATATATATTTATTATGTTGAAACTGATTTATACTTTGGTCATACAAAATTGCTAGGGTTGATTGCTAGATGTAGCCCTTTATATGATGCATTAAGTCACTGCTTTTTCTTTACATTGCAAGTGTTATTTCTTTTAAAGAAGAATAAACTAAACTCTTCGGTATGTTTGCAAAAGATTTGTTACAGTTCAATCGAGGGGTATAAATAAAGAGTGAGAAGGTTGTTAACAATGTATTTTTCAAACAAAATGTCACCTCGTCAAGTAAGAATTTAACATATACAATAATGAAGTGTAATTGAAGTTGACAATCATAGAAGTCGAGAAAATTGATTTCACTATTGAAAGTAAGCTCTTGTTATATACAATAAGTGACTTTTGATATTGTGAGTGTTGTCGGCCCCAAAACTCCATTCTTTTAAAGTCAAGTTTCGTCGCGTCCAGCCTGACATTGTTTGCAGTTCTCCCATTCATGAAGAACAATTTGAAAGTTGGGCATAATGGTGAAGTCTCTTCCCTTATTTTTATTTTTTATTTTCTTCCCGCAGTCGGGAATGACAGGTGTATCTTCCCCGTTAAATTTTGCCCCAACATCCACGGGTAGTACGTGGGCATCTCTAATTGGATGCAGTTTGGTATGTTTCGAGTGATAGCGGAGGCCTCCATGCATCCAAATGGCGCAACTCCAAGGGCAAGGTCTAAGGGATAGTCCTTAAATAAGTGTAGGCTTTACACATGTCCCAGGTTAAAAATGAAGGTAAAACAAGCTCAAATTAGCTAAATATGGAAAGTTCAGCGAACAACGCCACATGCCTCATCGGCGTAACTTCAAGAGTCAAAGCCAGGGGTAATTCTCAAACTTGTGCCAATCCTCCACGTGTCCCAAGTCAAAAAAGAGAAAGAGTCGATCGTTAAAATTGACTAAGTATGGGTGGGTTGGCGGAAGTCTCCATGTGCCTTAACAACGCCATTTTTCGGAAGTGAAATCAAAGGGTCAATCTTCAAATGAGCACCAGCTCGCCACATGGTGAAATTCAATGGAGAGACAAAGTTGGCCATTGAAAAGTCTGAGACCAGCAGAAGGAGACACGCGTCAGCTCGACGTAATTTTAAGAGGCTTTTCCAAAATGGAAACTCAAATGAGCGTTAGCCCTCCACGTGTTTAGGGGTCAACATAGGTCAAATAGGAAATAGGCCCGAATCGGCTAAGTATAAAGGAACCGGCAGAGCTCTCCACATGTCAGCTTGACGCAGCTTTAAAGGCAAAAAAAAATGCAAAAGGCATCCGCAAGCCCACTCCAATCAATTCCTTCCACGTGGGTGGCCCAAATTTAAAGTTGTAGCGACAAATTGAATGGCCCATGTTTTAACTGGCGAAATAATGAAATGGCCGCATATTTAAAAACTTTTTTTCCCACCATTAACATTTCTTTGCAAATCAAGAATTAGAAAGGGCATGGATGATTGGAATAAGTTGTAACTGTTTCTTGCTTTCTTGAGGAAGTTGTAACCATCTCTTACGAGCTATATCACGGGCTTTCAAAGCCATTATACGGGTTGGAATTTTGATATTATGGAGCTGTAATTTCTAATTGGAAGAAATCAATACAAAGGTTTTCCCCTTTTCCTCTACTTTCTCTTTCCTTCTTACTCTGATCTATGAATCATTTAATCCTTGCATGCTTAGAAACTTTATGTTCTAGTTTATACAATCTCAAGAACTTTGGGTCTGCGGATTGTGCCCATCATAAATGTGAATGGTTCTACTTTATATCTCATTTCTCAATATGTATAATGGTTTTCTCTACCATCTCTTTTGCTTGAAAGTATTTTCTTCTTCTGCCTCCCTCCTCTCTTCAAGTCTTCTATCCTCATGTATTGATAACTTTCCAGGCATAAAACACATTTCAAGATATCGGGAAACCACCATTGAATGAAATATTGTGTATTTGTACATAGGTTTTGCCCCTGCTTTCAATAAGGGAACCTCTCCCATTAAATAGGAGGGACTTGCTTGTCTCTTGACTATGGTTTCATTCCAAGTGCAAATCTGAAACCCAACAGTGAGCAAGCCCGACTAAAACTACATCTTTCTCTTATGTCGACCAAACCTGTCGCACACCAATAAACAACTCATTCTTTGCCACCAACTTTGTCTCACACCGAAAAATAGCTCATTCTTTGTTGATAAACCTCTTTCTGTTGCTGAAAACCATTCCCTAATTGCTAACAAATACACCTTTGATTGCAAGATTAGGTACATTCAGTCAAACATTGTGCGGCGGTCTTGTCACTTTCAGACATAAAATAAAAATTTGAAATGAACAATCCCAGAATTGGAAAGGATGTCTATGTCTCTTCTCCTCCATGACCTTTCCCATCCTCCAGTGCATGAGAGGGCATGAGAAAGGCTATAAATACATGTAGGAAGGAGAGTTTTTTATTATTGGAAGCAAGAAACTTCATGGGAGTAAGTGCAAGAGTTCTAAAGTGATGGAATTGAGTTTGTAGAAGAAAGAGTTTGAGAACAGAGCAGTCAAGTAGTTGGGAGGAAATGTGAGACATTGTCAATTTCCTTTCTCACTTATTGTAAAGTATGTATCTATGATAATTTGAATTGGCCAATAAAGTAAAAAGGGAAGAAAGAGTTGGTTGCCCTTCCCAAATGGTTTTCCTCCTCTGGAGGTTTCCAGGATAAAAATCCTTGGCGTATGTGTGTGTGTGTTAATTCATTTCTCTTTGCAAATTTCAATTCTAAGGAATAAACAATTCAATCACTAGCTCAAATGTCATTTTCTATTTGAAAGTAGAACAACAATATAATTGTGGTTTTGTGAATGAATTCCAAAGTAGATAGTTTACAAATCATTTTTGGTATGAGAGCTAACAAGTATCTAGGACTGTGGTATTCATTTTTGGATTTGTATGACAGTGATGAGATCCAAAGGCAAAGAGGTTTTACCTTGTGATCCAAATATTTCTACAAGGAAGTGGAAACAAAGAATTCAGGGACAAATGGAGGAAGAGAACTTGGTCCGTAGAATCAAGATGCTAGAGACCATGATGGATAGGATGTTTAGAAGACAAAAAGAACTTGAAAATTTGCAGAAGATAGCTTCTATTAAGCAAGACTCTATGGACTCAATGGTTTCAGGATTATCCAAAAAAATTGGCATAGGGAGGAGCCACGATGACGAAGAATATGGGGAAGAGCATGAAGAAGAGACTTTAATGGAAAGAGAGAAGGTAAAATCTGATCATGCTCCTTTTAAAGTTGAAACAAAATTTGAAATTAAAAGCTTTGAAGGACAAGTAGATGCATAATTTCTTGATAAATGGTTAAAACAATTGGAAGTCTACTTTAGCATCCATAATGTCACTGAGGCACAGAGGATCACCTTTGCATGTCTCAAAATGGAGGGAGATACTCTGGTTTGGTGGGAAACCCATCTAGCCACTTGTGAAAATAAGAAACATCCTATTATGAAATCTTGAAAAGAATTTAAAGAATTACTTAGAGCTAACTTCTATCCTATTGGCAACAAGACTGACCAAATGATTAAATGGCAGTATTTTAGACAAGGCAGTGGTAAAAGTGTGTAGGATTATACTACGGAGTTTCAAAGGCAAGTCATGTTGCTGAACATGGACTTGGAGGATGAGGATATTCTGACTAAGCACTTGGGAGGACTTCACACTCACCTTCGAATAAAAGTCATCTCCACGAAGGGCAAAGATATCAATGAGGCGTGTGTGCAAGCATAGTAAATAGATGATGAAAAGAAGCAAGGAGAAGCAGAGTCAAGGGAAAAGTAGTCGATGAATCAGCAAAAGAAATAACATGGGCAAACAAGTAACAAAGGTAAGTGGAAATGGAAAGGTAAACAACTTGCCACTACTTTAAATACTTGTAAAGATCCCGAGAATTTTTGCAAGAATTGTGATATCAATGATCATACTGACACTTCATGTTGGAAGTTGCATCCAAAGTTACATTCGAAGAACCGAACTAAGGACTCTAAGAAGTCCATGAAAACTGTAAAGACAGAAGGGGAGGTGGAAATTGAAGATGACTCTGATGTAGACGAGAGGCTTGGATGCATGACCACCAACATGGACAACCAAGAAGAGGAAATGAATAGACCATTCCAGATCAAAATCCAGATCAAGAGAACTAAAGTAAATGCTTTGGTTGATATCGGTTCTCAGTCTAACTTGATTTCTGAAGCAGTTGTAAAGAAGCTTGGTCTTGAGGCTTACGAGCATCCACACCCTTATCCTTTGGGTTGGGTGAAGAAGGGTGTTGAAATTCAGGTAACAAAAAGATGTAAGGTTAAGTTTGGGATAAATTCCTAGTATATTGATGTATTGGAAGCTGATGTTATTCCACTTGATGCTTTTGATGTTGTTTTCAGGAGTCCTTACTTGTATATCATGGATGCTATATTTATGAGAAGGGAAAACCGATACAGATGGGTCAAGGATGGGATCAACTATAACATCCGGGCACACCAGCGTAAGACACATGTTACTATGGCGAGTGCTAACCAAGCAAAATGACTTATTCAAGTAAATCATAATCAATTTTGTTTACTTTTGTTAAAGAATAAACAAGATGGGGTAGAAGTTTCAGAGATTTCTAACTAGGGAAAATAAGATCTGGATAGTATTATTTAGTCTTTTCAAGAAGTTTTTCAGGCTCCTAGTGGGTTACCACCAAAACGGGAAGTAGAGCATGAGATTCAACTGTTGCTAGAGTCCCCTCTACCGAACATCGGGTTGTATAGGTAATCCTTGTTGGAGAGTAGTGAAGTAAAGAAACAACTCCAGGAACTACTAGACCAGGGTGTGATACATCCAAGCACCTCACCATGCAGTTTGCCTATTGTGATGGTGTCGAAGAAGGATGGTTCTTGGAGAATGTGCATCGACTACCATGCTTTGAACAAGACTGCCATAAAGAATAGATATCCACTTCCCCACATAGATGATCTCTTGGATCAACTTAAACATGCCAAATTCTTCACAACATTGGATCTCAAGTCAGATTATCACCAAGTCAGAATGAAGGAGGAGGATATATGGAATATTGCCTTCAAGACAAAACAAGGTTTGTATGAGTGGTTAGTACTTCCATTTGGTTTATGCAATGCACCTGCTACATTTATGAGATTGATGAATGATGTATTGCGGGATTTCATAGATTCATGTTTCATTGTTTATCTGGATGATATCTTGATTTTTAGTGCCACTTGGGAGGAACATCTAACTCATTCGCAACAAGTCTTGCAAGTTCTCAAGGAGAAACAAAAACTTTGTAATATGAAGAAATGTGAATTTTCCAAATGGTCACTTGTCTATCTTGGGCACGTGGTTGGAGGAGGAGAGCTACAAGTGGATCCAAAGAAGGTAGAAGCCATCACCAATTGGCCAACACCAACAGGAGCCACAAAGACTAGGAGTTTTGTGGGAGCAGTACAATACTTGTAGAAGTTCATTTTGGGATTCTCCACGATTGCAACACCTCTACACATAGTGGCCGCAAAGAGTTAGGGTTTTGATTGAGGTAAGGAACAAGACAAATCCTTTGAGTTATTAAAATACAAGATTAGTCATGCACCAATGCTTGCTCTTCCTAATTTGTAGCAACCCTTTGAAGTAGAGACAAATGCTAGTGATTATGCTATGGGTGCAGTGCTACTTCAAGGAGGTAAACCCCATGCTATCATTCTGAAACTTCTACTTCAGCAGTTAAAGAATATTCAATATATGATAAGGAAATGTATGCACTAGTTCAGGCAATTAAAAAATGGCAGCATTACTTGTTGGGTAAAGAAAGTATTGTGCACATTGATCACAAACCTCTCCAATATTTGCAAGCACAGTCTAAATTGCAGCGGACAAGACACTACAAATGGATCGGGTTCCTTTAGCAATTTCATTTGGTGATCAAATACAAGAAGGGTAGTACAAACTTGGTGGCAGACATGTTGTCTAGGCCGCCTACAGAGGGGAAGTTCTCTTGCTTGACCACTATCTCTCAGATCGAGCCCTTCATGAAGGAAGCTTACGGAGAGGCATATGCCCATGACAAATACTTTGGGGTGACATTTCAGCAGTTGCAGTCTCGAGGGGCTAAGAGGAGGGGGATTGAAGATTATTATCTCAAGTATGGGTTGCTCTACCGATGGGGGAAGCTTTGTGTGCCTAAAGAAGAAAGGATTCTATTGATGAGGGAAGCACATACCTTGAAAGTAACGGGACATTTCAATGTTAGTAAGACCCTAACCCACTTGCAAAGGTATGTGTATTGGCCCAATATGCAAGAAGACGTATCAAAATTTATACTTGGATGTAAACTTTGTTTTACCGGTAAGCCTAAGACTAGGAAGGAGGCTTTCTATATGCCTTTGCTAGTACCTACTCGTCAGTGGGAGGCCATTTCTATAGACTTTGTAGGAGGTGTTATCCCAAATTCACCCCCTGGCAAATTTGGTCAAGACAAGTCCTGCACATAAGGAAATTATGAAGGAGATGACTCAGACCCGCGAGCTCACATTCCAGGACAACAAATGAAGTCATGGGCTTGTTTTAATGCATTGCGGGTCTGGAGGCTGCGGATCATACCAAGGTTCATCATACCTGGTTTAAAAGAAAAGAAACATATTTGGCTCTGGTAAATTAAATGCTCAATCCCACCAAATGACAAAAAATCCCTGACAAACCGAAAATAGTTGCCCGCACCCAGAAGGTCATAACTTTTGCATTTCTCAACGAAATCGCACGAAATTGGTACCGTTGGAATCATGTTTCCAATCCCAACACACAATAATCAAGAAATTTGGGATTTGATGAAGGACCAGAAACAATTTTGTAGAAGACGTGGCCAGGTTCAAAACAATGATTTAACTGGTAGTTGGGAGCACAAATTAAGAGGGATAATCATCATTCTTTCTCTGTTGCAGCACGTGGGACAACATGAGGAGACTTTTTCAAGAAATATACAATCATTTCACTCCATTTAATACCTCTTAAAAGTGGTTGAAGGATAGATTTTGAGATTTCTATTTCCCCTCTCTCTCTCTCTTTTCTTATTTTTTTATAAATTGGAGTGTTGGGTTCATTGTAAAGAGAGGTAGTTTTGTTGTAGCAAAGCTCTGTCAAAATTTCTTTGTGAAGCCAATGTGTTGTAGGCCCTTGTAGTGGACTCCTTGCATGGTGATCCAAGCCCTTATTTTGTAAGAGATTGAACTGTGCATATTAATGAAGCAATAAATACAAGTTTGTGGATGTATCCTCCCTTGCTATGTTTGTTTGCCTTCTCTTCGCCCCTCCAATCTCATTACATATTTATTGTGTCTATTCATTCTCTTGCAGGGATGCATTATCGTTGTGTATGTTTGAGATGTTGTTGTGAATACATTTTGCTAGATTGTGGAGAACTGTTATCACCCCTTCTAGTGTGCACTTTGCTTCTGTATCTCACACATTGGAAGACTACCCTCACTCCCTCCTTCTCTTGTGTATCACCGCTGTAGTGTAGGCTTTCATTTTTATGCATTCTCTCTCCTTGGTCCCTTGGAAAGTTAGATTAGGACAACTAGTTTTGCCTGCATTAGAGTAGATTGTGGAAGGTAGTTTAGGAGCAAGGTCCATCTTTCTCTGGAGATCTATCTCAAGTAGTAAGTCCCACAACTTGGAGATAGTACCACTGTTATCTAATCACACCGTGAGCTCGCGTATATGCAGTTGAGTAAACATAAGGGTGCTGTGATTTGGTGCGAATATGAGGATTACCTATGTCTAAACATGGCCATGACTATCTCTATGTTGTTGATAGTTTCAGTAAGATGTGTATACTTATGGCATGTAAAAAGACAATAAAAGCACGTGAGGCAGCAAATTTTTTCTTTGCTAATGTATGGGTGCATTTTGGCTTGCCAAAGTCTATCATTTCTGACAGGGATTCCAGGTTCTTGGGGAAGTTTTGGACTACTTTGTGGGTGTGTTCATGGATAAATTAGATATGATATGGAAATGAAGTTAAAACCTATAACCTCAAAGCATGAACCTAATCTACGCTAAACCATCATGATAAGAGATAAACAAGACTGACATCTATCATCGTATGAACTAGATTAAATCTAAACTAACATGATAAAGCTACTCTTTACTCTTTAGATCACTTAATTAAACATTGAACCTAAGAAGATCAACTTAGCAATCAAAGGTGTGATTAGTTGTTTTATGGTTCTCAAGCTTTCCAGAATGGAGTCTCACCATTAATGGCTTCAAGGCCAATGGCTCTCTCCATATTACTCAAAACATGGATTATGGATGCAAATGGAGGTGTTAACTCAACAATGGAGGAAATAAAGCTTTATATCAAATGTCTAATTAGCTTGAAGCTAATACAAATGAGATCTAAGCTTTCTTAGGCTTGTTTTGGCTTTGTGCTATGTAAAGTTGTAAGTTTGAATGGGTAGGCGTAGCCTTGTATTTATAGTTTTCCATTTGGGATAGATTGGAATTTGGGTGCATGTGGGACTAAAGATTTTATATTAGATTAAGATAAACATGCTTTAGGCTTAGTTAATCTTGGTTTAGACTAGTTAACTAGGGTTTAGGCTAGTTAAATATGATTAGCAAGCGATTAGAGACTTATTGAGAGTTGGGAGGGGTCTGGATAACCAATTGTGACTGATAGATAGCCTACGAAGCCAATAGAAGTGGTCTAGAGAGAATGAGGGAGGTTCTGAATGGTCAAAAGGAGGAATGTTTAGCTAATAAGAGACATATTAGCCAAATAAGTCGATTATAGGAGGAATATGACTAAGAAGGTGGCGTGTATGGGCATCCGAGAGAGGAGCGAAGAAGGGTTGATTAACGAAGTGTCGCTAATTGGTTGAATTGGATGAAATGCTAAGTGTAAGCATATTTTAGGTGTCTACAATGGGACAAGATGGATACCAGGTTACGAAGGAGCACAACTTTCCATTCACAGACAAATGGACAGACAGAGGTGGTGAACAAGACTTTGGTACAGTTGATAAGAGGGTATAACAACAAATACCCAAGGACTTGGGATGAGTCCTTAGCCTATATTCAACATTCCTATAACCGGGCAGTACACACATCCACTACGAAGTCACTATTTGAAGCATGCTTGGGATATCTACCTACAAATCTGCTGGACATAGCAGTTGGGCAACAGAACGAGAAGGAGACACGAGACACAAAGGTGACTAGAGCAAACAAATTCATTGAGAGGATCCAACAAATCCATCTCAAAGTCAAAGAAGAGTTAGAGAAATCTCAAGCCAAGTACAAGGCTAGGCACGATTAACACAACAGAGAGCATAAGCTTCATGTTGGAGATAAAGTTTGGCTTTACTTGAGTAAGGAGAGACTACTGGGTCAAGCATGAAAGCTCAAGCCACTACGATATGGACCCTTCACCATATTGGAGTAGGTTGGAGAAAATTCCTTTCGACTTGATTTGCTACCATATATGAGGATGTACACAGTAGTAAACTACGAGAACTTGCACCTATATGAGCCATCCACACTAGATGAAGATGAAGGACTACAGTTGCTACCTTCCATTGAGGATTGCGTCTTGGACTCACGAGGCGAATTGAAGGAGGATGTAGTGCTACGACAAAAGGTCAGAGAGATTAGAAGAGGTTTGCATGAGTCTCGACATGTTGGACTAAAAGGGAAGACACCAAGGCAGACCTAGTGGTACTTGAAAGAGCAAGTAAGGGAATTATTTCCTCATCTATTTCCGCACTAAGCTTTTGTGGGACCAAAAGCCTCATAAGTAGGGGAGGTGTGATCCATAGGGATCTAAAATGACTTTACTTCATCAGATCAACTAGCAACAAAGAAGGAAAATGAAGAAATGGAGGTTTTGTCTATATGTTAATAGAATCACCGCTCTGTGCAAAGTGGCGGTTACAGAACCACCACTTTGTGTGGAGTGGTGGTTACAGAACCACTGCCCAACTAGGGCGGCGGTTCTGTGACCATTGGTTTGCATTGGGCGGCGATCCTGTCACTTTCAGACAAAAAATAAAAATTTGAAACGAACAGTCCTAGAATTGGAAAGGTTGTCTGTGTTTCTTCTCCTCCATGACCTTTCCCATCCTCCAGTCCACGGGAGGACATGGGAAAGGCTATAAATACATGTAGGAAGGAGAGTTTTTGATTATCAGAAGCAAGAGACTTCATGGGAGTAAGTGCAAGAGTTCTAAAGTGTTGAAATTGAGTTTGTAGAAGAAAGAGTTTGAGAACAGAGCAGACAAATAGTTGGGAGGAAGTGCGAGACATTGTTAATTTCCTTTCTCACTTATTGTAAAGTCTATATCTCTAATAATTTGAATTGGCCAATAAAGTAAAAAGTGAAGAAAGAGCTGGTTGCCCTTCTCGACTAGTTTTCCTCCTCTGGAGATTTCTAGGATAAAAATCCTTGACGTATGTGTGTGTGTGTTAATTCATTTCTCTTTGCAAATATCATTTCTAAAACATAAACAATTCAATCACTAACTCAAGTGTCATTTTCTATTTGAAAGTAGAGCAAGAGTATAATCATAGTTTTGTGAACGAATTCCAAAGTAGATGGTTTAGAGATCATCTTTTCACCCCCAAAAAAAGGAGATGCTAGTATAAAACCACTTTCCACATAATAGCACTTTGTCTCAACTCAAAACAAGTTGTGAGATGACAATCTTCCGTGGGACAACAAAAACCACTCTATAAACCTTAACAAGACGGTGGTCGGAATTAACCCAAGCACTATAATTCAACCTGACCACCTACCTTTCTAGACTGCAAATATTCCTAGTCCCTTTGTGAAGCATTTAAAATAATTCTACATGGAAATTTCGAAGAAGTTTCCTGCCAATTAAAATGACGAGACAGACAAAACATCTTACACTCCGTGCGTACTAAAACACATTCACAGAGTGCATAAACCACCTTTTTAAGCCAGGGAATATACCCCTTCTTTTTTACGACCAGATTACATAGCTTGCAGCATAAACCCCTATATTCTCCCAAAGATGCTTACACAGAGACCCTCACTTCCCACCGTTGGATTCAACCCGAAGCCCCACGAACTTTAACTCGCTGCCCCCGCTTTTCCCCTATAAATTCAAACATTTTCCTCCTCTAGGCTTCCTACGTGTATTCACATCTTGCCGGGCAATATATTGCCATGCGTTACAAAGCTGCTCTAAACCTCGATCATGTTGCAGAAATATATGCCACGCCTTCGCCAATCGTTTTTCCTATGCAATGCTGACCAATGCGCAGAAAATGCTGCAAATGCTCTTGCTTCTGTATTTATAGCAGCACTCGGCTCATTTATAATTAAATATTTTAGAGATTTTAAGCTTCCACAGTGCAGAGTTTGTCTGTCAGAAAAAAAATAGATCATTTCTGTTTACTATTCTTTTTTGTCTGACGAAATCTTGAAAATATAACGATTAAATATTTCCATAGAGAAGTTTGAAGAAAATTTCGAAAGGAAGGGTTTGGAGGTTAATTTTATTTTAAAGATTTTAGATGACAATGGCTCTTACTGGCGTAGTAGCTTGCCCTGAGAATTCTTTACCGGCAGCAGTCTTCAAGCAGAATTCAATCAGCCGCCGCACCGTGGTGAGTACTCCTTTTTTTCTCTCTCTATTTCATTTTTTCCCCTTCTCTGTTTTTAAAAAATAACACAAAAATAAAAGCAAAATAACGTGTTAATATCTCAGTCTTTACGACCTTTCTTTCAATCATCCTGATGATGATTGAATCACAAAGTGTGAAATATCATTAAAATGAGGCTTGTTTTATAATACGATGTTTTTTTCGGGGGCAAGAGATTTAGTGTATATTTCCGTTGATGGGCTAATTGTGTTTTTTAATTTTTTTATGTAATATAATTTATAGGAAATCAGTTGCCTGTTAATATTGAGTCAATATTCACGACTTATTTTTCAACTTTCCTTCACGAGCAGTGTTTTTCTAAGAGGGCAACGAAATTAACAAATTTTCATGTTTCTGTCCCGTGACAGTGTCAATAATGTTTTTTTTTTCCTTAACGTAATATCATTTTTAGGAAAGTATTTGATTGTTAGTATCAAACATTTTTCAGAAATTAGTTGAGAGTTAATATCACGCCGATCTTCATGACCTATCTTTAATGAGCTGTGTTTTCTGTCCAATTGTGTATTTTTATTTATTTCATGTGATATCATTTGTAGGAAATCAGTTGAGTGTTATCATCAAGTCATCTCCCTGAAAGTACTTGAGGGTTAATATCAAGTCAATCTTCATGACCTAATTTTCACGAGCAGTGTTTTTCTGTTAAGGGCATCTAAATTGACAGAATTTCACTCCTCACTGACAAGGGCGCCAATTATGTCATCTTCTTCATGTAATAATATCATTTTTGTGGGATTAAGCTGCTTGTTAACACCGAGTCAATATTTATGATACATCTTTCATTAGCAAATTTCGTCTTTCTTTTGATTAATGGTGCAATTATGTTTTTTTCTTTGTGTAGTGCCATTTCTTGGAAATTGGTTGGGTGTTATATCAAGTCAATTTTCATCACCCTTCTTTCAAGAGCAATGCAATAAAATTGACAAAATTTCATGTTTCTGTTGTTTGACAGTGCGTTTTATCTTTTATGTAATATTATTTTTTGGAATAAACTGCTTGTTAACATCGAGTCAATCTTTGGCTGTGGTTGCATGGAGGGGGGACTACCTAAATTTTTTCAGAGGTTGCTGCAGAGAAAATATCAGAGTCTTTTCCATGTAGGTGGTTCCAGGGACTGCATAATTTTTTTGACGAGCACAGCTGAAAATATATAGGTGAGAAATTATAGGAATGCAGAGTGAAGGAGCCAATCAGAAGGTAGAGTCTACATGCCAGGGTGCCACATGGGTAGGAAAAACCCTAAACAGTAGGCGGGAATTCTAGCTCCACCTTGCAAGCAATCTTTGAAAATGAGTGGGTAGAAATTTGGGGGCTCCTATTTTATAGGGAAAGATTCATTTTCTTCCTGTAGCAGGTTGAAAAAAACTTCATGATATCTGCAGCAGCATATTTTTTGGAGTCAAAGCCCTTCCACGGAACCTGGCCCTTTATGACCTATCTTTCACTAGCAAATTTTATGTGTCTGTTGGTTAATGGTTCCCATCATGTTTTTTTTTTTTCCTTTACATTGTGTCATTTTTTGAAAATGAGTTGAGTGTTAATATCAAGTCAATCTTCATGACCTATCTTTCACGAGCAGCGGTTTTTCTGTCAAGGGCAACAAATTTTTTTGTTTCTGTCGATTTGATGTTGCCAAATTTATTTATTTTCTTCTTTATGTAGTGTCATTATTTGGAAATCAGTTGCATGTTAATATTGAGCCAATCTTCATGACCAATCTTTAATGGGGCTCCTATTTTATAGGGAAAGATTCATTTTCTTCCTGTAGCAGGTTGGAAAAAACTTCATGATATCTGCAGCTGCATATTTTTTGGAGTCAAAGCCCTTCCATGGAACCTTGCCCTTTATGACCTATCTTTCACTAGCAAATTTTATGCGTCTGTTGGTTAATGGATCCCATCATGTTTTTTTTTTCCTTTACATTGTGTCATTTTTTGGAAATGAGTTGAGTGTCAATATCAAGTCAATCTTCATGACCTATCTTTCACGAGCAGCAGTTTTTCTGTCAAGGGCAACAAATTTTTCTGTTTCTGTCGATTTGATGGTGCCAATTATGTATTTATTTTCTTCTTTATGTAGTGTCATTATTTGGAAATCAGTTGCATGTTAATATTGAGTCAATCTTCACGACCTTTCTTTCACAAGCAATGTTTTTTCTGTCAAGGGCTGCAAAATTGACAAAATTTTGTGTTTCTGTCAGGTGATGATACTAAATTCTAATTATGTTTGTTTTCTATGTAATATCATTTTTTTGGAATAAGTTGCTTGTTAATATTGAATCAATCTTAATGGCCTATCCTCCATTAGAAAATATTGTGTTTCTTTGGTTGAAACTTGATGGTGCCAATAATATTTTTTTTCTCTTTTTGTAGTGTCAATTTTTGGAAAACAATCACATGTTACTATCAAGTCATCCTTTATGACCATTCTTTCATGAGCAGAGCTTTTTTACATCAAGGGCAGCAAAATTTTGTGTCTCTGTTGCTTTACTGGGTTAAATATGCTTTTTGTTTATGTAAATATCATCTTTCAGATATTAGCTGTGTGTTAATATTGAGTCAATCATTTTGACCTTTTTTTGTGAGCAATGTTTTTTTGTCAAAGGGCAACAAACTTTTGTGTTTGTCTGTTGATGGTGCCAATTATGTTTATTTATTTTTCTTTATGTTGTGCCATTTTTAGGAAATCAGTTGCGCGATAATATCGAGACAATCTTTATGACCTATCTTTTATGAGCAGTGTTGTTTTGTCAAGGACAGCAATTTTTTCATTTGCCTGTTGACAGTACCAATGATGGATTTTTTATCCTTCATGTAATATCATTTTTAAGGAACTCACTGCTTGCTAATGCTGAATTACTCTTTATGACCTATCTTTCATGAGCAGTGGTTTTCTGTCAAGGTCAACGAAGTTTTTTGTTTCAACTTTCTAGCAATTGACCATGCAAATTATGTCTTCCAGGGTTTTGGTGGGCGAAACGTTTCAGTGGTGCGGCTTGTCCGAAGAAATGTTTCACTGCTGGCACGGAAAAATGTTTATGGTCTGTGCCGGTGCTTGGTAGATCACAGAGTAGATGGGAAGACTCCTGAGTTCGAAGAGGAGGAGGAGAAGGAAGAGCAGCAGTTTGTTGGATGGTTTAGGCAGGCATGGCCTTATATACACGGCCACCGCGGGAGTACGTTTGTCATTGTTATTTCGGGGGAGATTGTCTCAAGTCCTCACTTTGATTGCATTCTTCAGGTAGAGTACTACTCTATGGCTCCCACTTGAACTTCAACTGTTTCTAGTCTCCTATTTCAGCAATTTCTTTCTTCTTCAATAGTGCTTTGTATTATTGTGGCCCCTGTTTTGGTACTGTGTAAGAAATCTCCATCCTGTAGTCAACCAAAGGCAATGGTTAAAAACTTAAAAGTGATTTTTTAAAGTCCCTATCAGCTAAAATTGTGTACTTTTTAAAGTCCCAATCAGCGAAAATTGTGTACTTTTTAAAGTCCCAATCAGCTAAAATTGTGTACTTTTTAAAGTCCCACCCAGCTAAATTATTCTACAAGTATATAATGGTTATAATTTTTTTTTGTAAAAGTAGTTTTTTAGGTCATAACCAAGCAATGCACCTATTTGGTATATGAGATCCTCCTCGCGGAAGCCCAAAAAGGGATTGTTTTCCATTTACCTTATATACATTGTTCAAATTTTGGTCTCTTGGGTTTTGACCTCACAACCGAGCTTTGTATTGAACTCAAACATGCCAATCTCCCTATACGTAGAGTTTTGTAGACTAAACTCGAGGGGAAAAAAGGTTTACCATTCAAATATTGATATGTATGATTTGCTCAATTTAATGGAAAACCGGCTATGATGGGTTTTTGGTGAAAAACACTTAAATAATTTTTAATGAAAAATTGGTAAATGTCTTTTATTGGTAAAATTTAAAAATTGTTGATTGGCAAATCTTTTCTTTGAAAATTAGTAAAAAATTAGGCAATTGGCAAAAAGTAACTGTTGTAAATATCTCCCCCCCGGGTAGATATAGACAAACAGAAGAGTATGGGAAATCAAAGAAACTCAGACCCCAAAATTTATTGCGCTGGCGCAGGTCAGAAGGTGTTAACACGAAAATGGATGCGCCATGGCGCAGGTAAGAGGTGCACAGCAAAGGATGTCGACACGAAAATGGATGCGCCCATGGCGCAGGTAAGTAGATGTCGACATGCAAATGGATGTGCCCATGGCGCAGGTAAAAGGCGCACATCAGAAGGTGTTAACATGAAAATGGATGCGCCCATGGCGCAGATAAGAGGGTGTCGACATGAAAAAAAGTCGCGCTAAGGCGCAGGTAAGAGGCGCACAGCAAGAGGTGTCGACATGTAAATGGATGCGCCAAGGCGCAGGTAAGAGGCGCGTGGCAAAAGGTGTTGACACGAAAATGGATGCGCCCATGGCGCAGGTAAGAGGCGCACGGCAAAAGGTGTCAACACGAAAATAGATGCGCCCATGACGAAGGTAAGAGAGTGTCGACATGGCAAAAGTTGCGCCTTGGCGTACGTGAAGGGCGCATGACACAGAATGTCGACATGACAAAATTCGCGCCTATGGCGCAGGTAAAAGGATGTCGACACAAATATGGATGCGCGTATGGCGCACCTTTAGGAGGCGCAACATTATGAGCGCTGACAGGAAGCAGACCCTAGCGCAAATATTCAGATGGCCATAACTTTTCACAGGGAGCTCGAATTCATGCAAGGTTGGACTTTTCGGAAAGCTTACGAGGTCCTCTGTCCAACTACGACTAAATATCTTTAATTGAGTGGGAACAAGTTCTTAAAAATGCAAAATACAGTTCGCCACTTTTTGGGTTTGCTAGGGTTCTCACCTACCATCATAATGAGATGAATTAAATGCAACTTGGAGGTGGTTGGGGTAGATTTGGAATTCCTCTCTCTTTTCTCTCTCATTCTTCCTATAAATTGTAAGTAGGGGCTTCTTTCTAAACGTTGGACATTCTTGTTTTGCCCCTCCCTTCTTCTCTTTGGCAGGTGAATTTGTGGAGTTCAAACCTCCCATCTAAAACTGTAATGCAACTTTGTCTCTTGGCATTTTGTAGTGTATTGTATCAATCTTTGGAGCAAATAATGCATGCTTGTGGATGATTCTCAACCCTCTCTGTATTCATTTGCATCCTCCTGATCTTTCACTACAAATTTGGTTATCTGTGCATGATCTTGCATTGCATTTTAATGGTTTGTGTTTATTGGCAAGACAGGTGTTCATCATTCTTCGGTGCATCACCTTTGTAGTTTAGGTTTTATTTTATGCATCTTCTTACCCTGTCTCCTTGGAAAGATTAGTTTAGGTTTTGAGTAAACCTTCTGCATTTTTACGTGTGCATCTGAACAGAGGAATAGGAGCCGGCCTTCATCCGGAGAGCTTTTCCGATTTTGCAAGGTCCCACACTTGGGAAAAGCTCCATGTTATGCAATCGCACTGAGAGTCTCAACCCATCAAGTTGCAGACATTCAGGGGTGCTGTGATTCGCCATCAACAGTAACCTATAAAAAGTACCTTCCAGCCAAGCCAGCAAGCCTTCTATCCATACGAGACTTTCTTTGTTGGAACAACAGACAACTTTAGTTTTTTGCCTTATATATTTTGTTCAATTTTTGTTGCTTAGGTTTGAACTCCATTGAAAATGCAAAGATAACTTTTCAGATCACAACTTAGCCAGAATAGCAAAAATATTTTGTGCATGAGACCTTCCCTCATTGTGGGAGCAGGGATCTTTATGGTTTCCTTATATATCTATCATATTATAAGAATCTATATATCTTTAAATTTTTATCTCCTCGGTTGTTGACTCAGTGGGGCTCTTTACAGTTTTTATAACTTAAAAAATTGTACAAATATATATATATTTTTTTAAATTTCTTTTATCTCCTTGGATGCGACTCTGTAACAAACATAGAAGTAAATTGGGCCTTTGCTAATTTGCCTACACCTTGCAGAGTACGCAAAGAATTTTTATATTTAGAAGACATATCCAAGGGGTTGCTATTCTCCCAAAATTGGGTTGTAATTTCGAGTATGGAATTCGCTCTCAACGTAGGGGCTACATTGACAGGGATTCTTTGCTATTCTTCCACAATTGGGGTGGAATTTCAATTGGCATGGAATTTGCACTCACAAGGGATCACATTGACAAAGCTTCTTTTAACATGGAGAGCATGTCATGGATCATCATCACCTTGTCACTAGGCCATGACTCACTTGACTCCTAAAACAGTTTTATTGATGGTCATGTGAAGAATTTCATAATAAGATCATCATTCTGACAAAGAATTTTATTACATTTGTTTCAATACCAGGTAAGATCAATTTGGTACACTCACATGGAATCTTCTTTTGTAAATGTTGCTGCTGCTCTTGTGCCTGATTCTTCTCAGTTATTCCAAAGCATTGAATTGGATTTTACATTCATATAGGAAAATACACTTTCTGCTACAGTAAATGCAATTTCAAACATTCCATATGAGGACCTTCTTTGATTTATATGTCACATTGCGATGAGTTTCATTCACGATGCATTAGAGGCATTTTTAATGCCTCTATGAGTTCTTGAAGACAGTTGATTCATATAGATTTACTCATGCAAAGGGGGTCCTTACAATATTCTAATATGGCTGGACCACATTAAATCTTACATTGTGCTCGAGTATTTATTCTTTAAGTCGATGTAATTTATGTAATTTAGTATACAATTTGCATGTATTTTCATTTTCAATAAATTATGTTCTTATCCCAATGATTTTATGGTTTGTGCCATTTTTCTTATTGTGTAGTTACAAATTCTATTATGAATGGTGCTATTTTTATAATTTGTTTATGGAAATTCTTTATCCCTCCTTCCTAAGCGTGACGACCCATTTGCATCCATCCCTGAAATGGATCTGCACCAGTTGCTGCACCCACAAACACACACTTCTTGTTACATTTGATGAACTCTTTGAGCTCTCAAGAACATTAACAGGCTAAAATTGGAAGGGGTTCTATCAGTACCTTAAATTTTAATCATTGAGCATGCCATGATCATGCAAATTTGAATGATGCCTTTTTTTTTTTCACATCCATTCTTGTAGGAATGGACGGTTCTTTTTGGTCATCCCTTTCGTTGCAAATATGCTTTTATTATTCCAAAAATGTATATTTTCATGAATTCTTGTTGTCTGTAAATTTATAATGCTTTTTTTTTTTGACATATTGGGAATGGTTTGGGTTTCTTCTGTGAGTTCATCATTTGTTTATTTTAACAAGTTATGTATGTATTTCTTTCTTAGAACTAGCTTAGAAGTTTACTTTGAGCAATTGACAAAAGGGTTGAGTGCATAAATGCCCTGATGTCAGTTGAGTGCATAAATGACCTCGATCGATGGGAGAGGGGAGAGCACTCATTTGATGTAAGGGCTTGACCACCTGGTTGTTTATGTGGTCAGCCTTTAGGCCGAGGTTTTCTCTCTCCTAATGGAGGAGGAGAGCATTTGACCATTAGGTAGAGGAAGTCGAAGACCTTTAGGCACTCAATTGACTTTAGGGACAAAGAAGCATGGTGCATTTGCTTACAATGTGGTTTGAGTACTTAAATTATGGATTTTGTTGCCGAATCCAAAGGCCTTTTCAAGAATTAACATGGTATTATGAAGAGCACAAGTCCAATAAACTATTTCCTTACCACCCACATGTGGTCAGAGTATGATCAGGAGATGTATTAGATACAACCAACAGAGAATTTTATTCCATAAAGATTTTGAAAAAAGAAACCATTTATCTTAAAGAACATGTACATGCAAATTTGCATGATGCTTGTTTCATTTTCCATGTATCTTCTTGTAGGAATGGACAGTTCTTCTTTGTCATTCCTTTTTCGGCAAGTATGCTTTTATAATAGTTTTCTGAATTCTTATTGTTTGTAAAGTTATAATGCATAAAATCTTTCTGACATATTTAGAATGGTTTGGGTTTCTTCTGTATGGTCATGCCTCCTTTTATTTGTAAAAATACGTATCTATTTCTTTCTTGGTACTATCTTAGAAGTTTGCATTGAACAATTGACTGACGTAAGGCGAGTGCATAAATACATTGATGGCAGTTGAGTGCATAAATACATTGACGTTAATTGAGCGCAAAAATGACCTCGACCAAAGCGGGAAGAACACCTGTCTGATGTCAGAAATTGACCACCGGGTTGTTTATGTGATCAATCAGCCTTTAGGCTGAGGTTTTTCTCTCCTGATGGAGGGAGAGGAGGGCTTTCGATCTTTAGGTAGAGGAAGTCAAATCTTTAGGTAGAGGAAGTTGAGGGCCTTCAGGCACTTCATCGATTTCTGGACCAAAGAAGCATGGTACATTTGCTTAAAGTCTGGTTTGAGTTCTTAAATTAAATACGCCACATGGATTTTATTGCCTATGAATGCAAAGGCCTTATCAAGAGTTAATATGGCATGATGAAGAGGACAAGTCCAATAATATATTTCCTTATTAGCCACATGCAGTCAGAGTATGATCGGAGATATATTGGATATGGCCAACAAGGAATCTTTATTCCATGGGCATAAATATTTTGAAACAAAGAAAGCATAGATCTTAAAGCACAAAAATGGGAAAGAAGCCACTTACGCATTACAAGGACTGGCAAAATGCCTCTTTTCTCACAAATACCATTCATCTTTGAGCTTATCCGTGGCTCATATTTGGCTGCTATATGCTGCTGGGTATTTCTAGAATAATTTTGAGGATTTCTGGAGCTGACTCTTGGCTGCGGGGGCTGCAGCTTTTTCCTTGTCAGTTGATTTCATCATACTGGATATGTTGTCCTATTCTTTGGAAATATCTGTTTTTGTTACTTGTTTTGCTTGTGTGTGGTTGTATGTTTGTTGGGAATACCCACTTTATATATGCCATGTCCCACCTGTACCATCCCCAAGGGTTTCTAAAAGCCCGATATATCCAAATTAGGTGCTGTATTTGCATTAGATACCTTAACTGTATATCTCTGCAACTTAGTGGCTAACTAATCACATGCAAATATACTTTAACATGGCCTTGGCCCATAACCATGGTTTCCCTTCCAAAACTGTCAAAGTGAATTGTGCATGCCGATTCTTTGGAAAAGCAGTAGCCCAATAAATCAGTGCTTAAAGGAAGCAACTTCTATTATGATAAAGTTCTCATTAATCCTAATCCAATATCAAAGGGCAATTGCCAACCTATCACATGCTTGTCTATACTGTCCTGACAGAGAACCCAGACTATGAAATTTTAGCTATATAACACAAAATGAGTTAAGTCATTTGTGAACATATTACAACTGAAGTTGTGTTTATAGGGACCTTCTATTTGAATTCCTTCTTTTTAGGATTAAATTTTTGTTGTCCATTTTCTATTTGTGTATACAGCAATTTGTTCTCGTGAATTTGTCGGATCTAGCGTATTTAAGTAATTGTTCAGCCTTGACAAATTTATTGATAATGGCCACAACTTGTTAACTCCAATTAAAGACGCGATGTGAGGCACACAGTCTTTTACTTGATGCTAAAGGTGTCATTGCTGTTCAAATTGAAAGGTATATATGTTCTTGAAGTTAGAGCTTAAATAGCATATGCTGTTCAAGTTAGCACGACACTTGAAGCATTATCATGTCTGATGTAGGTAAAAATGAATAATATTCTCACTTTGGATCTCACATATAATTTGATTTTTTTTAGCAAATAAAATATATAATTTTTTCCTTTTCTATTTTTTTCTCAATTATGTGCATTAAGAACTGCACGTATAGAATTTTAATTGTAGTCAAAGGAGATGCTATTGGTGTATATCTTCATCGCAGACTTGGACCCTATTATTTTAGAAAGCAATCCATGGAACATTTTTGATAATTCAGGAAGTAGATGACATCAGGAGCCGACTTCAGAATTTCCATGAAAACGAAGCATTTCCTAGCATGCGATGTTTGATATCATTTTGCTAGTGGGAAGATGTTGTAGTTTCAAGTTAATTGATTTGAAACGTGTTTTGAATCTCATGTAGAATAGACTATTAAATCCAAAGATGACAGGTACAGTGGAATTACCTTTGTTCATTAGCACAAGTGATTAACATTAAACTATCTTTAGCAACAAGATGTTGTAGTTTCAACTTAATTGATTTGAAATGGTTTGGAATCTCGTGTAGAATAGACTATATTCTGTGCAAAGATGGAAGGTACAGTGTAACTAACTTTGTTCATTAGCACAAGTGATTAACGTTAAACTATCTTTAGCAACTTTGTTTAAACAATTAATTAAAGAATAACTGAAAAACTTTGAATTGCAGGATATATCTCTTCTTCATGGTTTAGGAATCAAGTTTGTGATCGTTCCAGGAACTCATGTTCAGATTGATAAACTCCTGGTGGAGAGAGGTAAGGCTCGTGTGTAACATACTTATGCATAAGCGTTTTTGCATTCCAAGGAATTTGGAACACCTATTTATTTATAATTTTGGAAGTGAATTAGGGTCTCTCAATTTACTTGACCTCACATTTTTTTAGTTCTTTTAGTTCTTTATCCAAGGTCCAATCGATTGTTTTGTTTGCATTTAGGCACTTTGAGCTATATTATATTTTTGAGAACTAATAAGCATATGTTACAGAATATTTTAATTGGGAAGGTTTTATCAATTTGAGATGTTAATATGGTATCTAGGGCAACATGAAATGTATTTTTCCATTATTTGCATACTTATTTTGGTATACATTTTTTCCTTATCAGTCTCCAAATAGAAAAATATGGTATTGTAGATAGGAAGTTGTTCATATATGCCTCCAATTTTTTATCATCTGTGATGATAAATTTTTTCTGCTATCTTGCAAAAATCATTCCTAGGTAAATACAGGTGTCTGATCCCTTTTATCACTTGTCTTAAAGATGTCTTATTGGTATAGTCTATCGAAGTATGCCGTCATCAAGGCTTATTTTAGGGACTCTGTTTCGCCAATTGGCTAAAGTTTGACAAAATTTCAATATTTAAGATTTGTCAATCAACAGTTTTTTGAAAAAATATTCGGCAAATTTCCTACAAAATGTATATAGAATTGTAATTTTTGCCAAAATATGTATTGGTAGAAAATTCTATGTTTCTCCATAGAATTTTTCTATCCTGCATATTTTTCCTAGGTTTCAATCTAATAATATTCACCTGCAATTAGATACTTCTAAATATTTTATTCCGTGGTAATGGATTCTATGAGGTGGCATTTATAAATCAAGGGCAAAATTAGGTCATTGGAAATCTGAAGTTCTAGCATATACGATGTAATGATACTAAGGCAGTCATCTAGTTGTCAAGCAAAATCAGTAGGATAAGACAAGATGATGAAAAGTGTGATTACTCTTGCAAATCGTAACTGTTTATCTAACGTAATAATGCTGGCACAGGAGGAAATTCAAATTGTCCACAAATTCTTGGTTTGGAAGCATATAGACTTTAACATAAATATTTAATTTTGCAGGAAACAAGGCCAAATATGTTGGGCGATATCGGATCACAGACGCTGAATCATTGGAAGCAGCCATGGAGGCAGCTGGGACTATCCGTTTTGCAATAGAAGCCAAACTATCTCCTGGACCACCAATCCCAAGTCTCCGTCGTCATGGTGACAATGATCGTTGGCATGATGTTGGAGTTAGCGTTGCCAGTGGTAACTTTTTGGCAGCTAAGGTCGGTCGCCAAGAATGGATAGGGCTTAAGTTACTCATGTAATGTATGCAGTGATTAAAAGGTAGAGGTACAAAACGAGTAGTTGTATGGTAACAAATAAGTAAAAATTAAGAAAACAAACATTGAGCAGAGTTTAGTCAGGTGGGATTCGTGTTTAAATAGTTTCGAGTAATAGAATGCTTTGGGGAGGAGTGTTCCTTGCTTCCATTTATTTCCTTTATAACTGTTTAGGCACTTATTTTTGTTAATTCGCTATATTTAGGGCTGTGATATTTCTCAATAGTTTTCTTTGATGTATTTGAAGGATGGAATGTTCTGTTTGAGTTGAACCACTTTTGTGCCTTTTTACCATTAGCTAACGCACTATTTGTATTGTCTTGACACAGCGAAGAGGAGTAGTGGGTGGAATTGACTTTGGTGCGACTGGAGAGGTAAAGAGAATTGATGTTTCTCGGATACGGGAGAGACTTGAAGCTAACTGTATTGTCATAGTAAGCAACCTTGGTTACTCCAGCTCTGGGGAAGTATTGAATTGCAAGTATGTCAGATAACATTTCCTTTTAGCTAATGTCAAGTTACACGGATTATATAGACAGCTGAAAAATAGATCATCAACAACACGGTATTAATCAAATACTAGAGATAAATCTTGATCAATTTTATTAAGTATTATATTGAGGAAATAAATTTGATCAAATGAAATTACATTATTTTGTTTTTTTCTCAAATTTTTGTCACATTTTTTGTACCGAAGGAATTTCATAAATGTACCTTAAGCTAAAATCCTGTATTGTACAGATTATAAACTACTTCAGAAAATTCTTATTCAACTGAAGAAAGGCAACCTTCTGCAGAAGTAACAGAATTCAATGTTCTGTTTGAGACTGGACTTGTTGGTACTGATGACTAATTAGAAAAGACAATTTCATTTCAATGTTACTGGGATTTAGTGATGTATCTAAAGGGCTATGTAGTAGAGGGATTACAGTTCTTGGACAGGTTCTCCTTCTTGGAAAATCCACAAGGATGCAGAAACCTCTTCCTGGATTTCCCTAATTGAAACCAGGAATTCAATGTGAAGAAACCACTGGCGTTTCCAATCATCTCAGAAAAACTGAAGATATTCTCATGGATTTTTCCTTACATTTTGTAGTCTCCTTTCGTGTTCTCAGTTTCTTATCCTATCTCCCATCACATCCTAAACATCCATAACCAAGCTCGCAACCAAAATAGGACCCTAATTGTCTCTGCTTCTGGTAACCGTGTTTCCAGCTGTTTCCAAGTTCCTGTTTTCAGTTCCCAGTGGAACCTAATGGGTTTATGCGTATACTTTCTACGACAGGTTCTAGTTGTTAATTCACATCACATTCACTAATCAGCAAACAGTTCTCACATGATTCCATCTTGTGTGCATGTCCACAACAAAGCATTGAATTCTTATACACAACAATGACTTTACAATTAGGTTGTGCTTTGGTTCTGCATGAAACTTCCTGTATGTGACAGCAACACAAATTCAATGAGCCTAGACTTCACACCACAGGCAACAAATAATCAGGAAATATTATTACCATAATAACCTTCATTGCCTTAAATGTGTGCGACTTAATTCTACCAATTATTTCACAGAAATTTACGTCTAGATTTCAACCTAAAGGATAAATGTGATCAAGAAAAAATTGAATTTAACTATATCCAACAGTTTTGGCTTGAACAGCCATTTTGAAATACATCTCACATACTGAACTCAACAATTGTCAATAACAAAATGTGATGGTAAGAAGTATGCTTGAAGTATTCTACAGTTGCTTGGATTGTATTGGTGATCTTCTTCATATAAAATGTATCGATAAGTCCACTTGCTCTCACTTCTTTACTGTGCTGTTTCTATCATTTAGTCTATCAGTATCAAATTCTTCATTGAAGAAATTGTGTGAGTTGATGTTAGTCTATCAAATACTATGAATGATATTGATTTAATCAGGTTACATAAAAGAAATAATAAGTCTTCACAATCCCGACTTTGAATGTTCGAGTGTAATACATTCAAATCTCTATTTCCCTGCTTTTAAAAGTTCAAAACTTATAAATAGCTTATAGTTTGTAAATGTTTTAAGTCTTACAAATTTTGCTCAGCTCCCCAGATTCTGAGGTCTTCTTCTTTAATTTTACTGCATATCTGGGTTATAGTTTTCAAATTGATTGTTTAAAACTTTAACATGTTAGTGAAATTGATTGAACTGCGTTGTTTGGGTGGGTGCAGCACGTATGAGGTCGCTACTGCCTGTGCACTGGCTCTTCGAGCTGACAAACTTATATGTCTTGTTGATGGTCCTATTTTAGATGAAAATAGCAGGCTAATTCGTTATATGTCTCTTCGTGAGGCAGACCAACTTATACGGAAGCGAGCTGCACAGAGTGAAATTGCTGCAAAATATGTGCAAGCTGTTGCTGTCTCTGATAGTAACTATCTTGGATATCCTGGTGTGAATGAAAACAATGGTTCATTTAAAAAAGATCTGGATTCTAGTGAAGGGCTAGATGCAACATTTCAGAATGGTGTTGGCTTTGGTAATGGAAATGGACTTGGGGCAGGGCTAGGGTTTGCAATTGGTGGAGAGGAGAGGCTGAGCAGATTAAATGGTTACCTTTCAGAACTAGCAGCTGCAGTGTTTGTCTGCAGGGTAAGATTTCTCACCATCATTATTAAACTATCTGAAGTCATTAGCAAGAATTTGTGAGTTATTTATTTGTTTTAATTATAATATCACAGAAACATATGACCGTGTGCTTATCCAGTACTGAATTAATTGCTTTTTGTTGTTGCCATGGTGTGCATGTTGGACACTTCCTTCTTGCTTAAGAGTTTTTCCCAGGAAAAATCTTCCCTTTGATAATTGGTTTGCTAGATGATTTGACATCTGGGTATAAATAGAAGTCATAACTGCAAACATTGTCACGACACTCTTCCTGAGTGGGCCAAGTACTCGCAAGTCAGAGTCTACTCCCTAGGACAGCAAGCAGAGTTAACTCATTGCTGAACTATCGCAAAGTTTTTCACCAAGTTCCAAGTCTATTCCTACCTTTCTATTTGTCGAGTTCTTTTTGAGTCCAAGTTGCATGTAAAATGCTTTAAAAACTTTTTCATACAAGCAAAATAACATATAATAAAAACATAAAATCCTTCATGTTGATAATCTGTATTCTATTGCAATGATTTTTCCCTTTTTGATACGTGTTCTTACTTCCATTTTAATGTCTATCAAGCATAGTTACCATTTTTGAAAAGTTCGGATAATTTGAAAGGTGGAAAAAGTTTGGAAGTTCGGAATTTTTCAATCGGTTCGGTTCGTTTCGGTTTAGAAAATTTACAATTATAAAATATATAGAAATAATAAATACTATACAGATCTAAATGATATTTGAAAAGAAAAACCAATTACACATAATAATAAATAAATATATTATCTACGGAGTTTTTCCTTTACATGCTTAGGTATTAGTGTTTATTGTTTCATTTTTGTTTTGTGTCGAAGTTCGGACTTTTTCAATCGGTTCGGTTTAGAAAATTTACAAATATAAAATATATAGAAATAATAAATACTATAGAGATCTAATGATATTTGAAAAGAAAAACCAATTACATATAATAATAAATAAATATATTATCTACGGAGTTTTTCCTTTACATGCTTAGGTATTAGTGTTTATTGTTTCATTTTTTGTTTTGTGTGGAAGTCCTTTTAATTTAAACGCTTTAATTTTTTAATTAAAAAAAGAAAAAATAATGTTCGACCGAAATTGTTCAGTAAGTTTGGTCAGACCAGAAAGTATGGTTCGGACCGAATTTTCACTAAGTTCGTAAGAACATTGTAACTATGCTATCAAGTATATATGTCATTGACGCAAAATAATTCATTTTAATATTTATTGAAAATTTTAAACATTTTCTGAATTTTTTTGTTTCAATTTTTTAAAAAATTGTCTTTGTCATGTATGAATTGTACTCTTACTCTCCAGATTTTTGAGATGTTACGGAGTACAATTCTTGTGACTTTGACTGTCTATTTGGCCCAAACAATAAGTATTTTAGGAAACATATAAGGCATTAAAAAAATTTCTACAACATTTTCAAATTCTAAAAGGCTGTTATATAATATATAATAATGTAGCAATTATTATCCTTTCATCTGTGCATCTGTGCATACTCACTGTTTTTTGCATATATATTCTATAACATTTAACTATACATGTACATTGTAAAGAATATGCTGGACCATGATATTGTAGTCATCAATGGAGGGACTTTATCTTGGCAATTATTTGCACTAGTACATGCTAATATATTTTTCTCTCTTGAAACCTCCCTTACCCCTTTCCCAAGAAAAAAGAACAAATACACACACATCCATGTAATCTCTATTTTCTTATTTAATGCTTATTGACTAGGTTCTACTTTCAGAATGTGTTTTCTACCATCCTTTCCGTAATTATAAGTCTACACAATTGGTAGGATTGTTGTTATTTCATCATTATTAAATCACATAACAATCCTTTATTTTGAAATGCTTTTGGAATTTTGTTCCATTGTTTTATTCTTTAGGTGGTGCTATAAGGATGGCCTGTTCCATGTGTGAGATTTTCTTAAAAATTCTGGCAAATGACCCTGATCTGTCTACAACATGTTTTTTACCATAGATTATTTTGGATGTGTGTAAATGAATTTTAACTTGAATTAATTGAAGGATTTCTTTGACGTTCCTCCTTGTTTGAGAAAAATCTGGAGTATATCAGTTGAAACGTTTAAACCCTTTTGCACTGTCTTAGATATTGCAAGTAAGGATGCAAATGCTGGTTATTGGCCATTATGGTGGGTTTTAGCATTACTTTACATCCTTCAGGAATTGAATGCCAAGTGTCTGCAGGTGGAGCTCCATTGTATCCTTGTGCAGACTCCAGAGGTTGTAGCCTTTCTTGAGTATACGTAAATCCAAGACATGGTGGTATCGTAAGATTTGTGAAAAAGTCAATTTGATTTTGTTGTGGTACTATACATTTTTTCATTCCCCATCTTTTGGAAGATTGGGTTTTTGGATTGAACAGAGCTGCTAGTTTCATTTGTTAATCCTATTGGAATTGTGCATTCAATTTGAAAGGAGAGATCAAAAACTGAGGTGACTTCATTGATCTTCAATGTTGTATTTATACATCATCAAGATTTTGCTATATAATCACAACACTTGGTTAGTCTACCTAGTTGAATTGTTTAACCTTAATTACATTCCTTAAATCTATTTAATGAAGTTAATCTTATAACTAGCTATTATAAAGTAAATATGATAAACAGTAAATGGACATTATACCCTAACAAATTCTTTCCCTTGAAGCAATTTGGAAATGTCTAATATCTATATAACAACTTCCATTTTACTTCGAGAGCTCACATTCATTTGTTATCAGCATACGAAACAAAATTTTCATTGAGAAAATCTCACATCTGTTAGCCATAAGAGGCCAACCTAGTCCATAAGTTAAAGGAAAGGTGGGGACTCTTCCTTAAATTGTAGAAAATAACTTCAAGTTAACATGTGTTCAAACACAAAATACAAGAATTTCATGCATCAAAAGCATATGATAGATGGAAAGCAAAACAGATAGGGCTCTTTTAATAAGAGCTCGTGACTAGTCTTCCTTTGAATGTTTCCTCTGTGGATCTTATATCTGATATGGTCTAGCAGGTCTGCCTGGCTATTGGCATTTGTTTTGTGTTGACTTTTGTTTGTCTTCTTACCCCAATACTTATCTATTGTAACTGTATATGCTCTGAGTCCCATTGACCTACTTCTGGTAATCTGTGGACATTAATATCTCTCTCTCTCTATCTTGACTTGTTGCTGTTCTTTTCCATTTGACTAGAAATGCTCTACATTTTGATGATGCATCTATTCCCATATGTTTAGTGAATATTCCTTGGGATGTTCTTTTAAAATAAGTTATCTGGAGACTCGTAAGTTACCCTTGACCAATGCTATTGGTTAACTTAAACTTACAAGTTTTAAGATGAAGGGTTCTGGGAAGTGAATCTTCTTTGAACCATTTCAAGCTTTATTATACTCCATCTGAATACAATCAATCATATGACTTTGCTAACTAGGTTTAGTTCTTCACCTGAGTACAGCTGTCAAGTCAACCAAGAAATCATTATACTTCCATTTTGTTCTTCTCCATGCCCTGTAAATTGCTTAAACAGAAATCCGTATGTTGGTCAATAATTTGAGCTATTGGCAGCCATATTGTTACTTTATGCTGCCTGTTACGATTTTCCTAGCTGGTCTGCTTTGTGTATCATGCTTAGTTTGTGATATGCCATGTGTCTGATACTAAATTGTTTTTTTAGCTGAGTACAAGGAGGATATAGTTCTACTAATAGTTGAGGGTTTGCAAAGAATCATTTGAGCTGGCCATGTTATTAAAATTTTTCATAGAAGCTTTTGTGAACTGGGAAATATTGTATACTTGAAAATGAAGATAACTAAGGTCTGGGACTATTACTATAGCTAGAAATGTTTGTGTAGCAGTTTCTAATTTTGTGTAGTTGGAGAGAAGTTTGGGATTAGTTTTATTACTTTGTATATGCTTAACAATATCCATGGACATGTAGGGTGGCGTGCAAAGGGTCCATCTCTTGGATGGTACTATCGGTGGAGCTATACTGCTAGAAATGTTCACAAGAGATGGCATGGGGACCATGGTAGCCAGGTCTGTTTTTTAATTTCGAAACTCCTTCAAAGCATGAATTTTTAATATTTTATTGATCACAACGGTATTTTTGCAAGAAAATGGAATCTTATATTCCGTGAAAGATTACATTCTATATCAAGAAGAGCATGGCATCATAGCACTCCCCCTTTCAACTTAATCAAGAAAGGAAAATTATTTCTAACTGAGCTACACTATCAGTATCTACAACATGCTTTGTAAGTGGTGTGACTGGCTACTTCATCCAGAAATATACAACTTTAATTTACAATTTTTATTCTCGGAGTCTTCATGGTCAAATCACCGCTCTCTTACCAAAAGAACAAAAGAAGAGGCAACCAAAGAACATGCCATTTAGATTCCATACAAAACTGAAGGTTACTAAATAAATATGGCTGCAACGGACAAGCCTACAAAACATATTATGGGATCACAGACAAATATTCAGCCAAAACTACGACTCTTTTACAATTTTTTCCTAGATCTTTCATGGTCACTGTTGTCACTTGATGTTGCACCCTTTGTTGAAGGTGGGCTCGACATCTCAATGAAACATGGAAAGACCTTCGAAGTGTGGGACAATGGCTCCTTCAAGGTCAATCTCTAGGTGAAAAGGCTGGTTCCTTTCACTCCACACTTGAAAGGAGCATTCTTCTTAAGCATTTGAGTGATGTGTTTAACCATCCCTGCAAAGTTAGGAACAAATTTCCTAACAAAATTGATTTTGCCAAGGAAAGATTGTAATGCTTTCTTATGTGTGGAAATGAGAGAGTAAGGATCTGAAATTATGACCGGGTCAAAATAGTTATACCTTCTTTTAAAACCATGTGACCCAAGAGTTTTCCTTATGGTACAACTAAGATGCACTTCATTGGATTGAGTGACACCCCAAACTCCCTACACCTTTCAAACACTTTCTCAAGATGTTCCATGTGATCTTCACCTTCCTTTGAGAAAATAATGATATCATCTAAGTAAATTAGAATAAACTTGTTTATGAAGCCCTTGAAAGAAAAATCCATGGCCCTCTGAAAGGTAGAACCAACATTAGACAAACCAAAAGGCATTTTCTCATATGCATATGCTCCCCATTTAGTAGTAATTGATTTCTTATACTTCTTCTATTCTTTGACCCAAATTTGATTATATCCAGGAATATCCATCCAAAAGGGAGAACCTCTCAACCCCTGCTATTGTTTGTAAAATCTTGTCTATGGAGGGAAAAGGGTAGTGATCATTTAAGGATGCCCTATTTAGATATATGAAGTCAACACATAGCCTAATCTACCAATTCTTCTTCCTTATAAGAACTAAATTTTCCACCCAAGTGGAGTACTTGATAGGAAATATAATTCTAACCTCTACGAGTTTAGAAAGCTCTTTCTTCATTAGGGGTTCTATATTGGGGTTTACAGGTCTTTGCTTTTTCCTAATAGTCTTGGACATCGGGGTCAAGATCTATAACATGTTGCATAATTTAGGATATAAACCTTTAAGATATTCATAGCTCCATGAGAAAATATCATGGTATTGCTGACATAAGGACACAAAAACTTATTTTTCCGATTCATCACATACCTTTCCAAGAAACAAATCCTTATCTTGGGAAATCATAACCTTTTGATAGTATTCTTCATTATCCATCATATTTTTCTTTTCTCCTTTAAACTCATCATCAAGGTTGAATATGCTTTCAAGAGTAACCAAACCTCTTGGTAATTTGTTAGTTCTTAATTAGATAACCTGATCCTCATAGCCTTCTTTTAGCCTTGATTGTAACTCAGATGAGAACTCAACTTCATTCTCAATAAAATTGGTAATTTTCTCGTCGCTCTCAAATCTTTCCAAGTCACATTATTGTCCTTGACGGATGGTCTCACTACAATCTTGACATGTTGATCATGTCCCTGAATGAGATCTCTATGTGGGAAATTTTTTTACCCTATAACAACCATCTGATCAACTTCCACCTTTAACTTTCTTGGCACTACTTGGGGATTAATATCTTAAAAAATCTTAAGTAGGTCCCAAACTCTATGTTTGTAAGCCTTTAGGAAATTGTTATCTTGGTAGCACACTTCCCTCTTACTTGGCAAGCAACCAATTCAATGTCTCCAAACACCTGTAACCTATTTAATATGCCTCTTCTCAACCAACAATAGTCCATGAACCAAAGCCTCATACTCAACTACGTTTTTAGAGCATGTAAATTGAAGCTTATGAACAAAAATAAACTTCTTACCCTTTGGGGAAATCAAGACTACACCTTCTCCAACTCTATTTCTACTCATAAAACTATCAAAAAAAAATCTTCCATAGGCCTTGGGAATCCTCCTCATTTTATCTTAATGCACTGGGGATAAATACCCCTCCTCTTGGATACAATAAGTACCTAAACCCATCTTAGCAGTAGTGTCATATGGATCAAATTCATACCTTTCCTTAGCCCACTCATCTAATATAAGATTTGGGACTGATTATGATGAATGCATTGCTTCAACTAGTTTTGAATCACTTCTTATTTCTCCTTGCATCATGATGCTTGAGTTAATAGGGTTGGGATTATGGACTTCAACAAGATAAGTTCATATAGGCTCAACTTTAACTGTAAACTTAGTCCCATACCTCATCCTCAAGATCAATGAGACCAATCTAAGGACAAGTAGCCTCCTACCTTGGCTATAAAGTCTCTTGACAATAAAATAACATAGAGAGGAGGAAAACCTATAACTAACATGTATTGAGAAATGGTTAGACTAGGGAATGCATGGAGAGTTAGCTCAAGACCTTTGATTACTCCAACTGTTATAACTATAATACCATCTAATTGTAAAATACCCTTAGTGATTGGAGTGTGCTCAATCCCCAAAGTGTTTGTTATCTTCTTAGGCATCACAAAAGTGTTAGCCCCTGAATCTATGATACAATTATGCACTAGATGCTTGTTAGTAATCAAAGAGATATAAAAGGGCATAGGTTTCTCTATTTCACTTACTTGTTACTCCTTAGGTTGAGATAAGATAATTTAATAGATTTGATTTTGTTTTGTTATCCCATTTGATGGGATGAGATGCTTCAAATCCTTTTATTAGAGATCCAATTAATATGGAATGGACAAGGCAACCCACATTGTAATATTCATATTAGTTTTCTTCATTTGTTCAACAATGTTAATAGGAATGCCTACCCCCTTGTGCATCATTGGTGTCACTATTTCTTTCCTTGAATGTTCCAATGTTGGGAAGGATACTCTTGGTTGATAAATGACCTCATTTATGGATCTAGGTCTAGTAGAAATATCAAATAAACTATTCTTACTTAAATTTTCCCCAATTTCCTTTTCCTTGTGAAGAGGATTGTCCTATTTAGATGAAGATGAATGTTGAGTATCCAATACTCTCTTCTTAGACCTTGTATTATCTGCAACATGAATTTGAGGTCTATGGGGACTGTTGAAAATTTGATTGACTACATAAAAGTCATTAGACCCAAAAAACACGAGATTGGCCTCTGTGGCAACTTCTTGAGCTTCTTCAACATTAGTATTTATAACTTCCATCATTGATTCATATTGATTGAAGGAACCTTGCACCATAAGATCCTAGCCTTTCACCCCGTTTTCACAAGAATTCTTATTATGGAGCTGATTACATGGGAAACATCATCCAGTTCCTTGAGCTAGATTGTTTCAATCTAGAACAATAGCTTTACTCAGCCTAGGAGTAGGTGCATGTTATGGAGGAGGTAATGCTTAAAGATGCAAGTTAGCATTTGCACCTTATAACCTAATTTGTAGGTAATTCTATCCATACCCCTAATTTGGATAGTAACTCCTTTGTTGATACCCTTGATTCTGATTTTGATAGGGTCTAGGAGCTTCAGCTTGTTGTTTCTTGAGGGAAACTATCTTATTTGACATATTCTTGATCAAGGCCTTGAGATCGTCTATCTCATTGGAAGAATTAGATGTAGGGTTAGATGAACTAGCTTTAGACTCAGGGATTAGGGAAAGTTTAATTTCTTGAGGCAACTATGGGAAAAGAGGAGTTGAGGGTTTAGAGGCTATCTTTCTAGCCCAAACCAAACAATTCTCGGCCTAAATAGTTGTCTCATAAGCAACAGGAAAAGCCATAGCTCCCATTGACTAAATCATTACTGCCATATTAGAATTAAAATCTCTCAAAAAATATAAAAATACAATTTCAAGAGATGGCCTTAGGAGGGGTGGAATTATTTCCCATGTCCTCTAAAACCTGAAGTTGAAGTCCATCATCAGTTAACAAGGGGCCCTTTTTATAGTTGTTAGTTGCTCTAATAAAGTCTTATATTATCTATGCTTTCTCCAAAAATGTTTGCAAAGGTTCTCCCCAAGTTCATCCCATGTATGAATAGAAGAAGGATACAAAATCCTATACCACTGTAATGCTTTTCCACCTTTGAAAGCTGAAGGCTAAGAGTCTTGAATACCACATAATCTTGAGTGACTAAGATGGACTGAAGAAAACATTAGCAATCATCCAAGATGTGATTATATATAGCTAGTTGAATTTTTACCAGTAAAAAATGGAATCCTCTTTAGGTAAAATACTAGTGTGTCATGTTGGGAATTCAAAGCCAAAGGATTTCCACCATTAAAGGTCACAAAAGGTTGATTTATTTTATGGGACATGAAGGGAATGGGTCTAACAGGTTCCTCAGTGAAGATGAGATCAACTGGTCTATCAAATGGAGGGAATTGAGTGAACACTAGTCATAAGTGGGTGATGTAAGTATGCACAATAATTCTTCCTCTTCTCCTTGGTACAAAGAGGTAAAGGATTCAAAAGGTTAGTCTATATCCCTCTTGTTATGCTTTGTATTGTATGCACTCTTCTCATGAAATAAAAAATACTTGATCTAACATTGAAACCAACATTTAGATTTGAATTTAGATTAGCCCATAAAACTAAGAAAGGAGTTTTCTAGATGTGTTAATCAAAGAGGAAAGTTACCTAGCTTGTAAAAGTTAAAATTCCATTGAAACACAAACCATATTCAGTGTAGTAGATTCCTTTGTCAATTCCATTGATTTTGATATTGGTAGGGCCTAAGAGCTAAGGTCGGTTTCTTCTTGAGGGAAACTATCTCATTTGACATATTTTTTTATCAAGGATTCATTGGAAGAATTAGACGTAGGGGTAGATGAAATAGCTTTAGATCTAGGCATAGGGGAAAGAGAAGGTCGAATTTCTTAGGATAGATCTAGGAAAAGAGGATTTCAGGGTTTAGGGGCTATCTCCATCTTGAACCAAACAATTCTCATCCTGAATAGTTATCTCACAAAAAGTAAGAAAATCCATAACTACTAAGTGGCTAAAGAAGAATGTACCGTGGGCTAGCAATAGTCAGCTGGTACATGAAGAAGCTTGGGATGCCTGGGAGAACAAGTTCATACTTCAGGGTTCCCTAAAATTCTACAAGGAGTGTAAGTTGGGCGAGACTCGAGTCTTCATCAAGCGGGCTCAGAGATTCGAGAGTGTGTCGGTTGAAGCTATCTGCTGGCTCCTAAATGCTAGTGGGGGGGATCGCCCTGAGTGGTTGTGCTGCTAGAATTGGGCTATTGGATCCGGCCCTAGGTTATGTTTGCTCGATGTGTGGGGGTGGTGTAGGGGACTCTCTTTCACCTCTTTGTAAAGTGTTAGCACATCAAGTTGCGAGAGACAAGATCGCAGGCCGGTTTTCAAAACATACCGCAGGAGCTTTGTTACCTTGCCCCTGCGGATGTTGGTGAGAAGGATGTGCTCTTGATACTCCTTGGTGGGGAGTGTGGCAGATATCGTCTATCGTATTGGTTAGGCGATCACTTAAATGTTGCAAAAAGTGTATTTCTTTGATGGGCCATGACAGGAATGGGTCTTAGGTTCTTATGAAGATGAGGGAAGGGCCTACTAAAAGGGGGAGTTGAGGAACCAAGGTGGTGGGAATAGAAGTCTTTGAATAATTCTTCATATTCTCTTTGGTGAAATTTGTAAGTATTCAACAGGATCCCCTCTTGCTTTACTTTATCTTGTATACACTCTTCTCATGAAATCAAAACACTTGACTACTAAAAATAGTACATTAGAAGTTAGGAGTCACTATATTAATTATGTTTTTCCTTCAAATTAAAATTACCACTGAGACACACACTAATTTCAGTGTAGAAGATCAAAATTGAGTTATAGATGGATCAAATAAGTCCCACAAGAGACGCTAAAATTGTTGTCACTTAAAGTTGCACCTTTTTCTTAATCTAGGCTCAGTACCTTAATGAAACATAGAAATTCCTTTAAAGTGTAGGAAAATGGACCCTCTGACCGGCCTGAATCTCTAGGTGAAAAGCATGGTTCCGGTTTAGGAAAACTAGGAAAAAAACTGCAACTAATCTAGCCAACTCTATACTCTATTATTAACTAGTTCTAATCTAAGATTTCCAATAAACCAAAAGGTTCAAAGATGAAATACTAAATAAAAGATAAGGTGATGCACCAAAATAAAATTGGATTATTTACCTAAAGATGAAGAATGAGAGGTGAAAAATACTAAGATAAGAGGCAGAAACAAGACACATTCAACCTCGCAATTTTACCAAACTCTGATTCTTTGCATAAGTGACACAAAGGATGGAATTCATGCAAATATAACTCACCCACAACATGCCATAAAATAAAATAAAGGACAATAATACAATAATATAAATTAAAGGGAAAAAGGAGAGCCTGTAATAACCAAATATCAATGATTATATTAGGAACATGCAATCTATTACAATAATGGAGAAATCACATGAGTGCATTTGCATAAAACCAACTAATAAATATTCTGCTAACTCATAATACTTGGCCATACAAAAGGGCATCATAACCTTGCATTCAAGTAGAGTATCCTTTTATAATGAAAAATGAGATGCATATATATGAAGGAGGATGGAGAGAGGAAATATCGAAATCAAGAAGGTCACCCACTTCTACAACCACTAAGGACAACTTAGCATTATAGTGTGTAGGCCTAATATGGGTGCTAGAGGACATTTGAAGAACCCATACCTAAAAAATGGCCACGAAATTGTTTTTTTACGTTTTTAAGCTAAATAAAATATGTTTTTCGTGACCCAAAACTAATTTTAACATGTATTAATATTTAATACCTTTCCAATGATATGATATTGTGTCTTATTTAGTGACTTAGATCAAATGTTATGATCAATTTATAGATCCCCATATGCCGTTTGCATAGTTGACAACCACATGGGGCTATCAAATTTTACCTTCAGGTCACCCCTGGTGACATGTCAACTCCCCATTAGGATCTTGAGAGTTTCCCTTTTTTATTCTACAAAATTTTGAAGAAGCTACAAATTTTTAGAATCCGCAGAGAAAATGAAGTCGTGGGAAACTAGGACTCACAGAAAAAGAAGGAAGTCGTGGGATTCTAGGACTCGCAGAAAGGAAGGAAGCTGCAGGAAACTAGGACTTTCAAAAAAGAAGGAAATCGCGGATAACCAGTATCCGCGGAAAAGAAGGAAGCTGCGGGAAACTAGGGCCTGTGAAAAAGAAGGAAGCCACAGGAAACCCAGACTAGTGGAAAAGAAGGAAGCCGTAGGAAACTAAGACCCGTGGAAAACAAGGAAGCCGTGGGAAACTAGGACTCGCGGAAAAGAAGGAAGCCATGAGAAACTAGGACTAAGAACAAGAAGGAAGCCATAGGAAACTAGGACCAGCGAAAAAGAAGGAAGCCATGGGAAACTAGGACCCGTGTAAAAGAAGGAAGCCACAGATAACTAGGATTTGCGGAAAATAAGGAAGCCACAGGAAACTAGGACTTGCGGAAAAGAAGGGAGCCGTAGATGATCCGGAGATCAATTCAGTGGACAGAGTTTCCCTAAATCTCCCAAAATTATTACAGTACGATACAAGACTCCGAGAGCCTTCTGTCGCCTATTTGAACACGAAAAACGGACTCCGTTTGAGCAAGTTACCGTCCGCAGAAGTTCCCAATAGGAAGAGCAAAATGAGGGGGAGAAGACCAATCGAATTGCGACACGTGGCAATGAAAAAATAGTAAAAAATGGTAAAAGGGTGTTTTTGGTTTTTTGCCTTTGGTTTTTGACACAAGTTCGAACAGGTGAGCCCTGCTATTTGTTGGCTGGGGGCCCTTAGCTAGGGTCGACACACTCTTTTTGCAGAGGGGTGCCTTTGCCTCCGTATTTTCATATTACCATTATCAAGCTTTTGCATATAAATGCCTCTGTGTTTCTCCACACCATACATATGGGATCAAGTTCATTGTAATTTTAAACTATTACTATGCAATTTTTACTATGCATTGACTTGCTAAGTCTGGGTGCCACCTCGCCAGCTATCTTAACTAACTTGGCCGACTTGCTTCTAAACATGGCCAACTCTCCACATAGCCCATCCGCTCAACTCGCTTGCCAACCAAGTTAGCTCGCCCAACATACCAACCTTGGGCTATATTCCAACCGAGCCGCATTTTATTGCTACGTTCCACGGGTACCTTCCAAAATAAAACCAAGTGGTGAATGCATGGCCCAAGCCACGAATAAAGCGGGGTGGTCAAAGGCTTATTAATAAAGCCTTATGCTTTGTTTTCCCCACGAAAGGTGGGATTAATACTCCCAACAAAGGAAATTACAAGCGGTGGGAGGTTGGGGCGGTTCAAACCCCCAACCTCACCTTTACTAAAAATAAGCCCGGGCTGTTGCCCCACAACATTGACTCAAGCCTATAAATGGGCGAGTTGCTTTTTATTGAAGGTTAACTCGGTGACTGTGTATTTCGAGATAACAGGGCAGTTGTAGAAAACTGAGTTTTTCAGCAACTTAGGAGCATTTTTAGTATTTGGTATAAATTGGAAAGTTGTCCAGAATTCCAAGACGCTCCTTGTGCATATATTACTCTCCCAAATTGGAGTTCTTTTGGTGTCTTTTTAAGGCGTGAAAGGAACTTGTTGACAGAGAACGAAGGGAAGTGATTTTGCAAGTGCTTCGGGAAGGTAAAGGACGAACACTGAGCATCGCCAGAGTCTTCGGAAGGTCTAAGGGCACGGATTTGCAGGTTTTGGATCTATTATTGTAAATTGTAAGTTTGATTATACTTGTAGTTTTGACAATTTTAATGGATCGGTTCAAATGAACTCGGAGACGTTGGCAATTGCCGCACTCTGTAAACAATTCTGGTGTCATCTATTATCTGATTTTCGCATTCTGATTTTATGATAATTTTCCGCATTTAATCAGTCAGATTTTAATTTGGATAAGCAAATTTAAATCAGTTTACGACATTTATGAGAAATCGGGTAAAATAAATCTGGATGGTTTTGATCGAGCTGTGAATAAAGTTGATTTTGGGAATCTTTAAAATCAGTTTTGGATCAGTTGTAAAAATTTAAAATTCAGATTTAAATCAGTTTTAGATTCATTTTAAATCACGAAAGCTGATAAGTAATTGTTCGTGTTGTAAACTATCAAAATAATAGGGGGTCTATTGTTGTTTACAAATCAACAGATAACTAGAACCCATGAAAAAAAAGGAAACCGCAGGAAACTAGGACCCACGGAAAAGAAGGAAGCTGCAAGAAACTAGGACCCGTAGAAAAGAAGGAAGCTGCGAGAAACTAGGACCCGCGGAAAAGAAGGAAGCCATGGATAACTAGGACTTGTAGAAAAAGAGGAGGCCACAGATTTTTAGGATCCGCGGAAAATAGGGATGTGCGGAAAATAGGGATCCACAAAAATTTAGGAATGTGCGGCTTTGTTTTTGAACTAAGTTGTCCAAATAAACATGAGTGCTTATTTGACAACAGTCACATCACTGTCTTGTACCGAAAGAATGAAAGAAGAGGTAACCAAAGATCACGTCTTTTAAATTTCCTACAAAACTAAGGGTTACTAAGTAAAATGGACAGGCTACAAAGCATATCACGGTATCATAGATCAATATTTAGCCATAACCGTCGGGCAAACTTACAATTCTAAAAAACATTCTTTAGATCCTCTTGTTTGCCATTCTGTAGGTACCTGTACAACCATTTGCGAGACTGGTTCTAGCTACTCTGTAATTCTTAGGAACTTGGAAGTCTTTGAGTCACCATCTTTCATTAAGTACTCTAAAGCTTAGAAGCACAAGGTTAGTGAATTCACCTTGTTGATTGGAACTCATCATATATAATCGACTACTTGGAGCTCAACTTCTCCTAAACTCTGAAATTGGATTCAAAATGGTTTTATATAGCATCAGAATTGAAGCTATTTTACTGTTTGGCCGGATACAATACTCCACCTAGGCTCAAGCTTTAGGAATACTGCATTAAATCTATCATCATCTTGAACCATGCTATTTATTTCCCGATAAAAGGGCTCATATCTCTTGTTAATGACCAAGCTCCTGGATAAAATTCATCAAGAGAACCAATCAGACTTTTGAATCCCTCAAATCGTGTCATTTACACATTATATGAAAATAATCTGCTATTCCTTCTGGGAAGTGAGTTTAAAGAGTTAGTATCAGTTGAAAAACATGAAACCATAAATGTTACTATTACCAAGATATCATCCATTTCAATAGCTTTGTAAATTCCAATTTGAATGAGAGGAAACTAGGTGCCAAGCCAGATTATTTTCAAAACTGCAGATTCCAGAATTTTAAAATCAGAAGCATAGTATGAAAACAGCCAAGAGTGAGATTAGATTTTCCAACTTGCTTCACAATTGATGGCACGAAGTTCTAACCATCCACATTGCTTCCAACACTAGGCCTCGAGCCCTTACATCAACCAACCAAAGATCATTTCTTTTTCTAGAGTACAGGTTTCCTATAAGACTTGGGCTATCCTCTTATACTAAAAATTTTGACAGCAAAGATAATCTTTAGATATTCTTTGAAGCTTATTGTAAAGAGTTGCCAAGGAACCCGTGTGAAGAGTGTTACACATGGGCTAGCTGCTAGGTTTTATAGCACCAGTGTGAGCTACAAGTAAGATTTCCCCATCCTTTACTGCCACTTCCAATTTTGCCTTCAATTTTGGCGAGCAGGTATATCTTTTGTGGAATTGATAATTTAAAAGGAATGCAAAGATTCCTTGTTATATATCCTTTCTGGGTTTACTTCCCCTTGGGATTAGTCCATTTCAGCACAGACTCAGAGCCAGTTACCCAGAAGCCAGCTTTATGATGGCTAACTTTTTTCCTAAAGCAGCAGGAAACACCTTTAGACACTCTGAAGTGCCGGCCACAGAATGAAGTGTTGATTCAGGAAAGGGTGTCGAGTCATTTTTTAATTTACATTCAAGATAGAACTGAGTCACTTGCACAATATTGTTATAGTTCAAGTGAATGACCATGTGTTTTTGACATTTTGTTGATCCAGTTACAGAGAACATGGGCCTCCCTTTAGCCCATCTCCCCTACTCCAAGTTATTGCTGCTGTTGGGCTATATTTTGGAGGCGTCTATGGGACAGACCTGATTCATCACATTCTTGTTCCTGAGAACAGGTTTCCTGATATAATTTGAGCAGTTGTATAATGGAAAACAATTTTCGTATTTTCAATCTGTTTCCCATGTTCACTGCCACTTATATTGATAGACCTTTGCTACTTGAATCTTTTTCCCTCTTTTTCCTTTTTATTTTGAATGGAAAACAGCTAGGAAAGCTCATACTATATTTGTAGTTCAAAAGAATATATTTTTTGCTGACTCAGCATGCTAAACTGAAAATTTGGTTCAGAGTAAGAGAAATAGAATCTTCTGGTCTGTGGAAAAAAAATTGGTGACTTTTTTAATGTCTGTTTTGCACTCCTGGTTTAAAAGGATTTTATTTCAGTTAATACAACAGAAGGTGATTCACATGGTGTTTTATTTTGCAGAAATGAAAACTACATCATTTTATTAACCATATAGCTGTATTGCCATAATGTTACATTCTCATGTTATGTTGATATAGAAATGCTGTTCGATTTTTTTCAGAAACAAATGTCTCATACTAGTGTACTCTTGGCATAAGCAAAAATGCATGTGCTGTATGGCATTTGTCTGGACCTTCTGTTCCTGTTCCATCATGACAAAATTTTGTATTGTGCTGTTTGTGAGAAGTTTCCAATTGCTTACAGGTTTTTATCAATTCCAGTCATAGCAGCTTCAAGTTTTCTGCATTAGTTTGCTCTTCTCACTGGAATAAAATGGTTGTTCAGTAGCTTCAGTTCACTCTCTGGTTGACGCTGCCTTTTAACATATTGAAATTTCAGTTCTGTTTTGAAGCAATTCATTCTTGGCAAATATATTTTCCCGTGCTTGTCAATTACCACCTTGAAATAGTAAGATTGGTGTGAAAGTTTAGTCCAGAAGACAATGAAGAGCTAGGTCGGTATTTGCAGAAGAAGTTCAAGTTCCATTTGCCGGATAAAACAATCAATAAAAAGCATAAAATACAGGCATGCTTGAAAGCAAGTTTTTATGGAGAACTTCCGCTAATAGTGCGAGCACTTCCGCTAATAGTGCAAGCATACTTGAAGGCTGAAAGCAAATGTTCACTCTATAGAAAAACATCAGGTGGCCCAATTAGACTAGCAAAGATCAACTCTATTGTGAAGTGGGAAGACACTGAAGATCTATAGATGATTGCCAAATTTCCAGCACCAATAAAATAGAAATGAAAGTAATCTTATGTTTAGAAGGCGCTGCACTGATAGATTTAAGAAGAATGTGCACAAATGTATTTGCTGGAGGATTCTCATGTTATGACAGAACTTTATGATAAAGAAGTACTAACATGACAAGCAATTCATGGCACAAGCAAGTAACCCCAGATGAAGAATATATGCTTCTTCTATGCTTTTTATTCTTTGATCATTGGATATTATGTAATGCAGTTTGACTTGTTATACAACCTGAGGCCATTTGACAATGAAGACACTTATAAGAATCAAGTTAGAGTCTTTATAATTTCCAAAGGGAAAAAAGCATGTCATGTTCTTCTTTCATGCGGTATCAAAATGTCTGTAAGGATAATATGAGAATATGGATTGGGAGTTCAATGATGCCTATACTTGTTCATGGGTTTTTATCATTGTATGATTGAATTCATTATTTGATTTCCTGTATTCAGTATGCATGTGTTTGGGAAGCAATTGAAATGCTCTGGTGTGCAGTTAGTATCTGATTGGCTAGCTGAAATCCATGGCCAATGTCTGAAAATTTGTGATTTTTTGGAATATATATAATTTGAAAATCAGAAATTGGATTGGATAACAGAAAGTAGGAAGTATAAGAAGCAAATTCTTTTTTTATATTTGATGGTATGAATTTCACAGTGCATGGCAGCACAACATAACCAAAAGGAATGTCACATGGAATAGATCTGGGTATGATGATGTACATTCTATCGGGGAAATTATTAGAAAAAAGTCTCAGGAAAATGAATAATCCGTAGCTTCATTTGAGCAAAAAACACGGTTTCAATATCTGATGGCTAATCACTTGGAAGCCTATTGGAGTACGTAAGTAAAACTTATCTCTTAAAAAGGCACTAGGGAATGCCTAATCTGGCTGCTTTGGAGATATTGAAAAGTTCATTATGGTGATGTCACACGTGTATACCTTCTAGTGAAGAGGAAAAATGTGCTACATCTGTAGAAGGACAAAACACCACGAGTGTGTTCAATAATTATGATAGTTTATCATTCGAGGATCTATTGGAGAGTTCCCAGGTAAAACTCAACTGTCAGAAAAGCACAAGGAATGCAAATGAGTTTACCAACTAAATTATGGAAAGTAGGTTTGACAGTCTAACTATCTAACTTTGACTTATCACCATCTAACTTATGTATATGGCATGGCAATAATCCTTAGCCTGGCAATTCTTAATTTCTAACATGCTTATTAAGTTATCAGCATGGAAACTTTTGGACAACATGTTGGCAACTTGAAGAGTATACAAAGGGAATTTCAATCCTTGTCATTTGTAATGGGTTTGGGTTACGTTACAATTTATTTACGAAGCTAAAGCTCATTAGATGTTGGTATAGGTGAATTATTGTCAGGTAGAAGGCTGACACTCGATTTCTGTTCAAATTCCTTTCACATTCCACATTAAGTAACTAATGCTTTGGTTGCTTTAAGGAATTGTCGTGGTCCCTGCCTATTGGTTTGGGTCTCGTGGGTCTTTTGAAACACAAATCTTAATGTGCATGTAGGTGTGTATTCATGTGTATGCAAGTGCGAATGGATGGTTGGATGTTCTGATAATTTTTTAGATTTAAAGATTGAACCAAGTGAAAATGATGTGAAGCATATACAGAAAGAAAGAAAGAAAGAAGCAAAGAAAGAAGGAAAGAAAGAAAGAAAGAAATAAATTATATTAATATTCACGAATGAGCAAAGCAGGTCAGTGGGATTCATACATCCAGCAACAATAGAAAGAGGGAGCAAATAACAAATAACTAGGTTCAATGCATAAAATAAACTAGAGACTACAAGCTAAAAGCTAGATGATGCTTCCTTATGTTTTCTATGCTTAGATAAGGCGACATATAGAAAACAGAAACATTGATGAACTGTAGATAACTATTCGAGGGTTTAATCTTATTACAAGGCAGATAAGCTATAGGATGGTTCTACATCCACAACAACATTGTCAATGAAATGTTCATTTATAGCAAACTGGACATTACATTGCTTGGAAATCTAAGCAAAATCTTAATCTCTGCTCCTTGTTTCAGCCAATCTAATGTATAAGGATTAGGATAATTTTCCACTTCCAACCCAAGTCAATCTACCATCTCTCTGCTAATTAAATTTGCTTGAGAACATGAATCAAAAAGAGCATCTACCTCTGTCTTCTTAATCCAAACTTTAACACGGAAAAGCTTAGAAAGATCACATTTTTGTTGAGCATTTTTTCTATTGGAACTACCGAAACATATTCCCTTGGAGAGGATGTGAAACATTTTCTCTCTTACCCATCTTGGCTGCACCCATCCTCTTTTTCTAGAACCGGGGCCATGACTTTCTTCTTCCTCTTGTTCCTAAAAGGATGCGATTCCGGATGCAACTTACAACAAGTCTCCTCTGTATGACCATTCACATCACAATGCCCACAATGCTTTACACATTCTTTGTTAGAAATAGAAGTAACATTCAATTCACCTTCCTTACCATCATTTGAAGAGGGAGATGAACCCTTGTCTTCATCTATCTCAAGGTAATGAGCTTGAGAACAAGCCTCATCTTCTTGGGCTTAGCTAGCAACACCGACCTCCTCAAGTGACTATGCAATCCCCTAACATACTTCATCAAGATGTCACAATCAAAGGTGTCTTGACCCATTTGCGCCGCCACCTCCAAAACGTGCTGGTATAATCATGCACACTTTGTCCTTGTTCTTGACTAAGATATTGCCAAACAATAGATCCTTCCTCTTCATAGTAAATAGGATAGAATTGTTTCTTAATGAAAACTTTAATTTCCTCCCAATTAATAAGGGGTGGTAGCTTCTTCATAACCAAATAATGAATGTAACTCTCAAACCAAGATAATGCATGTGTAGATAACTTTAACCTTGCAAGTGAGATTTGCTGACATTCATTAATTTGATGTAAACCAAAGTATACCTCAAGCTCAGCTAGCCAATGGTCTAGCCTCTTCGCATTCACCTCTCCGTCATACGGCTGAATTTCAATGTTTGCCTCAACGTTGAATGGAGGTGGAGCTTGGTTGGCATGGGGTGGTTCTTCGATCCTCTCACATTTGGGAGCGTCCTCATTTGCTTTTACTGCCTCCATCGAAACACCAAACTTCTCCATGATGGACCCCAACCTCTCCGACTTCTTTATTGAAAGATAAAATCGCAACATCCTCATCTAACTTGCAGAATCATTCTCTAGCTGTATGGTTCTCATCAACAAAACAAGCCATGCTTCTCACTTCTTTCTCCCTCATCTTGGTGGAGATATCTTCTTGTAAGGAACCAAGTCACCTTTCCCACAAGCACTTGCTGCTCGGATAATGGGCATAAACTGCAAACATAGGTCATGCAACCACACACAATAATGGAACACAAACTAACACAACTTACGGAAAGTGTTAGAAAACCTTACGACAAAAAGGAAAACCTACTTTAATACCAATACGATACACTAGGATTCACAACCATGGATACTTCATGTTCCAACTCAACAAGTGATGAATAATAACTCAAATGTGCATACAACCAGAGCTATAACATGTTGGAAATGAATATGCGACTTATACAACACATACAAAAGAGATAAGAATAGATGCAAGCACACAAGAACACAAGATTTACCCTGGAGATACCCAATAAGGGAAAAACTCCATTGGGTGAGTCAATAACACTCCCCTTCACTATGTATTTCACAATTTGTACATCATATCGCCATATCATGGCCTTCATGGAAATAAATCTCTCTCCAAAGCTTGTACAACTTGGCGCTTTATAGGCCTCTTTCTTACAACCCTCGAACACATCACTGTTGGCTAGGAATAGCTTGAGCCTCAACAAAGACCTTCCAACCCCTTTCAGTGGATGGAAGATTCTCATTTTGTAACTCCTCTACTTGTTCTTGATGATAACTTGTAATGCCCCCTTCTAGGGCTAAATCTAGAAACAAGGGTTTGGCCTTAAACCCAAATATGAAATTGTACCTTCAAACACACAAACACCAATCTGAAATAGCAAAGAATGCTCTTCAAACAATCAGCACAATATAAATCAGCCCGCTAGGGCAGAAAATTGCATATGAGGTTCACATCAACATTTAATCATGCAAATAGAGCCGAAATGCCACCAAAATAATATATCCAACCACGACAATATTTATCAATCTCAAATACATAAAAAATATGGAGAAATGAACGATAAATCACAACTGTAATTAATTTTTTATTACAGCAACCATACAACCAAACCAAGGGCTGGAAAAAAATAGATAAACTTCTCCTAAAATCACCAAATTTAGATTCTGGCCTTATAAAATATGAGGAACAAGAATATCAACTCAAAATGCCAATTTGTGCCCTAGAAGGCACTGAACTAAACCCTTAAGCAAGTCGCCTAGGGCTGGAAATGTAGATCAACTGCATAAAATCACTTTGAAGTACCAATGTGACCTCCTTGTGAGATCACCCTTACACACAAGAGGGTTTTCGTCCCCTAGTGTGATCCTATTGAAGGATTCCATTTTCAATAGGTGACCAAGGAAGGGTTTCCGTCCGTCAATGGCAAGAAGAAAAACTACTTGCTCCACCTTCAAGAGAAATCAATATCAAAATCAGCATAACCCTCCTTTAGCAAGTCAAACCACCTTATATAGGCCTTGAAGATGTCAACGGGCAAATAGAATCCTCTAGAGAGGCCGACCCCTCTTATTGAAGGAAAAGAACCTTAAAGTCACCATGTAGGCCTCCACAAGACCAACCTCCATAATGAAGAAATCGAAATCCTCCTTGCATTGTTGGACAAGTCTTCGACCACCTAGTTGAACCACTCCAATGCATGATTAGTAAATAAAATAATTGATTACTAGAGTACAATACTTACAACCATGGCGAGTTGCCCTCCCTAGCTCCTTCCTTGATGCCCACGGGAAGAGGAATGGGCACAAGGTCTTCCATATCGAACTAGCTTGGAATAGGGGACAATACATAATTGACACCCAATAGACCTGCAAAGTGCAAAGATTCCCCCTGCCATGAGAAATTGTCAAGAAACTATTTTGGAAGTTGAAACATTATCATCCTTTATGTTTTGTTTTCCTTTGTCACACGATGAAACCACCCTTCTGCAGGCGGCGGTTACAAGACCATCAGGGTAGTTATGAAACCGTTGTGGCAGTTGCGCAACCGCCACTCTTCCACCGATGGTTTTGCAACCAAAAAATGTCCTCAATCTTCTAGAGTGCCATTTTTTTTGAAAGTGTGTGTATTTTTCGAGAGGAATCCAAATATGTCATCAAAACATATAGGTTCTTTTGTGGTTTTACAATAAATGTCTTTTTACAAGCTTATAATGTGAATTACATGAATTGGGCATATCTGGGATTTAATTTTGGATCAACATGTGTATTGGTTTACTTGCATATATTGTTAAAACATTATACATTCTAGTATTATACATGTGATTAAGCCATAATACATTTCAATGAAAAGCTAAGAGAAAATAGACGGGATCAAACTCTTAAGAGCCTATGCTATAAAAGAGAGACGAATGCCTCTATTAGACCTCACCCTTCAAAGAAATCCCTTTTCTGCCTTGCCAAATTCAAAAATAGAGGACAGACTGATAGATAGATAGAGATGAAGAGATGAAATAATGTCCATGAGACCAAAATAGTCTATGGGACCTCAAGAAGTAAAGCATAGCCAAAGAGGTGAGAAGCTGTCGAACTGGAGGAAATTCGTGTCATTGGCTCCTAGTTTGAATCTATGCTATTGTTCTGTTTCTAAAGGTTCATTCTCCTACTGTCCATTTTGATCTTAAGTTCCCTGCTTTTTTCAACATTTTGTTTTTCAAATATGGTAGACATAGAAACCCCTTGTAGATTGTCTAGGCATCTAGCTCGAATGTTGTCATATGCGTAACATTCCATGATATAGTGCCATTCCACTAGAAAAGACAGTCTCTCTTCCCACCTTTCTTTGGGGTCTTCCATCTACCTTTCTTGCATCCAAGATGGCGGGATCCGTTCCTCAAATAGGGATATATGTATCTCCTTTTTCCATTTAACTTTTGACCGTATGTAGGTTTTTTGATCATGCTCACAAGTGGGTTTAAACTTGATCATGTAGTATTGCTTTTTCCTCCCGATTTGTTTTCTCCACATGTTTGATTTAAACCTTTCCCTCACATAATTTTTAATCTCTTGATTGGTAGCTTTGCATTTGTATAGGTTGATGACCCGCTTATTCATCCATATCTTGTTTTGTTTCATCCTCGTCCTCTTAACTTTGTTTCTCTTCTTTCATTAATGCCTTGGCCACTCATCCTCAATGCTTTCTATTTTCTTTAGACAACCTAGGAGACGTATCGTAGCTGCTGCTTCTAGCAAAAAATACATGTTTCTATGAGGAGGATCTCAAATAGGACCGATGCTTTAATCTTGACGTTGGTCATGATTAAATGTTTGTGTATTTTCTCTTTGTTTCCACTTTAGACTTGACATACTATTGGCCCAAACTTCACAACCATATGGCACCATTGGCACTACAACTACCCTAAACAAGACCGTACTAGTCTTTCAATCCCACTAAGTAGCATCTTTGAAGAGTGTATTGATACTCTTTAACGTCCTTGAATTCTTTCTTTATGCATGTTTTTAGTTGATCTTGTTAGTGAAATCAAACCCCCAAATATTAGTATTCTGAGACTCTCAGATGCGTGTTTCCCTCAAATATGAAGCTTATATGCTTGTCCTTTCTGTGTGAAAAGATGAAAATTTTAGTTTTGCTAGTGTTGACTTGCATCCAAACCTCTTTGTAGAACAACTCTTAAGGTTTTCAAGCGATCTCTTAAGGTTTGGACTGTTGTTGCAATCAAAATAGATCTGCATATAGGATTTTTATCACATAGCTAGCTACGTTCACCCTGGCATCCCCTAATCCATCTATTCAATTTTTGAGTTTGCAATATAAATTCCAAAATAGAGTGGATGATAGTGGGCATCCTTGTTTAACCCCTATGTCACTACTAAAGCACTTTTATAGTCTTGTTTGAGTTTTGATTTTGGCTCTAATCTGCACATAGAGCCTATGGACATAAGTTCTGTATTCTTTTATAACCCCAAGTTCTTCCATCCTACCCCCAACTTGTTTCTAGGAACCGTTTCAAATGCTTTTTGAAGTCAACCAAGCAACAAGACTTCTTCCACTTTTCTCTCCCACCCCTTTTTCAATTAAATGTTTGAGAGTGATGCAACGATCTATTGTTGAATGATTTGGTCTAAAACTTTCCTGTACTTTTGGTCTTTTTCCTTGTTGTTCAACCTTGTAACTAATTTTATGTTCAACTGTACTTCCAAACAAATTTTCCATGAGAGGTTGATTATAATGGCTATGTAATTTGACGGTTGATTTCCACTTTTGAAAAGGGGTATGTTTAGGCTTGTGGTCCATTTTGTAGGGAAAAGTTTTTGTGAAATGCAGCTAAATCTGTCTCTTATGTGTGGTGGTAAGATGTTGACCCATTTTAAACATTCAACTTGCAATTCATTTAAATTGTGCACTTTACAGCTTGCTAGCCTGCTAATACTTTTTAACCTTCTCTTGACGTAATCTTTGCTTTTTGTGTTGATTTTTGGGGTGCACCCTTATCTTCTCTACGTTTATATAAATGCTTCAAATATTCTACTCATTGTGCTGCTGTGATATTGCTCTCTGTTTACTTTTTACTTGTATATAGCTCTTTTCAGAAATGCTCAGGGTCACGTTTCCCTAACCATAACAGCTCTTCTTGCCTTGTTTTCATGTATTGTTCTTTTTTATGTTTGTCTTCTTCACTAACTCTTTGAAATTTCTTCTTGCTGCTTTGCATTGTTCTTCAAACCAAATATTTGTCAAGAACCTATCTTTTCTTTCCCACTTGGGTGTAGATCTTTTAAACATGTTTAATGCTAATTGGATTACGTTCATTAATGTTCTACTATTAATGTTGCTCTTGTTGGGCATGTATTGTCTCTTTTCAATTCATTGTAAGCTAACTTTCAATGTCGTTCTAAAACTTTACTCATTTTCTTGTGTTATGCATGTGTTTCCTTTCCCATGTTATTGCTTTTGGTTGTTTTGGATTTGTCTGAGGTGTTGTTTGATTCCTGATTTTTATGTATATCGGGTTATGATCAGATTTGAGATCAATTGACAATTCACCAATTTCTATCTCTATAATCTTTTGTGTCAAATCTTTGGTGTAGATGATATAGTCTATCACACTTTGTCTTTTGTAAGTCGTGCATGTGTATCACACATTGCCCGTTGTATGTTGTGCTTGTGTATCCCTATAACTTTGGCCATGTCCTCATGCCATTGCATATGATAAGATTGTGTATGCTGCATAGACCAATCGATTCTTCCCCAAAGTATGTTTTTTCCCATCTTCTAATTGACATTCCCACCGTCTTCCTTCTCTAGCCAAAACGAGTTATCATTTGTATCATCACTTTTCCTTAAGGTGTTAGCTTACTTGTTTGTTGTGCTGGCATTATAATCATCCATTGGCATTCTCTAAATTTGTTGTAGAATGAGATGTCCTTTTGCAAAGGTGCACATGGTTCTTCATAATTCAGATTCATTTTTTTATACACTTTTGACTTTTGTGGGCCAAAGTAGCATGCTACTATACTAATTGTTCTTTCATTTCTAGTGATTTAAATCCATATGTATTGTTTTTATGGGTCTTTTTTCACTATCTGATTAGATCTACCTCATCTTTCTTTTATAAGTATCATCACTTCATGTCCCCTTCCCTTTTCAGCCACTCCATTCCATATTGATGCTTTTTTGCACCCCACAAAATTTGGTATTTTGCTCCATGAGATGGATTCAATGGGTGAAGGCTTGTTTCTGTTTAGTCTCTTTCGTTGTGTTGGTAAATGGGTCTCCCTCAAGTTTCTTTGGTGCTTCTAGAGGCATTAGGCAAGGAGATCCCTTATCTCCCTTACTATTCATAATTATGGCCGAGTGTTTGGCCAGACTTATTCGTAAAGCCTGTCAGGAGAAAAAAATCCATGGTATTCAATTGGCAAAAAATAGTCATCCGCTTTCTCATTTTCAATTTGTCGATGATTCCACTGTGCTGGGTAGGGCCACCCAACAGGAAGCTAAGTAGTTTCAGAAAGTTCTTCGTACTTTTTCAGATGCTACAGGTCAGACTATTAATCATGGAAAGTCTAACATTTTCTTTTTTCACTGCTCTGAAAGACAAGAGTAACAAATTCTGAGAATTTTTTCAGTTTCAGAGAGGAAGGCTCTCGTGTCAATATTTGGGGGTTCCTCTAGCTTCCAAGAAGTTAAGAGATAGGTAGTGGTTAATCAACAAGTTTGAACACAAATTAAGTAAGTGGACTAATAAATGGCTTTCCTCTGGAGGAAGGATGTCTTTGATTAAGTTGATCCTTCAAGCTATGCCAATTTATGTTGCCTCGGTTCTAAACATCCTTGGTGCTATTTTGAAACAGATCGATACTATTTGCTAGAAATTCTTGTGGAGTGGAGTACAAGATAAGAAAAAGTGGTCTTTGGTTAGATGGGATGTTCTTTGCCGGCCAAAACTGGTAGGAGCTTTGGGTTTCAGATCTTCGCCTAAGCAAAATAAGGCTCTGATAGCCAAGTTATATTGGAGAATGTTGGTCTATTCAAATGATCTATGGGCAGCCATGTTCAGAGCCAAGTATGCTGAGAAAATCCTCCTGAGAAAATTATTAGATCTACTCTGCCCACTAAGGGATCTCCCACCTTGAAGTTCATCAAAGTGGGAGAAGATATGATTAAGAAGTAACATTTTTGGATTTGTTAATAATGGGCAATGTGCTAAATTCTGGACTGATTCTTGGGATGGGCAGACACCTATCATCCATCAACACCCCCACCTCAAACCTTTTATGGATCAGATGCAGGATTTGGGATGGGTTAAGGTTGCTCATTATGGTAAACCAACTAGACATCTATGAGAGATTGGGAATTCTTGGATTCCGCCTGTGGAGTGGCCAATTGCTATGGATCATCAAGTGCAACTTTTGTTTTATCATATTTTGATAACACGTCCTTTTTCTTTGTATCCAGAACCTGGTAAGCTGGGATGGAGAAGGGACGCTACTGGTGCTTATTCCGTTGTTGCTGGATATGCCTCTTTGATTAATGAAAATCCTCATCCTCGTCAGTTTCTTTTCAAACACATTTGGCATCCAGGTATGTGGCCAAAAGTTAGTTTTTTTCTGTGGCTTCTCATACATAGAAGAGTGTTAATAGGAGACCATCTTCTAAAGAGAGGTTTGTATGGCCCATTTAGATGTGTTTTATGCCTTCATGCTGAGGAGTCTTCCTCTCATCTTTTTTTCTCATGTCCTTGGGTTGTCCCACTATGGCGTCTTCTTGCTTCTTTATTTAAGATGCATTGGATAAATTTTGATTCTTTGGAGCATATTTTTAGAGCTTGGCAGGAATCCCTTCCTAAAGGACAAAATCTTGTTCCTGTTCTATGAAGTGGTATTTCTCTTCTCCTTTGGAATATTTGGAAGGAAAGAAACAGTAGAATCTTCATGCAAATTAGTAAAGACAACTCTTTTGTGTGGGAGAAGACCCAAATCAACATATCGGAAAGCCTGAAACATAAGATATCTTTGCCTTAAGATCTTTCCCCTGAATGGGAGAATATCTGCAAGCAACTAAATATTGATCCCAAGGATGTTTCTTGCTCTAGGATGCACAACAAGTTCAAAGTCCTAAAAGACGACCAGTGGAAGAATCCCTCTCCAGGATATGGTAAGCTGAATATGGATGGGGCTTCCAGAGGAAATCCCGGGAAAACTGCTATGGGAGGTATTGGTAGGAATGTTGAAGGTGGGTTGCAGTTCCTTTTTGCTGAAAATCTTGGCTCTACTAGCAATAATCTTGCTGAGGTGAAAGCTATTTACAAAGGCATGCAAGAAGCCCTTAAAATTGGATGGCATAAAATGCAGGTTGAATCGGATTCCCAAATTATTATCCACTTGCTTTTTGATAATAGATTGGATTCTCCTCCCAATTGGCGTATTGCCAAAGATGTGTGGAAGATAAAACAACTAAAAGGAAAATTCCAGGAGGTCCAATTCAATCACATTCCTTGTGAAAGGAACAAAGTTGTTGATGGACTAGCTAACTGTGCTCTAGACAAAAAGGACCTGTTTTGTTATGGCTAAACCCCTCCATGGTGGTCCAACAAGATTCAGGAGGATATTAGACTTATTCTTAATCTTGATTCTCTATCATGATTGTTTTTTCTGCTTTTCTGGTGTATAATGCACAAGCTTGGGCTAATAGTTTTTAGGCTTGGCATAGCCGAATATGTAATTTGAGCTTTACATAATATAATGCTCCGTATTTTTGGGAAAAAAAATAAAAAAAATTGGTATTTTGCATCCGTCATGTTAATGTGTCTCTATATTTTCATTCAATTACGGGCCATAGATGGGGACTTTTGTTCCAATGGTAACCTTTATTCCAACTTGCAATCGTTAAGTTCTTTTGGTGGGTCTGTCGCTATTTTAGCCATGCCCATTTGCCTTATGATCTAGTTCTCACTTTTTCCGATTTCCTCCTTTGCTCTTCTTATTGCATTGGCTTCAAATCTTCATCTAAGTAGAAGCGTGTTCCTTTCAATAGCCCTTTGTTTCTTAGAATTTGTATTTTATCATCTTTGCTTTTCATTTCCCTCATTTCCTTACCTTTCCTAGTCCATGGGCTTGACATATATTTTTTTTCCATAATAATTTGTTCTCAAGGAATCCTCTTACTAGGTTATTGGTGTCTTCAGTCTATCCACAACCTTCTACTCCATTACTCCCTCCTTGCCCTACCTTTCCTAGTTTGTGGGTTTGACATATCTTGTCTTTCCATAATAATTTATCCTCAAGGAACCCTCTTAGTAGGTTATTGGTGTCTTCATTCTCTCCACAACCTTTAACTCCATTAATAATTATGTAGGCTGACCAATTTTTTCTCTCCCTCTTCCATCAGCTATAGTTTCACTTGCTTTTGTATGAGTTCCCTTTGTTTCTCCGGTAGTTCTTTGAGCACTCTTGCCCATGTATTAGCTTCCTCAAGTTGGCTCTTAATCTCGTTCTCTTATATTTTTATGTTTGTTATCATTGTTTGCAGTTCTTTTATTTGTTCTATGGTTGTTTCTTGTGTGTTCCCTGCTTTGCTGTTCCTTGTAGATGTTTGTGATGCACTTTACTTTAACACGTGTAGTTCTGGTTGTTCAACCTCCATCATTTTTTGTAGCTTGACCACTTTTCCTCTAAGTAACTCATTGTCTTTCTCTAGATTTTGTTTTGCTTATGCCACTTCTTCAAATTTGGCTTCCTGTATTTGTTCCCTTGCTTCTAAACCTTCTACTTTCTCTTTGATGCTCAATAAAATATTTTCCTTACATTAGCTTTTCTGACCAAACAAACAATATTGATGTAGGGCTATAGATTTCCTCTACATCTAAAGCTTCCCACAAGGGATTTTTTTCTACTGGTACAATGTGCCCCACCCCTCTATTGCAGTCCTTTGTCTATGTTGCATGTATATTTACTTGTTTAACATTTACTCTATCGCATCATGTCCCTTCGTTTCATGTTTGAGGTATTGTTTAGCCCGGGTTTCATTATGCGTTTTTGGAAGACTTCTTTGTTCATGATTTTGCTTATTTGCCATTGTTGCTTTAGCCTTGGATCGCTGACATCTCACCATACCGGGATATTCATTTTCATTGACAAAAATTGGTTGTTCCCCTACCCCTTTGGCGGCTTTAGAGTTATGTAGGGTGTGATATTACAAATTTGGGATATAGGTTTGGTTGTCTCTAGAACGATCCTATCATGTTATGGAAATAAGATGTCGGGTATTTATGGTGAAAATCTTAGTTGGTGGAGGATGCACATTAGCCCTATTGTCTCATGTTACTCTACGTTTTTTTGGAAAAGATGTCAACAATGCTCACCCCTTCCTTAAAGTGGCTCTTCAGTTTCAAAGAGCCTTACATCACAGTTATAAACTTCATATAGATGGAATATTGAAAGAGATCCAAAGCAAGGATGACATCATTTGCCATTTGGCCATTCAACCCAAAGAGCTTCCAAAATTGTTCTTGGCAAGAGAAGCATCTCATACAATGAATAAACATTAATCTCTTAACACCCATGGGAACAGGCAGTAACTCCACTCTTGAATGACTGTTAGAGTCCAACAGTGCTGTGCTTAAAGATGAACGATTGGGTTCCATTAGCACCTCTACAAAAGCATTTATGGTGAAAATCTTAGTTGGTGGAGGATGCACTTTAGCTCTATTGTCTCATATTACTCTACTTTTGTTGGAAAATATGCCACCAACGCTCACCCCTTTCGTAAAGCAGATCTTCAGTTTCAAAGAGCTTACATCAAAGTTATAAACTTCAATATAGATGGAATATTGAAAGAGATCCAAAGCAAGGACGAAACCATTTGCCATTTGGCCACTAAAGCAAAAGAGATTCCAAAATTTGTTCTTTGCAAGAGAAGCATCTTTGCCACCTTCCAAAAATGAAGGGTACTTAGGAATATTTGTCTGTTTCTGAAATCTATAAATATTTAGTTATTTACGATATGCCTTAAAGCACGAAAAGTCTTGCATCTTACTCTATCACCCATAAAAGAAAGGAAAACTATTTGTTCAAGATGGAAAACAATGAAGTAATCGAGCAAAGCTAGTATTGAAAATGCTAAGGGCAAGTGCTCATTATTGTGGTTGATGATGAAAAAGAGGCCTTGGAAATAAATCAAGGATCATAGACAGGTAAGTATCAAGTTCACTCTCCTAGTAGAAACCAAAGTTACTTCCAATTCTCTGGTTATTGCCTTTCTCCCATGCTTTCTATACCCATGTTAATCAATACATCCCTAAGTCTTTCCATCAATCACAAGTGAAATTTTAAAAACAATATCATCCTCATGATGAAAATGACCAACAAAGTCTTTTGGGATAACAAAGCTCTTACTCTCTATCACCCATAAAAGAAAGGAAAACTATTTATTCAAGATGGAAAACAATGAAGTAATCGAGCAAAGCTAGTATTGAAAATGCTAAGGGCAAGTGCTCATTATTGTGGTTGATGATGAAAAAGAGGCCTTGGAAATAAATCAAGGATCATAGACAGGTAAGTATCAAGTTCACTCTCCTAGTAGAAACAAAGTTACTTCCAATTCTCTGGTTATTGCCTTTCTCCCCATGCTTCTATACCCATGTTTAATCAATACATCCCCTAAGTCTTTCCATCAATCACAAGTGAATTTTAAAAACATATCATCCTCATGATGAAAATGACCAACAAAGTCCTTTTGGGATAACAAGCTCTTACTCACTATGGACAAAGCCTCTAAAGCTTTTGAGTGATAATATTTGGCACGTATGGTATTCAAAATAGTTGCAATTTTTGGCTGAACCAGGGCATTGATCAGTTCCAAACCAAACTGTTTGGATCAATTGAACCGACGATGTCTAGTTTGGTCCGAGTGTCAAACAAAAAATAAAATTATATAATTAATTTAAAAAATACAGTTTTATTCTCGCTGCCAAATTGTATATATCTGTTTCTTTTTGTATGGGCATGACCATTCTGTTAAAGGGTTTAGTGGGTCGAGGAGTGCATGCAAACAAGAAACAGTAGTTCTTTAGAGACCCTTAAGGGCAGAGTGAAGTGGCCATGGCGGCTGAGTAGGGGCTTGAGAAGGCCTTGAGCCTTGTAGAAGTATGGAAGGGGGCCTGAGGCCAAATGGGCTTGGGATATGCCCTTGGGGCCTTGAAGGGGTCATGAAGCCTCTGTATGCTTTCGAGAAAGCACGATCTATACCTGTAAATGCAAATCACCAATAAGACCTAACAAAAGAAACACTATGCATACTTTGAAAATAAATCTAAATTAAATGAAAACTCCCTACACATTGGGTGAAGCCTTATGAGTTTTAACTCTTCAATGAAGCTGACTCTACACTAAACTATGAAGCTGCCGCCATCTCCATGGCAAGCTTAGCTTTAGGGTCCTTGGAGGCATTTTTGGAGTTTGAGGTGGGAGGGACTAAGCATGGACAAGCCTTTCCCTTCTCTCCCCTTTTTCCATCTTTGCCGATGTTGCAAATGACCCTCCCAAAACATAACCTTCATGAGGCATCATATGGATTGGGGCAACTTTTATGGTTTCTCAATCCAACGGTTGTGATCGAACCTAAGTCTAATGGCGGAGATTGTTTGCGTTACTTTTGGAGGGAAAAAAGCTGTTTGAACTTAAGTTACTTTTTAAGAGGCGTTCTAGGTTGACTTAAACTCTATTAAGTTGTGCACCTTATGTTTCCATGTTTAGTTACTTTTCTCAATGGGGTGTCGCTTAAGTGACCCCTTGGTGTAACTTCATGACTTTACCCTTTTTGTCATGCTGGTTGAGCCAAGTTGGTTTTTTATCAAGTGAAATTGGAATTAGAACTAAAGATTCCATATGATATAATATTTTATTTATAATAATGTGAATACGGCTTGTTTTTTTTTTCATGTTATATATTAAGTAATATTATTTTTTAAAATATGTATATATTATTTTTAAAATTCGCAACCCAAACTGATTTTTTCCCAAAATTCGAAGTTCCAAATTTTTTTAATCCTCCAAAACGAATTGAGCTTCTAGAGAAGACGGGTAACTATGGTATTCAAGCCCCCAACTTGATACAATTGCTAACATGGAAAAGTGAATTTTGATTCATCTAAATGTGATACCACAGAATAAACAAATAGATACCATGGAGAAGCTCATATTTGATATAATATTTATATATAATAAATGTGAACACAACATGTTTTTTTTCATATTTATATATTTTAAGTATATATTATTTTAAAAATATGTATATAATATTTTAAAAAATTTTCCGAACCAGACATTTATCCAAAAATCCAAATTTCCAAACTTTTAATCCTTCCAAAATGAATGAACTTCTAGTAGGTGGTTACTATGGTATTCAGAGCCCCCAGCTTGATGGTACAATTGCTACATGGAAAAGTGAATTTTGATTCAGCCTAAATGTGCTACAAAGAATAACAATAGATACTGGAGAAGCTCATATTTTGGATGATTGATCAAGGTAGAGGATGGAAGAGATAGAACTACAATCAATACTATCATGGCCGCCAGCAGACGAGCCCTTTGGTTTTGCAGAATGTTGCTCTCAGTCTCATAGCAATCAGGCCCTCACCACGATCTCAAGCTGGCAACCATTCCAGCATGGCCTCACTACTGGGGGAGGGCTAGTTCATATCCCGTGGGGCGAATGAAGATTAAATGAATAATCAGGAATGAAGTTCTACCTAAAAACTTTTCTATAAGACTTCCGATTTTTTTCCTGTTCACTTTAGACCACTTCAAATCTTCAAAGTGGTACATTTTGTTGAGTCGACACTCGATGCATTGTAGCTGAAACATTTTTTTTGCTTGGCTGTCTCTTGGTGAATAGTAATCTTGGCCTGGGCTTGACTTCCTAGCATGTTCTTTCTGTTAGCAGTTTTCTATACTTTTTCATTCAATACGGGCCATAATTGGTGACTTTTGCCAAGGTAACCTTTTTCCAACTTAAGCAATCGTAAGTTTCTTTTGTGGGTCTTTCGCTATTTTAGCCATGCCCATTTGCCTTATGATCTAGTTCTCACTTTTTCCGATTTCCTCCTTTGCTCTTCTTATTGCATTGGCTTCAAATCTTCATCTAAGTAGAAGCGTGTTCCTTTCAATAGCCCTTTGTTTCTTAGAATTTGTATTTTATCATCTTTGCTTTTCATTTCCCTCATTTCCTTACCTTTCCTAGTCCATGGGCTTGACATATATTTTTTTTCCATAATAATTTGTTCTCAAGGAATCCTCTTACTAGGTTATTGGTGTCTTCAGTCTATCCACAACCTTCTACTCCATTACTCCCTCCTTGCCCTACCTTTCCTAGTTTGTGGGTTTGACATATCTTGTCTTTCCATAATAATTTATCCTCAAGGAACCCTCTTAGTAGGTTATTGGTGTCTTCATTCTCTCCACAACCTTTAACTCCATTAATAATTATGTAGGCTGACCAATTTTTTCTCTCCCTCTTCCATCAGCTATAGTTTCACTTGCTTTTGTATGAGTTCCCTTTGTTTCTCCGGTAGTTCTTTGAGCACTCTTGCCCATGTATTAGCTTCCTCAAGTTGGCTCTTAATCTCGTTCTCTTATATTTTTATGTTTGTTATCATTGTTTGCAGTTCTTTTATTTGTGCTATGGTTGTTTCTTGTGTGTTCCCTGCTTTGCTGTTCCTTGTAGATGTTTGTGATGCACTTTACTTTAACACGTGTAGTTCTGGTTGTTCAACCTCCATCATTTTTTGTAGCTTGACCACTTTTCCTCTAAGTAACTCATTGTCTTTCTCTAGATTTTGTTTTGCTTATGCCACTTCTTCAAATTTGGCTTCCTGTATTTGTTCCCTTGCTTCTAAACCTTCTACTTTCTCTTTGATGCTCAATAAAATATTTTCCTTACATTAGCTTTTCTGACCAAACAAACAATATTGATGTAGGGCTATAGATTTCCTCTACATCTAAAGCTTCCCACAAGGGATTTTTTTCTACTGGTACAATGTGCCCCACCCCTCTATTGCAGTCCTTTGTCTATGTTGCATGTATATTTACTTGTTTAACATTTACTCTATCGCATCATGTCCCTTTGTTTCATGTTTGAGGTATTGTTTAGCCCGGGTTTCATTATGCGTTTTTGGAAGACTTCTTTGTTCATGATTTTGCTTATTTGCCATTGTTGCTTTAGCCTTGGATCGCTGACATCTCACCATACCGGGATATTCATTTTCATTGACAAAAATTGGTTGTTCCCCTACCCCTTTGGCGGCTTTGGAGTTATGTAGGGTGTGATATTACAAATTTGGGATATAGGTTTGGTTGTCTCTAGAACGATCCTATCATGTTATGGAAATAAGATGTCGGGTATTTATGGTGAAAATCTTAGTTGGTGGAGGATGCACATTAGCCCTATTGTCTCATGTTACTCTACGTTTTTTTGGAAAAGATGTCAACAATGCTCACCCCTTCCTTAAAGTGGCTCTTCAGTTTCAAAGAGCTTACATCACAGTTATAAACTTCAATATAGATGGAATATTGAAAGAGATCCAAAGCAAGGATGACATCATTTGCCATTTGGCCATTCAACCCAAAGAGCTTCCAAAATTGTTCTTGGCAAGAGAAGCATCTCATACAATGAATAAACATTAATCTCTTAACACCCATGGGAACAGGCAGTAACTCCACTCTTGAATGACTGTTAGAGTCCAACAGTGCTGTGCTTAAAGATGAACGATTGGGTTCCATTAGCACCTCTACAAAAGCATTTATGGTGAAAATCTTAGTTGGTGGAGGATGCACTTTAGCTCTATTGTCTCATATTACTCTACTTTTGTTGGAAAATATGCCACCAACGCTCACCCCTTTCGTAAAGCAGATCTTCAGTTTCAAAGAGCTTACATCAAAGTTATAAACTTCAATATAGATGGAATATTGAAAGAGATCCAAAGCAAGGACGAAACCATTTGCCATTTGGCCACTAAAGCAAAAGAGATTCCAAATTTGTTCTTTGCAAGAGAAGCATCTTTGCCACCTCCAAAAATGAAGGTACTTAGGAATATTTGTCTGTTTCTGAAATCTATAAATATTTAGTTATTTACGATATGCCTTAAAGCACGAAAAGTCTTGCATCTTACTCTATCACCCATAAAAGAAAGGAAAACTATTTGTTCAAGATGGAAAACAATGAAGTAATCGAGCAAAGCTAGTATTGAAAATGCTAAGGGCAAGTGCTCTTTTGGGATAACAAAGCTCTTACTCTCTATCACCCATAAAAGAAAGGAAAACTATTTATTCAAGATGGAAAACAATGAAGTAATCGAGCAAAGCTAGTATTGAAAATGCTAAGGGCAAGTGCTCATTATTGTGGTTGATGATGAAAAAGAGGCCTTGGAAATAAATCAAGGATCATAGACAGGTAAGTATCAAGTTCACTCTCCTAGTAGAAACAAAGTTACTTCCAATTCTCTGGTTATTGCCTTTCTCCCATGCTTCTATACCCATGTTTAATCAATACATCCCTAAGTCTTTCCATCAATCACAAGTGAAATTTTAAAAACAATATCATCCTCATGATGAAAATGACCAACAAAGTCTTTTGGGATAACAAAGCTCTTACTCACTATGGACAAGCCTCTAAAGCTTTTGAGTGATAATATTGGCACGTATGGTATTCAAAATAGTTGCAATTTTTGGCTGAACCAGGGCATTGATCAGTTCAAACCAAACTGTTTGGATCAATTGAACCGACGATGTCTAGTTTGGTCCGAGTGTCAAACAAAAAATAAAATTATATAATATAATTTAAAAAAATACAGTTTTTATTCTCGCTGCAAATTGTATATATCTGTTTCTTTTTGTATGGGCATGACCATTCTGTTAAAGGGTTTAGAGGTCGAGGAGTGCATGCAAACAAGAAACAGTAGTTCTTTAGAGACCCTTAAGGGCAGAGTGAAGTGGCCCATGGCGGCTGAGTAGGGCTTGAGAAAGGCCTTGAGCCTTGTAGAAGTATGAAGGGCCTTGAGGCCAAATGGGCTTGGATATGCCCTTGGGGCCTTGAAGGGGTCATGAAGCCTCTGTATGCTTTCGAGAAAGCACAGATCTATACCTGTAAATGCAAATCACCAATAAGACCTAACAAAAGAAACACTATGCATACTTTGAAAATAAATCTAAATTAAATGAAAACTCCCTACACATGGGGTGAAGCCTTATGAGTTTTAACTCTTCAATGAAGCTGACTCTACACTATAACTATGAAGCTGCCGCCATCTCCATGGCAAGCTTTAGCTTTAGGGTCCTTGGAGGCATTTTTGGAGTTTGAGGTGGGAGGGACTAAGCATGGACAAGCCTTTCCCTTCTCTCCCCTTTTTCCATCTTTGCCGATGTTGCAAATGACCCTCCAAAACATAACCTTCATGAGGCATCATTATGGATTGGGGCAACTTTTATGGTTTTCTCAATCCAACGGTTGTGATCGAACCTAAGTCTAATGGCGGAGATTGTTTGCGTTACTTTTGGAGGGAAAAAGCTGTTTGAACTTAAGTTACTTTTTAAGGCGTTCTTAGGTTGACTTAAAACTCTATTAAGTTGTGCACCTTATGTTTCCATGTTTAGTTACTTTTCTAAATGGGGGTGTCGCTTAAGTGACCCCCTTGGTGTAACTTCATGACTTTACCCTTTTTGTATGCTGGTTGAGCCAAGTTGGTTTTTTATCAAGTGAAATTGGAATTAGAACCTAAAGATTCCATATGATATAATATTTATTTATAATAAATGTGAATACGGCTTGTTTTTTTTTTCATGTTTATATATTAAGTAAATATTATTTTTTAAAATATGTATATATTATTTTTAAAATTTCGCAACCAAACTGATTTTTTCCCAAAAATTCGAAGTTCCAAATTTTTTTAATCCTTCCAAAACGAATTGAGCTTCTAGAAGACGGTAACTATGGTATTCAGAGCCCCCAACTTGATACAATTGCTAACATGGAAAAGTGAATTTTGATTCATCTAAATGTGATACAACAGAATAAACAAATAGATACCATGGAGAAGCTCATATTTGATATAATATTTATATATAATAAATGTGAACACAACATGTTTTTTTTCATATTTATATATTTTAAGTATATATTATTTTTAAAAATATGTATATAATATTTTAAAAATTTTCCGAACCAGACATTTATCCCAAAAATCCAAATTTCCAAACTTTTTAATCCTTCCAAAATGAAATGAACTTCTAGTAGGTGGTTACTATGGTATTCAGAGCCCCCAGCTTGATGGTACAATTGCTAACATGGAAAAGTGAATTTTGATTCAGCTAAATGTGATACAACAGAATAAACAAATAGATACCATGGAGAAGCTCATATTTGATGATTTAGCAAGGTAGAGGATGGAAGAAGATAGAACTCATCAATACTATCATTTGGCCCCTAAGAGACGAGCCTTTGGTTATGCAGGAATGTGCTCTCATTCTCATATCAATCAGGCCACTCACCACTGATCTCAAGCATGCCAACCATTGCCAGCATGGCCCTCATAATGGGGAGGGGCCTAGTCATCCCTTGGGGCGAATGAAGATTAAAGTAGAATAATCAGGAATGAAAGTCTACCTAACAAAACTTTATCTATAATGACTTCCCATTTCCTGTTCACTTTAGACCACTTCAAAGTTCTTCAAAAGTGGTAAATTTTGTTAATGACAGCTCGATGCATTTAGATGAAACATTTTTTTTGCTTGGCTGTCTCTTGGTGAATATGTAAGTCTTGGCCTGGTCTTTACTTCCTAGCTTGTTCTTCTGTTAGCAGTTTTCTGTTCTTTGTTGTAGCCAGTCTTGCTTCTTGTCATATTGGAATTAATATAATTCTGTTAAGACTAAACATAATCTAAACTCTGCTGTCATAGCATGTAGGTTCTGAAAGTGTCCACATGTCCTTTTCTTTGTAGTCTCTTCTGTCTCCCCCCTGTTTCGTCTGAAAGTGTCGGCTTGTCCTTTTTTTCGTAGTCTCTTCTCTCTTCCCTGTTTTATTTTAATTTTTCCAAGAGTTCTGTCTGATTTAATTTGCCATTTTATTTAATACAACACGATACATTTTAGTATTACACATTTAATTAATACATGCCACGGGTAATGTATAATACTGTAGAGGACTGTAGATTCCAAACAATTTTCTGTGGGCATATATTTGTGTATGTGTGTGTTAAATGTAGATGATGGATTTCAACGTCCAAAGTATTTAATGCAATTTTTAGGCATTCCATTCACAAGTTGTTCTATCACTATGTGTGTTATAATAGCATTGACGTCAATGCTTTGGCTGGGGACAGAACGTCCAACCATTTTATATGGAAAGGATTTCCTTGTGAATGACATTTCACTTTTCTTTTAATATGCTGAAATCTGTTTTAAATCTTATAATTTGATAGATTATATATTTTGTGCAACATCCATGCGAACTGAAATTTCCTTTGCACAGATGTCAGATGGATTTTTAGCTAGCAACCTTCTCATGTTGAATTTCTTTCAACTTTGCTTCTAATAAATTGCTATTGGCAAACTCTGAGTTGTCTTTGAATTATATTGATTTTTTTATAAGATGAAGTCTTTTCAGTCATGGTTTAGATGCTGATGTTTATGTTTCCGAAACAGTGATATGTATGAAGGCACCCGGACGGCAAGGGCAGGCGATGTGCACGGAATACAACATGTTTTACAACCTTTGGAGGAAACTGGTGCATTGATCAAGCGGACGGATGAGCAGGTACATCCTTGTCATTATAACTAATTAGAATTCTTGTAATCTTTTCTCTTGAAGCATCCAAAGTTTTCTAGAGATATTTATAGATATCCAATAGGAAAATTTCCTGAAGGAACATCTGTAGGAAGGTTGTTTCTTACAGAAGGAGAAAGCTAGAAATGAGAACAGATTCGATAATAAAGTGTTGATTACATGCAGAGAAAAATACTAACAGAAATCAAATTGGTGCTTTGTTCTAAACAGTGTTTTGCTCTTTCAGCTGCTCCAAGAATTAGATAAATACACTGTGGTTGAGAGGGATGGGTCAATCATTGCATGTGCTGCTCTCCTCCCATTCTACGATGAAAAATGTGGAGAAGTAGCTGCTTTTGCTGTTTCTCCAGAATGTCGAGGTCATGGACAAGGCGATAAATTGCTTGGTAAGTGAAAATGCAAATCTATGTTTCTTTTGGAGGGTTGAATAGACATTATGCATTGTTGAAGTAATTGTTCCACTTTTGAGATTTTATTTGTTATATATATATTTTGGATTATGTATCTATATTTATGGTAGTAAATGAAGATTTCTAGAGGGAAAAACGTGAGGTAACAATTCTATCCCAAGAATTGCTGTGAGAGCTAGTATTTGCATTTCTGCTTTTACTTTCAAATAATTAACTTTTTTCTTGAAACATATTTCCAAAACAAAAGGCTCATTTCTTTATTGGAAAAAAGGGATTCCTCTTAAAGGATATTTTACATCTATGTTTACTCAAGTAAAGGATTTTTTTCAAATTCTTAGTATTCCAAATCTCTTTCCTATCAACCCCAACCAACCAAGTGTCCCCTAATAAAACATTCTTCCATCTTAAAGTGACAACAAAGAGTGTTCCATAGTTCTCATTGATCAATGCCAAAAAAATGTAGCTACCTTCCATTCCCCAAATGTATGTAACACTGTCTATTTTCTCGTATGAATCATAATTGTTAGCAAAATTTGACATCCATAGTTCAAAAATACGTAAGCAACGGTTCAAAATTTTGACTTGGACTCGCAACTTGGCAAAAAACTCGTCATTTACTTGGTAAATTTTCCATGAGTTGAAAAATATATAAATTCAAAAATAGACTTAAATAACATTGTGAAAAAACATGAAAAATGAATGTAGAGAACAGAGGTATATTTTCTATTAGTTTTAGACCAAAAAGAGTAAAATGTTCAATTTTAGAGAAAAATGAGTACAATGCACATCAATACACCATAATATCATTGTTAATTCCTCGTGCTCATCCAGTTCACCCAAGAAGCTGAAGGTGAAGATGACTCCTTCGGAACAAAATCAGCTGCAAATATATCATCCTCACCAACTCCCGATGCTTCCGCCAACCCCTGTTGTTGCTGTCATTTCAAAAATTTGATGTCCTCAGTAAACATGGGCTTCATATCCTCAACAATTCAGTTTGAGTATGGATCGATATCATTTGAGTCAATTTTATCGTGACTTTCTTGCGCCTTTACCTATCTCACACGAAGACAAATTTTATTGCACAAGAACAAGGTCATCGAGGCGTTGTGTTGTCAACTTCTTGTGCTTCTTTATGTGAATGGCCTGAAACATGCTCCAATTACGTTCACACCCAAAAGAGCTACATGACCAACACAAAATGCGGATTGTTAGCCTTTGAAGATTTGGTGTTTTTGAACCATAATCTTCCCACTACAAATCTGCAAATAGGACATTTAGAACTTTGTAAGTCAACTATGCTTGTATTTATTAAATAAGTCTAGTCTCTATGAGTAATGAGACTACAATCAAATGACTCAATTTGGCTTTACTTGGCTGTTTGGTCATTCTTCTTTGAATGCAGTGAGCCGAAGAAAAGAGCCTCCCCTTTGCACTTCTGTAAGTCTACAACTAATCAAGAATTGTGTCTCTAATGGCTTCTTTAGGGATCATCTTTTTAATGTATGTTTTGAAGCCATTCATATCCTCCTCATCAGCCCTAAATGAATTAGAGACAAAAAATTCAGGGTTTAAGTAATAGGCTGCTGCATTTGTATGTCGATGGAGTTGTTTGTTCTATCTCCGATCAATTATTAGCCAAATGGGTTCATATTTTCTTTTATTTTTCCATAATAATTTGCTATGGCCTCTTTGGCCTTGTCGATGGCCTCATATAAATAACCCATTTGTTTTTTTTTCCCATCTACTAAGCAGAGAGTTTGACCCAAGAGTTAAACACCTAATAAAATAACATGCATTTTTTAAAATTAAAATTAAGCTAAATTTGAACCAAAAAAATAATAAAAAATAAATAAATGGTCTTTTTTGTGCTCTTCGCAAATACAATTAAAAATGTTCTTCATGATCCTTTCCTTTTAGCCTTCCTATAATAGGGAGACTCCAACCATCTTGTGCTAACAAACATTTGTTTAAGAGATGTTAATGAGGTTGCAATGCTTTGCAATGTGATGGAGTTTCTCGATCACCTAAGGTATTTTCTGTTGGCATGCTCTTTCATCAAGCTTAGCACCCAAGGGTGATTGTAGATGTATTTTATAATATTTATGGGTTCTTCAACCACACTTTTTATCCATGTAATTTTTTTCAATGTCTTTAACTAAGAGATCAATGCAATGGGATGCACAAGAGCTCCAAAAAAGTGTAGGGTATCTTTCCTCAAGAAGTCTCCTTGTTGCTACAATTGCTGTTGCATTGTTAGTCACAATTTGGGCTACATTCTCCACACCCACTTCTATGACCACTTATCAACATATCACATAAAGTCTTTGCATTTTTCACTTGACAAGAGGCATTAATTGATTTCAAGAACACCAATTGCCCACTTGAAGCCACTAGAAAGTTTATCAAAGTGTAGTTCTTTTCATCTGTCCACTCATCAAACAAAATGTTTTTTTTGCTCATCTACTATCACTTGCATATTTTTTATTGCGTTCTCCAATAATGGGCCACTCAAATCGTGAGTAGGTGCTTTGCATCTCTTCACAGCAACGATCAATGCCGTTACCAATGTCTCCCAATGTGTGCGTCTTGTCACTTTGAATGGTGTGTTGTTATAATACCAAAAACTTGCAGCAACTGCCCTTGATTCATTATGCTTTTCCCGTTTCCAAGTAGTACCTTTGAGCAAAGGTTATTCACTAGGAGTATTGCAAGGACAAAACCTTTGTGAAGTTGAAGGCATTTGGCTTGCATGCTTTAGTGGATGAGCTCTGTCCCTAAATTCTTGGGCCAAAAGAAGCCTACTAAGTCATCATAATCAACCCCTTATTCACTACGGATGTAAATATAATATTTTTTATTTTTTCCTCATAGGAAGCAAGAAGTGCTAGCATCTCTCTTGTAAATTCATGCTCTACCTGAGTGTACACTTTCACTTTTCGACCTATGATTAGTCCAAAGTGGTATTTAAGGCAATTGACGTTTCCTTATCAAAAAACCACAATAATAATATATCACAGTATTGTCCTTCAGACCCTCTACACAATGCTTCCAAGTAGGGTCATTAAACTTCCAGTTCCTAGTACGATTGCTTGAACTGGATGCCATTCTTTTATTATCATTGCAAATCGTCAAATGCAAATTGCAAACCCTATAAAACAATGGAAAAAGTTATGATTTTAAACCCAAGTTGCCTATCAAAGAGAAGAAAATGGGAAAAAAAGAAAAGAATTTCAAACCTTATGGATCTAATGATCTAGACGGCTGTTTAGAGCATAATTATGAATATCTATGTTTTTGATTTTTGATACATATTTTGCATTTTCAGGGCCCTTTAGAGCAGAATCGGGATCAAAAACTATGGTCAGTGCCATACATGGGATGTTGAAGGCATGTTTTTATGACACTGAAACCAATGTTTTAAAAACCGGCCGAACCGGAACCAGCCGGTTTGATCGGTTCAACATCTTTAGGCACGAAGCGGTGAATAAACGAGACCGTTCGACCGGTTTGGTACCGAACCGATTGGTTTTGTAAGGAACCGACCGGCTCGGTACCAAACTGGTCAAACTGGTCCGGTTCCTACCTGAACCGGTCGAGTCATGGCAAGTCGCATTTATACGGCACTAGGTATAAAAAATTCAATTTTTAATTAAAATTTCTGCTTTTAATAAAACCTAAACCCTAATTTTGTGCCATTTTGCTATAAACACCTTTCTTACATGTTATATAGTATATAAATGAGCAAACTTTGCATATTTTGTGTGTAATTGTTGGAATCATGGTTTCTAATCTTTCAAATATATTGTTTTCATTAAAAATATAATTTTTATGTGTTTTTAGTAAACCGGTTCATACAGTTTGAACCAGTCCGGTTCCGGTCCGGTCCAACCCTTGACCGGTTCCAATTTTTAAAACACTTACTAAAACTAGTTAACTTGACGAGCTTTCCAATGCATGTTGCGCTTTTAGTTTTGATCAAAGCTAGGAGATATGACTTGACAATTGGATCGACTAGAATAGTAACATAATTTACCAAAATTCGGCTATTTGTCCACGTCCTTCTGTTCATTTCCACTTGTAAGTTGGATAAATGTTATCCTCATGTAGGTGACCTTTCGGTTCCATTTTGAATGCTTCATCTAATGTTTTTAGTAACTTTTGAGTTTCTGCATTATAAAGCTATTAAACAAATAGTTTGGTGTGAAGAAGATAGAGATCCAGACATACACCTCTCCTATAGAGATTGCTCTTTTGTATATGCTCTCATTTTGCATAGAATATAGTTGGTTTCTATCAATTTTAGTTTTATTGCTATAACACATTAAGCCACATATTAGTGTGTTGTCCTCCTAATTGCATACTTAATTCGGATTGGTGGTATCAAAGAAGTTCGTTCCATCCTTGCATATCTCACTGTACGAGATTAGAATACAAGAAGCATAGTCTTGAGACTTGTGACCCTTAGGATTATCTCCCTTGCCGGTTCAAGCAACCTCATATGAGAGAGAAGGAAATTGCAAATCGTTTTAAAGATTTGCTTGATGAACAGAGGAAGGAGATGATGGCATAATTCGCTAATGTTTTGTTGGTAGTTGTGCTTAAGGCTACACCCCTACAATTGTCAAGCAAATTCTTTGGGGGTTTGACACCTTTCAAGCTGCTAGTAAATTGTGACATTTCTTATTTTGAAGGTAAAAATTAATTTCGATGAATTGGATAAAGGGCTGGACCAACTAGACTCATACTTCTCTATGAATAACTTCTCTAATGATGAATAGATGACATTTGCACTCTTGGAATCCTCCTTACATGTCAAAAAATGGTGGGAATTATTTCATCTTCAAGATGAACTTGATGACGAGTTGATTGTTAAATTTGTACCACCTAAAAAGACGTGTGATGATTTTGTGGAAGCTAATAGAGAAGAGTACTATTTGGTAAAGAATTATGATTACTAGTTCAAAAATTGCATCAATTGCCCTAGGATTGGGACTAGATAGTGGAAGACTACACCAACATATTTCATGCCTTATCACAAAAGTTGGTACCCGTGATAGTGAGGCATATAATTCTCAAATATTGTAGTGGGCTGCAATATTAAATCCAAGATGAGATGGAGTTTGCAGACATTAGGATACTATGAGAAGCATATTGATATGTAGTCAAGCTTGAAGGGAAATTCTAGCGTCAAGGGGCTAAAGAATATTCTTCTATTTACAACTCACATCCAAAGAAAGGGAAGGTTGACACCAAGCAGCCACTCAAAGGTGCACCACTATAGAGGTAAGACATGAAACAAACACAGAGGGACAAACCACAAAACAACATTGGGATGTGGTGTTTGAAGTCAGAACCACAAGAGCAAGTACCATAACACAAGAGATTGCCGAGCAAGCAAGACGACTCCTTTTGTAGAGTTGTGGGAACAAGATACAATAGAAGCCTCAACACCTACTACGGAAACTTCAGTGAGCATAGAGAAGAGCAGATCATGGTTATAGATGTATACTCCACTGTCGCCATTGCATGAATAGGGCCTTGTCCTCATGATGATACATAACGATTGTAGATAGTAGAAGTTAGAAGAATTTGATCTCTGCCGAATCATTCCATTTGAGGAAGGCTGATTGTTAAAACTCAGGGGTGAGCCATCAATTTCATGAAATTTTGCTCACTCGTTGAAGACAAAATGCCTCCAAGTATGTTGTGGCATGTGAGATTAGGGCACTGCAATCATGACTGCATTCGTTTGTTGCAAAAGAATAGTGTAGCAGGATTGCTCACCTTGCTTGAAAAATGTGAGAAGTGTGAAACTTGCATTTTGGCTAAACACTGAAGAGGACCTTTTCAGAAGTCAGAATGGAAAGCTGACAGAAAGTTGCAATTGGTCCACTGTCCTCTACTTTCAGTCGGTATATGTATATATACACACATTTGTAAAATAATGCAAAACTGTGTCAAAACCTTCCCGTGCAAAAATAATGGATAAAGTTCGATTTCATGTTTGACGAGAATAAAGTTCAACAAAATTCTAACTTTTTCATTAAAATTTGGAGAACCTTGTGACATAGGTCACAAGTACTTCATGTTGTTCATCGACCACTGCAACAAAATGACATGAATCTGTTTCCTCAAACAAATATCAAAAGCCTTCGAAACATTTCAAAAGTTTCGAGCCATGGTGGAAAATGAAACTCATACCTGCATTGGGACACTCAAGACTGAACTTCAAAGACGTTTGAATCTTATCTCAAGCAAAATGGGATCAAACACTAGTTCACAGTTCCTCACACTCATCAACAAAATTGAGTAGTTGAGAGGATGAACAAAACCATGATGAATATGGTTTGTGCAATGTTATATTTCAAGGGGGTGAATCTACACTTATGGGAAAGAGCACAAATAGTAGTGTGACTCCGAAACATATCACCATCAACAACCCTTCAGTTGAAGACTATGTATGAAGTGTGGTGTGGGTCATCTTCCTTCAGTATGTCATTTTCGGGTTTTTGGATCCACATGTTATGCATCAATAACAAAGGAGAAGGAATAAGTTGGACCACAGGATGTCATAAATGCATTCATTTGGGATATTCTAAATTCTCGAAGGCATGCTGGCTCTATGATGGAAAGAGCAAGAAATTCTTCATTGCAAGGCATGTCATATTTTGTGAAATTGCGAACGATGAGGCAAACATCAATCGTCAATTGAGTCAATTGGAGAAGTATGCCAAGTTTGATGTCTACAGGGAGAGTAATTTGGAAATTCCAAACAATGAGGGGGGGATATGCAGTTTGAAGTCATTTGATTTTGTCTTATCTCCTATAATAGAGATTGAAACTCCTTTAGAAGAAGAAGATGAAACTTCATCAGATAATGAACAAGTGGCACAATAATAGAGGACAAAAAGTGAAGGAGCTTCAGATCATGAGATTGAGGCACCAAAACCACATAAGATGATGCCTAAATGGGCAACACAAACATTGAAAGATGTCCGTTCTGATAAAGTTAGAAAAACTGGCACACGAGGTGCACAGGCAGCCGCACAACCAACAAAATGTCCTAGAAGAAATTCAAAACAAGATTAAAAAGCTCACCTTGAATGATTCTCTAGAAGAAGAACTCAATGTTGCATTTGATTCAGAACCAATCTCTTTCAAGCAAGCTGAAAAGGATGAGTCTTGGAGAAAAGCCATGAGAGATGAGTATGAAGCATTGGTGAAAAATGGTTGATCCTCCATTTGGCTGTAAACCAATTGGTTGCAAGTGGGTCTTTTGCAACAAATACGAGGCTGATGGCTAGCTTGACAAACATAAAGCAAGGCTTTTCGCAAAGGGTTATGGTCAAAAGAAAGGCGTAGACTAAAATGAAAACACATAGTAATATGCATCATACTAACCAAGATGCTACTGTTGACAACCATCCGAAGCAGCTAAGCATCCACCTAACACATTCATTCAAATCTTACTAGTTGACAAATTACATGACACAATGCTATATGTCTCAATCACTGGCCTAGCTCCCATAGAGACTAGCAAATAATACCATCAACACAAGGACAATATACCTTCCCATACAAGGAATCCTTTCTATGTGGTATCTGTGATAAACTGTCTTCCTATATAGTCATTCTTGTTTCTTATACCACATCAGAGAGCATAGTTATGTCTCTGTGAAGTTAATGCTAGCCTGTAATGAAGGTTCAATTGTTGGCTATCTGCTTGTGGTCATTATCACATTATGAGCAAGAAATTATATTTGACAAATTTCTTTACATTTTTATATTTAAAATGGTCCCATTTCTAGTTCAACGCAGTGTGCATCTACATATTTTCAGAAACAAGTTTATATATAGCTAGTATGTCTAAACAAACTCTTTTTTGGGCACATTGAGAGCTACAAAGAAAGACCGTCCATTCTTCACCTTACTATAGTCTAGGAGAGGTTCTTCTCCATAGTATTATGTTTTTTGTTCTCACTTGACAAGCTATGTTCCGATCTTTAAAATGTGACATATTGGCTGCTAATGATATAGTAAAAATATAAAATTGCGAATCATCAAATTTAGCTTCCTTACAATACTTTTCACATCTTTGCAGATTACATTGAAAAGAAGGCAATATCAATGGGACTAGAGAGATTGTTTCTGTTGACTACTCGTGCAACAGACTGGTATGACCATGTTCAAATTTTTTTATTTTTTTTTATTTTTGAGATTCATTAAGTAGCAACTGTTTTGGCAGACATAATATGCTGGTGTCTTTACTCTTAATCCAGGGGAACTAGAAGAACATTGCAATTTTATTCGGATCCTTTTTTAACCTTCTCCTATGTTGTATAAAAAACATGTAATGATTCTATTTAGTATTTATTTAGAACATTTGTTTGTAGTTCTTTATTCAGTGGTATTGATGACCAGTATATGAAAATTTCAAGATATGATTGGTTGATTTTACAAGTGAAAATGTGTCTTTTTTAGGATTTGCAAAACTTAGTATTCAATAGTTGTGAGATTGAGAATATCAGACTAAGGTGAATCTGTACAACTTAAGGTTGATAATTAGAAAGGGCACAATATTTGGAACGAGACATTGTTAATGTTAATGCTTTTTAATGCACTTTTTTTAAGAGTCAACTATGCATATTATTAGTGAACTTGCAATGGAGTAGTTGAATTGATGTTACTTGTAATAAGTGTCCCAGGGCAGTTTTATGTAGAAGTTGTATTCTACTTAACTCATATTTAGAAGGATGAGTATTCACTAATTTACCAACAAGTACCGGTGATTGTTGCAGTGTACATTGCCATCTGATGGCCATTGAAAAGCTCCGTGACAAGAAGGAAGTGAATATTGAATGCAATTGCCAACAAGTTAGGGCATTACATGTAACTCAAATGAGTAGCAGATAAATCAAATTTTGAGTAAGATGGCACGTTATTGGAGAATGGAATGCCATCAGACAGAGGGTATTGCCACCTGATGGCCATTGATAAGCTCCGTGACAAGAATGAAGTGAATATTGAATGCAATCGCCAACAAGTTAGGGCATTACATGTAAGTCAAATGAGTAGTGGATAAATCAAATTTTGAGTAAGATGGCGCATTATTGGAGAATGGAATGCCATCAGACAGAGGGTAGTACGAGACTATCACATTTTATTTTAAAGAAAGACATTTTTTTATATAGAAAATATTCAAATATACAGTGAAACGGTGTGTATGGTTGACAGTCCATGTTATAAGGAATTCAATAAAGCTAATATATAAATTATTAAAATATCTAAAATCCATGTTATAATTTGACAACATAAACAATATAACCAAATTGAAGACACATCGATAACATCCATTCAAGTGTTTGAGCAAGCTAAAATACATGAACCAATCATGTATAGGGGCAAAACCCAACTGCAGGAGAACTGATCATGGTTGCCTTAAGGGGGCTCAATCTCTCTGAATCCAAGTAATCATGACTAAGCACAAACATGTTCATATGGGCACCAATAATCAAGTCATTTGGTTGCATGCAATTAACTTCCAAAAGTCAACATAAAAAAAGGAAGGTCAATGGTAAGAGAAAAGTTCATGATGCTTAATTTTTTCATCATTCTTTCTTTCCCACTATCCTATTAGCCCTTGCTACTTTTCCCCATCTACCACCTTCATTTTACGCATCGCCTGCTCTCCCCGCATTTATACCAGTTATCTATCATAGTGTTATTCTCCTTTTCTGTTTGATATTCGATATTCCTAGACGCATGTTGGTGCTTCCTCTCACAAACACATTACCTCTTTGTTCTTTTGTCCATACTTTTCCTGTCTTTAATTCCATGACTCTTTAGTCCTTGCCTTCACACATATGCTGTACATAATCCCTTCCTTTCTTACCTTTTCCGTTTGATTGTGATTCACCGTATCAGAGATGGCACACACGCAGGGAACAGCCATGCGGTTAGCCGAACCGAGGCCTACCCTATTTCCGAACGATCTAATAAAGGGCTCCACAAGGTTCAAATGGACATTCAACTCACACAAAACATCAACAACACACACATGAGGGGCATTGATATCCTTTGTATCTTCACAAGTCAAATGAAGCATTGCAAACTGTCATGATTGGCATTAACCTAACACCCATCTCTCTTCAACAGTACAAAGGATTAAAGGACTCTTTCTGCGTGTAGGCACTTACCCTCTTCAAAGTTTAAACCAACTGTGGTAAATATGGAGGGAAGCGACAAGTATCTGGTTCTTGTCAATCCAACTATACCGTCGTTGCCAATTTTAGATATGCACACACTTTTATGAAATGCTAGTACTCCAATCCTAAATTCATCCTGCTCTTCATTACTTCACACAGGTCTGTTGATATGTAATAGAATCATTAGGTTATGGTCTGCATTCGAGTGCTACCCAAATCACATCAACTTTCTATTACCCCTAGATGAAGCCCAGGGCTCATGGTTATATCTGCAAATAGAGTCCATACCTTCTACAAATGCCAAAGCTCTCATAAGACAAGAAAGTTGGCTGTCTATCGAAAAAAAAGAAAAACCCAAATATGCAGTCCTAAAGGGGAGTCATCCAGCTCAGAAATCTTGGTGTTGGAAAATTGAATCAGCAGGAAAATGACCCAATTCAGATAGACGAGGAAGAGGAGCCTGCTCATGTCCACATCAGACTGATGCAATGCTTTCAGGTCTCTGTGGGGACTCCTCAAGTATGTCAACAGCCTATCTTGGTCCCTGCTGCTTCTTCTCCTCCCATCCACCTCCCGCCCAACATGAATATTCAACATCCCCTTATGTAAAGTCTCTTTGTGCCCAGTGCTTCCTACTCTCTTCAAGGTCCCATGTGTAGGCACACACTTTCCCCAAGGTTGTACCACCTCGCCTCTTTGAATCACTGTAACAACCTCTTTATTACGCTTCTCAACTAGGGATTTTAAAAAAAATAAAATATTTCCTTTACATTAGCTTCATGCTTCTCTGATTTAAATACCCAACATTTAAATCCAGCATAAATTTATAATCAGATCCCATGTTTCCTTGTTTGAAATTCACATAATTTAGAAGCAACATCAATCTAAATCAATCCATCCTATAACAGTTAACCATGTGCAGTTGTATGAGTCGGATTAATTTCCAATCCCTCATATCTTGCTCGTTAGAATTTGTGTACCTAGTGTACTAGTGGTTTCCTTTTCCATACCAGGATAATCAAGTGTTGCAATCTAAATGTCGACCTGGGTATCCATCACGGAATCCCATCTGACATCCTACAACTTAGATCTTGGTGAAATCAGGACAGTGTAATCAACAACTTACACTACCGTGACCAGAGTTTTAAAGACATGTTTGCCATGCTCAGTTTTGTGATGACACATTCGTCAATTGGAACTTGTCTTTCACCATATCACTTAATTACTTTTATCTAGATTAAGATCAGATAGTGAAGTTATGATTAGTTACAAGTTGCATACAAGGTATAAAACCGGATCAACCTGCATGAAGAAGTGCCACTATGTCAGCTTAGGATGTCTATGTGAGAGTAAGTGTCTTTGTAATGATTCACATAATTACAAATTCACTTCCTTTCCCGTAGCCATCGTAAGTTGGCATCGGGGTACCTACCCGTGCAGTACAATCAACCTTTGTAACTCTAACGAAACTTGTTCTTAAAGGTATTACGGCTGTCACAATATGTGGAACTTGACGAGGCAACTCAGTATAACTGCTATACAACAATATCCAATTAATGACCTTCGCCATTAAATGGATACTACTCCATAGCGGCCATAGTGAGTTGGCCCGCCGAGTTTCATTAATTGGAACATCGTATCTTAGTTGTTTTAAAGTAATTTAGTTAAATTACGATAGGTTACTCTTAGGTTCTTGCAATACTCTTATCACCTTTATTTACGTTCCTAGGGTCCTAAGTCATGATATTCTAGTAAGTCAAATGCAAATTTAACTCATACATCTCACATTATTTTTACATCTTAGTTGTAGATTTTAATTTGCTCATTGCATTAAATCCGTAGTCCCAATTTTGGGCTATTTAAACAAGGAATGATTCCAAGAATGTTCACTTGATTGACAAATATAAAAGTGAATAAACAATATTCCAAATATTACTTATCCCATGTATATTTAATCAAACATATTGATATATTAGCCATAATTTAGGCTATATTTTATCACATAGCATTCTGCCACATTAATCAATCATAAGTCTCAGAATACTCAATCCATTAAACAAAGCAGCATATACCAATCTAACTGAACAATGATTATACTTCATTAAACAATAAATACAACTGATACATCCTTTTTTTTTAAGATCGTTCCAACATCAGTTTCGGCTAATTAGCCTTTTATTAATCAAAACAAAACAGCGAGAATTCACTCGCTTACAATTAATACAATAAAGCATTTAAATCAAACAATAAATCAAACATCCGCCAAGAAGACTTAAATTCCGTCATCTGCAAAATGTTAGAAGAGGTCAGTTCGATTGATCTGGCATGAAAGGCCCTCTTTCCCGCTTAACAACTTATGCCATATATTATTTGAATAAATGAAATACTACAACATTAAACCATGTAAACAACATAATAGTACATAATCCCATTTATTGTTTTCTTAATTTAATTTACATTGCTTTCACATATGAACTGTTCACGGCAGTTTTTACTCAGTGCCTTAATGACAATTCACAAGAAAAGCAGAATTCGGAACAGCAGCAATCAAAGCAGAATTCGGAACAGCAGCAATCAAAGCACTCAAATCTCCAACACACTTCCTAGTAGCGGGATAGTTTATAACTCTATAACAAAACTTAAATTATACAAAGTATGCACATATTCATTAGGGTAATCTGCTTCCTTACTCAAAACCAGAATAAGACCAATTGCAAAAGGGGTCCTTATTTTCCTGATTCAAATAGTATTTCTTATCATAAGTAAATGGTTTGAATCATTAAAATGATATGGTCAAGCATAAGACAGAATCATAATTCCTTATACTCAAATTATTCCAAACACAACATTCTCCTATCCACTATAGAAGAGATGAACAGTAGTCAAACGAATATATCTCCGTACAACAGTAATTACCAAGATATTTGACAAGGTTAAGGTAATTATCATTACCTTAAACTTTTCAAAGATCACCAAAAAGACCACGAGTTTCCTCGATCACATCAAGGACCACAATTATCAATCGTGGCTGTAAGTCAAATAACAAGGGAATGTAATCACCACAGACCTGCATAATATTACTTAAATATTCTCCCTATTAACAAGACAGTGAAACAATATCATAAGATAGATAACTTGCTACCATCCCCCATGAAAGGCTTGGAGATTTCTTCAAAAAGATGATACAATAACAGAAATGCCAGAACATTTTAGAACCAACAAAAAACATTCCAACAATATTGCAGAGTTGAATCAAAGAAACGGATGTACAGAAGGTCATTAATAGCTGCAAGAATGACTGGCTGTAGACAGCCGTTGGAATGACCGCCTCACTTAAAACTTGCATGGGTGTTTGAAGTAAAATAAGTACAAAGCTCAGATACTGTGAATCGACCTCCATAGGTCGAACATAGATACAATTTTAGCAAAGCGTAAAAGCCATGGAGATATCCATCCCCTCTTACAAGGTTCCTATGCATACCATTACATGGTATGTCGAAATCGATATTTATTCCCAACAGTTGTATAAAACCACCATTAAAAAACCAGAAGTTGTGTACGATACTAACATAAAAACCCAAACATGGTTTTCACCAAGTAAGAAGCCAAGAATAAACCCCATATTTTAAAAAGATACAACACATACCAAATAACGGTTATGCCACACTACTAACGATATCTCAGGCTTCTGGTAAGACCCAAAGTTAATAAAATACTCTTCATGACATAAAATAATAGAACCCCATAAGAAGGGTTACAGTAAACCCAAAGAGAGCAGAACACAAACGTTCCCAAAAACATTATCATGCCTAAATTTCTTTTCCGAAACAATACAACAAAACCCAATTCGAGCAAGATCAAATAAAGAACTATTGCAGAGATTTCATTTATGCAAATAATAAATGGAACGAGCTATAAAGGAGGAAAGGGAACGATTCATGCTTGTGACAAAAGATCTCTGCAAAACCTTTCCGCAAAGCTTCTCAAGTTTCAAAGCCTTGAAATATTCGGTTAACGAACTCCTTGAATCAACCCAACATCATTACTAGGTTCGAACAACCGAACCCTCCCAGCCATGCCCTTTTTATAAAATAGCAATTTATCTAACAATAACTCAAAACCTTTGCATGCAACACTATACTATTTTAATTCCCACAACAAAATAACCAGGTCCATTCAAAGATAACTGGCACTCTTCCATTTCATGCAGAGCTCGAATAGAGTGGAGGAGTTCAAGTTGAAAGCACACAACAAAATGAATACCAATGTTTGCATGCATGTTAGCTTTCAGGAAAAGCTCACCCTTCCCAAGAATTGACAGCGCATTGAACGCATTTAAGTCCATTACTGCCCCGTAAAGGCTTTGGAGGTCTCGCCACCACCGCCCTGTACTTCTCCCTTGATTTGGTGGTTTTGCTGAAGTTTTCAAATAATAAACATTAAGTGCATGGCTATACAGCCTTAGTCTACCAACATAACAATCTAACCATCAAGATATTAGGTTATGTCAAAGATTATGTGGTTGGTCGAAGACCAATAAATTAAGAGCACAATGAACCTTATTCACCTTCCTAGCTTTGGTCGATAAACGGCCCATCAATCTTATCAAAGCAATAATATAACATAAGGTCGAAGACTATGATGTAAAACAATATCATAGAGGTGATCAACAACAATACTAACCACTTGTAAAGCATTCTACATATGCCCTGAGATCCATTAAATATCTCAACACAAATGGAGTAATGTTTCTTTTTAACCTTTTTGATCAAAGGATGGATTGTCCAATCTCCTTGTAAATCAGATGTCAGGGAGTGCAAACCAGTTTATGTTGCAACATACTATCCTAGTATTGATCCCCTATAGCATGGAGTCACGATTGGTCCAAGATGACTTTCAATACTAAGCACAGTGATGAATTTAATTATTTATCCATTATCTATATAATAACATGTATATATGCTCAGATCATACCTACTAGGTTGGTCATGTAATTAACTAGGATTTCAATAAACCACATTATCATTTTCTCGTAGAAGAAGGATTTGCCGCAATGTATAAATTCAGTTCCTCTATGCAAGTCATTATTTCCAGCAAGACAGGCAAATTGCAATCATCAATGACAGGGACAATATTATGCAAGCATCCAACTGACTCGATCACTTTCAACAAGGTGAGTATCTCATTATAGCAAAGTGTACAACGATATTTAATACAAGTTTATACAAGCTAAATGAATCTCACAGAACATCAAGCACCGAAATCATCAATAACGGCTTATCCTTTCGCAAACACAAACTGAATTTGCGGGGTGTGACAATCGCACCCCTTCTCCATCAAATGGGAGGCTCAATGATCCTCTCTCTGCAGTTTACCAATCCAGCAGCTCTTCTGGGCCATAGCTTGAGCCCCAGGTGTTTCCCCAAGATCTTGATAACATCCTATGGAGCCTAGTTTTTCCTTTTGCCAATATCCCCATGACTCAGATTTGCTTCTGAAGGGTGCAGGGGGGCACAGTGTAACTTCTGGCCAGAAGAGTGTTTAAGAAGTTTGTGACAAACATGTGGCTCTGGTGTTGGGTGAAATTGCAGAGAATATAAGGAGTTTGGTTGACAGATTAGTGAAAAGGGCATCGTTAATCCCATTTAAGATAGATGTTTCGTTCAGCTTTTGCAATGTATTGAATAACAAACCAAATTAGTCACTCTTATTGAAATATGTATGGCTACTATTGGGGAGCTCCTCATGGAAGAGCTGAAGAAAAGGCTCTGGAAATTATGGAAGAACGGGGCAGGTATCAAACTCCTGCAAACTGATCTAATGCTTGGGCTGAAAGTTCTGGAGTGATCAATGTTGAAGGGGATGAGTGATCAATGATCAATGTTTACAAACTCCCGGCTCACCAAGCAACTGTATTATAGGTGGCCCAGAATGTGACAGTGCCTCAGGATTATATAGATTTCTCAAAAAAATCCAATGACTGAAGAAATCCATTGGCTATACAATGATTGGAGGGAAAAGAGACAAGTGTCAGGTACTAATTTTTTATAAATATTATGCTCACATAGTTTGTATCTCCTGCTTATAACTAAAGTATACGTTTTTAGTAAGGATTATTATGCATGGAAATATGTGCATCACAACTGATAAAGTTAAAAGCTGTTTTTGTGTGGGTTCTGAGAAATGGATCAGAGCGTCAAAGTAATCAAATCCTCTTGTCATGATCTTTCGAGGTTGGAACTTTTGCATTGCACATGTTCTCTGCTTTTTGTCCTAGCAGGAATCTGTTTATTATAACTCACTCATTTTTTAAATATAATTATGTCGTCTTTAATAGAAACAAAAGCGTGTTGTGGTGAATCACATATTTGGTTGAATTTTGAATGCAATGTGAATAGTTAACTATAATTTTTGGACATGAGTATGTCGATGGCACATACTGCACTCTGTGAAAATTTATTTTCAACTAGGAAAGTTTTCTACTGGCTTTTTTTTTTCGTTTTATGCGCTGTGTACAATGTTGTACATTGAAACAGACTTGGAAATGTGGTCGTAAGGTTTTGAGCCACACTGGTTGGCATTCAAGTTTTGGTCAATAATAGTGTTATTCAACATTTTGGAGCTGTTAGTACTTGAAGGAGATTGAATTTTGCAATGACTGCTTGGTTATGATTTCAGGTGGTACGGAAGTTGATAGAGCTACTAGATGAGATTATGCATAAAGTCATTCATTGTAGTAGGTGAAATGACTAACAAATGCCGTGGTTCATTTGCAGGTTTGTAAGCCGGGGTTTCTCCACATGTACCATAGATTTGATTCCAGCATCAAGGAGGGCAAAAATAAACCTAAACCGTGGATCAAAATATTATATTAAAAAGCTTCAACCCGGTTTTAGTGGAATAACTGTTGAAAATTGGTATATGAATAAAAAATGAGATCCTGTCTTGGTAGTGCTTTTGAAACGTGTTCGCTTTTAAGTCCGATTTAAATTAATGCCCTCTTGATCGTCATTAAGCAGTTACTTCTTCTTCTAGGAGAGGTCAATCGAAAAATCGTAATATCTCGGTCATATGGTGAAGTTTAGACTCATTTTGGTGTTGGTCACCTATCTGTAAGAAATTAGTGAAGTCGGTAATGGAGTTAGTAATAATTTTGGTATGCAAAAAATATATTTGATAAGTACGTTGAGATTAATTTCTCTCGATGTTATTCAGATAAATGTATTTACGTACTGATTCTTGCATATTATGTTATCAGTATTAATGGTGTTGATATATACATATTTATGCATAAAAACGAAGGGATACATTAAATGTTATTTATTATTAATGTCCTAAACTGGACATTTAGGTATGTGAGCATATTAGAAAGAATAATTAAAAAAATAAAATATTTTGTTCAAACTTCAAGATGGCCTTGCAGCAAACTTTATCCAACAGCAAACTTGAATAGAATTTTTCTCTCCGAGCCTGAATAGACCTGGTTTACACAAGTGACATTGGTGGTACGGCCTTAAGACTTGATGCACATGCTATTGGCAGGTGTATTTCTTAATGCCACAATTCTTGTCAGCATTATCCTAGCCTTTGTCACAATGAGAGCTTTGAAACCTAGGTTTGAGACATCTGTTTTAGTTTAATGAAAAAGAGATTATTGTCTGGTGTTGTAGTTTTGAGTGCTCTAGTGCTGCATGTGCCTCGTTTGACAAAATGCCCCAAATAGTGTGGCTGTGTGGGCTGTTTGATAAAAGTGACTGGCAGAAATGTGGTGGCATGGAGTGCTAATCGTTGTTGAGTATGCTGAAAATGGGTTTTGTTGAAAGGGCCTTGGAGGTTTTCTTTTTACAAATTCAATTGGCTGGTGTCCGACTGCAACTTTGTTGGCTTTGTCATAGCTATTAGCGTGCACCAAAATGGGAGCTTTGAAAGAGGTATGGACACTTGTTGAAGCATAATGAAAAACAAGATTTTGTTGTTTGACGTTGTTATATAAGGGCAATTTGATTGGTCTGGAATGATCGAATGATAGAGGAGAAAAGGAGGAGAATGTGTAGCACTTATTTCAATTGGGTCTCCCTATATGATTTTGTTGTTTGACCTTGTTATATAAGGGCAATCTGATTGGTCTGGAATGATAGAATGATAGAGGAGAAAAGGAGGAGATATGGACATTTATTGAAGCATAATGAAAAACAAGATTTTGTTGTTTGACCTTGTTATAGAAGGGCAATCTGATTGGTCTGGAATGATAGAATGATAGAGGAGAAAAGGAGGAGATATGGACATTTATTGAAGCATAATGAAAAACAAGATTTTGTTGTTTGACCTTGTTATAGAAGGGCAATCTGATTGGTCTGGAATGATAGAATGATAGAGGAGAAAATGAGGAGATTGTGTAGCACTTATTTCAATTGGGCCTCCCTATATGACGCTGAGTTTCAGACAATGGGGATTAAGCCTTAGACAAGCTACGTAGTTGCCTAAGGCACAAGAGTTGAGGGGCGCTTTATTCTTTAGATTTTTCTAATTATCTATTCCATATAAATTTAATATATATAGCATTATTATATATTTGGGTTTTAATAGGTAAACCAAAACATTTTTGGATAGCTTATTATTAACACCCTTAATCATACCAAATATTATAACAATTGTTATTGTTATGATCTATTTGAGAAGAATTGTTAAGAAATTATTTTTACCTACAACAATTTTATTCTAATTTAGTCAATACATTTTTTATAACTTTTTTTTAAAAGTTATATCTTCATGTTGTTGTTTATTTATTTCTTCCATACATTTTTTTACTCAATAATATTTACGGGTGTTTTACAAACATCACACACACGCACACGCACGCGCACACGTGCACGCGCCCGCCCGTACACACGCACGCACACACATGCACGCACGCACACATGCACACGCACGCACGCACACACACCGCGCGCGCGCGCACGCACCCACCTAGCCACCCACCTAGCCACTGACACACACACATATTACCTATTCGTAAGAATTATATCTATATATATGTGAGGAGATAATTATTTATAAATTTGTTTACCTTCTCTATAATATTTTCTTTTATTTCTAATATTTTCTTGTGATTTTTTTAGAAAAAATATTTTAATTTATAATTTGTATCATAATTTTAAAAAATAAAATAAATTAATAAATGAATTAGAGTTTATTTTCAAAAAAAAATTGCAAACATAAAATTAAGTTGTGTTCATTTATTTAAGAAAGTCTTTTTTAATCTTAATTTTATGTTGTTAAAACTTCCACTATAATTTAAATTTTTTTTTTTTGAAAGGGAGAACATCTTTTGGTATTGCTAAGGTCGCTCAATTCCCTTAATTCAAATTTGGTTTGAGATGAGAAAGGTGGTGGAAGGAATTAAAATTTTATGGTTTAATTTTTGCAAGCGTTGGAGTTGTGCTTTGTTGCCCAACCTGTAACTATATTAAAGAGCAAGAGGAGTGAAGGAAAGGATATTTGGGCATAGACTAGGGAGAAGCATACAAATGGGAAGGAATGTAAATACTTTATTTGCACGAGTGACTATTGCCCCCTTGTCCCTTCATTGGATCATTATGCATGCTCGGTCGACTTTCTTGGCCTTTTTGGCTATCGCAAGGAAGCATACACCACCATGCAAACTCGTCCTACTCTTTTTGGTTTGAACTTATTTATGAATATGTCAAATACTGTAAGAATGTTAGTATGAGGAAAAGCAAAAGAGAATGTGGATGGACTTGATATGAGTGGGAACAATTTTGACATAATCATGAAGGAGATATCACAAAGCACCACATAGAAAGATCCAAGAGTCACCAAAACATCAAAATGTTGGTGCATTTAAAAGTTTTCCCATGATCATTCCGTCTAAGGATATTCTTTATTCCGCAATGAGGAAGGCAAAGAAGGTTGGTCCAATAAAAAGTATTTCAAACATGGTAAATATGGCGAAATCAAAGTGCCTAACTTCTAGATGCATTGATGAAAGAACTAGTTGTTCCTTTGAGAAATTACATGGAGAAATGTGTTTTTGATTGAGTTCGTACTAGGAAAAGAGGAAAAACTACATGGGCACATTGATTGTTTGACAAAATGCCTAAACAAAGGAAGCCTCTTGGAATGCGTTAATTGTTGTTTTTGTGCAAATTTGACACTTTGGACCAATCTTTAGCCATCTTCTCCTTTGACTGCCTCATCAAACATGCATGGACTTCTTATCCTTGTTAGGCACCCGTATGTTTGTGTTTGACTTCTTTGATATCTTACACATGCACGCGCGAGCTAATAGTCCAAAATAGTAGGAAAGGTCATTTTATGGGATCCAGTCCTTATCTTACGTATGTTCTCACCCCTAGTTTCATTTTGTGAAGAACTAATGATCTAGTTTTTCTCAGAATCTTGCATACATTCCAAATCCAGAACTAGCAAAGTTTGAAATTGATTTGAGACTAGCTAAGTCATTTTTGCAACTGTTGGCCATTATGTCTATGGTGTCGTCATTGATGTCAAAGGTCGTTGATGGCAAAGGGAATCTAGGTGTTATATGTGTCTCCATGAGGTGTCAATCAAGGTCAAACATGAAGGTTGATTGGTAGTGTTTAGTTGTGTGATCTTCACATGGTGTCTAGGCATGGTCTTGAGCATGGTGTAAGCTTATATGGTCATGATATGAGTCCCAAAGGTTGGCATGAGGTCAAACATGTTCCATGAGATGTGAAAGAGGTGTTAATGAGTCTGTAAGAGGTCATCATGGCCAGTTATGAAAAGTATGTGCCGAGTTAGGTCATTCTAAGCCTAGTCCTAGACTTAGGTCAAACAATATGAGTGAGTAGCATGACATATGGAGCATAGCAGATTAACATGAGTATGGTAGGTATGTTGCGATATGTCATAACATATGTGGGAGGAGTTTTACGTTAGTATTACGAGGTTTGATGTTGTTTCAAGGTCCATTGAAGCAAGTTTCTTGAGAACAAGGCCAATATGCATAGGTAAGTCTTAGTGGTTGAGAAGTTTCAGAGGTATGCAAATTAAAATGGACTTGTTTCATGTCAAGTTTCAAGTCAAAACTTTAAAGGAATTACAAGATAAGCTAATATTGGTCATATCGAGCTTCAAGATGTGCATTTCCTAGCTCGAGGTCATGTTTTGAGTGCTCATTTGCTCGTAAAATCTTTGCACGGGGTCCTGAGTTTTTCACCATAGTTGGGGCATAAAACTAGGAGTGTTTCAAAGTTGGAATGGAGTTAAATGATGTCCTAACATTTATGAATGATTGTTAAGAAGCTAAGTTGGTTTTAAATCCTAATCAAACCCTTATAACAAAACGATAGGACAAAGATGAATTGTATGGGCACCAAATCGTCTGGGCAAGCTAATGCGATGCATCAGGGTTGAAGAGGATTTTCCTAGGCTCATTTTGGTGATGGTTTCATGAGCTAGCTGTTTAAGGAAGTAGAACAAAAACCCTAGTTTTGTGGAGATTTGCAGTTTCAAGGCTGAGATGGAAGCTTCATGATGAACAATGAATTGTTCCAGATTTTTTGGGAGATGCTATAAATGACCATGGAAAGTTTCAGACATGTACAATGAGCAAATTTGAAGATAAAGGTCTCCAAAGTTATCCTACTGATTTTGGCCTTAAGGGCCAAAAGCTCGTAATGAAGGTTTGGTTTGAGTTGTTGTTTTGCATGATTTAACAATGATTTTTTTTCATGGAGAGTTGTTTGACACCTGACATGATGTCTTGAAGCCCTTGGTTTGATCAGATGAAGTGTTTTTGTGCTTGAGCCCTAATGGTCTAATCAACCCTATTAGGTCTCTCAAGAATCCTTGTGGTTCAAAAGTGTAAATATGATTTTCTCCATTTGACATATGCTTGTTAGTACTTGAACATGATGGTTGAAGTTTTCTAGGTTGTGGTTGTGATTAAAAGCGATTTTGAAGGTGATGGAGCTTGTTTCTTTTAAGACTGGTTCTTGACTTTATAATGGCAGTTTTGATCGTTCAGAGATTGAGCTGGTTGGAGGCCTTGTGCTTTGATGAATGAAGTGAGTTGTTCGAGAAAGTAGATGTAGAGAGCTTTCCAATTATATGCTATATGAGCCTTGATGATGAGTTTTGCTATGTGAACTCATTCGTTCTTCATGACTGTTTTTCTGGGTGCTTGAAGACCTAGTTATGGATGCTTGTAAAGTGGTGTGTTCCAAGTTGAAGATGATGGTTGCAAAGCTTCTTGGGATTATTGGAGATGCCGAGAGCTTGTCTTTGAGTTGTGTGGAGATTATTGTGCATTGACATAGCTGGAATGTGCCCTTAATGTTCATGATGCATTCCTTGGAAGAGAAAGCTTTTGTTTTAGGCCTATTTCAGTAGCCTTGTGCTAGTTGGCGTGTCAAGGCTATTGCCAACCCTTAAGGTTCCTTGAAGTGAATTTATATGATGTCTTAGATGTGTTTTTGATTTGGAAGGACTGACCTATATGGTCATGGCTGACCTAGAGGTGTTATATGCAAGTTTAATGTATATAAGTGAGTTGTAACGACTCATTTGAGTAAGTGGAGATGCTGGGGAAGCGAGCGAGCTAGAGAAGGTTGAAGAAGAGTTGTGAGGGCTCAAGGGAAGAGCGAAGACGAGGTGTGATGATTTGAGAAGAGTTGAAGATCAAGTGTGTAAGGTCAATTGACCTAATCACCATGTGAGTGGGTAGATTTGAGAGAAATAGGAGGTATGTTTTGATGTGTATGGAGCTGAATTTGTGATCAACATCAGTTGTAGCAGCAACACACTTCAGTGATCTTCATCCTTACATGGTTGAGTGGGTGCTTGATCACCTTAGGGGGTGGTAGCCTCCTTATATAGTGGGTGTTATACTAAATAGGGGTGGGTGCTCCTTGTGAAGTGGGTGCTTTACTAAATAAATCTTGCTTGATGTGTAATATTATTGCAAGTCCTTTGTTATGAGTAATACTAGCATAGATTTCAGTGGGTTTTCTTCCCCTTGAAGGTTTCCCACATTATATCTTGTGTACTTGTGTTCTCTCTTATCTTATGCTCTTGTGAATGGTTGATACACATCTAATAATCTTACATTAATGATGTATGGTGAATGAATGCAATCTAAGGTAGATGAAGTAAAGTTTTGGAAAACTGATTCACACCCACTCATTCTCTATGTTTCTAACAATTGGTATCAAAGCAAGGTCCTTGTGAAGAAAGTTTAACATCTTGGAGGATATCCTTGAAACACGATGGGAAAATCATCTAATGTTGAGACTTCATTTGTGACTTTGAAGAAGAAGTATGAAATAACAAAGTCCCTGATTCATGGATTGATAGAACATATCAGTTTTATGGAGGTTGAGTATGGTCAAGCCATCAAAGAATTGGAATATCAAGTTAGGTGTGTGACTGAAACCCTAAGGGATAAAGAAGAAGATTGCAGTATGTATGAAAATGAATTGAGATCCTTAAATCAGAGTTAGAGCAGGCATATAACAAGCAAGAAGATGTTGTTTTTAACAAGGATGTTGCTAGTCCAAGTAATAGAGAAGATCAGATGAAGAACATGATGAAAGCAAGGTCCACCAAACAACCTAATGCATCAAGGTATGACAAATCTTTCAATGGTTTTTGTTATGCTTGTAATAAATTTGGTTATAGGGCAAAGGAATGTGAAATAATACTCTAAAGGAATGAACATTCACAGAGTTATGAAAGATCCTTCAATGGCCATTGTTATTCATGCTATGATTTTGGTCATAAGGCTATAGATTGCAATTGGAATCTAAGATCATTTTAGTCAAGAAGCAAGAAGAATGCTGTATGCTATAATTGCCATAAATCATGTCATATAGCAAGATTTTGTCAAAGTGAGAAGTATGATGCATTTGAAAAAGATAAGAATGTTCAAGACAAAAAGGTGTTTATCAAGAGGTTTGCCAAAGAGGAACCAAGCTCAGCGAAGGAAATCAAGAAGTTCGATCCTATAGAAACAATCAAAGTAATCATCAAAAGAGACCATGCAAATGAAGCAAAAGAAAAGCTTAAAATAGTGAAGACACCCAATGAATCTGATCATGGAGATCAAGCTAAGAAGGACAATTCAAAGGAAGTGGTGCAAAGCATGAAAATTGAACCTATAAAGTTTTTCAAAGATGGATCAAGTTCAAACAAGATGCCATATGTTGTTGACAAGGCTAAGAAGGATGAAATCAAGATTGTCAAGCCTAAGTCTGAGACAAGCAAAGGAGGATTACTAGCCCTAGTTGAGAAAAAGTAAGTGAATGGGGAGTATCATGAGTGTTTGACAGGTCTGCAATCCTTAGGAGAGAATGAGGATGTTATCATGTTTGAAAATTCATCCAAGAAGTCAAGAAGAAACGAAGAGGTGGAGTCTTTGGGCTCATTTTATGACTACATATTGTTTTAGTGACCTAAGAAGCAATGAAGTGTCTTCACTAGGCTTCTTGAAGACATTATTCTATTGAAGGAAGCATGGGTATGCTGATTCTGTCTTGACAAGGTATGACTGTGTCTTGTATTGTTCTATATCATACAAAGAGAAGTCTGTATAGCATAAGGTGCACTTTTGGTTTGAGTAAGAAGGCTATTCTTGTTGGTATATGTCATGCTGGCATTCAAAGGTGTCAAGTAAATGAATGGTCATGTGGTATCCATTCAAAGTGTTATGATACAACATGTATGAGATCTTAAAAGATCAACAAGTTGTCTTTGGGTAGTTCCGTGTAGTCAAGAATGTCTTGAAGTATGATTGGTGACCCATCTCTTTTTGATATGAATAAAAGCTGTGAATGTCAAGTTGAGGTGTTTTATTTGCTCTTGGTTAGTTTGTCAAGTCTTGTTTGTAGTATCCTAACTATGAGTAGGATTTTGTGACTGTAAATGGTTTGCAAAAGTGAGTCTTTGAGCATCATAAAAGTCTCTTACATAATTAATGTGTCCTAGGCAATGTAGAGGTATGTTTATCATGATTCATCATTCCCAGTTGATGAGAAATGTTCTAGAGTTAGTACCATTAGGAGTGATGTACTGTCATGAGGTCTCATGGAAGAGTCCATGGAGAAAGCCTTCAAGAAGTGATTTATGAGATTGAAGGGTAGTCTTGAGATGTACAATGCATTTATTGTCTCTTGAAGGAAAGAAGTAAGCACTAAGGTCTGTCAAGGCCTGCAAATAGTGTTGAGATGCTTAGGCATCAAGGAAAATTTCATTATGAGTATGTTGGAGAACCAAAATTTGGGTAAGTGTGATTTGACAGTGGTGTTTGAAGTTATTATTCCATCAAAAGAGTTTTTGCCAAGTCTAAAAAGGTCAAGAGCATGCTTCCAGGGGGAGTCAGGTCCCGTGATAATTTGTATCAGGGAAATAAAGGACTCAACTATTAACACCAAGGCATGTTTCTTAGTATTATTATTGTACACGAAAAGCTTGACTACAGGAGTGAAGATTTGATCAGATCATCAAGAATATAGTTTGGTTGCAAGAACAAGTGCTCTGTGTTCTGATTCAGAGAGTTGAGATGAAAAAGAATCCCATCAAGAAGGTTCTATATCAAGGAATGTGTTTGTGCAAGTTGATTCAAGAGGTCTACAAATTGATTAGCATTCCAAGAAGGAAAAGTATTAGTGAAGAAGAAGAGGACCCTATTCTATCTATTGTGTAACAATGAAACTGTCAAATGTGCTCCATAAGGTATGTAACGTCATTTGATCTAGGGATAACACCTGCGTTTGATCTGTTCAAGGCTTGAAGGTTCTTTCTGAGCTAGGTTGTCATCTTGAAAGAAGAATAAGATGCCATGAGCAAGGTATGTGGTATGAGGTCTTTGTTTTTTATTAAAGGTCCGAGTTTGCATCTAAGTGAGTATACAATTCTTAAAGGAATGACAAGGTTGTTATGTATATGGTCTTATTCATATATATGATATTATAGACTTGAAATAAGGGGGGACAATGATAGTCTTAAGGACTGTTGCTAAGCATTGTTGTTAACTGAGTTGACCCAGTCTGAGATTGTGAAAGTGGATCATGAATGAGTATCATCTGTAGAGGTCAGTGTCATGTTTGAAGGAATAATGACAGAAGGGAGTTTGTCATAAGGATGCAAAGATGGGTGCAACAACTATGTAAGACAGGGGAACATATGTCTAAGTGACAGTTCTAAGAAGCATGATGAACCCTTGAGATGTTCTCATATCATAGAAGTCTTATTTTGAGCAGAAAATGCATGAAGCATTAATCCTATCTTGACTAGTATAGATGGTGCCAGAATACATACAATATGGCTTAAAAACATATAACATGTAGGATTTGACTTGTTGATACAAGAGTGGTTCCTAACAACTATGGGAGTATGCTTCATCCAAAGGGGAACAATGAGCATTGTCAGTAGATACAAGCTAATGAATTTAGGACTGAAACAGGGGTAAATATCATTGAAATGATTCTTTAGGATTGTGACATTAGACTTGACCCTTCCTCATGACATGTGTTTAATTTATGAGCTCTTATATATTCATATGTATTTATAAAATGATGATATGATGTTATGGGGAGTCATAAGATGATGTTTCATATGCTTTACATACTCCTATTGCAATGAGAAGGTTGTCAATTTTGGTTTGAGGGAGCGCTTTATGACTCATGGTCCTAAATGTTGATATGGTAATATTTGGAGGCAAAATTTGTGGATTTAGCATGGTACAAACCTAGAAGTTGGTCTATAATAGGTATAAAGCCACAAATTTGGAGAATATAATATCAGTGGGAGCTATTTGCATACTTATATTAGGTCCATGGATCTCACTTGTTGTTGAAGTCAAGAAAGAAGAATATAGTCCAAGGAGGAGCTCGTGAGCAAGTAAGTCAGTTTTGTATTGTTTTCATTATGTGTTGTCATTGTGTTTTCATGTTAAGATGTCACGAGCCTTTGTCATAAATGTCAAAGGGGGAGAGTAGGCTCAAAAACATGAAAAAGGGAATCTTGTAGGTGTTTGGTTTTGTGGTTAGCATCAATGTTTCTTGGTGGTTTCCATCAATGAAAAATGGGGAAATTGTTGGCCATTCTGTCTATGGTGTTGTCATTGATGTCAAAGGCCATTTGATGGCTAAGGGAGTATATGTGTCATATGTGTCTCCATAAAGTGTCAATTAAGGTCAAATATGAAGGTTGATTGGTAAAGCCTGGTTGTGTGATTTTCACATGGTGTCTAGGCATGGTCTTGAGCACGGTGCAAGCTTATATGGTCATGATATGAGTTCCAATGGTTGACTTGAGGTAAAACATGTTCCATGAGATGTGAAAGAGATGTTAATGAGTCAGTAAGAAGTCATCATGGTCAGTTCATGATAAGTATGTGTTGAGTTAGGTCATTCTAGGCCTAGTCCTATAGCTAGATCAAACAATATGAGTGAGTTGCAGGTGATTGAGCTTGTTTCTCTCAAGAATGGTTCTTGAGTCCATAGTGGTAGTTTTGACCTCTTTCAAAGATTGAGTTGGTTGAAGGACTTGTGTTATGATTTGATGAAAGTGAGTTGTTCCAGAAAGTAGATTCAAAGATATTTCAAATGGTATGATGGATGAGCCTTGATCACAAGTTTTTATATGTGAAATAATTCGTTCTTCGAGACGGTTTTTTTGGGCACCTGAAGACCTAGTTGTTCATGCTTGTAAAGTGGTGTGTTCCAAGTTGAAGATGATGGTTGTAAAGATTCTTGTGATTATTGGTGATGTTGAGATCTTGTATTTGAGTTGTGTGGAGATTATTGTGCCTTGACATAGTCGGAATGTGCCCTTAATGTTCATGATGCATTTGTTAGAGGATAAGGCTTTTGTTTTAGGCCTATTTGAGTATCCTTGTGCTAGTTGGTGTGTCTAGGCTATTGCCGACCCTTGCTGTTCCTTGAAGTGAATTTATATGATATCTTAGATGTGTTTTTGAGTTGGAATTACTGACCTATATGGTCATGGGTGACCTAGAGGTATTATATGCAAGTTTCATGTATATAAGTGAGTTGTAATGACTCATTCGAGTAAGTGGAGATGTTGGGGAAGTGAGCGAGCTAGAGAAGGTTGAAGAAGAGTTTCGAGGGATAAAGGGTAGAGCCAAGAAGAGATGTGATGATTTGAGAAGAGTTGAAGAGCAGACTTGCAAGGTTAATTGACCTAATCAACATGTGATTTTATAGAGTTGAGAGAAGTAGGATAATGTGTGTTTTGAAGAGGGTTTGATGTGTATGGAGCCAAATTTTTGATCACCATTAGTTGTATAAAAAACATACTTCAGTTATTTTCATCTTTAGGTGGTTGAGTGGGTTCTTGATCACCTTAGGGGGTAGTAACCTCCTTGTATAGTGGGTGCTAAACTAAATAGGGGTGGGTTCTCCTTGTGAAGTGGGTGCTTCACTAAATAGATCTTGGTTGATGTGTAATATTCTTGCAAGTCCGTTGTTGTGAGTAATAATAACATAGGTTTCAGTGGGTTTTCTTTCCCTTGAGGATTTTCCACATTATATCTAGTGTACTTGTGTTCTCTCTTATCTTATGCTCTTGTGAATAGTTAATACACATATAATAAGCTCACATTAATGATGTATGTTGAATGAATGCAATGAATGATGAATGCAATCCAAGGTAGATGAAGTAAAGTTTTGGAAGAATGATTCACCCACACCTCTCAGTCTCTGTGTTTCTAACACTAACCCCTCTTATGTTTTCAATCATTCTATCCATTTGACATGTTTGTGAATAACCTATTTTCCATTGTAAATCTATAAAAGATTGTATTATTATATACCACGTAACATATAGTATTCAATCCTACTTAAATAAATTAAATTAAATATTTAAAATTAATTTAGGGTTGATACATTTTGGCGAACCATTACTTTATGAAAAACTTTACTTGACTTATGGTTTAGCTTGTATATTCCATAATTAAGAGGTGAGATATCAAAACCCTACCATATTTAGGCTTTCTTGTTGAAGTTTGATATGTTTTGCTATAATGCTTTATAAAACCAAAAGGGCTATTATCTGTTTAATTAGGTCGAAGCTTCTTGTGGTTTTAAAAAGTAGGATCTCTAAATGCCATACACTAATATGTTTGATTTTACTTTTGATTTGAATCATGGTTAAATGCTCATACATCATACTATTCTTTATTTGATATAAATTACAAGTATGATGAATCATCACATGATCCTCGTTGTCATGCATTTTTGCAATGTCAAAAATCAAGGTGAAAGCATGGCAAATGTACCCTAGTGTTGAAAAGTATTCTCCAAACCCCTCCTGAGTCATCCTTTGGGCTAGTCTACCTTATGTGTCATACCTTTCCCATCATTGAGAATCCTCATAATGTGATAAAAAACCTCCCCAAGTATGTGAAATTTGGTCATGAGCTCACCTAGTTCATTCAGTGAAGTGTTGTCAAGAGGTGAAATATTTGCTAGGTCTAGAAAGGCTATTCCCTAGCCTTTCTAGGACATGTGTGCATGCTACGAAATTGATCAAGGATCCTAAAGTCATCGGTAGATGTCATGAAAGCATCCAAAATGCAATGGAATTTTTTTATGGAAGTTTGGGAAAGTTTCAGAGGTTTGGAGTCAGAATAGTGAAAGTGGGTTTTGGAGGCTTAAGGAATGTGCAATGTTTATTTAACAAAAATAATTTCTTTGTTAATCCTTAATACATAGTAAATGATGTAAATACTAATATACAAATGATAAAATACAATATGACACAAGAAAACTAAGATGTAATTAAAAAATCCTATTCAAGAGATGGAGAAAGAAGACTTAGCTGATTTATGCTTAGTATGGAACTGATCTAGATAGGGAAAAGTGATGAACATGCTAGACAAAGTGTCCTTACAGAACAATGTAAATTCTAAGGAAATGAGGCTGAACATGGGCACTTGAGATAGGGAAAGGAAGCATGGGCATTGTAGACCGCTTCTGGGCGTTGGTGATTACGTAGGGCCTCAATATTTGATCTCTGGTGTGGCGTAAGGGTGTCATAATTACTTCCTATTGATCACCTGATGGTCGCTTCTTGATCGTCGATGATACATATAATTTGTAAAACAAAAAATTTACTTGCACAAGCCTACAAACCACATCAAATTCTAAAAAATGATGCACAATGGGGAGTTAGACTGACCCCGACGGTCACCTTGAGAATGAACTTACAATCGAGTGCTACACTAGATATATGAATCCATGTAGTTCTTGTGAGTGTGTAGAAATTGTGCCCTAGGATGCCCTAGTGCAAGTTACAATTGATAGTGGGTTAGATCTAGAATGTAGAAATGTATAACATGTGTGGATGAAATAGAATGAACTTCTCCTTCTTATGCAGTGTATACAGAATATACAGTCCCTTTTCCCTTGGATGGATAATAGATAGATGTCTTAAGTGATTTTGTAATGCAATATTAGGTGATGATAGTATACGCTTAGTGCTTTTTCCCTCATTTTGAAAACATAACTATGTATGTATATGATTCTATTATAGACACCAAAATCAGGTCACACTCCCCTTTGGTCCCTCAACAAATAAACACCTTGAACACATCCACCTAGCCATGGCCCCCTTCACCTCACTATAATATTAATTTAATTATTTAAATTAAATTAACTCATTATCCTCACCATATTTATTATTTAAATATCCTAATTTAGATAATACCCACATATCCACCTCACTTAGACACCTCATCAAGTCATCTCACCCTAAGACCTATTCTTAGTAAGTTGCCATAACTAACTAAGAATTACCCAAACCCTAAAAATCAATGCCTACATTCCTTCTAACAAAATTCTTGCATGCTTAAAAGAAGCTTCCATCCTAATCCGTGGCATCAACGCATGAGATCCCAAAAAATCAAAGGGTCTTCCTAGTTTAGTAAACCTATGAAATCCCTCCCTAACTAACGCTAATTACTCGTAACCACCACCGGTTAAGCTGAAACTGCCGTCAATCACCTTTTAATCCCCAAAACAACCTTATTTTTGAGGTTGGTAAAAGTTGGCAGATTCCGGAGAGATATCAGATCTTTTGAGAACCATTTTTCATGAGAACACGCATGCAAGGAAGGAGATCAAGCATTTTCTCTTGCACAGACACCCAACATTCATCCAACAACCACCCAGCACAGATTTGATCCAATTAGATAAGAAGGAGAGCACATGCAGCCCATGCAAGATCTCCCCAATGTTTGATGATCCCCTGCAACATTCAACTTCTTATAAACACCTTCATTCCTCACTCACAGACGTCCAAAACTAGGTTCCAAGTAAGTGAAACATGTTAGTCCTCTGGTTCATTCATTTAATCACTGTATCTTCATCATTTGATCTCCTAGCCACCCATTGACCTCCTTCAATACTCACCCCTCCATATCCCCATTAAAACCTCGCCAAATCCCATCCCAACGACTTAATACCTCATTTCAACCAGCCTAGTCCTTTGTGTAATCATAAGGGAGATCTAAAGCTCATTTTGTGACATTCCCAGTATTCCACAGTAATCGGCATCGGGTCTCCGTAACTGGCGTCAATCACCCTTAACTGGCATTGGTCTATGCATTTACCAATACAACCCAGAACAGTATCCTACCCACCTATTCTCACATCACCCTTAATCACCTGTGACCTACCTAAGACCTCTGTCAGCTTGTAGAGACCCAGAACTAGTTACTTGACCTTCGGATATTATTTTAACCTAGCCTGTTAGATTAGATCTTTCTTATTGTGTTTTAAATGAGGTACCTAAATCATTTTAACAACAATAGGATTTACTTCATTACCAACATTAAATTGTTTTAAATAGTGGACTGACAGCCATCTAGAAAGTATCACACTTCCCGGATCAAGCATACACTAGGAAGTTCACTGCATATATTGTTTAACACTTTCTGGTGGTCTTTTGTTCCATTTCAGGTAGTTCCTCCTAGCCAAAAGGAAGCTCTCATGATCAACTGTGGATTCTAAGGTCATACACGCGTAACAACTTACCAACCAACATTCCAATAGGTATTCCTCCTACGCTGGTTACCCTATCTATTTCATCACTTTCAAAGAAACGTCTAAGAATCAGGGGAAACATTTTGGCACACCCGGTGGGACCCATCCGGGGTTCCTTGTATTTTATTCATTCATAGGAAAAGTTGTGTGTTTGTTTCCCTTCTGAAAAGCATACACATTAATTTTCTTCCTTGGTAACCTTCTTTTTCTTTCTATTTGCTCTAAAAGAAACCTTTCTTTTGGTGTACTTAAAAAAGAACCATTTCTTCTTGTTTTTTGCATTTTAGTGAAAGACCATCCCTCTTCCTCTTCATCTATTTATGTCATCGAACTTCATATTTTGATTTGGGCTTAAAAATCATTGCATTTAATTTTGATTTATCGCATTAGCTCACATTAATTGAGGGCAACCTATACGCTGGAAGTCATGCCCATCTAATGGTTGACTAACGAATCGTAGAAAGCACATCTCTCTCTCTCTGAGTCTTACCAAATTACACAAATTCAAAATAAATACATATTCTTAAACAACATCTTTCTTGGGAATGCCTGTCAACGATTGAACTGATCTGAGGATTGGAAGGTACTCCCCAGCTCGCTGATCTATCGAGTCATACTTCAGAGCGAAGCCCGTCCCCGCCATAACATACCTGAAACCTCACCTTTTAGATCTCCTTCTTTGTAGGAAGCCATCCTCACTGAAAAATTCTATTCTATAGTTCATGAGTCAGTCCTTAAATAGAATAAGCCAAACAAACATAATAGAATAGGCACTCTTAGGATCACATTTTTCTTAGTGTTTCTGCTTGGCTTGCGTTTTGAGGTGAGAGGTCACGTTCTTCATTTTTCTTGTTTCTTCTTGCACGCTCCTCATCATAGTTTGTGTATTCCAGCTTCTTTTGAGTGTGCCTAGACCATATTCTCATCATTCTTAGAATTCTAGGTCTGATTCCACAACAGATTTTAATTCACAACAACTTTTCTTTCATCACTATTTCAATTTCACAGTGACCGGTGTCGGTTATACCCAACCGGCGTCGATTCCAGGTCCTTTTGGTTAACCTATCCAAAAGGAAATTTATTCACCTTCTTCAACTATTTAGAGCCCTTGTCACTACTATCATTCCCATTGACCTTGTAAATCTCATTAGTATTTGGCATACTTGTCAGATTTGGCCTTACACCTTGTTTTTGACTCACTGTCCATTTTCCACAGTGACCGGTAGCGGTTACCCCTAATCGGTGTCGGTTTACCCTGACCGACATCGCTTATCCTGTGCCACTTTTTAGCTAACATTCGGTACCTAATCCACTTATTACCACCTGTTCTTCCTATTCTTGCTGTACTTCTATGTCATTTACAGAAAGGCAGCCCAACCTGATCAGTACCCGTTCATATGGTACTGACCCGTCGATAAGCTAGCACCCTCGTATTCCACACTAGTTGTCAACCACTCCCACCTAGCCCTTTGCCACATTCCATTTTATCACCTGCCATGGATACTATCCAACCTATCACTATCGCTACCAGAAACGAGGAGTTCGCACGACTCCTTGACCAAAACCCTACCGCCTTGCAGTTTTACCTTTCTCACTCGTCCACTCGAGATGCCTCGGGTCAGTTGATATACGACATGCCCATATCTATCTCCATGACTCTCACTCACACTCCTGCATCAATCCCATCTAGTTCTGTGCTTCCTGCATCTACCTTACCCCTAGTCGTTTCGCAGCTAGGTCCTATACCCGCTCTGATTACTTCATCTGCTACATCCATTGCACCGACCACATCCACCATACCTTTGAAAACCACCCAAAACATAACCTTATCCATCCATATTGTTTCGCATATACCCATAGCTACACAACCACCTCCCGTGTCAGTGACCCCTAACCCCTTTCTGAACGTGGTCCTTTCTATTCCACAATCGTTAGTCCCCATTGCCACAAGAGTTACCATGACCCTTCCACCTCCATATACGTACTACCAACAACCTCCTATTTCATCCGTTATTCATTCCGGGTACGTACCGCCTATTTTACTACCTCCTTGTCAATCTACCTACATGACACCACCATATATTGGAATGCCACCCTCGTCATATGCCCAACATCAACCCTCTTATGCTACAGGAGGCACCTAATCATCGCAACCTACCAATAACCTAATCAAATTAAAGATGGACAAGATGCAGACATCAGAGGCATCAATTTTTGGCTCCCGCAACACTCTCACCTACGATGAGATTTGTAATGAGCCTATCCACCCATCCATTCCTATCCATCCATACTCCATGCATTGGGAAATGCCTAAATTCAACCATTTCAATAGTAAGGAAGACCCGCAACAACATTTGCGGTCTTTCAAACATGGGTGCTACCTAATCACCCACGATGATGCTTTGCTCTTGATGACCTTTCCCATGTATCTGAATGGACCTGCGTTAGATTGGTATAGTGGGTTACCTAGACACTCTATATTTTCATTTAATCAGGTAGCCCAAGCCTTCTTAGATCACTTCTCCATCAATATCATCAAGAAGGTTACCATGATAGACCTATACTCCACGCGTCAGTATGATGACGAATCTATCGCATATTTTGTCGCTTGCTGGTATAGTCTGATCAATCAGCTCACCTTCCAACTACCACAAATAGAACTTATTGATCTCTTCATGCAGGCTTGTGCTAGACATATCTCACCGACTCTGCAGGTCCAAACTTTTCGAACATTCGACGAAGCATTCACCATGGCATGAAAGCTATAGATTCAGGCCATCGAAGAGAAGAAAATCTAATTACACAATAAGAATTTGGCATTCAAGTTGAATGATACGTCTTCTTCTTCCGAACCGCAGAACAATTATTCAAAGGCCAAGGGCACCGCTAACGCAGTGGTACTCAAGGCCGGCCCATCTCATCTGTCAAATCAAGCTAGCCCCTCATCTAATCTTTCACCCGTTTAGACTTTTCAATTCAGACGAGAACAATGGAAATACACCCCAATTAGGGAGCCTTACTCTTCTATCTTAGAAAAGCTCATCAAAGCTAGGGCCATCACTCTTCTTCCTATAAAACCACACACTGGTTTTGACCTTGCTCACCCCACACCCGCATGGTATAAAGAGCACGACTTCTGTAACTATCATCGAGTAAAGGGTCATAGTGACGAAAATTGCATCACTTTCAAAAATATTGTCGAAGAAATGCTTGAGAAAGGTGAGTTAACTGTGGATAATCCTAATGCACTTGCCAATCAAAACCTACACATTTTCAAGAAACCCTTTCTCAATCATGCCCCTTCATCTGATCAAACTAGCGAGACCTCAAATCACGATAGCTATACCCGCGAGGTCCATGCTATTTTCAGCGACACACTCGTTGCTTCCCAATTACCTCATATTCATTCCATAGAGGAAATTATAGCTCAAAATCCTCATTCTGCATTGGAACCTACCTCACCTATTCCTCCACCCATAGAAAAACACCTTTCACCTCCTTCCTCACCTGTGGAGGAGCCCTTCGCTAATGTCGAGACCATTTCACCTTTGGATTCTCCACCTAGGGAACCGTCGCCCATAGTACTTCTTCAGTCCATGGAGGATACTTGTTTATCTCCTCCACCCATAGAGGAGCACCCATTATCTCCTCCATGCACAAAGGAGCACCCATCATCTCCTCCACCTACAGAGGAACTCCCATTTTCTCCTGCACCTATCATGGATCCAGTAAAGACACCTTTGTCTCTAGGTGAACATTCTCTATCAGCTACCCAAGATCCCGCAGTCCTACTTTTGGCTCTCTTACCCACGGAAGCAGAAGCCAACAAATTCCTCATCTCTAAGACACATTTTACGGGATAGCCATTAGGTCCTCATCAAATTCACCTATAGATGTACCATTCTCACGCTTGGCTGATCGCTTAGATTATGTGGATAGAGCCTTATTGTGGGGGTGTCTCCTGCTTCCTGTTTCAACACAGATGCAGATATTACTTGCTGATACTTCCAATATCTACCCAAAAATATTTGACCAATCGAATCGAACGCAATCACCTTTACCATAACTTCTTCCATGACACCCATCATAGCTTAACACACACCCTTACCCATAACCCAACATACATCTAAATCCAAACCCACACCTACAACATCTTCCTCGACTAAACCTATTACTACCTTAGGGGTCACCCCAACCACCAGCCTTACTCATCCACCTATCAAACTAGATTTAGCTACATTTTCCACAGTCAATACCCAACCTACTTTGACACCCAAACAGAAGAACTAAACCCATAGAGCTAATACCCCAATTGTGCCAATCACACCTGCATCACTTGCACCCTTTCCATCCATTTTAGGGCCTCAACCCCCCAACATGGCCAAGAAACTTCCACCCATCAATAAACCAAAAACACAACAGCCCACTCCTTCCTCGCAAACCTCTAACCTACCCAAGTTCCCGACACGACTTATACCTACACCTACAACATCTTTATCACCCATACCTCCAATACCCTCAAAACCTTCTTCACTACCCACTACACTTCAATCTCTGTCCCTCACACCCCCTGCATGACCCGCGTCATCTACCTTCACAACACCTCCGTCTACCACTTGAGACCAAGAAACAACTAGGGAAAAATTATGGAATAATTTTTTTTTATAGAAAGAGTCTACAACCAAGTTGCAAGATACTAGTTTGAAACTAAATAGGTTCCAAAACAAATTATGATTAACCAGACACAAGATTTCCATTTTTATCTTATAACAAGTTTACAAGGCTCCAATTTGGAGGTTACAAGTTTTATTAAGGTTCAAGGAGAAATTTATTGCCAGGCCTGCTCTCTATCAAGCCCTAAACTTCAAATGGATTTTTCATACACTTAGAGTTATCAAAACTTTCATAAACTAGACTCATTAGATAGGAAATTTCCTCACCTTTCTAACCATATAAAGAAGTCCTCCTAACTCCTTGTAAAACTCAAGTTATGGCCGGGTGGAGTTTTAGGAGAAAATTTTCCTTTAGAGGTCCACGGGGATAGGGAGAAAATTGGAAAATTTTTCCCAAATGCCACGTGTCATCACGTGATTCGTTCGGGCCAATGGGTCATGGGGAAACATTTGAAATTTTTCCCAAAACCAAAGTCTCATTTTTTTCCAAAGGAAAATTTTCCTCCATGCCTCCGCACTTGCTCAAATGGCCACGTGGCGCTTTTTGATTGGCCGCGGGGATGCGGGTCAGCGGAGGAAAAAGTAAAAATTTTCCAAAAGGGCAAAAATGTTAAGTTTTCATTTTTAAATCCATGGCCCCCCTACCATGTGTCAACACGTGATTGGTGCGGGGCCGAGGGGTTGCGGGGAAAATTGGTAAAATTTTCCCAAGACAAAATTTTCAAAAAGTTAAGTTTTATTAAGGGTCCACCCCTCCAAGGTGCCACGTGGCGACTTCTGATAGGATGAGAGGGTGGCGGGGCCGCAGAAATTTTTAGGAAATTTTTCCATAGTTCAAAATTTAAATTTTTCTAAGGTCGAATTATTTCATTTTTTTGGTTTGGGATGGCCAACTTCAAAATGGCCATAACTTTTGATAGGAAGCTCCATTTTAGGAAAACAAGGACTTTCCGGAAATCTCTTAGAGTCCTCTTTGCACAGAAATCATAAAATTTGGAATTTGGTGAATTTTAAAGGGTTAATTTTAAGAAATTGATCTGCAGGGTTTATAAAAATTAAAAACTGGCAGTTTTTCAAACTTGTAATTTTTATAAAATTGAATCCCTTCCTCCACTCCGCATGCCAATCAGACATGGGGGATCAACTTAGGGAAGAATTCAAATGTTTTAAATATGTCAATTTGATCAATTTATTCAAGTTTACAATTTTCTGACAGTTGATGGGAAAAAACGACTATGTAAATTCTGAATTGAAATTCTTTGAGTTTTAGAGATTTATTCTTGACTGTTTTAGAAAATTTAGATTTCTAAAGTCTTCCTAAGTGTGAATTTCAAGTTTCGTAATTTATTTTTGAGTCTAAAGTTGAACTGCTCTTTTTATTTAAAAAGGAAGATGCCAAAATTATGAACTTAAAACAGAGTTCTCTTCTCCACGAATTTACAATTTAATATGTAATTTTCAATTAAGGAAAACATATCCATTTCATTTCTAAGACATCCAATTGATTCAAAAAAGACATGTATACAGTATGCAATGTTGATTTCTAACTTTTATCAACTCATTTCAAAGATCCAATTTTTTTATTTTTTCCAAAACAGAATTGCGAATTTAAAAGTCATGTGATTTCCAAGATAACAATGCAATTGGGAAAGTAATGTATTTCATTCATCTATCTCCAACAAAAATATTGCATCAAGGTATATCAAGAGAACTTCGATTCCTGTATTGAATTTAAACAATCTTACAATTGATTTCCTTTCTTTACATTCTAAATTGAAAATTACAAATTGTATCATATTCTTCTTTTTAAAACAGAGGAAGGGAGAGTGACTCTTTCTCTTTTCAAATACAAAACCTAGGATATCATTTACATTTCACAATCAATTACAACTTTCAAATTACATGGTAAACATTTCCCGTCTCAAATCAATTACATGCATCCACTTGAAGTGGGAAGGATTACATTTAAAATTTACAAAAAGGATGACTGTCAAACTGTTGTCTTTCTTCTCCAAACAACAACAAGCTAAGTTCTTCATCTTCATTCTGCTCATCACAACAAGGAAGGGGGAAAGGCAACGCTCTCCACCCAACCAAGACATCCAACGGGAAAAGAGAAGCCATCTTTCCACATTGGCCCCTGAGCCCCAACCATATTGGAATGGAACATGATAAAACAACACATGGCAACAAAGCTTCTTCACATACAAGCATACATTCACAAACAAAAATAAACACAAGGCAAGAAGATGTAGTTCTCTACTACAACAATCAATTCCAAACAAAACAAAGGCTCCTTATCCAAGCAAGCAAGCCAACAAGAGCAAGAACTATGGAGGTCTCCTTATGCCTCCCAAGTTGAATTTTGGGCATCCACCAAGAGCAAACCACCAAGATCATAGCAATCCCATAAACCTTATCCCTCCTCAACCCCTCCTTATCCCTCCTCCAAATTTATCCCTTATACCTCCCCTAAAGTAGGAAATGCAAGTAATTTCCTTTCCTATGTGGATCCCAAACCAACATTCCCTCCCAAGAACAAATAACAATGACAATTTCCTTATCCCTCCTCTGATAAACCTCATAGTCTTCTCTCCACACCATGCCCTAAGCATTCTACCCATCCCTCTAAAAAAATTTGCAAACACAACACATTCAAATCATGCTAAAAGAGGGAAAAACAACAAATTTAAAAAAGTGAGAGCCTACCTCTCCATAATGGAGACTTGCTTCCAAAACAACAGTCTTTAATTCACCAAAAACTAGTCCCAAATCAGCAAGGGGAATGCATGCACAAGTAATTCCACTTCTTCCACCAAGAAAGCTCCCAAAAAGTAAGAGAAATTTGACCCAAGATTGCAATCTCCAACTTTCAACAACCTCAAATGAGAGGAAATTTCAATTTTTAAAGGAAATGGAGGGAGAGGATGATGTGGATTCCAAGTGGGATGCCACATCATTGTTCCTCATCCCAAAAGCATTCAACATCAAGGAAAAATAAATCATAATAAATGAAAATGACAAAATTACTTACATACACAATGTAGCCCATACCCCAAAAGGAATGCATTTAAATTTTGTAAGACAAGTGTAATCAATGCTTAAACAAAAACATGTCAAAATGTAATAAAATAATCTGATTTTGACTCCAAATTAAAAGACATGGTTGGTGGAGGATTTTGAGAGGTGTGGGACAAGTTTAACTTGTCCCACAAGCCTCCAAATTTTTCCTCCAAGTTCAAAATTCGAATTTCAAAGAGGAAGGAGTGTTTGACCTTCCAAAATCAGCCTTACAACCTTTTACAAATTCTTACACAACCCATACTTGGTAACTTACACACTCTTCTAAAAAGCATTAACTTCTATGACATTTATTTATGACAACCTTTTGACATAAGATTTATTTAATTACCATAAGGTTATAAAATATATAAATCAAATTTCATTTTCAACCAAGGCAAAAATATTTAATTTCACATTCCACATCCCATTTAATTTAATTAAATTTTAACTATATGACTCCCACATAATACTATCATATTCAAATAATTACAAAAAAAGCACATTACAAAATAAAATACACACAACAATAAATAAAAAGGGAACACATAATAAACATACACACATATGCCCCATGGTCACAAAAGTGGAAATCCTAACACAACACAACACACAAATCAACACAGTTGCCATGATGACCTTGTTGATTTCACACTGAATTCCAATATGGTTAGTCTCCAGTCCCCCGACATTGTTTTGATTTTTAACTTGCAAAATGCAAAATACCCCTTCGGCCTCATGGCCATATCAGAACATCCAAATGATATAAGCAATATACAATTATTAAATCCAAATCACAACAATATCGAGAATTTAACATTTATCGTTTAAATTCAATTGCAACTATATCATCATCCAATAGATCTCTACACTAGAGCTATCCATAATACCAATGTCACATGTCTAAAATCAAAAGAAATAACCTGTCCATGTCAACCAGTATGTCATCATCCACATAATAATAATAATGTCTCAATGATCCTTAAGCATAATAACTGAACCCAGATTAATATTAATCCATAGTCTAACATCTAACCATCATATTAAGCAAAACATAATAATGTCCATAGGAATCCATGATCTAGCATATACACATCATACTATATCAAAACATAATTATGTCCAAAATATGATCAATAGTGTGAGGGTCAGTGTCTAAACAATGTCAAAGGAGAGTGGGCACTACATTATCTCATTGGGTAACTCTCCCTCTTTCCCCATCCGATTTTCCCTCTGGATCTCATACACCCATATCACCTTTACCTAAGAAGGTGCAACCCAAAGACAAAAATCCGCTACCCTCCAATAAAATAGTAAAAATAACCATACATCCTCCTGCCTGTTCATCTACCATAACCCTAGCCAAACAAACATGACCAACACCCAAGACCACTCCAACACCCAAAACCATGGTTCAACCCACTCCGCCTCCTGCAAGGACCGTTCCTCAACAATCAGATGCACCTACACCCAAACCCACTTTCACTTCCCATTGCGATCCACTAGTGGGGTCCTATGCCAAAATCTTAACCAACCTCCTTGAGAATTCTGTCATCACATTACCTCCACTCAAACCTTATGACCCCCTCAAACCCAAGCCAAAAGGGTTTGATGACACTAAAATTTGTGCCTACCATCATGTGGCAGGGCACGATGTGGAGAACTGCAAGGCTTTAAAACTGTCCTTATCTAGTTGTGTCCTCCTAAAGCCAACTTTGACGATGACGACCTTCTTGATGAGGACACTCCTTCAAAAACACCCATTCCCACTTTCCTTTCCTCATTGCCTACTCAACAACCGTGACCTCCACCCCCGCAGCTCTTAGAGCCACCCCCAAGATTCGAAATTAACATAGTTCACATCAGAGAATTTTCCACACCATTACCTAAATGTCGTTGCGCCAAGCTCACTTCACAAGGCTTTTCTCCTCCAGTAGGTTTTTGCCCATCATGTCATTACACCACTCAACCTACACCTCCTTTTGCCAACTCCCCTCAGATCAACATGATTCACGTCACTACTCGTGCTTAGAAGGAAAAAGGAAAGGAAAAGGCAACTAACCCACCAACTAATCCTATACGCAACATACCATCTACACCCACACTAAAATCACTATCCGCAACCCCACATACCCTATTTCTAATGGGGTCACACATCACACCATGCTTAAATAATTACAACAATCTCCCCTTAAAATGTCCTTATATGACCTCAACCAAACCTCAGAATCCCATCGTCAAGCTCTCATGGAGGTTCTTCAATCTATTGAGGTTTTACCCAATGACCCTGCACCTGTAGCCTCCATTATCACACCCCATCATGTAGCATCTCTCACCAAATTGCCACCTTTATCCACACCTCACCCTACTCACCAAATAGCCTCCCTTAGCTTCTCAGAGGAAGAAATCGCACCACACCAAATAGATGACCTAGACCCAACCCTCTTCATCTCTGTTGACATCGATGATATACGTGTACGACGTGTAATGATTAATGGAGGTGCTAGCATTAATATCATTTCATCCCATGCATTTGCTCAAATGTGCATACCTGAAGATTTCATGCATAAACATCCTGTCATCTTGCATTCATTTAATGACGCTATCACCTCTACACTAGGCACCATCATCCTCCACATTTGTGTGGGCCCCCACACTATTCCAAAGTTATTATACGTCTTGGAGGGGGAATTTCAATATAACCTATTGCTTGGCAGACCCTGGATTCGTGTCATGGGTTGTGTTCCTTCCACTTTGCATCATTGTGTAAAGTTTGAACACGAAGGACACACCTATACTATTCCAGGTGACCCATCACCTTTCAAAACATTTAACATGCTCTACCGACCCAATGATGTGCTCATACCCATTAAAGCCTCTACGACCACTACCGCTTCACCTACACCTCCGCTTACTAGTACAATCACTACCTCAACTTCACATGCCTCCTCCATTCCTACTGCTACCACAACCTCCACGGTCGACCCATCGGCCTCCCAATCCGTTAGCTCCACCTCTGCGTCGACCACCGACCCATCATCTATTCTAGCTACTCACATACCAATCACTGATCCCTTGGAAGTCATTTTTCAACACCTCACTCTGGGGGAGTATCACCTATATAGTGTCAACACCTTCCTTACTCCACAAGAGTATGGAAGTCTTCACTAACATCCTCGCTATGATCACCACATAGGAGAGCACCTCCTTTATGGTCCTCCTCACCTTTGTACTAGTCTCACCTAAGGGGAACTTGATACTACCACTTACACACTCAAACCACCATCACAAACCTGCCCATTTTCCACTGACTTCCAGTCTCTCACCAATCACCGTTTCGACCACACCTTCTTGTACCGATGTGCATGGAAGGGTTTTGGTTTTGGATTTTACGAGCAAGGCCACCATACTGTTATTCCATGTACCATCCGCAAACATAACGACAGTAGTGGTATCAGTTTTCCTGAACCACCTTCCAGACAGGGCCAAATTGAACTCCTTAAGGACATTAACCCCTCTGCACCTTCTTCACCCACTCCACCTTCATCGCCACCTTTGCCGACGGATTCGATGGATCCTAAATGTATCCCTCCTAATTTTTTTTTTCATAAACACCGTCTCCTTGGGGCCTTTGACTTATCAATGCTATGGCGAGGCCCCTTCCTCTCTTCCCTTCCTGTACCCTGAAATGATCGATGGCAATACACCTTCTATTAATGTCGTTCAATGTTAGGATGATGAATCTATACTCACCTACCTTGTTGTGGAAGACTCATATATTTGTCGGTCGTTACCCTCTGAGACACAAACCATGTTGAATGAATCAATTATCGAGATCAACATTCATACTCAGGACGACCCACACATTCTAAAGATCAATAAATCTTTAGATGTTGCTGAACAAGAAGCCATTACTTCTTTTCTCAAAGATCATAACCACACTTTCACTTGGTCTTACGCAGACATGCCTAGTATTGACCCACCATAGTTTCCCACAATATCGTAACTGTTCTTGATGCCAAACCCATCAAACAAAAGCTGAGGAAAATGCACTCTCGCATTGCCCTTCTAGTCAAAGAAGAATTTCAGCGCCTTCTTTCCATTTACTTCATATTACCCATTGATTATCCTCATTGGATTTCTAACATTGTCCCTATCACCAAGGCGACAGGGGGACTCTGCATTTACACGGACTTCTGTGACCTCAACCTCACCTACCCAAAAGATGACTTCCCTCTACCCGGCATTGACCAACTGGTTGACCTTACCGCTGGTCACGAGATGCTATCACTCATGGATGAATTCTCGGGTTATAACCAAATCCTGCTTGCCTCATAGGATCAACACAAAACCACATTCATCAACCCTTGGGGGACCTTTTGCTACCAAGTCATGCCTTTTGGCCTTAAAAACACTGGTGCCACATATCAAGGGGCTATGACTTATAACTTCTATAATATCATGCATTGTATATTGGAAGATTATGTGGATGACATCCTCACCAAATCTAAATGCTGCTCTGAGCATCTTGCCGTCCTCAAAACCATTTTTGATCGCCTCATTAAATATTGCATTCGCCTTCAGCCCAAGAAGTGTGTCTTCGCGGTTCTCTCAGAAAAGATCCTGGGATTTATGATTTCCTTACGTGGTATAGAAGTTGACCCTACTAAAGTCAAGGCCATTCTAGAAATGTCTCCGCCCACTAATCTTAGACAGTTCCATAGCCTGCAAGATAAGTTGTAGTCCATTCGCCATTTTATTTCACAATTATATGATTGGTGTCAACCATTTCATTATCTGCTTAAGAAGGATGTATCCTTTAAATGGGATGATGACTGCCACAAAGCTTTTGAGGCCTTAAAATGATACCTTCTCCAACCACCCATACTCATTCCACCTAAAGACGATCAACCTTTCTACCTATGCATCTCAGCTACCGATCATTCCTTGGGATCCATGCTCACTCATCATGATGAACAACACAGTGAGTATGTGGTTTATTACATAAGCTGTACTCTTTTGGACTATGAAACCTGATACACCCATCCTGAATTTTTTTTCTTAGCCTTAGTTTTCATTGCCACAAAACTTCACCATTACCTACTTAACCACAAAACCTATGTTATAACCAACACTGACCCCATACACTTCATGTATGCCAGACCTTATCAAAATCAGTTTGCCGCACGATGGATTATGCTTTTAGCTGACCTCGACCTCAAATTCATTCATCAAAATTCCATCAAGGGCCAAGCTATCACCGAAAAATTAGCCGACGCACCTATTTCCGGGGATCAACCCTCTAATGTTGACTTTCCAGATGAGTCTGCTACCCTTTCCTTGGATGAATCCCCTTACCAAATGACACTCTTCTTCGATGGTTCCAAGTGTAAGTGTGGAGGTTGGGCTGGTGTTATCCTCATTCTGCTTGATGGTGAGCCCATGCCTTTATCTTTCAAATTATATTTTGATTGTATAAATAATATTGCCGAATATGAAGCACTCGTACTAGGTCTCCAAGCCACCTACACCCTAGATGTCAAATCAATAAACATCTTTAGTGACTCTTAATTGGTTATAAACCAAGTCAATGGTATATAAACATATCATAATGAGATACTTCAAAAGTATAAACATCATGTGGACATACTTTTGACCACTTTTGACTGTTATAACCTTCAGACTATCTCCCGTTCAACCAATAAATTTACAGATACCATGGCTTGCTTGGCCTCTCAAATACCCACTTTGCCCGTAGATTCTAAAATCTTTGTCACCATATAATGAATCCAATCACCTTCTTATTTACCTCATGAAGTTTACTCCATCAGAATTGCTACCCCTGACCTGAGTGACCTTTGGTATAAATAATACTCCGACTACCTTTCTATCTCCATCTTACCTCCTGATCTCACCCGTAATGGAAAATGTACCTGTTAGTGCAAAATCACAGCACCCCTGGATGTTGATCAGATTTCTAGTTTGATCATTCTTGCACCCAGTGTGATTGCACAACATGGAAACCTCTCTCCTAGTGCGGGACTTGTGAAACTGAGAGAGGAATCTCCAGATTAGAGGCTGGTTCCTCAAACTCCTCTGATTAGATCTAATGCTTGCATAACTACAGAGGTTCAGATCCTAATCCTACTCTAAATTGCAAGGAGACACAGATAGAAATGCAAAATTGAAACTAACTAAAGATGGTGATGCACCAAAAAGGAGTGGTGAATATTTTTGTCATGCAAATAGACACAAACCAAAGATTGCAGCATAAAACATACACAGGTTGATAAGATATAATTTAGGATATGAAATGAAGCAAATAATACAAACAAAGGACTGAAACTCATTCACAAGGCTTGCATTATCATTTCCAATGTCAAAAACCACTGCATTACAACCTCAGAGAGGTAGAAAAACTGTTACAATCTTTGAAGAGGTCTGATTCTTGCAACAATCACTTACTGGAGGTGAAAGAAGAAGTCTGCTATGCCAAAAAATGTTTCCCCCCTTTTGAAATGAGCCAAATCTGGCTTTTACATTACATGGGTCGAGCCCAGGAGAGAGAAAATGTACAAAACATGGGAGCCCATTCCTCATTGACTGCAAATGCATTAAAAGGGCATGGGGACCTTACAAACCCATACCCTGTCATTTTTGACCGAATTGGAGGAGAATGCGACCCATTCTGCATTAAATTTGGTCGCTGAAATGTCATTTCTGGCCATGGACACACGTCAGAGCCGTTTCTTAACTTTCTCTCTCCAGACTGAACCAAAATTCAAGATTGACCCTAGAATCATGTAGAGAATTTTATAAGCTTTCCAATGATATAAAGAACGTGTAAAACCGAGCTCTGGATCAAAAGATATGGTGATCTGAAAATTTAGGGCACAAAACAGGCAAAAATGGGTTTTGAAAATTTTTCCCGCACTCCACCACCTGGACGACACGTGTCGGGCACTGATTGGATGAGAAATTCTCTCTCCTTCCCGAGCTCACGGGTTTTCCTTGAAAGTTTTGAATTTTTGTAATTTTGGAAAATTTCCCATTTTTTCCCCGCGTCCCCGCCACTTGGGACACGTGGCATGATCTGGTTGGAGGACAGGGGCGTGGGGTCATCCTTCACCTTTTAGTTTTTTGGCCAAAATTTTTTTCCAGATTCTCTGATTCCTCCCTGAGCTCCACACTCCCCTTCTCCTTAGGACACGTGTCCTCTTTCTATTGGCTCGGGCCAATGCTTCAAACCTTGCCCTTTGAAAATTTGGACGTTTTCCCTTGTGACACGTGGCGTTTCCTGATTCGTCCGCAGGCCTGCCAGCTTTTCACGTCCCTCGCGTCCCTTTGGCCCGGTTGTCCTGAACTGTCTGGGACAAATTCTTTTGATCCACCCAATTTGGGCTTCCTTGTCCCTCTTTGAGGTGAAGACACGTGGCGTTATTTGATTGGCTCTCGGCTCCTTCGGCTCTCTGCGTCCCACGCATCCCTTTGTCCTAACTGTCCCAGTGTGAAAGTTCTCTGTTTCGGCCAATCCGGGTGGTTCGCGTCCTTCGTGTCCTCATGGTCCAGATGTCCCAGCCTCATTTGCATAGCAATTAGTCAATTTTGTCTTTACCTTCAGCCGGTTCGCCCTTTCGCGTCTCGCGTGTCCCCACGGCCCAAATGTCCCTTTGCTACGCGGACCGCCTGGCAACCTTTCGGCCGATTCGCGCTCCGACGTCCCAACTGTCCCAAGGACCGCCTGGACTAGGACTTAGCCGATTTTCATGATTTTTTCTGGCCCAAGCTTGTTTTTTGCAACTTTTTAACCCTTTTTTAGAACTTGCTCTTTTCTCCTTGGACAGGAGAGTTAGAAAAAAGCCGAGGGGACCCCAGAAACATGATTTTTTTCCTTGAATCAATCTACTTGCCTGGCACTTGAATATTCTGATGCATGTTATCAAAATTTACCCTGGGGGGTGAATTTTGGATAACAATTTGGTGACTCAGCTGGGTCATCTGCCTGCTAGATGAAAAGACCAGTAGCCTGAAGCAGTCCATTGGGCATGGAGTCATCAAATATTCTGTTTAGAACCCCTAACTGACTCAGAATGTGCAAGGAGGAAGATGGAATATCACCTGATGGAAGCAAGGACTACAAAACATCTCCATGGATAGCAAGCTGTGCCAAAGCACTTAGGGAAAACAAAACTAACCTACAACAAAACATTGTGCACAAGCACTTGGAGGAATGAAAATCTAATCTAATATTTACAAAGTAGTGAATTTCCCTATAGAAGCAATGCTTGAGATAGATTCCATTTACTGGAATCTGCAGTTCTTCACCATCCAATGGGGCCAATTGGAAAGCATTGCTGTCCTTGCACTTCGTGACCATGTATGGGCCACTCCAAATGGCATCAAATTTTGAATGTCTTCCCGATTTTTCTATATCCACATCCCATTTCAACACTAAATCTCTAAACTGAAAAGATCTATCCTTGGCCTTCCTATCAAAGGTCTTTTTAATCAATGCTTGATCCTTCTCCATTGCTTGGGATGCCTGATTTCTGAGCTCTTGCAGTTCCATCAATTCTGCATACCTCACCTCCATGGGCTCAAACTCTAGCAACTCCAGCTGCTTCATGAGTTCCAATGTTGGCAACTCAAGTGACATGGGCAAGATTGCCTCTCTTCCATAGACAAGTTTGAATGGAGAGTTACCTGTGGATCTCTTGGGAGTTATCCTATCAGGCCATAAGGCTGATTTCAGTTTGGTATGCCAAGACCTCTGATTCTCGTCAAGAGTCCTCCTAATGATCCTCAACAAGTTCTTGTTTGTAGACTCGGCCTAGCCATTACCTTGAGGGTAATAGTTTGATGAAGTGCTTAGGTAGATACCGTTCTTGACAGCCCACTCAGTCACCTTGGATACATCTAAGATTATTGTAGCAGGTACACCAAATCTGGTTGTTATCCCCTCATAAAAGTCTAAGATGCTAGACACATTTGCCTCTTTGAGTACTACTGGTTCTGTCCATTTGGTGAAGTAGTCCATGGCTGTCAAAATCCATTTGTGCCCTTGGCTTGAATTGGGATTAATGACTCCAATGAAGTCCAAACCCCATTGCATGAATGGCTGGTCAACTGAGATTGGATGCAATGGATGCAAGTCTCTCTTTTCCTGTGAAGAATGCACAATTCTTACACCTCTTGATCCATGCATAGCAATCACTGAAGATTTTAGGCCAATAATAACTAGCCTTCATGATTTTTAGAGCTGTCACTCTTGGTGCAAAATGACCACCAGCTGGTCCACCATGGAACTCTTCCAACACCCTTTGAATCTGATTTGTGCTAATGCATCTCAGCAACACTCCATTCACATCTTTCTTGAACAAAACTCCATCAACAATGGCATACGGGATAGCCTGCAATCTGAAGTGTCTTCTTTGGGTCTTGTTCATCTCCGGAGGGCATAGGCCTGTGCCTAGGAAGTGCATTATATCTTGGGTCCAACAAGGAGTGAGGGTAGCATTGTCTTCTTCCTGATTGCCACTTGGCTCATGGCTGTCCTGGACTGTCAAAACAACCTCTTCTTCATTGCATACTTCTTTTTACTTCCCCAAAACTAGCTGCTCACACAATCCTTTCCCTCTTACCAGCTTGGTGATCTTGATCTCAATGTCATACTCCATGACACGGGTGATCCAACCTGCCCTTTTCTCATTCAAATCTTTGTTGAGGAGGAAGTCCTTGACTCCAGCATATGAGACCAGCAACTGGACCTTGTTGTTTGAGATTAAATGCTTGAATTTCTTCAAGCTTCTGATTACTACAAGTACATGCTTCTCAATAAAAGAGTACCTCACCTCATAGTCTTCTAGGCTCTGGCTGAAGAAGGTAATTGGTTGCTCATCATTATCCTTGTTCTGCTACACCAAAATGGCAGAAATAATGTCATTACCTCCAAAGGTATAGAGGATGAAATCCTTGGAGAAGTCCGGGTTGATGAGAGTTGGTGCTTGAGAGATGGATTTTTTGATTGCTTCAAAAATCTCCTTGCCTTCTGTTGTCCACTTGAAAGACATGCTCTTCTTTAACATTTTGGTGATGGGCTTGACAAGGGCTGCAAAATCTGGGACAAACCTCCGAACAAAGTTTATCCTTCCCAAGAAACTCTGAAGGGCTTTCTTGTGGCTTGGCAATGGTAGTGCTCTTATGGCTTCAACCCTCTCTAGATCAATTGCTAGTCCTTCTTTGGAGACAATATGGCCAAGGAGCTTCCCCTCATGAGCCAGGAATATGCATTTTTTGGGATTCAATGATACCCCAAATCTTCTACACCTCTGAAATACCTGCCTCAGATGAAAGAGGTGATCCACTGCATTTTTGGAGAATACAGTGATGTCATCAAGATATATTAGAACTATTTTATTGATCAACCCTTTGAATGCCATGTCCATTGCCCTTTGGAAGGTATCACCAACGTTGGACAGCCCAAATGGCATTTTCCTGTATGCAAAAGTTCCCCATTTGGTTGTGAAGGCTGTCTTGAACTGGTCCTCTTCCTTCACTATAATCTGATTGTAGCCTGAGTAGCCATCAAGTAGTGAAAACCTCTTGGAGCCAGCCACAACTTGCAAGATTTTCTCCATGGAAGGGAGTGGGTAATGGTGCTTGAGAGAGGTTCTATTCAAGTCTCTGAAGTCAACACACAGTCTGATCTCTCCAATCTTCTTTTTGACTGGAACTAAGTTGGCAACCCAACTAGAATGCTTGATTGGGAATATGATCCTTGACTCAATCAGCTTGTCCAATTCCTTTCTCATGAGAGGCTCCATGTGTGGATTGATTGGTCTTTGTTTCTGCCTGACAGGCTTAGTATTTGGATCCAATTCGATGGTATGTTGAGCTAAGTTGGGATTGAAACCTTTCAAGTCTTCATAGCTCCAAGCAAACACGTTAGGGAACTCTTGACACAGCTGTATGAACTCATACCTTTCTTGTTCAGTTGTCATCCTTCCAATTTGCAATGGTTTGTTCTCTTCTACCAAGATGGATACTGAATCCTCTCTCTTGACCTGAATGTTTTCTTTCTCCTTTCTAAACTGGTCATTGGGATTAAAAATGGACTCCAAAGTGATAAGTCCCTTGGGCAGCTTGTTAGTTCTCAGTTGTACCACTTGGTCACCATACTGTTGTTCCAATTTTTCTTGATTCTTGGCTGAGAACTCAACTTCTTCTTACAAGAAATGGATGATTTTCTGGTCATTCTCAAATACTTACCAACTGACATTGTTATCTGGCACTGAAGGCCTCACAATCACGTGGATGTTTGGCTATACCTTGTCTTATTGAATACCTTCAACAATGTCAAAGGCTGCCCCTACTGCTGCAAGACTATCAACAGCTTGATTCTCTTTCCTAGGAATGGATTTGATGCCAAAACCCTCAAAATATTCCATGAGGTCCCACACCCTGTTCTTGTAGCACCTGAGTAGATCATTCTTGGTAGCATGCTGTCCCTTGACCTGATTTACAATCAATTCATTGTCCCCAAAGACTTGCAAGTTGTTTATTTTATTCTTTATTGCCCAATGCATCCCTTGCACCAAGGCTTCATATTCAGCAGTGTTATTGGAGCATGCAAATTGAAATCTAAAAGCTGAATAGTACTTTACTCCTTGAGGTGAAACAAGCATGGCTCCACCTCCTGCACCTTGTCTACTCCTTGATCCATCAAAAAACAGCTGCCATACCTCACTGTTATCTTTGTGGTTTGGCTTGGTGATGCTAGGAATAGGCTGATTTTCTTCGTGTATGCAATAGACCCCTAGCTCAGATTCTTCCACTTATTGATAAGGATCAAATGCATGTACCTTGTTTGCCCATTCATCAAGAGTTAGATCCGGGATGCTTCCAACCTTAGTGTCAGCTTCATCAGTGCTTGGGTGATCTTCTTGATCAAATGCTAAGCAATTGGCATTAATCTGACTTGGAGTGTAAGGATCAATGTGAAAGTTGGCAATAGGTTTAGACCTGATTGTAGCCTTAGTTCCATACCTCGTTCTGAATAGCATGTGTGACCAATCAACAGACAAATATCCCCCAATCTTGGCTGTGAAGTCCCTTGACAAGCATAGGGCAAAGAGTGGTGGAAGGTCTATGATTGATACATCTTGTAAAACAACAACGTTTGGACATGCATGCAAGGTAAGACTCAAGTTTCTAATCACTCCAACTGTTGCTACTACTGTCCCGTCCAGCTGCACCACCCCTTTGGATGCTGTTTAATACTGGAGCCCTACCTGATCAACTATTTGTTTGGGCATTACTGAGCTACTTGCCCCAGAGTCTATCATGCAATTGTGCACTAGCTGATTTCCAATGATTAATGAAACATTGAAAGGAGGGGGTTTCAACATTTTACCTTGCTGTCCTCCATGATTTCCCTCAGGTTGGGTAGTATTTGTGAGCACTTTGTCTTGCATCTGAACTTGCTGATTCGAAGTTGGCCAGTTCTTCATGGCAGCTTGCAGCAGATCTCTTTGGCCTGGGATAGATAGGGATTCCCACATTGATATATTGACATTTGTCTTCTTCATCTGATCAATAATACTGAATGGTGATGAAGGATCTCTTTGCTGTCCCTTTGCTTGTACATTCACTCCTTGCACGTGGGCAACAATAACTGGTATTTGAGTTGGTCTAGGAGCTGTCCTTTGCTACCCTTGTGCATTTGAAATTGGATTTTGCTTGCCAATCATTTGTGGAACCATAGAAGGTCATGGATTGGTTGGGGCTAATGGCTGTTCTTCACCCAAATTTCTTCTTTTTGACCTTGTGTTGGCTGCAACACCTTGAGAAACTGCCTGGTTCATGCCACAAAAATCCTCTACTTGCCAATTTACCAATGTGGTGTCATTTGGGGCTGATTGCTGTTGGAATGTTTCTTGTTGTTGGCTGTTTCCTTGACTGCCCTCACCCTCCACACCAGTAGTTGTCACCATTAGTGCTTTATTCAAAGCACCATTGAAGCACATGGATTGATTATGAGGCTCATTGCATAGAAAACACCAATCATACTCCTGAGCAATGTTTTTTTGTGTTGGCACCAATGCCTTAGAGGCAGATATGGCATTTGGATTATAGGGTTGAAATGGTCTATTGGCAGGAGGCCTTGTTTGATTCATATTTGCAGTAGGATTAGGTGGTCTTTGTGGTTGGTACGGCTGCCTATTAGGCTAAGCTTGAGGTTGATAAGAAGGTCTAAAACCTTGGGCCTGCTGCCTTTTGAGAGTAACCAACTCATTGCCTAGGTTTTGCAATTGTTTCATGACTTCTTGAAGCTCATTTGGGGCACTTGGAGATGAAGTGGAAGCTTCATTTGAACTCTGATTTCTAGGAGTGGGAGAAGGAGCCAAATTAGATGCTTGATTGGTGTTTGGACTCTCTAAACTTAGAAAAAATGGCATGGGAGGTCTAGGGGCAAGTTTGCTAGCTTGGATCAAACAATTTTCAGCCCTAATGGCAATGCTATAAGCCATAGGGATAGTTATGCCTCCCATGGACTGAATCAACATAGAAATATCAAAATTTAGAGCTTTGAGATAGTAGAGAAAAGCACCTTCTGCTATTGGCCTGACTGCCACTAGAATTCTCTCCCAAGTCTTTTGAAATCTGAAGTTGAAATCGGTCAGCTGCTCATTGGGAGCTCTCTTGATGGTTGTCAGCTGCTCCAAAAGAGACAAGTTGTCTCCCTTTTCTCCAAATTACTCGTGAAGTGCTATACACAGCTGATTCCAATTTGTGATAGAACCAACTCCAAGGCTCCTAAACCATTGCAATGCTTTACCCTTGAATGAAGATGCCAGCAACTTGACAGCCACTTGCATCTCGTCGATTTCATGGATTACACAAAGGTTAGCAATATCTTTAACATGATCACGTGGAGTAGTCTGATTTTCTCTAGTGAAGTAGGGAATGTTATTCAAGGCTGCAATAGGAATTGGATGTTGTACATTGAGGGCAAGTGGGCTGCTGCCTGTGAAGTTGACATAGGGGTTGTTTTGTGCCATTCTAATTGGTCTTAAAACCCTTGTTGACTGAATGAAAGGCCTACCAGGTGGAGGACTTGAGAGAGTTCTGTTTGGTGGAGATGGAGACCTTTGAATCCTTCTTCCTCTTTGCCTTCTTCTTGGAGATAATTGCAGGTATTCAAACAACACTTCTTCTTCTCCAACTCTTGACCTTGTGGTGATTCTTCTCATGAGTTTTCAGGCCTGCACTGCTAAAACCAGTTGATTCTTCCCCTTGGAGTCGCCAGACATGCAAATAATAGCTCTTTTTAAGTAAGAAAATTGTAGCAGATGCACATCACTTTGCTGTAATAAAAATGAGACCTGAGTGTCCCATCGGGCGTGCCAAAACTGTTAGTGTAAAATCACATCACCCCTGAATGTTGATCAGATTTCTAGTTTGATCACTCTTGCACCCAGTGTGATTGCACAACATGGAAACCTCTCTCCAAGTGTGGGACTTGTGAAACTGAGAGAGGAATCTCTAGATTAGAGGCTGGTTCCTCAAACTCCTCTGATTAGATCTAATGCTTGCACAACTACAGAGGTTCAGATCCTAATCCTACTCTAAATTGCAAGGAGACACAGATAGAAATGCAAAATTGAAACTAACTAAAGATGGTGATGCACCAAAAAGGAGTGGTGAATATTTTTGTCGTGCAAATAGACACAAACCAAAGATTACAGCATAAAACATACACAGGTTGATAAGATATAATTTAGGATCTGAAATGAAGCAAATAATACAAACAAAGGACTGAAACTCATTCACAAGGCTTGCATTATCATTTCCAATGTCAAAAACCACTGCATTACAACCTCAGAGAGGTAGAAAAACTGTTACAATCTTTGAAGAGGTCTGATTCTTGCAACAATCACTTGCTGGAGGTGAAAGAAGAAGTATGCTATGCCAAAAAATGTTCCCCTTTCGAAATGAGCCAAATCTGGCTTTTACATTGCATGGGTCGAGCCCAGGAGAGAGAAAACATACAAAACATGGGAGCCCATTCCTCATTGATTGTAAATGCATTAAAAGGGCATGGGGACCTTACAAACCCATACCCTGTCATTTTTGACCGAATTGGAGGAGAATGCGACCCATTCTGCATTAAATTTGGTCGTTGAAATGTCATTTCTGGCCATGGACATGTGTTAGAGCCGTTTCTTAACTTTCTCTCTCTAGACTAAACCAAAATTCAAGATTGACCTCAGAATCATGTAGAGAATTTTATAATCTTTCCAATGATATAAAGAACGTGTAAAACTGAGCTCTGGATCGAAAGATATGGCGATCTGAAGATTTAGGGCACAAAACAGGCAAAAATGGGTTTTGAAATTTTTTCCCACGCTCCGCCACCTGGACGACACGTGTCGGGCACTGATTGGATGAGAAATTCTCTCTCCTTCCCGAGCTCACGGGTTTTCCTTGAAAGTTTTGACTTTTTGTAATTTTGGAAAATTTCCCATTTTTTCCCCGCGTCCCCGCCACTTGGGACACGTGGCATGATCTGGTTGGAGGACAGGGGTGCGGGGGCATCCTTCATCTTTTAGTTTTTTGGCCAAATTTTTTTCCAAATTCTCTAATTCCTCCCCAAGCTCCACACTCCCCTTCTCCTTAGGACACGTGTCCTCTTTTTATTGGCTCGGGCCAATGCTTCAAACCTTGCCCTTTGAAATTTTGGACGTTTTCCCTTGTGACATGTGGCGTTTCCTGATTCGTCCGCGGGCCTGCTGGATTTTCACGTCCCTCGCGTACCTTTGGCCCAGTTGTCCCAAAATATCTAGGACAAATTCTTTCGATCCACCCAATTCGGGCTTCCCTGTCCCTCTTTGAGGTGAAGACACGTGGCATTATTTGATTGGCTCTCAGCTCCTTCGGCTCTCCGCATCCCATGCGTCCCTTTGTCCCAACTGTCCCAGTGCAAAAGTTCTCTGTTTCGGCCAGTCCGGGTGGTTCACGTCCTTCGCATCCTCATGGCCTAGATGTCCCAGCCTCATTTGTATAGTAGTTAGTCAATTTTGTCTTTACCTTCGGCCGGTTCGCCCTTTCGTGTCCCGCATGTCCCCACGGCCTGGATGTCCCTTTGCTGCGTGGACCGCCTGGTGGCCTTTCAGCCGATTCGCGCCCCGATGTCCCAACTGTCCCAAGGACCGCCTGGACTAGGACTTAGCCGATTTTCATGATTTTTTCTGGCCCAAGCTTGTTTTTTGCAACTTTTTAACCCTTTTTTAGAACTTGCTCTTTTCTACTTGGACAGGAGAGTTAGAAAAAAGCCGAGGGGACCCCAGAAACATGATTTTTTGCATTGAATCAATCTATTTGCCTGAAACTTGAATATTCTGATGCATGTTATCAAAATTTACCCTGGGGGGTGAATTTTGGATAACAGTGCCTTAATTAAAAAGGTCTCTCATTACGTCATCATGGGAGGTCTCCTCTATAAGTGCAGATTTGATGGTATTCTCTTACAATGCCTCATGAGTTCTGAAATTCCTTATACCATTAAGGAAGTTCATGATGGCATATGTGGAGGTCACTTCAATGGCCTTGCTGTTACTAAGCGTATTCTTTGCCTAGGCTATTACTGGCTGATCCTCAACCATGATTGTTGCGACTATGTCAAATGTTGTGTAAAATGCCAACAACATGCCAACCTTCATCATACACCCAGTCACGCCTTACAGGTTTCCTGTGACCTTTGGCCCTTATCTTAATGGGGTTTGAATCTTGTCAGAGAAATCAGCCCCCATTCTTCCCAACAACCTCAATGGATCATTACCGCTACCGAATACTTCACAAAATGGGTAGAGGCCATACCACTCATCTCCACGAAAGCTGAGAAAATATGTGAATTCATCAATCACCACATCATTTGTCACTTTGGTGTTCCTCATCGCCTCATCACTGACAATGAAAAACAATTCAAAAATAAAACATTACAAAAACTTTGTGATGCCTTTGACATTTAGCTAAGTTTCTCCTCACCTTATTACCCACAGACCAATGGCCAAGCCGAATCCACTAACAAAACCTTAAACAAAATTCTCATGAAATTGGTTAACAATACTGGGAAGGATTGGCATATGCACATTCCTTTTGCCTTGTGGGCATACCGCACTAGTATTCGTACTTCCATTGCTGCCACACCATTTTCTTTGGTCTATGGTACATAGGCTGTTCTACCTCTCAAAGTCTAGATCCCCTCACTCCACATTTCTCTCCATGACATGCTCAACAATGATGACTTTCGTCAAGACTGTTTAGTAAAACTTGAGTTATTAGATGAACACCGTCTTAATGCTCTTGATCACCTTCAAGTTTACCAAAAACATATGAAACGTGCATTTTCAAAAAATGTTGGGATTTTATATAAGTTGAGATTTTTGAAAAGATTAGTGACCTTGCTTGAAAGAAAGTCGAGATTTTTGACCAAAGATTAGGATTTTGAAAAATGTAAACGGGAAAATTTTTCTCTTAAGTCAGGAGTTTGACCAAATGTTGTGACCCATACTTAAAAAAGTCAAGAGCTTATCGTTTAAAGTCACTCGATGATTGACCCGAAGTCTGATATTTTTGAAAGCCTTGGGATCTTTGCAAAGTTCTAGAAATTAGATTTTGAATAGTACATGACTTTTTGAAAAAGTTCCAAGATCGTCCCTTGAAAAATCAGTATTTCCAAAAAAGTCGACCAATTTTTGAAAAGGTCATAGAATTATTTGAGTACCTTTCACTTGTTATCTTCTCTTGAATATGTGTACCATGATTTTGAAAAGATAGCAGTTTTGATTCTCATGAATAATCATGATTTTGAAAAAGTTCTAGATTTTCGATAAGATCAAATGGTCGTTTGAAAAGGTCACATTTTTTGAAAAAGTAATCCTATTCTTCAAAAAAGAATAGTCCATGACTTCAAAAATCCCTCACATGAAGATGTCAACTCCAGGATTTTGAAAAGTCATAATTTTTAAAATTAGATGAATCCCTTAAAAGGACCTCGAGATCTTTGAAAAGTCAGGATTTGCTATAAATTCATGACTATTCCAAAAGTTCGAAGGATTTTCCAACTAGGTCAAGATTTTTGAAAGGACAAAATGATCGAAAGGTCGAAGATTTTCTTATGGTAGGTCAACTTCATGAAAAGGTTATGGAGTTAATTAAAAAAAAATCCACGATTTTTACACTTCCCACATCGAGGTCAAAATCTATTGGGATTTTGAAAATGTCGTTGTTTTTAAAACAAATCTAGACTTTTCAAAAAAGTCATGGACTTGACCAAAAAGATCTCAGATCTCTTGCCCATAAAGCATGGGACCTCATTTGATATAAAGTTACCCACCTTTGAAAAGTCTGACCATTTGGAAAAGTCGAGATTTTCAAATTACCAGTCAAGGGACCTCTTTGAACCAAGACATTGGGGTGTTTCGAAAGGTTGACTGACTCTTTACCCTTAAAAGATCGTCAATTTTACAAAAGTCTTCAGGGATTTTTAAGTTCATCAAGTTCTCCAAGGTATTACCTAAAAAGCTCTAGATCCTTACCAATCAGGTCAGGATTTATTGACCCCCTCTTATGGCTTTTAAAAAGTCTTGGGATTTAAAAAAAAAATTGATTAAATTATTCAAAATTCATGGATTTTTGAAAAAGTCCACATTTAAAAAAAAATGATTCTTTTACCAAAATTGACATCACCTATAGGATTTTGCCTATAACCCAGGTTGGTACCTTTCTTACCTAAAGTTCAGGATTTGTAACTTAAGATTGGGATTTTCAAAAAATTTAGGGTTTTCCAATATTCAAGATTTTAATAAGTTCTGAAGGAAGTCATATTTTTACTTTCGAATAAAAATCTAGACTTTTGAAAATAATTTTTGGAAAGTCCAGAAAAATCTATTTTAGAAGGATTGTTGGAATAGCTTTTAATATTTCAAAAGTTTTGAGGTTCTCCTAAGAATTTCTACGCAGATCTTGGAAGGTTGGTATTTTTGAACAATCCTAAGGATTTTCACAATATAGTTCGTCGGTATTTTGGAATGGTTAGGATGTTTAGAAAGGTCGGGATTTTTTTAAAGGTTTGGATTTTCAAAAAAGTCGGTACAATTTCAAAAAAGTTGGGAGTTTTGAATAAGCGAAACCCTGCAGGTCAATTTCTTAGAAATATCGTGGTGGAAACATTCATGAAAATTGAAAATTGACAAGATTTCTATACAAAGAGAACTCTGAGAGCTTTCTGAAACAGTCCTTAGGATTTTCCGAAAATGGAGTCGTAATCTTGTCAAAAGTTATGGGAATTTTGAAAAATTCAATGTTACTGGAAAAAGTCAAGATTTTGAAAATAAATCTAACTATATTAAAATCAAAATTTGAACTTTGGGAAAAATTTCCCCAAAAAGTCCACCACCCTACAGACCTTTCAACCAATCAGAAGTTGCCACATGGCACTTCAGAGGGCAGACTCAACTTGAAAACTTAACTTTTGAAAAATTTGCTCTTGGGAAAATTTTCCCAAATTTCTCCGCAACTCCGCGGCTCGGCAACCAATCACATGCTGACACGTGGCTTGGTGGGCGCGCGAAAGAAATTTGATAACTTAAATTTTTGCCTTTTGGGAAAAATCCTACTTTTCCCTTCGTGGCCCTACACCGTTGCAACCCATGGGGTGTTGACACGTGTCCAGGCGGACGCACAGGTCCGTGCGAGCCCTTTGGCCTTTTAAAAACTTTTTGGCGCAAAACTCCAATTCCCTCCGCCGATCCGCTGACCCGTGTCCAATCAGAAGATGCCATGTGGAATTTTGGTGACGATGGAGGATGAAAGGAAATTTTCATTTGGAAAATTTTTGGGTTTGGACCTTGGGAAAAATTTGGAATTTTTCCCCCACGACCAATGGGCATTCGATACGTGGCACTTTGGCATCGGCGTACGCATGATCTTTTTGTTCGCTTAGCACTTTTTCGGCAATTGAGACCTAAAGTCAAAAACCACTCCATCGGCTCCCCAATATTTCTAGCCAACCGGAGCATGCCACGTGTCCCCTTCGTCAACCCTGCGGGTGTGCGGAGGTGTTTTACGCCTTGCGCCTAGGGAAGGGAAAATTTCTCCCTGAAACTCCGCCACCCCATAACTTGAGTTTTACAAGGAGTTAGGAGGACTTCCTTATATGGTTGGAAAGGTGAGAAAATTTCCTATCCAATGATGATGATTTTGGAAAGTTTTGATGAATCTAAGTGTGTGCAAAATCAGGTTAAACCATGTAAACTTGCTAGGGAAGACATGAGTGAGAATTCACTCTCCTAACCTAAGTGATGGATTTAATCCCTTGTTTTGACCTAGTGCTTGTTGAGAGATGTTGAAAAATCATTTCTACAAGTCAATCTTGATTGTGAACCTAAACTAGGTTTGTAATAACTATGATCTAGTAACCTTCCTTGTAAACACTTTTCTTTAAAAAAAATTATTCCATAATTTTCCTAGCTAAACCTAGTTTGTTTATTGATCTTAAGTGGTAGTTTGAAGTGGGAATTACACTTGGTATCAGAACGGTGGTTCAAAGGCTTGGACCATTGGGAACACTAGAAAATTGAGACTTGAAACCTTGAAACTAACAAACCTGTTAATCTAGAAAACAAAACAGTTTGAAAATTAAACATGATAGTAAACTTAGGAATTGAAGAAGAGAGATTGAAGTAATGAAATAACTCTCACTTTGGTTTGTGTAAGAGGCTTAGACGGAGTGAGAGGAACCTTCACAGAGACCCAGATTCACCATCCCCACCACTACCACCACAACGACCGGATCAGGGTGTGGCAGCCATTTTACCTCAGATTCTATAGACCCTTCAGGATGTTAATGCTGCTCTACACAGAGGATCAGTAGGGGGGCATTCAGGTAGACATGACATAGTTACTTCTATTGAGGGACATACACCTCCTCCACTCAGCGAGGAGCATAGAGGAGAGAAATCCCATGTGGAGTCAGTCAGAGTAGATTCACCACCTAGGAGACAGGGTGACAAAGTTTCAGAGCATAGAGAGAGGTCTCGGAGCCCTAGGCTTAGGGATGAGCTTGTAGAGAGACCTAGAGGCCGAAAGACCACAACAGTGGATCACATCAGGGATATCCTGAAGCTTAGGCCCTCACATTACTCAGGTGATACAGGTGGATTTCAGGCAGAGGCCTGGCTAGTGAGCTTAAGTGGTTGCTTCAAGCTTTGTCCTTGTTCTACCAACATGAAAGCTCGTGTTACAATCATTTACTGAGGGATGAAGCAGGTGTCTGGTGGAGAAAAGAGGAGCAGAAGCTCCATGTAGATTCAGAGACAGTGACTTGGGAGCTATTTGAGGAGATATTCAGGAGTAGGTACCTATCACGAAGGTTCATCCAGTAGAGGATTGATGAGTTCCATGACCTCCAACAGGCTACCCTTTCTGTAGCAGAGTATGAAAGTAGATTTCTAGATCTACTTCAATATGTTGAGTATATGCAAGATAAGCAGGTGCGGATTCATAGGTTCATCCGGTGCCTGAATTTGGAAATTGGAGGGGTAGTATGGATTCATTGTCCACAGACATTAGCAGAGGCTATAGAGAAGGCTTATATTGCAGAGGAGACTCGGGGTAAAACCCAACAGGCTAGAGAACGAGTTAGGAGTCACATTCAGCAGATGCAGGTTGGTAGATCGAGAGGTTCAGTACCTCTTCCTCGTGGTGGTTAGCATTTAACACAGTCATCCTTTAGGCCACATCAGCAGTTCCACCCACCATATAGACCTCCTTAGAGAGCTGATGCACAAAGAGATCGAAGCAAGGGGCCTCCTCCTAGGGGTCCCATTAGGACATAGGTTGGACCTAGAGCTTAGTCAGCTAGAGCTCGCCAGCAGAGGGCATAGCAGACCACAACAAGATCATCAGGATCCACACCACAAGCTTCTAGGGCACCTACTTGAGGTGCTGCTCCTTGGAGAGGATTAGGTGGTTGCTTTGGATGTGGAGTAACTAGACATTTCTGGAGAGATTGCCCTCAGAACCCTAACAAGGGTAAGGAACCAGTTTCTAAGCCAATAGTTGGTGACATGGGGTGAATCCATAAGATCTATGCAGTGGCTGAGAACTTCTAGGTAGAGCATCAGAGCACAGTCATTGAGACCACAGGTAGCATTGGTGGTATTCCTATCTCTGTATTGTTTGATTTTGGTTCTTCTGATTCTTTCATTGCACCATATTTAGTAGAGAAATGCAGGCTGGTGGCAGGTAGGTAGGGTCTTAGTTGGGATGTCGAGATGGCTTCTGGAGCAAAGATCTCTTTAGACTCCTTACTTAAGGGGTGTGTTGTAGATTTGGGACCTTTCACCACCACTTTAGATCTCCGTATTCTTCCTTTGGGCTCGTATGGAGTTATATTAGGCATGGATTGGTTATCTACACATAGAGCCAGGATGGATTATTATCATAAGACTATTGCTTATGCAGATGATCTTGGAGTTGAGTCAGTGATTACAGGGGTCAGGAGACCTGTTTCCATTCGCACCATTTCTGCTATGTAGCTCAAGCGGTGTGTGTGACGGGGTTGTCAGATGTACACTATTAAAATTAGTGACAGGTTAGAGGATGGGTCTAGTGGACCATTGCTAGATGATCATACCATCTTGAGAGAGTTTTCCGATGTCTTTCTAGGGGAGCTACTGGGGATGCCACCTCCACGTGAGATTGATTTCCATATTGACCTAGTTCCTGGAACAGAGCCTATATCACGGGCACTGTATCAGATGACCACCCCGGAGCTCTGTGAGCTCAAGTTATAGCTTGAAGTCCTTTTGGAGAAGGGCCTTATCCGTCCTAGTGTATCCCCTTGGGGTGCACCGGTGATTTTCGTGAAGAAGAAGGATGGATCATTGCGGTTGTGTATTGATTACCACCCGTTGAAGAAAGTGACGATCAATAATTATTACCCTCTTCCTCACATTGATGACTTATTTGATTAGATGAAGGGAGCCACGGTGTTCTTTAAGATTGATGTCAAGTCGGGCTACTATCAGTTGAGGATTTTGGAGGTAGACATCCATAAGACCACCTTCCGCATGAGGTATGGGCACTATGAGTTCATAGTGGTGCCTTTTGGTTTGACGAATGCCCCTGTAGTGTTTATGAGTCTGATGAATGGGGTATTCAGGACATTTTTAGATCACTTCATGCTCATCTTCCTTGATGACATCCTGATATACTCACGTACACGTGAGGAGTACTAGGGTCACCTTCGACGAGTTCTCCAGTATCTTCGGGAGCAACAACTTTATGGGAACTTGGAGAAGTGTGATTTCTTTGAGATAGAGGTGCAGTATTTGGGATATGTTATTTCTGGGGAAGCTATTGCAGTCGATCCTTTAAGGATTAGAGCCATTATGGATTGGCCAGCTCCCACTATAGTGATTGAGGTGCGCAGCTTCATGGGTTTAACAAGATACTACCGGAGATTTTTTTAGGACTTCTCTCTGATTGCACACCCTATCACTTCCCTCCAGAGGAAAGGGAAAAATTTTGTTTGGATGGACAGATGTGAGCAGAAATTTAGGACACTAAAGGTTAACTCACTATAACACCCTTTCTTGTAGTACCAGATCCACATGGTGGGTTCTTTGTATGCACAAATGCTTCTTTAGCAGGGCTTGGAGGTGTGTTGATGCATGATGGTAGGGTTGTAGCTTTTGAGTCTCGAAAACTCAAGGATCACGAGCTTAATTATCCTACCCATGATCTTGAGCTTGCACCAGTTGTGCATGCTTTGGTTAGATGGAGACATTTTCTTCTTGGATGGAGATTCACACTCAGAACAGATCATTTGAGTCTTCGGCACCTCTTAACGCAACATAATATAAACACTTTTCAACGGCGTTGGATGGAGTTGATTTTTAAGTATGACATGGAGATAGAGCATGTGAAGGGGAAGGAGAATGTAGTAGCAGACACTCTCAACAGATGGAGACATATGGCTATGGCCACTATAGTAAGCACAAATTTACGGAGTAGGATTCTTCAGCAGCTTCATCTTGATAGATTCTACATGATAGTACTAGAAGAGATAGAGTCACAGAGATCCCTTGAGGGGAAGTTTGATGGTTTCACCTTAGAGGAAGATGGTCTTCTTAGACACAGAGGTAGGATATATGTTCCTAGAGATGGAGGCTTGAGGCAGGAAATCTTGGTAGAGGCACATCGTACACCCTATTCAGCCCATCCCGGGATGAAGAAGATACACGCCACTTTACGAAAGTTGTACCATTGGAGAGGACTTTGTCAAGACATGGCCTAATTTGTGTCACAGTGTTTAGAGTGCCAGAAGGTTAAGGATGTGCATCAGCATCCAACAGGCCTTCTTTATCCTCATGCCATACCAGAATGGAAGTGGGACACCATTTCCATGGATTTCATTGTTGGGCTACCTATGTCGAGATATCACCATGATGCCATCATGGTCATGGTTGATAAATTAACAAAAGTGGCTCACTTTTTTTTTGGTAAAGACCACTTATATAGCTAGAGCAGTGGCACGAGTATATTTGGATGAGATCGTCAGGTTGCACGAGATTCCATGGAAGATCATTTGTGACTGCGATCCTTTGTACACTTCACACTTCTGGACTACCATGTAGTATGTCCTTAGGACGAGGATTAATTTCAGCACATCATATCATCCTGAGACAAATGGATAGACAGAGCGAGTGAATCAGATTTTGGAGGATATGCTTAGGATGTATGTGATGGATTAGTAGTCTAAGTGGGAGGAGTACCTGTATTTGGTGGATTTTGCCTTCAATAATAGTTTTCAGAGTTCTATAGGCATGACACCTTTAAGGCATTATAAGGTAGAGAGTGCAGGACACCCCTTAGCTGGGACAGATTGGAGGATAGAGTATCTCTTTGACCAACTCTTTTGTAGGACATGGAGCAGCAGGACGTGTTTATTAGGCATAGATTGTAGGAGGCACAGGACATGCAAAATAAGTATGCAGATTAACATAGGATTGATCATAGCTTTGATGTGGGCATGAAGGTGTTCCTTCATGTTAGGCCACACAAGAGCCCTATCCGCTATAGAAAAGGCTCTAAGTTAGCTCCTCGATTCGTTTTTCCTTTTGAGATCTTGAAGCGTATCGGCCCTTTGTCTTATCATCTAGCATTGCCACCCAGCTTGTCTCACGTACATGACGTGTTTCATGTTTCTGTCCTTAGGAGGTACATTGTAGATCCTTCTCATGTGTTGGATTGGACATCATTACAGGTGCAGGATTAGGGGCAAGTGACAATGGAGCCCATCCGTATCATAGATCGCAGGACCCTGGGCCTTCGAGGCAGAGAGACTGATCAGGTATGGGTGTAGTGGGACATATATGATGAGACTGCAGCCACTTGGGAGGACGCTTCTATGTTACGAGTGTAGTTTTCACATTTGTTCTAGTGACTTCCAGGATAGTGCCCACTTCCCTTTGACACTGTTTAGATACTGATCTTGCTACTGTTGATCCCATTTTGGACATTATTATGTTTTGACTTAGTATGATGTGTATATGTTAGGTCATGGATTATTATGGACCTTGATTCAGTCAGCATGCATGATGATTATTGGAGACATTATTATATATGGATGATGATATACTGCTTGATATGGACAAGTTATTGATGTTGATTTTAAACATGTGACATTTGACATTATGAGTAGCTTAGTATAGAGATTCATTAGATGATGATATAGTGGAAAAATTTAATTTGAAATGATAATGATGAATTCTTGATATTTTTGTGAGTTGGATTCGATATTTATATGTTCCTTATATCATTTTGGATGTTCTAATATGGCCACGAGGTCGAAGGAGGTATTGTTATTTTGCAAGTTAAAATATCACAACAATGTCGAGGGACTAGAGATTAACCATATTGAAATTTTGGATGAACTCAATGGGGTCGCCATGACAGCTGTAATTTTTTGTGTGTTGTGTTGTGTTAGGATTTCCCATGGGGGGATTTCCATTATATGTGACCATGGGATATATGTGTGTTTTATTTGTGTGTTCCCTTTTTATTGTTGTATGTATTTTTATTTGTAATGTGTTCTTTTTATTATTTAATTTAAATGTGGTAGTTTTAAGGTGATAGTCCTATAGTTAAACTTTATTTAAATTTAATTGGGATGTGGAATGTAGGTAATAAAGTGTTGCCTTGGTTATTAATTAAATTGGAATTATGTCATGTATAACCATATGTTAAATAAATAAATAATTATGTCAAAAGTATGTAATAAATGAAGTAATGTAAGTGAATGTGTAAGAAAGATGTAAGAGTATGTAAGGCCAATTTTGTAGTGTAGAACACTCCATCCTTTTTGGAATTCAAATTTTACCTTGGAGGCCAAATTTGGAGGCTTGTGGGACAAGTTAAACTTGTCCCACACCTCTTAAAATCATCCACCAACCACGCCTATGGCTTGGGCGTAAATTTTAGCCTTTATAATTAAAATTTCAAATGACTATGTGTAAGTCTTTATTACACTTTACTTACAAATTTTTAATTCACTCCATAAAGTATGGGTTAAATTTGAGTGTTTAAGTTGCTTGTCATTTCCATTTATTGTGTTTAATTGTGAGGTTGACCTTCTCCTTTTGGGGATGAGTAAGAATGATGTGGCATCCCACTTGGAATCCACATTATCCTCTCCCTCCCTCTCCTTTAAAATTCAAATTTCTTCTCCTTTTTGGGGTTGTTGAAACTTGGTTCTCTCATGCTTAGGTCAAAATTTTCATTGCTGCTGGAGCTTTCTTAGAGGAAGGAGTTGGAAACTCTTTTGCATGCTTACACCTTGCTGTTTTGGACTACATATTTGAGCATTGAAGAATTGTTGTTTTGGGAAACAATCTCCACTATGGAGAGATAGGATTCTATCCTTTTTATATGCTGTCTTTTTCCCTTGTTCTTGCATGAATGAAATGGTGGTTGTGCTGTAAATTCATGGCTGGTTGGGTAGATTGCTTAGGGCAAGGTGTAGGAAAATACTATGGGGATTTCACATGGGGGGGCATAATGGATTGGCCAATGGCACTTATTCTTTTGGAGGGAGTGTTGGTTTGGGATCTACCTAGGAAAAGAAGTTGCTTGCATTTCTTACTCTTGGGGGGGGGCATAAGGGAGAAAATTTGGGGGGGGGGGTTGCATAAGGAGGGGTTGGGAGATATAAGGTTTATGGGATTTGGTAAATTTTATGGTAGTATGCATTTGGTGGATGCCCAATTCCAACTTGTGAGGTATAACGAGCTCCCCATAGCTCTTGCTCTTATTTGGCTTGCTTGAAAAAAAACCCTTTGTGTTTTTTGAAATGTTTAAATGTAGTTGGGAACTACTGTCTTGTTTGAATTGTGTATCTTGTTGTTCTATGCATGTGAAAAGGATGATGTTTTTTTTGAAAGAAGCCTTATTGCCATGTGTTGATGCTCATTCTCCATTTCAATATGGTTGGGGCTTGGGGACTAATGGGGAAGGATGGCTTCTCCTTTCCCATTATATGTCTTGGTTGGGTGGAGAGTGTTGCCTTTCCCCCTTCCTGGTTGTGATCAAGTTGCAGAGAAGAAGAAATCAACATGCTACTATTTTGAAGCTTGGAGAAGACACAGTTTTGACAATCCCTTCATTTGAGAAAATCATTGTATCTATTCCCACCTTGTAGTAGATGAAATGTATGATTATTGTAATTGGAAGACGTCTTGTATTGCAAGGAAAAGATAGAGATTTATTTGTGAAATGTAAAGAATTAGCATTTCATACTCTATTTTGAAAATATGTGACAAAATGAAATCTGCTCGTATTTTGTATATTGAAATTTATGGAAAGGATGAAGTTGTAAAAGTTGCAATGTTGTTGGTTGAAATCAATAAAAGAATTCACATCCCTCTATGTCTAATTTGTATTGCTATCTTAAACTGGAATGATTGTTTTAAATGAAATCTCTGTTAAAAAAAATGACAACTTTCTGTCCCTTGTATTTAATTAGAATTTGAAATATCAAATGCTGCCTTATTGTTTTGAATGAGAAGATGGATAAAATAATTGTTAGGCATGATTTGAGTTGATAAGTGGGAAATAAATTATTAAAGTTGTTAATGAAAGAACTCTGTTCTTTTTTATAAATCTGGCAATTGAATTGCATCAAAAAATGTACAGTTCAGATCTGTAACTCAAATTGAGTATTGAAACAATGAAATTTAGATGTAATAAGTTCTAAGGAATTCAATTTGACCTCAATACCAAAGAAAAACATTTTAGAAACTCATAAAATCAATTTTTGAACTTGCTGGACCACTTTCCCATCAAAAGTTGTAAAAATATATAAATTGCAACGCAATCCACAAATTAAACTTTTAAAACAATCCTAAACTTACGCAATATAATTCTTCCATGTTCAATTTACATGTTGAGAAAAAGGAAAATTAAAATTGAATAAATCTTACAAGTTGGAAAAATTGCCAGTTTTAAATGCGAAACCCTGCAGGTCAATTTCTTAAAAATGACCCCCAAAAATTCATCAAAATCCAAAATTTATGATTTATATACAAAGAGAACTCCGAGAGCTTTCTGGAAAGTCCTTGTTTTCCGAAAATGGAGTTTCCTGTCAAATGTTATGGCCATTTGAAGTTTTTACTTCAAAATGGCCATCCAAAATAAATCTAACTATATTAAAATCAAAATTTGAACTTTGGGAAAAATTTCCCCAAAAAGTCCACCGCCTTGCAAACCTTTCAACCAATCAGAAGTTGCCACATGGCACTTTAGAGGGCAGACTCACTTTGAAAACTTAACTTTTGAAAAATTTGCTCTTGGGAAAATTTTCCCAATTTTCTCCGCAACTCCGCGGCCCCGCAACCAATCACGTGCTGACACGTGGCTTGGTGGGCGCGCGAAAGAAATTTGATAACTTAAATTTTTGCCTTTTGGGAAAAATCCTACTTTTCCCTCCACGGCACCGTACCCCCACAACCCATGGGGTGTTGACATGTGTTCTAGTGGACGCACGGGTCCGTGCGAGCCCTTTGGCCTTTTAAAAACTTTTTGTTGCAAAACTCCAATTCCCTCCACCAATCCGCCGACCTGCGTCCAATCATAGGACGCAACGTGGAATTTTGGTGATGGAAGAGGAGGAAAGGAAATTTTCCTTTGGAAATTTTTTGGGTTCGGACGTTGGGAAAACTTTGGAAATTTTCCCCCGCGACCAATGGGCATTCGACATGTGGCACTTGGGCATCGGCATACGCGCGGATCTTTTTGTCTGCTAAGCAATTTTTCGGCGATTGAGACCTAAAGTCAAAAACTGCTACATCAGCTCACAAATATTTTAAGCTAACCAGAGCATGCCACATGTCCCCTTCATCGACCCCGTGGGCGTGGGGAGGTGTTTTGTACCTTGCGCCTAGGGAAAGGAAAATTTCTCCTTGAAACTTTGTCGCCCCATAACTTGAGTTTTACAAAGAGTTAGGAGGACTTCCTTATATGGTTGGAAAGGTGAGAAAATTTCCTATCCAATGAGCATGATTTAGGAAATTTTTGATGAATCTTAGTGTGTGAAAAAGTAGGTTGAACCCTGTAAGCCTGTTAGGGTAGACAAGAGTGAGAATTCACTCTCCCAACCTAAGTGATGGATTTAATCCCTTGTTTTGACCTGGTGCTTGTTGAGAGATGTTGAAAAATAATTTCTACAAGTCAATCTTAATTATGAACCTAAACTGGGTTTGTAATAACTATGATGTTGTAACCTTCCTTGCAAACACTTTTCTTTAAAAAAATTATTCCATAATTTTCCTAGCTAAACCTAGTTTGTTTCTTACTCTCAAGTGGTAGTTTGAAGCGGGAATTACACGATATATCTCAAAAAAATGACTACAATACATAAAAAATTAGGAGCCATATATCAGGCATCTCCACGGACATCCTCCATATCTATATCGCCTGTAACCTCTGCCTCCTCGGCCCCTGTCTGACAACCTACTAACATCTCCCCACCCATCATAGGTGGTGGCTGGGTCCCTACTCGTACGTCATCTGGAGCTTGTCTTCATGATCTGGTGGCCTCTCCCTGATCTAGTCTTGGAGCTCGATGGCCCCCTATGCTCTCTACACTGTGAGTTTGAGAACTCATCCCCTCACTCGAGGCTTGCTGTGCCCTATACTCTCCATAGGATAGAAAATCTATCCCGGCTGCCATCAACTGATCCTGGTAGTCTCTGGCCTCACCTAGGGAATCCCGTAATCTAGATATAGGCACAGTCTGTGGTGGCCCTATAGGCCTCAGCTCTTGTACCTGTCCTATAGGACCCTGTCCCGCTCTTTCCTGTGAACTGGGACCTTGTCCTGGTGCTTGTGGTGGTGCCATCAGCCCCTGCCCCTATGCCTGTATCTGAGCATGTAAGGCCCCAATCTGTGCCTGTGATGTGTCCAACTAGCCCTGCAACCCTGTCACCTATGCCTGTAGGGTAGCCACCTGACCATCATCCCCATCTCCATCTCCATCCCCACCCTTGGCCATCTGGGCCTGAAGACTGGCCACCTATACATGTAACTCCGCTACCTCCACCTCTGAACTGGCAAGCTGTGTTTGCACCATACCCAATTGGGTAATCAGCGTCGCCACCTGCCCCTATAGGGAATCCCTCTACAATGTGATGGTGGCTAGATCCAGCTACCCCGGCCTAGGTGGTATTGCTTGTAAATGAGCCGCCCACCACTGTCTATATCTATTTATGGCCCCGACATCATCAATCCGTCAGTCCACTGCCTACTCCTCCTACCTTATGGGAACTGTGAGCTGTGGAAGAGGTAAGGGCATCTCCACATCATCTCTCCTGTACTACGAGAAGGGCAGAGGCATGTCCTGTAGCATCCCAAACTGCCACCTCACTTTGTCAACTGGGATCATCTTGTGCTCCCCAACACGGTGACCCTGTATCCATCTCAATAGCTGCGACTCAGCTAGCTCCTCACGCATATGCCTATATGATGGGAATCCCACATAGGGCCTCCAAATGATGTCTACTCCGAATAACCCCTCCAATAGTCACCGGAAATAGGCCACATCATGTGTGAGCCTGTTTGATCTCCGCTCTCCAATAATAAGCACCCATTGCCTATACCCCACTCGTACATAGCCTAGCGAAAAGGCATCGGCCCAGGGCATGCCCATTGGACACACACAGATAATGTGCTCATATGCCCAATAGTGAAGTAAAAAGGTACAACACAGGCTGAACTTGCGCAATCACCCATATGCCCACAACTCTCTGTATAGCTGCACCAGGAATGCTGGCACCTAGGCAAAGCGGGTTTGGTCTATCATCATGTCGTGTAATACCCCCATCAATGATTGGGGAAACCACCCTCCCTCTACATCTGGCAGTGTAAAGAAGCACACTGCCTCCATCAATAGAACTACTAGCCTCCTCTCCTCCAGATAGGATAGATACATCTCTCCATAGCGCATGCTGGCGCTATGGAAGGTCAGCTCGGCCATTCCCTCTCCAAACACCATCAGCATCAACTCCTCCGAGGTGTCAGAGGAGATCGAATAGACCTGTGTACCCAATATGGGTAGCCGTAGAATTCTAAACACGTCCTCTAGGGTGACTGTCATCTCACCCATCGGTAGGTGGAACTTGTTGGTCCTAGAATCCCATATATTGACGAGAGTGACTATAAGACTCGGCTATCGGACTACATTCCGGTAGCGTTGGACCCCACTCAGGCCCACCTCCTCCACATGCCGCATCTCCTCAGGGGTTGCTATGCCACAAACTTTCATGAGCAGGGATGGAACCCTATCCCGCATGCGTAACTAATTTGTCCCCTGCATCCAATACAAACAAACAAATTAATCTAAATTTATCACACCCATACTCACCCACTATCATTTTCCTGCACCATAGTTTACCCCTACCCATCCCAACCACCCAACCTATGGCACTTGTGGCCCCTTGCTCCCGAAAACCTAACCGGTGCCGGTTCTCTGTAACCAACCCCGGTCACCCCTAAACCAACATTGGTCACTTGTTTCATGACCGATACCGGTTTAACCCAACCGACACCAGCTCAACCCGACTGACACCGGTCACTGTCACGTCGAAAACCCACGACCCCCAAACCCTCCCTTCTCAAAAATTTACTACCCTGACACTTCTACCCACCTAAAATCACCTACACCTCCCCCTCCACCTCATCCCTTCCCCTCTTCTCTAACTTATCTCTCTCCCCACTCCTATTTTACCCAATTTACCCTCCCATTTTTCAAATTTTATTTTCCCCCACCCACAGTAAAAACAAAAACCCCCATTGTCCAAATCACCTAATCTACCTAACAAAACACTACAAGAGTTAGACGCTTACCTCATCATGCTACCATCGTCATGGTGGCACATCTAGTTGTTGTACCGGTGGCCCACCCGATCCCTCTTTGGCCTCTGCCATCACCAAATCGCTACCCGTAACTCCAACCAATCAAATCACACACACTGATCCTGTGGACCCGCCTCTCACCAACCACCCACCCACCGTTTGGCTCACTGACTCAACTCTTTGTTCTATCTAGACATGTTTCCCTTTTTTTCTCTCTCTTGTGTCATTTTCTCAATTCACTAAATGACAAATGAATAACAAAAAAACACAGATTTTTTATTTTTATAAAAAACCCGCCCTAATTGATGCCGTGTTTACCTTCATCGGCATTGGTCGCATGCCCTACCTTACCATGGTCGGTTACACTCTACTGCCATTGGTTACCCTTGACCAGCATCGGTCACCCTCTGTTTCACATTGCCCCAAATTTTACCCTATTACCCTGCCCATCACTCCTTTTTTCCACACCTACCCTTTACCCTGATCATTTACCCCACCCACCTTTACCCAAAACTATTTACCTCACCCTCTTGACCTCATTATTTACTGCCTACTCTCTTCCTCCTTTGGGGGCTCGTTATTTTACCCATACCTCGGCCCTACCCATGCCTTGACCTAGATACTTGGACCTGGAACATCGCTAGTGACCTTTGACCTCATGTGTTCGCTATACCTTGTGGCACTGTTACCTGTGTTGATTGACCTAATGACCTTACCTTGCCTCTTTCTGTGACCATTTATCCTGACCCTACCTTTGGTGTACCGGAACATACCTAAATGTTCTTGCACTTGACCTGTATTGTGTTTCTTGAACACATCCTATACCTTGCATACCAAAATCACTTCAACCTTGTTTGGATAAACCTATCGACCTTAGACAATGTAGAGTTTTCCTGCTCTTCAACCTGGTAGTGTGCTGTAGTTTATACGTGTGCGTGCGTTTGACTGTTACTACCTTTGACCCTAACCCATTACCTAGATTACCTGAGTAGACCTTGCTCCTTTTTCCCCTATTACCCACCTTCCTTTTCATCACATTTACCTTTTATCAAACCACTCACCGATTCTACCTTCTGCCTCATCAGTTCTTGGTTTGAGGGGGATCACCTCCATCCACACATGGGGCAACCACATCTTATTTTTGTCAGCGTCGCTTACCAATACAAGCTATGCAACAAAAAGGGGAAAAATGTAGACACCAAAATTAGGTCACACTCCCCTTTGGTCCCTCGACAAATAAACACCTTGAACACATCCACCTAGCCATGGCCCCCTTCACCTCACTATAATATTAATTTAATTATTTAAATTAAATTAATTCATTATCCTCACTATATTTATTATTTAAATATCTTAATTTAGATAATGCCCACATATCCATCTCACCTAGACACCTCATCAAGCCACCTCACCCTAAGACCTATTCTTAGTAAGTTGCCATAATTAACTAAGACTTACCCAAACCCTAAAAATAAATGCCTACATTCCCTCTAACAACATTCCCACATGATTAAAGGAAGCTTCTAGTCTTAGCCGCGGGTTAACGACATGAGATCCTAGAAAATCAAGGGGATCTACCTAGTTTAGTAAACCTAGGAAATCCTGCACCTAACCGACACCGGTTACCCTTAACCATCGTCGGTTAAGCCGGAACCGCTATCAGTCACCTTTTAACCCCCAAAACAACCTTATTTTTGCCACATTGGAAAAAAGGTTGGCAGTTTTTCTGAGAGAGATATCACATCTTTTGAGAACAAGCTTCCAATGAGAACACACAAGCTAATGAAGGAGATCAAGCATTTTCTCTTGCACAGACACCCAACATTCATCTAAAGCAACCACCTAGCACAAGATTTGATCTACTCAGGGAGGATCCGGAGAGCGCCATGCACTACCCATGTAAGAGATCACCCAACATTTGGTGATCCAAGTATGCATAGCTCATTAAACAGTAAGTCTTATTAACACCTTCATTCCTCACTCACAAACATCCATAGAGCCATATTCCAAGTAAGTGAAATAGTTTACTCCTCTAGTTCATTCATTTAATCATTGTATCTTCATACACACTTTATTCTCTTTAGCCACCCATTGAACTATCCATACCCAATATTCACCCCTCCATATCCCCATTAAAAACTCACAAAATCCCATCCCAATGACTTAATACCTCATTTCAACTAGCCTAGTCCTTTGTGTATTCATAAGGGAGATCCAAAGCTCATTCTGTGACATTCCCAGTATTCCACAGTAATCGGCATCGGTTCTCCCCAACTGGCATCGGCCACCTTAACCGGCATCAATCTCTATATTTACCAATACAACCCAGAACAGTAACCTAACCACCTATTCTCACATCACCCTTAATCACCTGTGACCTGCCTAAGACCTCTATCAGAACTGCAGAGACCCAAAACTAGTTACTTGACCTTCGGATCTTATTTTAACCTAACCGGTTAGATTAGATTTTTCTTATAGTGTTTTAAATGAGATACCTAAATAATTTTAACTACAATAGGATTTTCTTCATTACCAGCATTAAATTGTTTTAAACAGTGGACTAACAGCCATCTAGGAAGTATCACACTTCCTAGATCTAGCACACGCTAGGCAGTTCACTACATATACTGTTTTACTCATTCTGGTGGTCTTGTGTTCCATTTCAGGTAGTTATTTCTAGCCAAAAGGAAGCTCTCACGATCAGCTATGGATTTTGAGGTCATACACGTGCAACAACCTACCAACCAGTATTCCAATAGGTATTCCTCTGACGCCCATTACCTTAATCTGTTTTGTCACTTTCAAAGAAATGTCTAAGAATTAGGTGAAACGTCTATTGTTTGAATTTCGTAATTAATAACTAGAAGGTTGACCCATAAGTGAAAAAGATTCCCAAAAGATAAAATGAGACCCAAAATAAAAGAGTAAGATACGAAAGGGTCAGTGGTACCTAGAGGGGATAGGAGCGCCTGAGCGTACTAAATCATGCACTTGGGCGCTGGTTTCTGAGGTCATAAAATATCCCATACCACTAAAATACCGACTGGGATGTAGGGTCTGTACGAGCAAAGAGAAAGTAGTAGATTAACCATTGAAAAAAGGCCAAATCTCAGCTTGTCAAAAACTGGTTTCCTTCTTGGTCTTACACACCTTATTGCCCATGTGTTGACTTTCAATACTGTCAACTTTTCTAAAGTCTAGACATTCAGTTCCCAGCATAGGATGTATAGCGCCTAGGTGCCCCGGCCTCTTTCATTAACAATCTTGCACCGACATCTTCCCGAGGTATTTTCTAGTCCATTCCGGGAATCTTTTTTTTCTTACCCTATGAGATGGTTCCTATTTAGTTGTGTTAAGATGATACATAGGTAATTTAAACAAGGGATATTATATAAATACAGGCACTTCCATGTCAAGATCCATCAATAAAGGCTCTTCAAGAAGCTTAGGACATGGCTACTACTGGTCTTCCTAAGGATTGCATCACACCCCTCAAAGTATAATCAAGAGCATCAAAGCATCCATCTAGCTAGGTGTATTAAAGGGATAAGGGACTACATGTCTGTGCTACATATGATTTTGGAATATGAGGGTAAGTTTCAAAGGTTTTGGGATAGATACAACAAAAGCAGGTTCTGGAGGGTGAAACAACTGCTACAGTGCTAGTTATATGTTCTGATATTCGCGAAGTGCATCTTACACAAGAGCTCACTGAGGGAGTTGGAGGTCTACACACACACACACATATACGTAGAAGGTATTTCATGGAGTCTCTGAAATTGTGGTGGTTGCATCATCTTTCACAAGATCATAAGCAATTCTTCCCATAGTCTGATTTCAATCATTAGGATCAGTCTGACTCGTCTCATTTGTATTTTTTTCTATTTTAGGAGATTTGATGTTTTTTTAGTTTTATAGGCATGTGAACTTTCTCTAATTGCAGTTTTCAAGATGCCATTTGGTGATTCAACTAGCAACATACATAACGACATGAAAAGAGACTATTTACGCTCAAGTTACGCTTCCATCAAGTTGCTCATCAAGGTAAGATCACTTTCTTAGTCAAGTTTTCGCAGTGGACACATGTGACAGCCCATAGAAGGTCCCTGGTGCATTATTTTGCACCCCTGTATCCCAAATATTAGGCAGAGTCTGAAAGTCACATAATTTTATGTAGCCCTAGGTATCCCCCTGGACATTGATGTGACCTCATTCTTGTTTATCAATGTTCTAGTTTAGGCACAGTCCACGATTTTCTAATACCCACCTGAAATCTAGCCATTGAGTGCCACTTGGATCCCTTCAGAAACTTGCACACTTAGGGTTTACACATTTCATTACTTATTGCATTAGGTCAGATGGCTGGGTATTTTATTATCTATCAATGTTCAATTGTGACTCTATAATTAGGGTTTTACAAATTTTACCCAGGTTGATAATCAGTTATGAGGGTGCAAAACTAGGGCATTACTCTCTCATCTCTAACTCTCTCTCTGGTCGTCCCTCTCTCCTAATGTTATGCACAATCCCCATCCACTAGTTCTGGATATTGAGTAGAAGGAGGAAATACAAATGTTAGGGACTAAGCCCATTCCTAATCAATATTTAGAATAGTTGGGATTTCAAATCGATTGCGCCCATGCCAAGCTTTTTGGAATTCTATTAGGTCTGTATTAGCTAAATTGGTGTCTATGATCTTACTCCAAATCAAATAAGATTTGGGAATTGGTATAGACACCAGCTAATTGCAGGAAATCTTCATTTTACAAGGTGACATTTTGGGAAAAACTACTAAGGGGATTTCATTTTACAACACAGTTCCACTAGTGCACCATAGCTACTATGACACCAAAACTGCTTACTAGCCTCAAGTGAAGATCTTACCTATGCCAAATGGTTTTCTTGTTCTTGCTTCACACTGACAAAACAACAACAAGATCATTCTTCATGGATCTCACAAACTAACCACTGGGTTTAATTGATTTAAAATTTGGCCACACATCTTGGTCCCTCTTACCTTCAATTTTAGGGATAAAAAAAATCTTTAGAGGTTTGAACATTGAAATTACAGTAGCTAGCTCCAAAAGTGATGAATTCTAACACAAACTTGTAGCTCTTCATATTTCTCATTGATCTGGAGAGCGGGCGAAACTAAAATTTTGACGGAGCATCTAGAGGAAAAACCATCATAGAGAAGTTGATTTTTCATCAATATGATGCGGGAAAGAACAATTTCAAAATATCAAGACTACTTTAATGGATGTCATGGTAGCTTCATGTCTGAAGCTGGATCGAGCCATTTATTTACCCTTTTATGTGTGTCGAGGAATCTTTGGTTAGCAAATTGCAGTGAAATTGTAGAGCACGAAACTCATGACAAACTGACGAATACAAAAATATCATTCCCATCATAAAATAGTGCCATTTTTTTCCACTTATTAAAAATAACATATTGCATTGCTAATCTTCATGCTAAAAATAGGAGGTCTACTTTATTACAAGATTGGATCCCTAAGGATTATCAGAAAAGGTGTAACTTATGGTAAACTATGTCAAAAACAATAATTTTTCCAAAATAGTGGGTCCCCAAAAAATAACCTGCTAAAAACAGAAATGTGCTAAAAATAGTAATGTCTTAACAATGAAAAAGAAAATAATGTTCCAAGAGGTTCAAAAGGTGAAATTTGGCGCAAGCAACAGGTGATATGTCTTAAAATAATAGGTCATGGTCTCACATTCTAAAAATAGAAAGTTTCAGTTTTGAGTATAAAAAGTCTTAGATGGCTCTATTTTAACTCATATTTATTCTTTTTGGACTCTTTATGGGACATTAAGATGACATTATGGCTCAAACAGAAAGAATAGTGAACTTCACCAGGGTCCTTGAAGTGTCATACTAAGTTTGATTGTGTTGATAAGCAAGGCTGAGCATCACAGGGCACAACAGATGGTACTCCATCATCATCTCTCAGTGAGAAAGTTGATTGAACATGAAGTGCTAATCACTGTGAGTTAAATGTGCTCAGGAGTTCATCAATTATAGACTGTCAAGGAGGATAATACCGTTAACATTTCCTGCGCCCATGGCTAAGATCACATTGGGAGCGTCTCTGGGCACTGTTTCTAAACACTCATTTCATGGGTGCCTATGATGTTCATGCATGATCATGGTCAGTAAAGTCTTGATCAACGACTATAGGCATACTTCAGTTCTCAGGAGAATTTTATCTCCCCTATTGATCTTCATGTATGTCACGTCTTCTCTACCCCCTTTCTAAGGTACCTATAACTTGTGAGCAATCATGAAGACTTATCACTGTTCATTAATGTGAATATAATATAACAAATGTACATCAAGTTTCCAAACAAATAAAGATGTAAAATGGGGAGTCAGACCCCAGTGGTCACCCGTAGATTTGAAAACTTACAACTGAGTGCTTCAGGAAAAATCTCATACTCACATGGCAGTTAGACGAAGAGTCTTCGGAAACTCTATATAATGTAATGACAACCTCATTATTAAGGGTTGTCTATTTTGTATGCTCAAGTTGTGGTCAATTTTCATATTGAAGGAGATTACTACTTGGATATATATGAAAGAGACACCATTATTCTATTTTCCCAACATAATTTTTCTCTCTTCCTTTGTATTTTACAACTTGTGGAGATGTTAATCAAGGAAGGAGTTTCTTACTTCAAAAATGTATGAATGTGTAAAACTTTGTATACATGGTTTCCTCTTGTCGTTGATGTCACAAGCATAGTTGTTTCTTACTCTAATTATTTATATGAAACTTTTTATTAACTTTGTCAAGAATCTAATTGCCTACTTATAGAGTTAATACCCCCCCCCCCCCTAATTTTTTACTCACTTTTCCCCCAGTATTTAGCAAATTCCTCCCTTGCAAACAATTGCAAGCATTCATCGCAGGTACAATGGACTGTGCTTATTGGATACCCAACCTCTTGTCAATCAACAAATTTCCCTTTTAGTTGAATCAAAATAAATGGAGTTGCACCATTCAAGTAGAGAGACCTAGAGTCCCAAAGTGTTGGCAAGATACACACTAATTTGTATAACCAAAAAATTTTCTCCCCAAAAAAATGCTAGTATGTTTTTAGGACTTAGAAATGTACCCAAACACACGATTTTGTGTCTACATTTGTCCCCACTTTATGTTGTTGAGTGAATAATCAATAACATAAAGTAGATAGAATATGCGTATCTGATAACCATGTAGAGCGTGTAGTGAAATGTGTGTCTAGTGGACAATTAAAGTGTGGAATGATGTAAAATGAAGCCTAGAGACTAGGAAAGGAAAGTGACCCTAGGGTTGAAGCGCATGCTTTTTGTTATACCTATTGTTGTGCTTGTAGTTGTTGATTCTTGTAAGGATGAACATGCAAAAGAAGAGAAAAAGAGAAATCAATGTTTTGTATATGATAAATCAGAGAAAAATGTGCATAAGTATGTAACAGTGTGTAAAGGAAAGTGTGCACATGATGTAAAAGAGTGTAAATGATGAAAAAATGTCCTGAAATGTTGTGAAGAGTGAGTTTTTTGGGCAATCTCATGCCAAGTGTGATTTTTTTTGGGTGATATCACGCTAGATGAAAGTTTTTTGGGTGATCTCAAGCCAAAGAACAAGTGTTGGGGAGAGAGGTCTAGTGTTACTCTCCTTCCATGAATCTGCCTGATAAGCACCACTACAGATGGTATGTCCTTTATTTGTTCTTTCTATCCTAATTTTTCCACATTAGTTACAATTGTAGTTATTATCATGATTGAAATGGATTGTAGGAGATTGCATGCATGTTGTAACTAAAGGACTGTGCATGTAACTATGAAACTACTCTGAAAGATTCTATGAACTGTGCTGATTTGATAAATTGACTGTATGTGCCCCCAAAACATATGCACCAAGGGCAGGACACAGGTGTCTAGGTGCTTCTATTTGAATTTGGGTGCTGGTGTCTGTGCTGAGATTATGACCCAAGTTTGATTCTGAGCTAGTGCTATAATTGTTACCTGTGTTGTTTTTGTACTGTGCAAACCTATATTGTAGCTCCGAGTTGATGTAGGTGTGATTTTTTCACCCAATGTATGCCCCCCTCAATTTGGGTGCATGCGATGTCGATAGGAGAATGTGGCTAAAAAGAGAGGACATGATGCTAGGCTAAATTGTGCATGGTAGAAACCATGACAAATGTAAATAAATTGGCTAGTAAAATGTGTTAGTAGTAAAAGTAGTAAACATGTAATAAAATACAATGCAACAAGCAAGTGTGTAAACAAGAGAGACATCGAAAAGTGGGGTTCATAGATGGGACATCACTCATAATGTCACAAGCCAATGAAGGCTGAAGTGGCCAAAAACACACAATTATCACACAAGACATAGGGCATAGCCCACAAAAATAACATACAATAGAAAACAATGGAAAACAAAGTGTATGAGATAACCATGGTGGCATATATTCCTACAAAGAAAATGCTACACATGAAGTACCTATTAGCATGTTAGAAAGATAGTATGTCAATGCATGTATGTATCAATGGAAGGTAATGTGCTAGAAAGTAGTAGTAGTAAATGATAAAACAATAACACCTGTAATGTGTGAGAGTATGGAATGTAGATGCCCCTAGGAGCCTTGGTGGGACTGGTAAAAGGTACAGTGCCAAGTATCATTGCAGAGTGTAAGATCTGCATTCACGACTATAGATCAAGTTAACGTGCATGTGTATATGATAAAGATAATGACATAATGAGTATCCGGATAACATAGTAAACAAAGTGCAACATGTAAGTAGAATAAGCTAGAAAAAGTAGATGCAACCTAGATATGTAAATGAAGTGAGTGAGTGGGATGGAATGGTATGCATTGTGATAGGAACAACATGCCCCCCAATGAATGTGTATGAGATGAGGTTCATTTATAAAAGAACCCTCAATAATCAAGAATGAACCATAAAACAAGATTGCGTCATCGGAAAATGGTTTGAGAATGTGTTATAGAAAGATAGATCATGAAGCATAAAACATGAAAGGAGAATGTGGTGAGGTTCATTTCAGATTTAGACCTTCAATAATGGAGCATGAATCATGGAACTAGAGTGTGTCATAGGTGATGATGATATAATGCGTGTATCAAAGGTTATGAAAGTTATTAGAACAAATTATACATTAAGCGTGAAGCGTGGAATGTAGAAGTAGAAACTTTGATAGTAATGGGGGGAAATAAGCTGCGATGCCCCCCAAGTATGTGAGTGTTGGATTTCTATGTGATGATGTGAGGAGGACCATGCCATGGTGGTGGAGTTTGAGATGTGTCTCAACCATAAATGCAAGGATTAACTTGTTTGAAAAAGAGAATCAGACTTGGAAGTGGATTAGGGTGGGGAGGGAGCTTGAATGGTGGTAGCTTATGTGGGATTGATAACACTGTAGAAGGCTTGAGAGGAGGAGGGGGTGGACTAATTTTTAGAGGAGGTTGCTTAGTTGGAATGGGTTGGACATACAAATCTTGATTGATCAAAGGATGAACATTAGTAACAATGATGGAAGGACCAAATTCAGGAGCCCAACGGGGTGTAGCAATTGGTGATGTAGAATGAGTTTTTGAAGCAAATGAAATAAAACCTTGATGTGAAAGATGCTTAATATTTTGTTGTAAATCATAAGAACCATTACATCATTATGTCCATTGATTTGATGATAATTACAAAATGGGAGACCTTGGTATTTAACAAGCCGATAAGGATAACAATGAGTAGTTGGTAAGTTGGTCAATTGGTGAGTAAGAAGTTGAGGAAGAATATCATGTTGCTTAGAATTTGAATCAAAATTGAGAGGTGCAGGTAGTGGTAAGACTTTAGGTTCACTGATATGAGCACATGTAGAAGATATAGAAGTTGGATGAGATGTAGAAGAAGAACAAACATGGGCTTGAGAAAAATGCTTGAGATGTTGGATTTCAAATAAAAGGAACTTTAACCAGATCGTACCAACACAAGAACACAAATGCTAATCAAACACCATGATAAATAAGTTGAAAGTAATTTGGCAGAATAACTTTACATAAACCTTTGCAAAAAAATCAGCATAAATATCATATATTATTATGGAACTCAATGAAATACAATGAGAATGGGCCTTGCTTATATTGGCAAGGAATAACAATCTAAGAACCAGACAAAGTCCTAGATCAAGCCATAAATCAAGGAAATAACTAGTCATCAAAGAAATAAACATCAAGGATCTAGTCAATACCATAGATCAAGGAAAGAACTATACCTAACAACTAGATAATATCCCCCCAATATCTAAATAAATAAAAATAAATATCCACATACATAAGTGGGTGAGGATAAATAAAATAAAGGTAAAAAAAGTACCCAGGTGAACATGCGCTAAGGTAAATACATACTATAACATCAAATTTAAGTGATGTAATCGTTGTTTCTATAGCTTAGATTTTTTCTTGAAATAAACAATGCAAATATTGAATCGACTATAAGACGAGTTGAATGGATGGAGGATTATGACCGGTAGAGTCATTAGATAGATGATCGAAAATGACACTTGTGTAGGTGACATATTGCTAGGGAGATACATACAAGGATTTTTTTAGTGGAGAATATTCGTAATATGGTGAATATTCCATTTTAGGAAAATTTGAAAAGATAATTTTTTCGAAACATGGCAGTGTCATGTTTGCCTAAAAAATTATAGTATACTTTTTTAGGGGTCGGCTTCACCTACCCTTGAAAACATATCCTATATAAACCTAGGTGATTCGCCATGTAGAATACTATAGAATACTCATATTGAGGTACCGTACCATTACAAGCATATCAAGTACAATGAACTTGTAAAGCACCAGAATCCAGTACACAAAGTATAGTCTTATAGATCATAATCAGATTTGTAGTTGGGTGACAAGTATTATTTGCTGATGTGTGATAAGGGCTATTTATTAACACTCAAAAACTGTTGATCATTGACGCTCGACAACTAATTTCTACTGACAAATAATTTTTTTTGACGCACGAAAAGGAATTTCTACTAACACACGACAAGGGGAGTTTATTGATGCACAAAAAGGGTGCTTTGCTAGCACATGAATGGAATCAGTTGACGTAGGACAAGAGGTTGTTGATGTATAACAATCTTGTGTTGTTCGCACATGACAGGAGGCTGCAGACACGATGAGATATTTACAATTTGTAGTCGTGTGACAATAATTTTGTCGTCATGTGACAACAACCTTGATGTTGCATGTCTTGAAAATTAGAAAAATGTTGCTCACAAACCCTAGAAATTTTTCCTATTTCGTGAAAGTGGTTCTAGGGATATTCACCAGGGATTTTCCACATTTAATTTCCCAGAGGTCTCTTAAAATGAACCCTAGATACATAGTGTTTGGTATTTTTTGAAGAATATATTTTCAAGATGGATGCATTTGAAGTAAGTCTTACAAGGAGATTAGAGGATTTTTAGGAGCCATGAGAGAAGAAAAATGAGGATGCAAGTGTATCTCCATGACTAGGGTTCACCAAATGATTTAACGTAAATAATTTTTATATTAAACCTTATTGTAGAGTAACTGATGTAAACATTGATATACATATGCTAAGATATAATATGACACAAGAAAAATAAGCTGTAAATATAAAACCCTAAGAAAAAGATGGAGAAAGAAGACTTAGCTGATTCTGTCTGGAACTAATCTAGACAGGGAGAAGTGATGAACAAGTTGGGTAGAGTGTTGTTACGACACACTGCAAATTTTGATAGGTGGAAATGATTCTAGACACGAGTTCCTGGGATAGGGAAAGGGCACCTAGGCGATGATGACTACTCATGGGCTCAGGATTTGACCTATGGTGTGTCACAAGGGTGTAAAAATTAATTCCTTTTGATCACTTGATAGTTGCTTTGTGATCACCGATGATACATGGAACCTAAAAAATAGAAATTTCACCTACAAAATCCCATAAACCACATCAAATTCTAAAAAAATAATACATAATAGAGAGTCAGACTGACCTTGGAAGTCACCACGAGAGTGAATTTAAAACCAAGAGCTACACTAAATCTTAGAATCCATGTATTTCTTGTGAGTGTGTGTAGAAATTGTGCCCTAGGATGCCCTAGTGCAATTTACACTTGATAGTGAGCTAGATCTAGAATGTAGAAATGTATAACATGTGTAGATGAAATAGAATGAAATTCCCTTTCCTATGAAATTTATGTAGAATATGTAGTCCCTTGTCCCTTGCAGGGATGCTAGATGGATTCCTTTAGTGCTCTTTGGTGCCTTTGTAATGCAAGCTTAGGTGATTATAATATATGCTTAGTGCTTGGTCCCTCATTTTAAAAACATAACTATATATTTATATGATTCCCTTTGATGCAGCCTAGAATTGTTAGTAACACCTAGTCACGCTGGCACATCACTCAGCCTAGGCTGAGCACTCACCCGAAGCGTGAAAAGGTACTGGGTCCCTCTTTAAAGGTTGCAAACAGAATGGTGGCATGACAAAGCAGTAAACATATATTCTTAGTAACTAATCCATCTATTCATCATTACACTTAACTAGATCTATAAGTGCTTAAAGGTAAATCATCATGAAAGTAATAATATGCATTGATAAAACACATCAAAGACTGTTTGCTCGATCAATTTTATTTATCTATTCATCATACCAACAGTACAAAAGCTTCATACAATACTAGGCATGCACGCATGGATATGTTACAACTATCCAGTCGTATGTACTCATGTTTTTCTCATTCTTCAAAGCATGTGTCTCTATCTATCTATCTATCTATCTATATCTCTTGAGTAATTCATTACATATGTATATATAGGGTGGGGAACTAGCCCTTCACCACTTAACTCTACTAGAAATAGGTTACTTGCTAATAATAGCCATGTGCCTTTTTACAACTATAGCCATACATGCAAGTATGCTATCTGTAGATCGCTGATAGTTAACTACAGTGGTGGATCTATTCTTAGCTTATGCCCATGTAAGAGTGAGTTGTCATGCTCCTCAAAGAATCTCCACGAAGAGTGGTGTGTAAATCTTGGCATCACTTTGTGTGCTCCGCACACCAATCTCTAAGAATAGACCTGATCTCCAAAATTGGCTAAGTCCTTGAGAGTCTGACTCAACACCTCTGCACGTGACGCCTTCCTATACCTTCATGCTTTTGCTCCTGTGTTGTTCTTCCGCGCGGACTCTATGTGCAAGTTCAACTAAGTGTTTTCTCTGATCAACATTACCCCACACTAATCTCATTGTCACCCCGACAATGGCGATGTCCAAAACTTATACAAAGAATGGATAAATAAAGAATGGTTGAATAAAGAATTTTGAATAAGGAATTTTGAATAAGGTATACACAGCTAACAAAACTGTTTAAGCCTCAGGCCCCTCCATCTCATCCTGAAGTAGCAACTCTGGATATTCTTCTTTGATATCTACTTCTAGGTTCTCCCACGCCATTAGTGCCACTCCTGCTGTCTCAGGCACGTCTGCAATGATGGACTGCAGCTCTTCCATGGTGAGTTTCCCTTGCTCATTTTGTATCACAAGCATTACACTTGACATAGAGGTTTGCAACCCTTCCAGTACATCCATCTTCTGAGTAATGAGCTTTCCTAGCTCCTCCAACCTCTCCTTATGTGGTGCCTGCACCGCAGCTAGTGCCTCACGCTTTTGCTTTACCAGGACTAAGCATTCAGCACGGCCTAGGGAAGCATCCTTCATCGCCTTGTGTACTTCATTTTCTTCCTCCAAGGTTTTTATCATGATCAACGCATCTGGGGCTGTGCATATTGTTAGCGCATGATCAGATTTCTTGAGCTCATCATGGGTGGCTTGCAGTAGGCCTTCATAAGTAGCAATCTTCCTGGCTACTGCAGCCTGCGCCTTTTCTGTCTTTTCCTTGGAGTCCTTAGGCTGTGAGGATACGCGTGCCTTTTCATCTTCCAACACTAATGTTATTATTGTCTTTACATAATGCATTGTAGAAGGAAATTCTTTTGGCACTTGGGATTCCAAATGCGGGTGTACTTTGAGGACATCATCCCCAATTTCCTCTACCATACTAACAAAATTGTCGTATTTCCTCTTAATAAAATCCTTTTCCTATACAAGGCACGCTATCTCCACATCCTTGGCTTTTAATTTCTCCGTCCGCACCTTGATGGTAGCAGATTTATATATGTTTCTTCTTGCTAATTAGGAGGATACCTTGACCAGAGCATTGCTCACTTACTCGTCTGACATCACCATTGGTTTGATTGTCATGTGGCGCGTTTCAGGTGCCTTCTTCAACTGCCTTGACGCACATGATTCTTCACTGACATCAAATTCGGGCTCGTCCATATGCATGTGCATAGACCATGAAATCTACTTCCATGTGCCCAAAGTCACCTTGTCCTCGTCCATGAGTGCCCATCCGAATAAATCCTTCTGCTCAATGGTGCTCTGGAACCGAGCGTGAATAATGCACTTTGGGTCTTCTGCGTACCCCATGGTATGTGCCTTGGCGTCCTCCCTGTTTGATGGGATCTGGGCCCTCTTGGAATGGCTACATCAAGGTTAGGAATACTAGATGTATCCCCACCCTTGTCATGTGTAGCCTCTGATTAATCCCCTTCTTCTCCTTCCATCTTCTCCTCCTTGTGTTGAGGCTCTTCTTCAGTTGGAGAGGAAGGTGCCTTCTCCTCAGATTCTTTTGTCTCCTCGCTCAGCCTGAGTTTTCTTCATTTCTTCTCCTCTGGCTCCTTCACCTATGGGGTTTCTCCTTGCACCCTTGTGTGCTTAAACACATTCTTAAATCTTTGTGCACTCTGCTCCTCCCCCGTAACTCCTTCTCCTTGGGGAGTTGTTGCACGCTCCCCCTCCTGGCCAGATGGCTGCTTCCTCCTTCGCACCAGGATGCCACTATCTTTGTGTTCTTCATCCTCTTCCTCATCATCTTGCTTGGGCGTAGAGGGCCTAGGTGCCGGAATGTTCTCCATAGTATGCTTTCCCTTCGGTGGCCCTGGAAGTGAAAATTTGTTCTCCACGTACTTGTTATTCTCCATTTTAGGCTTCAGTTGGAGGTATATTAGTGTGGTCCCGATATCCGCAATGGCCAGTGTTTCTGGCTTAATGCTCAAGATCTCCAAGATGTTATTCTCATTATATGCATTCCTCCCTGGATATCCATATGTCTTCCATAGGGTGTGATATTCACAGTCCACCTTGTTTGCATTCAATACCAACCTCCACGTGTTGGTGAATCGATGAACTGCAGCTTGGAAGTATTACACGGGAAATGCGTATGACAGCTTGCACCAGGGGCTCCATGAACCATCTATCATTGGAAAGCATGTAATACAGAAGTGCTGGTAGACTACAAATTGTACATGTTTCCCTAGGACCGAAGGAAAGTCCTTGGGTATACACCATTCTTCTCCAAACACCATGCGGAGCCTATCATACCACATCTCTACTCGCTCCTTCACCTCTTCCGTCATCGATCCCTTACAGAGATACTTGCTGAATCACTTAGCTGGAGATTTTTTATTTATGGGGTATTCCCATATATTCTCTTTTGGGCCATCTGGTACCCTAATCTCCATGAAGACCAAACTTAGTAGGATGCAGCCAAAACTTATCTTATTCCCTTCACGCACTTCCTCTACTATCCACTCTACAATGAAGCCAGCAATGTTATAAGTGACTCCTTCTGACATGCGCTTTGCCACATGCAGCCACATAGAGTTAACTTGTGACCATCGTTCTTGGTCATTCAATTTTGTGGTTAGATGTGCTGCTGCCTGTACTACTGGACAATTTTTCAATCTGTCAATGTCCATTCCACGTGGTCCTTTCTGATATCCCAACACCTTTTGCGTCTCCAAGATGGCACTTTTGTCAGCTAATTCAGTCTTAATATCTTCACCCAATGCTCGTAATCAAGTAACTGTGGCAATAAGGATGGGTATCAATCTTACCCTCCATTCTGCAAAGTAGAAGAAGTCCTCATGGAATCGGCTCATCAGCCATTTATACAAGGGTACATACTTTCCAAAATATGGAAGCTCATAAAGCTGGTAGACACCATTTCCTATTAGTAGCTTTTCCTCGACATCATCATATATCGGCATGCCATCCTCAAGGTGCTTGTTCATTCGAGAAGTGAGTAGGTCATCTAATTTCTTCTAGTTTTCATTGGTCCGGTGATTGTATTCACTTATCTTACTTTGTCTTATGTGGGTATTCCATTCCTTCCCCATAATAACTTCCTCTAGGTACTGCATTTCAGAAAAATTGCTCTCTGGGGCCATCTCCTCCTCTTCTTCCACCACCACCTTCTTCTTTTCCTTTACCGGTGTTGCTTTCTTCTTTGGTGCCATTCTTCTTTCAGGGTTTTGTTGTCTAGATTTGTATGCTGTAAGTTTTTTGTGGTTTTCTTCAAACTCTACTTGATCCAACCATGCCCTAATTTACAATCATGAACTTGCGCACCCTAGCTCTATTTTGTTACTCTACTTCGTCAAACCCTTTTCCTAGGGGATTCAAGCCCTTCTAATAAACAAATCTCTTCTTCGCGCCTGGTTCGCTTGCTTCGTACCTTGAATCGGTTAGTTTTATGCTCTTCATGTGTAGGCTCTTTGTCAAATTCTCGTAGTCGCAAGGGTAAAAATGAAATCACATCCCGTCCTTATATAGATTTCTACTTTTTGCTGCATTAATTACTCCTCCACCTACCAAATTCTCCTCATTTATGACCCATTTTTATCATTTCTGCGTGGTATACCTTCGCGCCAAATGCTATAGCCTCTAGCGTGCCCTTTTACCCTTTGTCACAGACTTCTCCTCAGCGCGCACCCTAGCACCTGAATACCTCATCACTGCATCATCTCCAGGTAATTACCATGGCCGCCGCTTACCTTGTGTTATACGTTCCTTCATCCATCTTCATTTTTTCTTATCTTGAGAAGCAATCTTTTGTCAGTTACCCTTAGCAACCTTCTTTCTCAATGGCCGCAACATTAAATATTTGCAGCATATACCTGAGAGTCACCAACAATCCAAAATATTTACAGCATATACCTAAGAGTCACCAACAATCCACCCCACATGAAAAGGATGTGTAGTCCTCTGTGCATCAACATGCTTCATATTGTAGTTAGTTTCATGCGCGCAAGTGCGCTTATTACACAAACAAGAGTGAAAATTGACAAAGCATAGTGACGAGGAAAGAAATACATTTAAGGAAATGCATAAAGGGAAACCTAATTTATCTGGCAATACTGCCTTATTACAAACACCAAGAAGACTTATTTATAGTAGGGCTTCAACCTACTCCCGTTAAAGTAACCGGGAAACCTTGTGCCATCAATTGTTTCCAACTGGCAAGCACCTGACTCAAGTATATGAGTGATAACATACGGCCCCAACCAATGTACCTTGAGCTTTCCTAGATGGCGCAGAAACTTGGAGTCATAGAGAAGTACCAGTTGTCCCACCAGAAGTTTCTTATCCCTGATGTGTCGATCATGCCATGCCTTTTGGCATGCTTTCTCCTGTTTCTGACTCCAGCGTGCGATGGCTTGGTGCTCATCTAGTTGAACCATCTTCACAATCCATTCTTCCAAGGCTTGCTCATCAGCTAGACCTCCAGTGCATGCAATGCGCAAAGAAGGTAACATAAATTCTATAGGAAGAATAACTTCCACGCCAAACACCAATTGAAAAGGTGTGGCTTTGTTCAATCTTTTGTATGTTGTTCTATAAGCCCAAAGAACAATAGATACTTTATCATCCCAATCTTTCCTTCCAACATCACAAATCTTGGTCAATGTGTGGCTCAAAATCTTGTTAAAAGCCTCAGCAGTCCCATTTTCCTGAGGGTGATAGGGTGTAGTTTTATGGTGGGCAACCATAAACTCATCTAAAAGAATTCGTATTGTCTCATTTAAAAAATGTGTGCCCCTATCACTTGTTAAACTTAAAGGACAACCATACCTTGTAAGAACATTCTCCCATAAGAACCGTGCTACTGTAGCCACTATACAGTCCTTTGTAGGTGCTGCTTCTGCCCATCGGGTAAGATAATCTGTACAAGTGATGATATAGCGTGATCCAGTCCTACGCGTGGCTGGTGAAATAGGCCCGAAAAAGTCAATTTCCCATTTCTCAAAGGGTTCTACACTTGTTATTGGTCATAGGGGCATCTCATCCCTTTGTCCTGGTCGACCAAGACATTGACAATGGTCACATGTCTTACAATACTCTTTACAATCTTTGTACAATGTTTCCCACCACAAACCAGCAAGTAGGATCTTGCGCGCTGTTACATCACCTACATAATGGCCACCTGCAATACCACCATGTGCTTCTTCCATTATGTCCTTTTGTTCATGCTCCAAGACACAATGGCGTAACACCTCATCTCTGCCTAACTTGTACAAATCACCACTAATTAACATGAATGGTGCCATGCGAATAGCAAGTTGCTTCTTCTCTAAAGCTTTCATGTCGTCTGGCGCCATACCAGTCTTTAGAAAAATAGCAATGTCCTCCAATTCTGATGGCACACACTGTAACCTATACAGCTGTGCATCAGGCATGGTCTCTTCTATTGTTTGTGCCTCTTCTCCTGATTGAATTCTAGACAAGTGATCCGGTCCAGAATTTCTTTTTCCTAGTTTTACCACAACTGTAAAGTCAAACTCTTGAAATAAGAGTATCCATCGGCATATGTGCCCCTATAAAATGGGCTTGTTCACCAAGTAATTTAATGCCATGTGATCTGTATAAAATACAAATGGTGTAGCCAACAAATACTGACAAATTTTGTGCAAGGCATAGATCATGGACAAGGCCTCACGCTCTGTGGTGGTATAATTTTGTTTCGTAGGGGTCAACTTCCTACTAGCAAAACAAATGGGATGATCCAAAATACCTTCTCTTGGTTGAGCTAAGATGGCACCAATGGCTGTGCCAAAGGTGTCCACATGAACATGAAAAGGTTTATCCCATGTAGGAAAACACAAGATAGGTGCAGTAGTAAGTTTCTTCTTTCAATATCTCAAACGCGCACTGCTGTGACTCCCCCTAGTAGAATGTACCTTTTCCCTGGAGAAATTCTTCCAAGGGCGTGGTAAATTTTGCATACCTTTTTATAAAATTCCTGTAATACCCTGTATGACACAAAAATCCATGCACCTCACACTGATTGGCTGGCACTTTCAAGCCTATGATAACTACAACTTTAGCTGGATCAACCAGCAACCCTTCCTTGTAGATAATATGTCCTAAAAGTGTGCCAAAGGGAGTAACAAAGATGCACTTCTTGATGTTCAATGAGATACTCAACTGTCGACATCTTTCAAACATTAAGCACAGATTGTCACAATGATCCTTAATCAACCCATAAACGGTCCAATCATCAAGATAGACCTATAAGAAGTTATGAATAAAATCCTTGAAGGCTTGTACCACTATCCTTGAAAATACAGCAGGTGCATTCTTCAATCCAAAGGGCATCACAGTATAGGCAAAGCTTCCCCATTCAGTAGTGAAGGTGGTCTTCTCTTGATCTTCCGGGGCAATCCTAACCTGATGATACCCTGAAAACCCATCTGTAAATGAATATATTTCACACCCAGCCACTCCTAATATTTCCTCCGTGAATGGCGTAGGAAAGGGATCTGTAACACATGCTGCATTCAACTCCCTATAATCAACACAAATTCGAATCCTACCATCCTTTTTTATGCTTATCACCATAGGACTGACCCATTCTGATTCATCCAATGGTTGAATGATACAAATTTCAACATCTTGTCAATCTCCTCCTTTACTTTCTCGCACAAATTGGGATTCATCCGATATGGTCGCTTCCTAACAGGGCACGCACCTTCCTTGAGCTTTATCTTCATTTCCCCGAGTGATATATGCACGCCTTTAAGTTCATGGTATCCTCTCAGGAATAAGTCCTCATAGTCTCGAAGTAACTCTATGATCTTTGCTACCTCTGATTCTGACCAGTAATCCCCAATTATCACCTCCTTAGGTTCAGCTTCTGTGCCTATATTGACCTTTGTTGTCTTCATAGGTTCGTGATATGCATGCGCATTGACATCCGCACTGGATAATACTTCACGTGTTCCATGTGAATGATCCACGTCCAAGTGCTCAACTTCCTCCTCATCAATTATGTAAACCATCTTCCCCATATCTTTTTCCAGAGAAGCACGCTCAAGTAATATGATATCATCTTCTTCATCCACAAAATGCCCTGTCTCTGTCGCACCAAAAAATTCTTGAACAAGTTCTTCCACTTTCCCACTGTCTCCCATGGTTAAGCGCTTGATAAAGCTTAAATATGTGTTCATTGGTGGTGTAGATGAAAAGAAGTCAAACATTTGGATCATCCCTACAGTCAAAGTTTTCCAATTTCCAGTGTCACGACGTAATTCAACATAGACATACCAAGCACATGCACAACCTTGTAGAGTAGAATAAAACCGATGCACCCAAAGTGAGGGTGGTAATACTTCCTATCCTACTATCTAGAGTCTCTCACACTGCTAAATATGATGTTGCGTAGGTTGATCACCATGATAAGGGATTATTTTTATAGGTGTATTACTTCTTGAAAACCTGGTTGATAAGGAGGTCCCAATCATTCCCCATTCTAAGAGATTATCCCTGTGGACTACCCACCAACGTGTGGCCATCCTGCCCAAAGTATATGATAGCATATCTCATCGTTTAAGCTGGTCAACCCAGTTTGTTTCCATGACCTGTAAAAATCCAGCCAAATCTTCAGACCCAGTATAGTGGGGTACTGCGCGACCTATACATCGAACAGAGTGAAAACCCATTTTGCAAGTAACTGTGCGCTTAACTTCACACCCCACTAGTTCATAAGTGCCATGAGCCCAATTATCACAAGCAATACTAGTAGTATCCATGATTGACTGAGAATCTTCCCAATGAAGGATTCCTTCCTTAGACGGATCATTGACCTCTGGGTCCCGAATAGTGCGTATATAGATTCTGTTCAAGTCCTCTTCACTTAAAGGTTCCACATATGGCATGGATTTCCCATCTGTCAATGGTATTATGACCCTTTCCTCCTTGTTCTCGAAGCTGATATACCCCTTGTTAAACCTCAAATCAACATTGTTCGCATAACACCAAGGGTGCCCAAGCAGAGCTGGGAAGCTATCGGCTTCTGCAAGCACTAGTACTTTGAAGTCTCCTATGAACTTGGCCCCTTGTATAGTGATAGATGCATCCTTCAAAACTCCTATGGGTGTAGATTTCATTCTATTTTCCATGAACAATACATTAGATGATGGCTGCAATGGGGGTCTCCCCATTTGTTCCCACGCATCTAATGTAAGTACATTTACTTTCGCACCTGTGTCAATCAAGATATTGCTCAACAGCCACCCGTCCACAACATCATTCAAAGTGATCTCCTTGTCGTAGTCAATGCTATTGGGGGGAAGATTCGCATGAAGTATTTGTCTCTTAGTTTCAGTTCCTGTGCATGAAGTATTCCCTTTCAACCAATTTCCTAATAAAGGAATAATATTCTCTTGGAGCAATGTTCTACATACCTCTCTGATGTCGTCAATATCCAACGGGACCTGTTCTATATCCTTGTGCTCCAATTTCTAAGACTGCTCTTTTAAACCTTGTATCTCACCTTGAAGGCTCCTAAGGACCTCCATTGTTTCCTGATAGACTTCTTTCTGATGAGCTGGATCTAGATATCTAGCATGCAAAACCTCCTCCCTAGTGATTGTCAGCTTCTGTTGCAACACCTCTCTTGTGCATGTTGCCTCAGCTCGTGTGGTTATCTTGACTGTTACTACCTCAATTTATGGTGTTAACTTGGGAATCCACTAATTCTCTATTGCACGCTGGATTCTAACCATCCCCACACCCTTGTTTTCTTGCTTGTGCTACTTACTGAGATGCTCATACAAGTCCAGACACTCTTCATAACCATGCCCCTTTCCACAAAATGAACAGGAAATATTCTGTGGGCATTCATGCCTATAATGGTCAGGTGAACCACATGTATAGAAAGTTCCTCAAGGGAATTCACTCCTTCCTCCACCTCAGCCTTGTCCTCCATATCCGTCCTTGATATCCTCGTCCCCTTTCACGAACCCCTTCAAACCTTCCGTCATTCTTGTCATAGCGTGTTTTATTATAATCCCTATCCTGATGCTCATTCTTCCCTTTAGAATTATCAGCCACACTCACCTGTCTTACCCCAATATCAATGACATCATGGATTGATCCAATCAATCTACAGTCCTCAGTATCATGGGTCATGGACCTACAAATTTTACAAAAGGAGGATACATTCTTCCTGATCGTGCGTTGTAGTAGGGGGCATTGACTAGCATCATGATTCAAATGGAAAATCTCACAGTCTAATAACAACGAACGTATAGTTCTGCGAGGGAAACTATCCTTAGTGTGCCCTTCCACTTCACAATCTGTACACCAGATCCCTGAGCACATTTCATGAGCTGAGTTTGCCGATAATTTCTCTAACTGTTTTGCCATAGCTGCTATCTGAGCTTCCAAAAATGGACTAACTCTAGTGTCAATACTCACAACTGCTTCAGCGCATAAAGTAGCTTCCAATGCTTCACACGGATCAGTATAAGTCTTATGTGACAGTGCTCTTCAAAATGGGGTAATCAATCCTCTGACAAACCATTGTGCATGCTGACTTGCATGAATGTCATAAGAGAGTTTGGATAGAAGTGTTTTAAAGTGCACATCATACTCACGTACACTTTCAGTAGTGCCTTGCTTTATATCCTTGAGTGCGCTTATACTCTTCTGCTCAAACTCTGGGATGTGGAACTCTTTTAAGAAAGCATCTTTCAATGCTACATAGTCAATACAAGTTTGATTGGGATCAAACTTCCTATACCAGCTGTGCACGCGTGCCTACAATGTAGTCGCAAATTGACTTGCCTTGTGCTCAGAGGCCATAATACCTTTTGCACGCCACAATATTTCACACATATGAACATGCTCAGCAGCATCCTCGATACCTCTGTATTCTGGAAGATGAAGGGACATCTCCATATAAATATTCTGGGGTTGCTGCGGGCCTTGACCACCCGACCCAGAACCTCCTTGGTTTCCTCTTCCTCCAATACCACCCAAACCACTGGAACTAGAACTACCCATACCACCCGATCCTCCTCCAGGATTTAGAATAGGGCCCATGGATGCACTCCCCTGTGCCTCGACAGTGGTACTATACTGGACCCCTACAGTCTGGGAAGTAGTCCCTATTCCAAAGGTGAATCCCACACTCGGCGCGCTCATACTCTGTGCAGATGATGAGCCTGAAAATGTACCCCCAAAGAATAACAAAGTTGTCTGTGTTGCCATTGATGTACTTGTTGTCTGACCTATTTCTATGCTTTCACTTCCTAAATTAAAACTATTTTTACCTGTTGTACTAGATACTGGAAAACCAAGCACAAGGGCTAGGTCAGCAGGTTGGCTTAGATGCGCGCCCGCAGCCCAGGTCATATCTACTGGCACGCTTCCATGTGAGGCCGAAGAGGGTTCTCTATCATGCTTTCCTAGATGGGGGAGTTCCTGATGCTCTTGCTCTTCTTCCTCCCCATGAGCCTCAAATCCTTCACGAGCCATCTCTCTCCACAACACCATTTGTTCTGTAATTTCTTGTTTCTTGCATAATTCCCTCTTGTGTGCCTCATCATACTTCAGCCGCCTCTCTTCCCTCTGTCGTGCTACTGCTAGGTCTGCCATCTTTCACCAATCCTATTCCTGCCCCCGCGCATGGAGATTCTTTTAGCTTTTCATGGGTTTAGCTTCCAAGTTCAACGTTACCATTAGTATTTTGATTGCCACTGAATACCTTGCAAATACGTCCCTCTAGGATATCGTAGGAACTAGAACTCTGCTACCTCCTAGGCACGAATAAGTCGAAATTGAATACTCTAAAATATAGTTGTTTAGGACACCGCGAAACTAGGTATCTACCGTGTAAGTCCAACTCAGGTCAGCCTCATATAGTGTTTGAAATTCCTCCTGTGTCCAAACAAGTGTGCGATACCTCCAATTCCACTTAGATGCATATGCAGTCAACCATTCGTACAATTCTACTGGAAAGATAACAAAGAATCTTTCGTATAAACTATCATATAGATTCTACAGATTCTCTACCCAAGTGCGTGTGCTAAATTTGGTTCCAGTGTCAAACCTTCGTGTGTATTCTTCCTCCAAATCATGAATCCGTTCTTCAAAACTCGCCAAAGTTAGCCGGTATGTCTTCATGGCGAACCATTCTGAAACAACTGAAAAAGAGGTCCCAGACAACGGAACCAATGATGTAGCCTAGAATTGTTAGTAACACCTAGTCGCGCTAGCACATCACTCAGCCTAGGCTGAGTGCTCACCCGAAGCACGTAAAGGTACCGGGTCACTCTTTAAAGGTTGCAAACAGAATGGTGGCATGACAAAGTAGTAAACATATATTCTTAGTAACTAATCCATCTATTCATCATTACACTTAACCAGATCTATAAGTGCTTAAAGGTAAATCATCATGAAAGTAATAATATGCATTGATAAAACACATCAAACACTATTTGTTTGATCAATTTTCTTTATCTATTCATCGTACCAACAGTACAGAAGCTTCATACAATACCAGGCATGCACACATGGATCTGTTACAACTATCCAGTCACATGTACTCATGTTTTTCTCATTCTTCAAAGCATGTGTCTCTATCTATCTATCTATCTATATATCTCTTAAGTAATTCATTACATATGTATATATAGGGTGGGGAACTAGCCCTTCACCACTTAACTCTACCAGAAATAGGTCGCATGCTAATAACAACCACGCACCTTTTTACAACTATAGCCATACATGCAAGTATGCTATCTGTAGATCGCTGATAGTTAACTACAGTGGTGGATCTATTCTTAGCTTATGCCCATGCAAGAGTGAGTTTTCATGCTCCTCAAAGAATCTCCATGAAGAGTGGCACTGTAAATCTTGGCATCACTTTGTGTGCTCCGCACGCCAATCTCTAAGAATAGACCTGATCTCCAAAATCGGCTAAGTCCTTGAGAGTCTGAATCTACACCTCCGCACGTGATGCCTTCCTATACCTTCGCGCTTTTTCTCCTATGTTGTTCTTCCACGTGGACTCTGTGTGCAAGTCCAACTAAGTGTTTTCTAGTGTAAAAAACACCCAAACTTCAGCTGAAGATTCTAAGAGCTCTGGGATGAGTCCAGAGGAAAACAATATACTGTTGGAAATATTATAAGATCCTATGCATGATGGAGTTTTAACATTCTACACAATCCCTAAGTGCTTTTTTGTGTAGAAAAATTTCAGCAGCCTCACCCTGCAGTCAAGAATGAAAAAACAATTTTTTTGGAGGAGGTAGTGTTGGTGTTGAATCGCAGCACCCTTGGGACTCTGCAACACGATGGGTCGAGAATATTAGTGCGATTGCACAACATGGAGCTTTTCCCAAGTGTGGGACCTCGCAAAATCGGAAAAGCTCTCCGGATGAAGGCTGGCTCCTATTCCTCTATTCAGATGCACCAATAAAATGTAGAGGTTTACCCAAAAAACCTAATCTAACTACCAAGGAGACAGGGAGAGAGAAATGCATAAAAATAAACCTAAGCTAAGGAGGTGATGCACCGAGGAATGTTGGACACCCGTTTTGCAAGATTAAACACAGACCACATAGATGTAATACCACACCATGCACAGGCAACCAAAATGCAATGAGAGATCAAAATAACAACAATGAATATATAAGAGGGTTTAAAATCAATCATAGACATACATATATTGCTCAAGGATCAATTCAATACATTGCAATGGCCAAGAGGCAAAAAACAACATTACAATCCATATGGGAGGCTTGAAAACTCCACAAATTCTCTTGCAAGCAGGAGAGAAGGGAGGGTGCAAAGAAGAAATGCCCAACAGTTTTTTAGAGCCTCTCTTTACCATTTATACAAGAAAAATGAGGGAGAAGAGAAGAATTTGGAGCTCCCCCAACTACCTCCAAGACTGCACTTAATTCATCCCATAATGGCGGTAGGTGGGATCCCCAACAACTCAAAACATGGCGAACAATATTTTTGCATTTTTAAGAACTTGTTCCCACCCAATTAAAGATATCCATTCGTAGTTGGGTAGAGGACGCTGAGAGCTTTCTGAAAAGTCCAACCTTGTGTGAATCCGAGCTCCCTGTGAAAAGTTATGGTGATCTGAATATTTCCCGTGTCAGGGTCTGTTTCCAGTCGGGTTTGGGTTTCTCCTCTGAATTTGCATCGGGTTTGGGGGATGCCTCGACATGTGTTTCATGTTTGTGTTTTCCCAAAACCATTTCAAAGATTTCCTTTGTTTCAGGGTGGAAGATGAACCTGCATGTGCATCAGGTTTGGAAGGTGGCTCGACATGTTTTCGCCCCATACTTCCCCGACTTGTTTTTCCGACTCCAAGACCCGATTTCCTTGGAAGTGTTTTCGGGTTTGCGGAACCCTCGAGCATCGGGACATCCTTTGTGATCTACATGCTTCATGTTTCATGTTTCCCGAAACCTGAAACCCGATTTTCCTTTGATGTCGGGTTTTCCAACCCTTCCGACATGCTTCTTTACCATGTTCTCCCGACGTGCTTCCCCGACGCTGAGACCCGATTCCTTTTGCGTCGGGTTTTGGAGACCTGATGACACATTTTCTTTGTTGGCGGGTTTTGGAGACCCCCCGACATGTCTTCTTCATGTTTTTCCACCATGTTTCTCCACCTTGTAAACCCGATTCCCTTTGTGTATCTACATTTACCCGGGGGGGTAAATATATACAACAATTTGGTGACTCACGGGGTTACCTGCCTGCTAGGTAGAAGATCAATGGCCTTTTAGCGATCCATTGGGCATGGAGTCATAAGCAACCCTGAAACCAACTTGATATTGTAACTCCTTCTTCGAGAACACGCTGAACTGTAGAAAACCAACCCAGGAGCAACAAAACCTGTGCCAAAGCACTTAGGGAAACTGAAACCTAACTACAACAAGACAATGTGCATACGCACTTAGAGGAATTGAAATCTAGGCTAATATTTACAAGGGTAGAACTTTTCTCTTTTCAGTAGCAATGTTTAAGATAGATTCCGTTGACCGGAATCGGGAGTTCTTCTCCGTCCAATGTAGACAATTGGAAGGCATTGCTATTCTTACATTCCATGACCATGTAGGGGCCACTCCAAATGGTTTAAAACTTGGAATGCTTTCCCGGTTTTGCCCGATCTGCATCCCATTTCAGAACTAGGTCCCCTTCCTGGAAGGTCCTTGCTCTTGCTTTCTTATCAAACCATCTTTTCACTAAGGCCTGATCTTTCTCAATCGTTTGAACTGCATGTTCTCTAATTTCTACCAATTCCATCAACTCTACATACCTGGCCTCCATTGGTTCGAACTCAGCCAACTCCAACTGCTTCATAAACTCCAATGCAGGCACTTCTAATGATATAGGCAATACTACCTCTTTTCCATAGACCAACTTGTAAGGGGAATTACCTGTAGACCTCTTTGGTGTTATTCTGTCAGCCCATAATGCTGATTTTAGCTTAGTATGCCATGTTCTTTGATTTTCATCCAGAGTCCTTCTGATGATTCTTAGCAAATTTTTGTTCGTGGACTCTGCCTGTCCATTACCCTGTGGGTAATAATTGGAAGAGGTGCTCAAGTAGATTCCATTCTTGACAGCCCATTCTGTAATCTTGGAACCTATGAATGCCAATGCATTGTCTGATATGATAGTGGCCGGCACACCGAACCTGGTCACTATTCCTTCATAAAACTCTAGTATATTAGACTCGTTTGCCTCTTTGAGCGCTACTGCTTCAGTCCACTTGGTGAAATAGTCTGTCGCTGTGAGAATCCACTTGTGGCCTTGGTTTGAGTTTGGGTTGATGACCCTGATGAAATCCAATCCCCATTGCAGAAATGGTTGGTCAACCAAGATTGGGTGTAATGGAAGCGCTGCTAGTTTTTCTTTTCTTGTGAAGAGTGCACATTTCTTGCACTTTCTTATCCATGTGTAACAGTCACTTAACACTGTGGGCCAATAATACCCTGCCTTCATTATCTTGAGAGCTGTTACTCGTGGGGCAAAATGTCCACCAGAATCTTCATCGTGAAAATCTCGTAACACCCTCTCAATTTGACCAGTCCCAATGCACCTCAACAGAACTCCATTGATGTCTTTCTTGAACAAAACACCATCAACAAGCACATATGGAATAGCTTGTAATCTAAAGTATCTCCTCTTTGCTTTACTCATTTCTGGAGGGCATAGTCCTATCCGTAGGAAGTGTATCATATCCTGAGTCCAACAAGGAGTAGGCACATCATCATTTTCCTGTTCTTGACCATCCTGTAGCACCAAGGTAGTCTCTTTTTCATCACCTGCTTCAACTTGTTGACTCAAGGCTAGCTGCTCACATAGTCCCTTTCCACGTACTAGTTTGGTGACCTTGATCTCGATGTCATATTCCATGACACGAGTGATCCACCCTGCATGCTTCTCATTCAGATCCTTGTTTAGAAGGAATTCCTTGACTCCCGCATGAGAGACTAATAATTGGATTTTGTTGTTTGAGACTAGGTGCTTGAATTTATTTAAACTCCTAATCACTGCAAGGACATGCTTTTCAATGAATGAGTACCTAGTTTCATATTCCTCCAAGCCTTGACTGAAGAAAGCAACTGATTGTTCTAATCCTCCTTTGTTTTCTTGTACTAGGATTGCAGAAATTGTGTCTCCACCACCGAAGGCATATAGCACGAAGTCCCTAGAGAACTCTGGATTGACGAGAGTTGGGGCTTGAGATATAGCCTCTTTTATTGCCTCAAAACTTGCCTTGCCTTCAGATGTCCACTTAAATGCCATGCTCTTCTTCAACATTAGTGTTATTGGTTTTACGAGAGCTACAAAGTTTGGAACAAACCTGCGGATGAAATTGATCCTTCCTAAGAAGCTTTGAAGAGCCTTCTTGTGACTTGGCAATGGCAATGCTTGAATTGCTTCGACTCTCTCTGGGTCAATCGTCAACCCTTCCTTTGAAATGATATGGCCTAGAAGTTTTCCCTCGTGAGCCAAGAATATGCACTTTTTGGGATTTAAAGATATCCCAAATCTTCTACACCTCTGAAATACCTGCCTTAGATGAAAGAGGTGATCTACTGCATTTTTTGAGAATACAGTGATGTCGTCAAGATATATCAGAACTATTTTATTGATCAACCCCTTGAATGCCATATCCATTGCCCTTTGGAAAGTGGCTCCAGCATTTGATAGCCCAAATGGCATCTTCTTGTAGGCATAGGTCCCCCATTTGGTGGTGAAATCCGTCTTGAATTGGTCATCTTCTTTCACCATTACCTGATTATACCCTGAGTAGCCATCTAGGAGAGAGAATCTCTCTGAACCAGATACTACTTGTAATATTTGTTCCATTGAAGGAAGCGGGTAATGGTATTTGAGAGATGCTCTATTGAGGTCTCGGAAGTCCACACATAACCTGATCTCTCCGCTCTTCTTCCTGACCGGAACCAAGTTCGCAACCCAGCTTGAGTGCTTAATGAGGAATATACTGCTTGCCTCTATTAGCTTGTTTAATTCTTTCTTCATTAGAGGCTCAATGTGAGGGTTGACTGGTCTCTGCTTCTACCTGATGGGCTTAGCATCCGGATCCAATTCTATGGTATGTTGTGCCAACTTCGGATTGAATCCTCTCAAGTCTTCATAGCTCCAAGCGAAGACATCTAGAAATTCTTGGCAAAGCTGTGTGAAATCTGATTTCTCTTGCTCAGTGACCACTTTACCAATTTGAAGTGTTTTGCCTTCCCCAACCGGAATTGGCTCTGAATCTTCTCTCTTGACTTGTATGTTAGCCTTTTCCTTACGGAACTGGTCGTTAGGGTTGAAGATAGACTCCAACGTTACTAAACCCTTAGGAAGCTTGTTTGTCCGTAGCTGCACTATTTGACCCCCATATTGCTGCTCTAGCCTATCCTGATTTCTAGCTGAGAATTCAGCTTCTTCTTGTAAGAAATTGATGATCTGTTGATCGTTCTCAAACACCTGCCAGCTTGTGTTATTATCTGGAACTGCTGGCCTCACAATCACATGGATATGTGGTTGTGTTTTTTCTCTTCTGATGTTATCAGCCACATCAAACGTTGCTCCAACTGCTGCGAGCCTATCTGCGGCTTCATTTTCCTTCCTGGGTATGGATATAATGTTGAAAGCTTCGAAATCCTCAATGAGGTCCCATACCCTATTCTTGTAGCTCTTTAGCAGGTCATTCTTTGTGGCATGTTGTCCCCTAACTTGGTTGACGATTAGCTCGCTATCTCCAAACACCTGCAAGCTATTTATGCCCTTTTTCCTGGACCAATGAAGTCCATGAATCAAGGCCTCATATTCAGCTGTGTTGTTTGAACAAGAAAAATGGAAACGAAAAGCTGAATAATACTTGATGTCTTGTGGTGAAATCAACACTGCACCACCTCCAGCACCTTGTCTGCTTCTCGAACCATCGAAGAATAATTTCCAAACTTTGTCTTCATCTTTTTGTTCAGGCTGAATGATGTCAAGAATGGGTGAATTTTCTTCGTGTATACAATACACGCCCAATTCAGATTCTTCAATTTCCTTGTATGGGTCAAATTCATGACTTTTGCTTGCCCATTCATCCAAAGTTAAATCAGGAATTCCCTCAACCTTAGTACCTGCTTCTAGATCACTTGAACACTCCTCTTAATCAAAAGCTGAGCAATTTGCATTGATAAGACTTGGTACATAAGGCTCAATATGGAAATTGGCAATTGATTCTGACCTGATTGTTGCTTTGGCCCCGTACCTTGTCCTGAAAATCATGTGCGACCAATCTGCAGATAAATATCCACCGATCTTTGCAGTGAAGTCCCTTGATAAACATAACACAAAGAGTGGCGGGAGGTCAATTACAGACACATCTTTCAGAACTGTAACATTAGGACATGAATGTAGTGTTAGGCTTAACCCCTTGATGATCCCAACAGTTCCTACTGCCGTTCCATCTAGCTGTACTACTCCTTTTAACACTGGTTCATACTTTAGACCCAGTTGATCCGCTATTTGCTTCGGCATCACTGAACTACTTGCTCCTGAATCTATCATGCAGTTGTGTACCAAGTGGTTTCCAACAATCAGTGAAACGTAGAATGGTGGAGGCTTCAAATTTTTCCTTGTCTGGCCCCCATCATGTTGCACTGCATTAGTGAGAGCCTTCTCATGTCCTTGGTTTGATAAATTTTTGGCAGACCAATTAGCCATTGCAGCTTGCAATAAATCTCATTGCCTTGGGATCGCCAGTGATTCCCACATGGAAATGTTCACATGTGTCTTCTTCATTTGATCGATGATGTTGAAGGGGGATGAATTGTCCTTTTGCTATCCCTTACTTGGTGCAACCTTTTCTGGAGCTTGAACAGGTGCGTGTGTTGCTACAACAGGTACCTTAAGCTTATTTTGCACATTTGGAGTTATGTTTGGTCTACTGACCCCTTGTTGTGTAAGAGTGGGCTGAGAAACAACTGGATTAGACGGTTGTCCCTCTTCTATGTTTCTCTTCTTTGACCGTGTGTTGGCAGCCACACCTTGAAAAGGCTGTTAGTTAACTCCACAAAAGTCTTCCGTTTGCCAATTGGCCAATGTGGTTTTCGTTGGAGGTCCTTCTTGTTGCGTTTCTTGCTGCCGGTTCCCTTCTTGGCTTGATTCTTGAGGCACACCAATGGTTTGCACCATCAAGGCCTGATTCAGTGCACCATTGAAACACGTTGACTGATTGTGAGGTAGATTGAAAGGGTAACACTAGTCGTATTCCTGTGCCATGTTATCTTATGTCGGGAACAAGGCTCTTGAGGATGTCATTGCATTTGGATCATACGGTCGAAATGGCCTGGCAGCTTGAGATTGTCCTTGGTTTTGGTTTTGATTTGCAGCCTGAGGTGGTGGTCTATTTTGTTGGTATGGGGGCCTAGCTTGGTACTGTGCTTGAGGTTGATACGGTCTAGCACTTTGAGCTTGCTGTCTTTTGATAGTCACTAGCTCATTTCTAAGGTTCTACAGCTGTTTCATGACCTCCTGCAATTCCTTTGAAGTATTTGAAGAAGTCGATGCCTCATTACTGCTTTGATTTCTAGGAGTTGGAATGGGATTCAATTCTGGTGCTTGACTGGTTGTAGGATTTCCCATATCTGGATAGAGAGGCATTGGTGGCCTTGGTGCAAGCTTGCTAACTTGGATCAAATAGTTCTCTACTCTGATTGCTGTGTCGTAGGCCCCTGGCAGTGTTGTTCCTCCCATTGATTGGATCATCATGGCTATGTTTGAATTTATAGCCTTTAAGAAATAAAGGAATGCTCCTTCGGCGGTTGGTCTAACGGCTATTGGAATCCTGTCCCATGTCCGTTGGAACCTGAAGTTGAAATTTTTCATTTGTTCGTTAGGAGCCCTTTTGATTGTTGTCAGTTGTTCCAATAAGGACAAATTGTCTGCCCTCTCCCTGAACTGGTTGCAAAGAGCTGAACAAAGTTGGTTCCAATTCGTAATAGACCCTGTCTGTTAGGCTCCTAAACCATTGTAAGGCCTTACCTTTGAAAGATGAAGCCAATAACTTAACTGCAACATCCATTTCATTTATTTCGTGGATTGCACATGCATTAACAATATCCTAGATGTGATCAATAGGGGTAGTATGATTTTCTCCTGTGAAGTAGGGGATATTCTTTAGCGCTGCAACTGGAATTTGATTCTGAGCATTTAGGGCAAGTGGACTACTGCCCGTGAAATTGACAAAGGGATTCGGTGGTAGATGCGCCATTATGATTGGCCTGAGAACCCTAGTTGATCCGAGAAAAGGTCTACCAGGTGGAGGCGTAGACAAAGTCCTGTTAGGTGGAGATGGTGATCTTTGTGGTCTTCTTCCTCTCCTTCCTCTGCCTGGTGATAGTTGCAAGAGGAAAAATAGCCCCTCTTCTCGAGTATTAGACCTTGTTCGAATTCTTCTCATGTGCCTGGGCAACTTGTGCTGCTACACCACTGAACTCTATCCCTTCGGAGTCGCCAGATGTGTTAGATAATAAGCCTCTAGAAGGCTGGATTTTGCCAAGTTACACACCAAACTTGACAGTATTGAAAATATAATTAAGCTTTGAAGGGCCTAGAGGAGACAATCTTCAATTCGGAATTCAGGCCTTGCTGTGCAGCTGCGGATCCTAGAAAAGTACAGGCGGAACTCAGGTCATGCGATGCAACTCACAAAACCCGAATTGCCATGTGTCGGAACTTGGAACATGTCTGACATTCCTCAAAACCTGAAATCACTGCTGTCAGGAATAGGACCATGCAATGCATCTCCCAAAACCTGAAATGAATACTGTCGAGAATAGGACCATGCAATGCATCTCCCAAAACATGAAATGAATGCTTTGATGCTCTCGGACCCCGAAAACCTGAAATTCAAAAAACCCGAAATTTTGAAAATCAAAATATCAAAAAACTAAAGATACCCTTTTGAAGATTTCCCTTAGATCTACCAACTGGTGAATTTTTGACCTGTTTTGAGCAATATAAACCCTTGAAAAATGATTTCAGAGTTTAGGCTAGGAGGTGCAAAATCCGAAATTTGTAAAAAAAACTACAATTTTAGTGCAAATTTCATGAAAACTCTTTCAAATTTTTATGGAATGACCTCTTGGTCCCACCGGGCGTGCCAAAACTGTTGGTGTCAAATCACAGCACCCCTGGGACTCTGCAACACGATGGGTCGAGAATCTCAGTGCGATTGCACAACATGGAGCTTTTCCCAAGTGTGGGACCTCGCGAAATCAGAAAAGCTCTCCGGATGAAGGCCGGCTCCTATTCCTCTATTCAGATGCACCAATAAAATGCAGAGGTTTACCCAAAAAACCTAATCTAACTACCAAGGAGACAGGGAGAGAGAAATGCATAAAAATAAACCTAAGCTAAGGAGGTGATGCACCGAGGAATGTTGGACACCCGTTTTGCAAGATTAAACACAGACCACATAGATGTAATACCACACCATGCACAGGCAACCAAAATGCAATGAGAGATCAAAATAACAGTAATGAATATATGAGAGGGTTTAAAATCAATCACAGACATACATATATTGCTCAAGGATCGATTCAATACATTGCAATGGCCAAGAGGCAAAAAACAACATTACAATCCATATGGGAGGCTTGAAAACTCCACAAATTCTCTTGCAAGCAGGAGAGAAGGGAGGGTGCAAAGCAGAAATGCCCAACAGTTTTTTAGAGCCTCTCTTTACCATTTATACAAGAAAAATGAGGGAGAAGAGAATAATTCGGAGCTCCCCCAACTACCTCCAAGACTGCACTTAATTCATCCCATAATGGCGGTAGGTGGGATCCCCAACAACTCAAAACATGGCGAACTGTATTTTTGCATTTTTAAGAACTTGTTCCCACCCAATTAAAGATATCCAGTTGTAGTTGCGTAGAGGATGCTGAGAGCTTTCCGAAAATTCCAACCTTGTGTGAATCCGAGCTCCCTGTGAAAAGTTATGGCGATCTGAATATTTCCCGCGTCAGGGTCTGTTTCCAGTCGGGTTCGGGTTTCTCCTCTGCATTTGCATCAGGTTTGGGGGATGCCTCGACATGTGTTTGATGTTTGTGTTTTCCCGAAACCCGCTTCCACCGGTATTTCCAAGATTTCCTTTGTTTCGGGGCGGAAGATGAACCTGCATGCGCATCGGGTTTGGAAGGTGGCTCGACATGTTTTCGCCCCACGCTTCCTCGACTTGTTTTTCTGACTCTGAGACCCGATTTCCTTGGAAGTGTTTTCGGGTTTGCGGAACCCTCGAGCATCGGGACATCCTTTGCGATCTGCATGCTTCATGTTTCATGTTTCCCGAAACCCGAAACCCGATTTACCTTTGATGTCAGGTTTTCCAACCCTTCTGACATGCTTCTTTACCATGTTCTCCCGACGTGCTTCCCCGACACTGAGACCCGATTCCTTTTGCGTCGGGTTTTGGAGACCCGATGACACATTTTCTTTGTTGGCGGGTTTTGGAGACCCCCCGACATGTCTTCTTCATGTTTTTCCACCATGTTTCTCTGCCTTGTAAACCCGATTCCCTTTGTGTATCTACATTTACCCGGGGGGGTAAATATATACAACAGGTAGAATCAAGTCTTGAAAACCATCCCATTTATCTAAAATTTTTCTTGGGAGTCAAAATCTATAATTTTTTTAAAAATTAGAGTGCCTACAACTCCGAGAAATTCAATTTCATCATTCCAGTAGTTAGTCATTTTTCCAGTTTGAAAAGGTAGCGGTGTTTTTCACTCGGACTATCCCAAATGTCTAGGACATCCAGGACAGTTGGGATTAAAAAGGCCACCCCACCCACTAGGTGAAGCCTTTAGAACCTAATGTGACCTTGACCCTTCTCGGAAGAGTGTTAAAGTTCCTCATGTGAAAATTTGACCAAGTGTTGAGCCTCCTAAGCCTAAAGTGGGGTTTTTCACTCCGACTATCCCAACTATCCCAAACATCCCAACTGTCTAGGATAGTTGGGATATAAAAGTGCACCCAACACACTCCCCCTCTTCTGGTTCTTCATGTGACCCCCAGCTCAGCTCCTGGGTGCTCAAATTTCTTTTTCGTCTTCCTAGCTAGCCAACCCCTTTCTGCCACTTGTCAAGCCCTGGGCCTTGGGCACATTTTTTATGCCAACTGTTGTAAATTTTTGGGAAAGTTGGGATAGTTGGGACATAAAACATTCCCCCTACCTTTTCCTTCAAAAAACAAGTTTTAAATCACATTTTGTGAACTTAAAATTAAACTTAATTTTTTCTTTTAAAGAGCTTCCAGAGTCTTTTTCTCTCCATTCCTTCCCCAAGCCAACACAGGCAACCATTTTTGATACTTTAAAGCTTTGATAAACTGAAAATTTACTAGATATATGTAATTTTTAATCCAAGGAAGCCATGGAATCCGAAATGAAGAATTTCTCATAACTTCTAAACCGTGATTCTGATTCGTACAAAATTCTCTCAACTCCATAATCCAGGAGCCTTCAAGAAATATTTAACAAAAAACCCTCTCATGATTTGGATTTTTTACAGTAGAAAAACCCTCATCTCATGCCCTAGTTCATGTTTTTTAATTTCCAAGCATTATGGCGGGTGGATTCTGACAAAATTTTAACCATGCGATCCAGAGAGCGAACCTATTCCGGTGAATTTGTTTTTTCCACCAACCGACATGGGGAAGTGAAAATTAAAAAAATAGTAAATACTTGGTATTCATATAGACTACAAATAAAAACCCTCTAAAAAATAAAATCTTTTGAAGACAATATACTCAGAATCCAAGGGTGAAGACAAACCAGACAAAAAGAAGCGTAAAAAAGTAAAAAAAGAACAAAAGCACAAAAAGTAAAAAAACCTTTTCTAAAATGAGAAATTTTCAAATATCATCAAAAAGACCCCCAAAAAAGTGTATATGGTATATTAGGAGTTTTGGGATATTTAAAGAAGAAAGAAAAAGTAAAAAGCATTTCCAGATTCCTACTTACTAAAAAGTGTCTATCTTCATCATTTTACCTTACCTGATTGATTTGTGCAACAATGAAGTTTAAATTTGTTGGTTTGAAGCCCGTTTCAAATATTTTATCTAAGTATATGGAAGTGGATGATAGTGATTTCGCTCACATGGATGTGGAGGACCTGAAAAACATGGATGCTAGGTAGACCAAGAGAACCAGTAGAAGACAAGATATTCACAAGTGGTTTGTATGCAACAGGTGGCCACCCCGTATGTATCTAAAGTAAAAAATTAGTGATGGATTGTTCTCAACACTATGAGCTAGACATGAGAATCATACGGGTGGATGACAATTCAATCTTGGTAGTGCTCACCCCTAAGGGAATATCACATACTATGCATATTTCATCTTGGAGTAACATGGTCATCATCCCAAAGGAGTTTACAGTAGGTGAAAGGTTAAACAAATATTCATACCTTCAAGGTCTTGCATTGTGGTATTTGTTGAAGCAGGTAAGGAAGCCTTCCTACATGCCAAATTCTTGGTGCAAACATGAATTTCATGAAGGGTTCTTGGAAGCCATCATTCTTGTGAACAGAGTGATGAGCAAGGAAAGAACCAAATATTTCCATGACTAGATGGATTTATTCATCATCACTATCTTAGAGGGAAAGAAAATGATTTACCAGGGTTAAATCATTAGTGATAACCTCCACTTCTAGTTGCTTCAATTATTGGTTAATAGAAAGTTTACTATGACATCATATTTGGTATATAAGCTCGTAGGTACTAGATCATACATGGGTCTCACCCTCACACATAATATCTATAAGAAGGATCCTAACTATGAGATATACCCACAACTAAACTTGAAATAAAGTAACCACCATTTTGTATGGGTAAATGACACATTGACCTTGCTTGTGGTGAGGATGCTTGAAGGGAATCCTGAAGTGAGATTGTCCTCACAAGATGTTGAGTTGATTCCGAAGTATTGGTCATTTTTCACATAATTTTCTACCTTATCATATATGAAGGTATTTGGATTTGACCTCACTCTATAAAAAATTCCAAGATACCTCTGCGACAGGATTTTCATGTTCGAGATGTGCAGAAAAATCACCTACATCAGTGGAAAGCTTTGGATAAAGGAGAGGGAAAATGTATCTTTCCCTATCTCATTGGGAATTTATCGTGCAATACTTCTATAGATGCATCAAATTTGGAAACATATGTCTCACAGTCAAGTTTATTTTCCTATACTTCTAGAGCTAACTTTGACATCAGGAGCACTCCTGATATGTTCCATGTCCCTGATTTGCATCATGTATCACAAGTAAATGACTACTACGTCAATTGTTCCAATGAATTGAAAGTTAGAGAAAGGGATAATATGTAGATGAATGCAGAGAAAATGAGAAAGTTTGGTTTTAAATGGTTCAAGGAAGGTATTGAGGATGATGGAACAAATCTATATGACCTTGAATACATGGTTGTGAAAGCTTCACCTCTTCCCCAAGTTTCTTGGAGCATGCAAGAATCTAATGATATCACCAAAAGGATAAAGGAAGTGATTCTAATATCCAGAGAATGGTTCATGAAGAAGAGATCAAACTTAATTGAGCCATGAGGTCTCCAAGTTATTAGGAAACAAACATCTCCCCTCTCAACTTCAGGGGCAGTTGAGAAAGTTTCAAGTTCTAGTCACTTCGAGAGGCTCACCAAGAGGAAGTCAACTGAATTACAATAAAATCATTACAGAAGGATTCAAAAGAAGCCAAGGACAACTCAAGATCCTAAATCATTTCTTCTACTATAGCTGCACCTAGTCAACTGACTCAAGAAAAAATTTCTCACCTGGAACAAGAAATTTCTCTCATCCCAACGCCGATCTTGAAGAGACTAAGATAATACATGATATGATTGGGGGAGAGATGCACAAAATATAATAGGTGGTGATCCCAGACTTTCAGGCCATATCCGTAATGGTGAATAGAAAGGAAAGAAGGCACATATTGCCTCCTGCTTCTTTAACGACTCTTTAGGTAACCAATATGTGGAGGTGGCTTGGCCCAAAGTCATAAATCCTATCAATGAGATGACATCATCAGATTATGAAATTGGCGTGCTATTCCACTTGGATCAGTGACACAAGAGGGTGATGCCCATCTATTTTAGGAGTCTTCTACTTGCCTTCTTGTGAGAAATAAGGAATACAAGAAGAAACTAAACCAAGTAGAAGACCATATGAGTACCATCACTTCAAATGAGTAAATATTCTTGGACTTGAATGCTTCCACTTCTCTCTTGGAGAAGTTACTCCCATCAATATATTCGACCCTAATTCTATCAAAAAAACATAAGGCTTCACCATGCAAGGAAGAACAAATGACAAGTGGGTGAACATGATTCTAGAAAATGGTAAGGTGTTGCTTCTGGAAATCTTGTCATTGTTTAAGTACATGAGCACAATGTCAATGAAATTTATCATGACACAAGAGGAGATAAAATCAAAGAAGGATCATTTTGACCAGGTGTTTCCACTAGTTATTGAGATGGGAAAGGTCAATTCATCCCTCTTGATAAGCAAGGGTGTATTCTCTTCAGTATCAGATGACTTGTCTCAAGTATGGGATCTAAATTTGGTTCCTCGCTATGAAATGATAAAATGCGCTCTTGGAAAAATTGATTCATAAGAGGAACACATTACAAATATACACGTGGATGCCAATGTTGAGGTAAAAAATATTGGAGTTCCAGAAGTGAATGAAAAAACTTTGGCAGATGATATGTTGAATCCTTTTGAAGATCTAGTGAAGAAGGAAGCCCGAGACCCATTTTCATTCAATGAAAACACATTAAAGTCCCTTGATGAGATAAGTGTAGTAATATCAAACACCACAAGGGATCATCAGTCTTGGTTCACAAAATGTAAGAACATCAACTCTCTCTATGAGAATTGGATCAAGTCCTTGATTTTTGTTCACATCCCGCAAACTGAGAAAGTTGCACCTACAGTGGAAAGGTACAATAAGTAGTTCAAAGGCATTGATATTTCTCTTAAAAAACTTCCCAAAAGTCCATCGACAGAAACATATTCTTTAGTTTGAGTAGCTATCTTCTTCCCCTCTTCACTCCTTCCTCCCCCTCTTCCTTCACATTCTAATTCTTCATTGGGAGGGTGCACTTTTTGTTTTTGTCTTATTCATTTTCGTCTTATTCATTAATATGACTATAGTCTAAATTTGTAATAAATTTCTCTCAATTAATAAAAGGGGACTTAATTTCTTTCCTAGGAATGTCAAGAGTCACAAGTGAATAAGATAAGTGAAAAGACTCATGGGGGGTAGGTGAAGAGTCTTTTCTAAATCTATATATTGTAATGACTTATTGATTCTTAAGCGTTGTAAATTTTGTGAGTTATAAGTAGATAACTACCAAGAATAAGCAAAAGACAACAAGTTCTTCTATTTCTCTCTATGGTTTTGTATTTCTATTGTATTGTGAAACTTTGTGAGAATGTAAATAAAGAAAGGAGTTTCCACTTTTTTGGACGAGTAAATAAGTGAAACTTGGTGTTCATGGTTTTATCTTGTCTTAATATTATTAGCAAAGTTGCTATTCTTCTTAAATTATGTATGCAATATTTATGATTAATCTTTGCAAGAATATGAGTTTTCTTACTTGCAATATTGATCTCTCTCCTATTTTATCACTCTCGCTTCCACATCTACCTAGCAAATCCCTCCCTTGCGTGATATTTCAAGCATTTTCCACAGGTACAGTGGAGTGTACCTATTGAATCCTCGACTTGTAGGCCAACAAAAAATTCAATTTCTAGTTCACATACAATAATGGAGCTGCCCCATTCAACCAGAGGGACCTAGTCCCAAAGAATTTGTGAAAATCCACCAATTTTTCCTAGTGACAAATTTTCTCTCCAACAATCCTCATCCTAGGATACAAAATACACATCAATTTTCCACTCCTATTTTTCCACCTAATGTTAGTATACCCTCTACTAAAGTATATTTAGTTAGCTCCTTACCCATCTTAGAGACACTACATGATCCCATTTATTTGCATACTCTAGTTGGATCTTGTTGGAAAAATTATTTTTTCCAAGGGTAAATTTATGATTTTTCATCAACGCTCTAGGACTAGGTCTCTCCTCTTGGGAATGGGGAGGTTCCCATTTATTGAATGTAGGAAATGTAAAATATGTGATGGCTGTAGGACAAGGATCACACAGGAATAATCCACTAAACATCTGGCAAATTGATTGTATAGGATACAAGGGATGATTTTTCTTAGAGAGAGGTGAAGAGGAGATACAAATATAGAGAGGGTGGGTTAATGTAATGAATAGGCACTTGAATATTTCAATGACATTAACTAGAGTAGCTCCACATCCAATAGGAAGAAAATAACCATGTAAGCAATAAAAAGATTAACAAAGAAAAGACACAAAGTTTAATTGATTTATTCCTCAAATTTATAAACGTCTTTCTTGGTTATTCAAGATTACAATACTTTCAAATTTGAAAGAAAGAAGTAAAGGAACATACACAAGAGATAGAAGAAACAAATTATTTCTTATAATAAGAGAAAAATAGCTATCAACCAACAACTTGGAATGGAGAAGCCACCCCAATATATTGATTTACAAAATGTCTTTTCATCTCCCACCACATGAATTTTCACATCCCTATCACTTGTGACCTTTCATATTTGTATAGGAATAAAAATAAGACCCTTTCTTATCAATGAAAGAGAAATTTTACAATTTCAAATTAAAATATCACTTAAGTGAATAAAACAAAAAATTCAAAAAGCACATTCCCAATGAAGAATTAAAACATAAAAAGAGGGAAGAAGAGAGAGAATACGAGAGTGATCAATTTGAGGATGAAGAAGCTTTCGATGATGAAGACCCAATTCTTTGAGAACTTTGAGGAAATTCTCCTGGAATAAAATCCTCACCCTTCACTTCCTTACTAAAATGAACTCATATAAGTGCCACTTTCTCTGTATGTGGAATGCAACCACAACCCAAAGCACTAATCCAAGTCTCAGGAACACCACAAGGGGTCTTGCATTGATTGAACTAGTTTTTATGATCTCTTGTAGTATTAGAGATTGAGCATCTAATTTCCTCAAGGGATTCCAAAGTATCTTCATTAAAGGAGAAAGGATCCCCTACCTCTTTCTAGACCAAATATTTGAAATACTTGAGGAAATCTTCCAAGGATGACTGCTGACTGAGTAGAATTGATCTAAGATTCTACACACAATTTATGCCATTTTCCAAGATCTCAGATTCATTTTATCCATAGGAATCAAGTTCTGAGATATAATCATTTATCGTTTCATATCTAACACTCATAGTGTGAGACCATATGTGAGACAAATTGTCTGAGATAGAAGTGAATACATTCTTTCTCACTAAGGAGTGAGAATCAAGACAACTCATTTCGGACAATGGCTTTAGTGCATTTAGTTTCTTTAAGCTTACTCTTGGAAGATTCCTCTGAATGAGTAGACTCCGTGGTACTTTATGGTGCCTTGAGAGAGGAAGTGCAATACACTTGCCTCGATGGAGATAGTAAATAAAAAAATATGATGAAAGAACCCCTCTTCCACTTGAACCAATTCTTAAACCTTTGTATTACTGCCATGGTTGTTTCTTTGATGTCACCTGACTCTTATATGTTCCATGGAGTAGGAGGAAGAGGGGAAGATTACACCACTTGATATTCAAGATAAAAAGGTCTAACGCATCATCTTGTATTCCATCCAACAACTAGTTAAAATTGAAGTCTCTCATCTAATCCAATCTCATTCAAATATAATTGTGTTTCCATACTTCCTAGTCATCTATGCAATTGATCGATAATCCTTAATTTGTGGAAGATGATGTAATCCTGAAAAGATGAAAGTGTCCAGATTATTCCTAATATTAAAGTTAGAATAAGATATATAGGAATTAAAAATGAGGTCAACGAAGGATGTTTTGATGTTTATTGCATTGACAATATTCTTGCAAGACTAGATTCCCAGAGACATAGGAAAGGACACACCTTTATTCTTAGCATTCTTACACCTAGTATGGACATGGGAAAAATATCTACATAATTCAAACAAGCTGATCTTATCACTCGAGTACTTTGGTAGCCTATGGGTAGCACGATAAAATATTCTAACCCTTATGTAGGTAAATGTGGAAAATTGGATAAAGTGACTTCCATAATTCTCAATTAATGCAACTACCTAGGATGAAATTCTCCACTTGGGATCTCCTTCGAGTAACCTTATGATACACATAATGAATGCATCATTCACCCTAGAATAGTGAGATATACAATCCTGGTGTGTGAGTTGTGGATATTTCTCATAGGATGGTGAATTATTTCACATACGAAAAGTAGTGGATACGCTTGGAAGGGTCTTGTGAAAGAAAGGGCATGAACTAGATAAGAAGTCATTGTGAAATTCTTAGAGATGAGAAACTATGATAGTTTCCGATGAAGGTTGTTACTTATGAATTTCCCCTAGTCCACCATTTGGTCTCCTTCTGTAACCAACAAAATAAATTGAGTCATCCAATCTTGGAAGGAATTTTTGTTTCTTCTCCCATCACTCTATTCAGAAGGACAATAACATCAAAGTATGATTTGTGAAACTCACTTTGAGACAAATGATTAAGGATCTGAAAGGGCTTCCTTCCCTATTTCAACCATGATCTAACTATTTGGCCTTACAATTTTGAGTATGTCCTTGTCCATTCTTGTGAAGCAATTACTACCAGGAATTTGTAGGCATTGAGAAATGCCCTTCGATGTGAGGAATACAAGGATTGCATTATCATCTACCTTGATTGTTTTGGAATCAGATTCAAAGTGATGTGTGCAGGCTAGGACTAACATACTAATTTGAACAAACATAGGGTGACCACATGATCTGAATATCCCAATCTAGATGTAGACACTAGAATTAGGTCACACTCCCCTTTGGTCCCTCGACAAATAAGCACCTTTCATCACATTCACCTATCCATGGCCCCTTTCACCTCACTAATATTAATTTAATTAAATTGATTCATTATCCTCACTATATTTATTATTTAAATATCTTAATTTAAATAATATCCACACATACACTTCACCTTAACACCTCACCAAGCCAACTCACCCTAAAACCTATTCTTAGTAAGTTGCCATAACTAACTAAGACTTACCTAAACACTAAAAATCAATGCCTACATTCTGTCTAACCGCATTCTCGCATGCTTACAAGAAGCTCCTAGTATAATCCATGGGTTAATGGCACGAGATCTTAGGAAATCAAGAGGATCTCCCTAGTTTAGTAAACCTAGGAAATCCTACCTTGACTAATGCCGGTTACCCCTAACCATCACCAGTTACCCCTAACCATTGCCGGTTAAGCTAGAACTGCCGTCGGTTACCCTTTTAACCCTAAAACAACCTTATTCTCAAGGTTAGTAGAAGGTTGGAAAAGATTGGAAAAGTTGGCGAACATTAGCACATTCAAGAGAGATATCACATCTTCTGAGAGTGAATTCCAGTGAGAACATGCATGCAAGGAAGGAGATCAAGAATCTTTTCCTGCATAACCATCCCAACAATGATCTGATCTAACCAAGCAAAGAGGAATGTACATAAAGCCCATGTAGAAGATTTCCTTCAGTTGGTGATCACCTGTAGCCTTCAAAACCTCTCATCAACACCTCCAGCCCTCACTCACAGGCATCTAGGACTAGAATCCAAGTAAGTAGACATTATACTTCTTTGGTTTATTCCATTTCATCATTATATTATCATATTTTGTTTACCTAGCCACCCATTGACCTCCTCCAACACTCACCTTTCCATATACCCATTAAAACCCCACCAAATCCTACCCAAATAATCCAATACCTCATCTCAACCAACCAATGTCCTTTGTGTAATCACAAAGGAGACTTAAATCTCATTCTGTGGCATTCCCAAAAATCCACAATAACTGGCAGCGGTTATACCTAACCGCCGTCGATCAGCCTTAATCGACATCGATCTCTGTATTTTCCCATACAACTTAGAACAGTGACCCTCCCACCTAATTCCCTCTCACCCTCATTCACCTGTGATCTACCTGAGACCTCTGTCAGACCTGCAGAGACCCAGAACCAGTTATTTGACCTTTGGATCCTATTCTAACCTAGCTTGTTAGATTAGATCTATTTCTTATTGTGTTTTATGTGAGATACCTAATTCATTTCAAATTACAATAGGATTTGCCTTATTTACCACATTAAATTATTTAAAATAGTGGACTGACATCCCTCTAGGAAGTATCACACTTCTTGGATCTATCATAGGCTAGGCAATTCACTACACATATTGTTTAATTCCTTATGGTGTTCTTGCTTTGCATTACAAGTAGTTCCTCCTAGCCAAAAGGAATCTCTCACAATCAACTATGGATTCAAAATTCATACGCACGCAACAACCCATCAACCAGCATTAAAACAAATATTCCTCCTACGCCTGTTACCCTATTTGTTTCGTCAATACTTCAAAGAAATGATCTAGAAAATGGTGAAACATTTTGGCACACCTGGTGGGACCGATCTGGGGTTCCTTGAATTTTATTCATTCCTAGGAAAAATTGTGTGTTTGTTTCCCTTCTAAAAAGCATACACATTAATTTTCTTCCGTGGTAACCTAACTTTTCTTTCTATTTTCTCTAAAGGAAACTTTTCTTTTGGTGTAATTAAAAAGAACCATTTCTTCATGTTTTTTGCATCCCTCTTCCTCTTCAACTTATTATGTCATTCAACTTCACACTTTGATTTGGGCTTAAAAATAAGTGTGTTGCATTCTGATTTATCGCATTAGCTCACATTAATTGAGGGCAACCTATACGCTGGAAGTTATGATTAGCTGATGGTTGAAAAAAAAATCATAGAAAGCACATTTCTCTCTATCTATGAGTCTTGCCAAATTGCAAAAATTCAAAACAAACACATATTATTAAACAACATATTTCCTGGGAACACCTGTCAACGATCACACTGATGTAAGGATTGATAGGTACTCCCCAGCTTGCTGCTCTGTCGAGTCATACTTCAGAGTGAAGCCCACCCCCACCATAACATATCTGAAACCTCACCTTTTAGATCTCCTTTTTCATATGAAGCCATCCTCACCAAAAAACTCTATTTCACAGTTCATGTGTTAGTCCTTAAATAACATAAGCTAAACAAACATAATAGAAAAGGAACTCCCAGTATCACATTTTTCTTAGTGTTTCTGCTTGGCTTGTGTTTTTAGGTGAGAGATCAAATTCTTCATTTTTCTTATTCATCCTTGCACGCTCCTCATCACAGCTGGTGCATTCCGGCTTCACCTGAGTGTGCTTGGGCCATATCATCATCATTCTCAAAATTCTAGGTCTGATTCTACATCAGATTTTAATTCACAAACACTTTTCTTTCATCACTATTTCAATTTCATAGTAACCATCATCAGTTCCCCTCTGACCGTCGTCAGTTATACCCGACCAACGTTAGTTCCAGGTCCTTTTGTTAACCTACCCAAAAGGACATTGTATTCATTTTCTTCCTCTTTTCACAGTCCTTGTCACTACCATCATTCGCATTGACATTGTAACACACCATCAGATTTGGTATACCTATCAGATTTGACCTTCTACCTGGTTTTTCACTCAGTGATCATTTTCTACAGTGACCGAAAGTAGTTACCCCTGACCAGCGTTGGTTTTTCTTAATTGACATCAGTTAGCCTGCTTCACTTTCCAAACAACATTTGGTACCTAATCCACTTTTTACCATTAGATTCACTTGTTCCTGTTATTTTTTGTGTAATTTACAGAGAAGTAGCCCTACCTGATCAGTACTAGTTCACATGGTGTTGACCCAAAGACAAGCAAGTGCACTTGTGTTTCACACCAGTTGTCAACCACTCCCACCTAGTCCTTCACCACCTTCCATTTTATCACCAGCCATGGATCCCATCCAACCTATCACTATCACTACTGGAGACGAGGAGTTTGCACGACTCCTTGACCAAAACCGTGCCACATTACAGTTTTACCTTTCCCACTCATCCACTCGAGATGCCTCGGGTCAGCTGATATGCAGCATGCCCATATCTATCCCCTCGACTCTCACTCCCACTCTTGCATCAGCTCCATCTAGATCTATGCTACCTGCATCTACCTTACCCCTAGTCATTTCACAACTAGGTCCTACACCCACTATGACTACCGCGTATGCCACGTCCGTTACACCCGCCACATCCACCATACCATTGACAACTATCCAAAATACAACCTCATCTACCCCTAATGTCTCACACATACCCGTAGCTACACTACCACCTCTCGTGTCAGTGACCGCTACCCCTTTTCAGAACGTGGTCCTTTCCATTCCACAATCGTTAACTCCCATTGCCACTAGGGTTACCACAACCCTTCCACCTCCATATACATACTATCAGCCACCTCCCATTTCCTCCATTATTCACTCAGGGTATGTAGCCCCTATTTCACTGCCTTCTTCCCAATCAACCTACATGGCAGCACCATATACTGGAGTGCCACCCCCATTATATGCCCAAAACCAACCCTCTCATGCTACAGGAGGCACCCAATCATCGCAACCTACTAATGACCTAATCAAATTGATGTTGGAAAAGATACATACATTAGAGGAATCAGTTTCCAGATCCCGCAACACTCTCACCTATGACAAGATTTGCAATGAGCCCATCCACCCATTCATTCCTATCCGCCCATACCCCATGGGAAATGCCTAAGTTTAATCATTTTAATAATAAAGAAGACCCACAACATTATTTGCAATCGTTCAAACACGACTATTATTTGATCACTCACGATGATGCCTTACTCTTGAGAACCTTTCCTATGTATTTGACTGGACCTGCATTAGATTGGTATAGTGGGTTAGCTAGACACTCCATATTCTCATTCAATCAGGTAGCCCAAGCCTTCTTGGATTATTTCTCTATCAATATTGTCAAGAAGGTTACCATGACCGACCTATACTCCACACATCAATATGAGGAAAAATCTATCGCAGATTTTTTCACTCGCTGGCATAGCTTGATCAACCAACTCACCTTCCAACTGCCACAAATGGAACTCATCGAGATCTTCACATGGGCTTGTGTTAGACATATCTCACCGAACTTTTAGGTCCAAACCTTTCAAACATTTGATGAAGCATTCATTATGGCATGAAAGTTAGAGATTCGGGCCATCGAAGAGAAGAAAATCTAATTACGCAATAAGAATTTGGAATTCAAGTCGAATGATACCTCTTCTTCTTCCAAACCACAAAACAATTATTCAAAGGCCAAGGGAACCACTAACATAGTGGTACTCAAGGCCGGCCCAACTCATCTGTCAAATCAGGCTACCCCCTCATCTAATCTCTCACGAATCCAAAATTTTCAATTCAGACGAGAGTAGTGGAAATACACCCCAATTGGGGAACCTTACTCTTCTATCTTAGAAAATCTTATCAAAGTTGGAGCCATCACTCTTCCACCCATAAAACCACACACTGGTTTTGAACCTGCTCGGCCCATGCCCGCATGATATCATCGAGTAAAGGGTCATAGTGACGACAACTACATCACTTTCAAAAATATTGTCCAAGAAATGCTCGAGAAAGGTGAGTTAACCATGGATAATCCTAATGCACCTACCAACAAAAACCTACACATCTTCAAGAAACCATTTCCTAACCATGCCCCTTCATCTGATCAAACCGGCGAGACCTCAACTCATGATACCCATACCCGAGAGGTTCACACTATCTTTAATGATGTACCTATCACCTCCTAATTACCTCACATTCCTTCCATAGAGGAAATCCTAGCCTGAAATCCTCCTTCTGCATCAGAACCAACCTCTCATGTTCCTTCACCCATAGAGGAACATCTTTCATCTCCTTCATCACCTACAGAGGAGTCTTCTACTAACATTGAGACCATCTCACCCCTGGCTTCTCCACTCAGAGAAATTTTACCCATAGTACCTCCTCCACCCATAGAGGAGCACCCATTACCTCCTCCACCCACAGAGGAGCACCTATCCATTCCTCCACTTGCAGAGGAGCTTCCGTCACCTTCTACACCTACCATAGACCTAGTTGAGATACCTTTTCCTCTTGGTGAGCATTCTCCATCCGCTACCCAAATTCCTGTAGACCTACTTTTGGCTCTTTTACCCACGGAAGTTGAAGCTAGCCAATTTCCCATCTTTAAGACACATTTTATGGGAATTGCCATTAGGTCCTCATCAACTCCACCTATAGACATGCCATTCTCATGTTTGGCCAATCACTTAGATTATGTGGATAGAGCCTTACTATGGGGATGCCTTTTGCTTCCTGTCTCAACGCAGATCCAGAGGTCACTTGCTTATACCTCCACTATCTACCCAAAAATATTTCGACCAATCAAACCAAACACAACCACCTCTATCATAACTCCTTCCACGACACCTGTCATAGCTCAAAACACATCCTTACCCATAGCCCAATCTATATCTAAACCCAAACCCACACCTATGACATCATCCTTGACTAAACCTATTACCACTTTAGGGGTCACCCCAACCACCAGCCTTACTCATCCACCTATCAAACTGGATTTAGCTACATCCTCCAAAGACAACACCACACCTACTCCAACACCCAAACCAAAGCACCAAACCCATAGAACCCATACCCCGGCTGCACCAATCACACCTGCACCTGTCCCAACCATCTTAGGATCTCAGCTTCCCAACATGGTCAAGAAAGCTCAACCCATAAATAAACCAAAAACATAACAAACCATTCCTTTCTTACAAACCTCTAACCTACCCAAACACCCAACACGACTTACACCCACACCTGTAACATCTTTACCACCCATACCTCTGATACCCTCAGTTATTACTTCACTACCCACTACACTTCAGTCGTTATCTCTCACACCCCATTTGCTTTTCCTTCTAGACCTCATACACCCATATCACCTTTACCCAAGAAGGTGTAATCCAAAAAAAAAATTCCACTGCCCCACAATAAGGTAGTCAAAACAACCACACACCCTCCTACCCATCCATCTACAATACCCCTACCTAAACAAGCATGACTAACACCCAAAACCACGCCAGTACCTCAAATCATAGCTTGATCCGCTCCTCATCTTCAAAAGACCATTCCTTGACAATAAACCACACCTACACCCAAACTCACGTTCAATTCCCATTGCGATCCACTAGCAGGGTCCTATGCCAAAATTTTAACCAACCTCCTTGAGAATTCTGTCATCACATTACCACCACTCAGACCTTGCGACCCCCTCAAACCCAAGCCAAAAGGGTTAAAATTTGGGCATACCATCGTGTGCCAGGGCACAATGTGGAGAACTGCAAGGCCTTGAAAACCATCCTGATCTAGTTGTGTCCTCTAGAAGCCAACTTTGACAATGATGACCTTCTCGATGAGGATCCTGCTTCACTAACACCCATTCCCACACTGCTCACTCAACAATAACAACCTCCACCCTCATAACTTGTAGAGAAACCCCCAAGATTTGAAATAAACATGATTCACATCAGAGAACTTTCCATGCCAGCACCCAAATGTCATTGGACCCAACTCACCTCACAGGGTTTTCTCCTCCGGTAGGTTTTTGCTCATCATGTCATTATACCACTCACCTTACACCTTCTTTGTTTGCCAACCCCCTTCAAATAAACTTAATTCACGTCACTACATGTGCTCAGAAGGATAAGGGTAAAGAAAAGGCAACTGACCCACCAACCAATCCTATACCCAACATACCATCTACACCCATACCTAAAATTACTATCTGCAGCCCAACGTACCCCATTTCTAATGGTGTCACACATCGCACCATGCTTAAACAATTACAACAGTCTCCCCTCAATATGTCCCTATATGATCTCATCTAAACCTTGGAATCCCATCATCAAGCTCTCATGGAGGTTCTTCAATCTATTGAGGTTTTACCTAATGACCCTACACCCACAACCTCCATTATCACACCCCTTCATGTAGCCTCTCTCACAAAATTACCACCTTCATCTTTGCCCCATCCTATTCACCAAGTGGCCTCCCTTAGCTTCTCAGAGGAAGAGATCGCACCACACCAAAATGATTACCTAGACCCATCCCTCTTCATCTCTGTCCACATTGATGACATACGGGTATGCCATGTGATGATTGATGGGGGTGCTAACATTAACATCATTTCATCCCATGCATTTGCTCAAATGTGCATACCTGAAAATTACATGCATAAACATCCGGTCATGTTGTGTTCATTCAATGACACTATCACCTCTACACTAGGTATCATCATCCTCCACATTCCCATGGGCTCCTGCACTGTTCTAGAATTGTTTTACATTTTGGAAGGAGAATTCCAATATAACCTGTTACTTGGAAGACCCTAGATTTGTGTCATGGGTTATGTTCCTTCCTCTTTGCATCATTGTTTAAAGTTTGAACACGAGGGACACAGCTATACCATTCCAGTTGCCCCATCACCTTTTAAAACATGTAACATGCTTTACTGACCCAATGATGTACTCATACCTATTAAGCTGACTACCTCCACAACCGTTACTTCTTCCCCTACACTTCCACTTACTAGTGCAGCTGATGTTTCTACCACACATACCTTCTCCATTCCTACCGCTACCATAACCTCCATGGCTGACCCATCAGCTTCCCAATCCATTAACTCCACCTCCGTATCGGCCTATGACACATCATCCATTCCAACTACCTACATACCAACCACTGATCCCTTGGAAGGTGTTTTACAACACCTCACTTTGGGGGAGTACCGCCTATATAGTGTCAACACATTCCTTACTTCACAAGAGTATGGAAGCCTTCACCAACACCCTTGCTATGATCACCGCATTGGAGAACACCTCCTCTATGGTCCTCCTCATCTATGTACCGGTCTCACATATGGGGGACTTGATACTACCACTTACACACCCAAACCACCACCACAAACTCGTCCCTTTTCCGCTGACTTCTAATCACTTACCAATCACCATTTCACCCACACCTTCTTGCACCGATGTGTGTGGAAGAGGTTTAGTTTTGGATTTTATGAGCAAGGCCACCATACTGTTATTCTATTTACCACCTACAAACATAATGACCATAGTGGTATCGACTTTCTTGAACCACTTACTAAACAAGCCCGCATTGGAATCATTAAGGACACTAGCTCTTCTCCACCTTCTTCACCCACTCCACCTTCATCACCACCCTCACCGCTGGAGTCGATGGATCCTGAATCTATCCCTCCTAACTTTTTTTTTTCATAAACACCATTTCCTTGTGGCCTCTAACTTATCAACGTGAGGGCGAGGCCCATTCAACTATTCCCTTCCTGTATCCCAAAATGATCGATGACGATACACCTTCGATTAACATCGTTTAATGTTAAGATGATGAATATATACTCACCTACCTTGGTGCAAAGGACTCATATATTCATCGGTCGTTACCTTCTGATACGTAAACCATGTTGAATGAATTGACTATTGAGATCAACATTCATACTCAGGACAACCCACACATCCTAAAGATTAGTCAATCTTTAGATGATGCATAACAGGAAGCCATCACTTCTTTTCTCAAGGATCATAACCATGCTTTTGCTTGGTCTTATGCAGACATGCTTGGTATTGATCCCACCATAGTGGTCCAGAATATCATCACTATTCTTGATGCCAAACCCATCAAACAAAAGATGAGGAAAATGCACCATCACATTGCCCTTCTCGTCAAAGAAGAACTTCAATGACTTCCTTCCATTTCCTTCATATTACCCATTGATTATCCTCATTGGATTTATAACATTTTCCCTATCACTAAAGTGACAAGGGGACTCCGCATTTACACAGACTTCCGTGACCTTAACCTAGTGTGCCCGAAAGACAACTTTCCCTTACCCAGTATTGACCAGCTGGTTGACCTTACTGCTGGTCATGAGATGCTGTCACTCATGGATGGCTTCTTGGGTTATAACCAAATTTTGCTTTCCCTAGAGGATCAACACAAGAACTTGTTCATCACCCCTTGAGGGACCTTCTGCTATCGAGTCATGCCTTTTGGCCTTAAAAATGATGGTGCCACATATCAGTGGGCTATGACTTACATCTTCCATGACATCATGCATTACATATTGGAAGATTACGTGGATGATATCTTAGCCAAATCTAAGCCCCACTCTGAACACCTTCCCATCCTCAAAACCATCTTTGACTATCTCATTAAATATTACATCCGCCTTCAGCCCAAGAAGTGTGTCTTCATGGTTCTCTCAGGAAAGCTCCTAGGATTTATTGTTTCCCTCCATGGTAAATAGGTTGACCCTGCTAAAGTCAATGCCATTCTCGAAATTCCTCCACCTAATAACCTTTGAAAAATCTGTAGCCTACAAGGAAAGTTATATTCTATTCACCATTTCATTTCACAATTGTCGGATCGATGTCAACCATTTCATCATCTTCTCAAGAAGGATGTCTCCTTTAAATGGGATGATGACTACCACAAGGCTTTTGAGGCCTTAAAACAATACCTTCTCCAACTACCCATACTCATTCCACCTAAATATGATCAAAATTTTTACCTATACATCTCAGCTACTGATCATTCCTTAGGAGCCATGCTCACTCATCGTAATGAGCAACACAGAGAGCAGGCAATTTATTACATAAGTTGTACTCTTTTGGACTACGAGACCCGATACATCCATCCTGAAAAATGTTGTTTAGCCTTATTTTTCGTTGCCACCAAACTCCATCATTACCTATTTAACCACAAAACCTATGTTGTGACCAACACCGACCCCTTACACTTCATGTACACAAAACCTTTTCAAAATTAGCATGTCACATGATGGCTTATGCTTTTAGCTGATCTTGACCTCGAATTCATTCATTAAAAGTCCATCAAGGGCCAAGCTATCACTGACCAATTGGCCAACACACCTTTTTGTGGGGATTAACCCTCTAATTTTGACTTTCCAGATGAGTCAATTTCTATCATTTCCTTAGACGAACCTGTTGGTATCTAGATTTAATCTCCTTCACAACTTGAACATCATCATGAATTTACACAAGAAACTCAAGGATGGATAGATGTTTTGTATGTCATTTGTAGCCGGGGAAGCACACCTATCTACTTGTTTGCATTCAAGAATTGAGGGAGTGGATAGCACCTTCAAGAGAGTTTTGATCTAACCCTCACTATTTTAGGTTGTGCCTATCAACCAAGGCAAGAGAACCTGTATTGCAGCCCCTATATGGTAAGGAGATGGAGATGTCCTTGTGTTTTGCATATAATATGGAAGAGGCTTTGTAAAAACATGATCAAGTATCCATTATCCAAAATCAAAGGAGTTGTCACTACTAAATGATGGAAATGTTCTCAAAATAAAGCTAGAGCTGCTAAAGACATGATAAAACCCTGATCAACTTTGTGCATTTTAGTGAAAGGATTGAATTATTTTGTGGACACACAATACAAATGTAGGGGTATTGTAGGTAGGATGAGTTAGTTTAAAATGAAATTCTGATGAAAGATGTTGGGACAAGAGTAGTTTGGAGTCATCACCTTCTTTGGGAAACTTTGCAAATGAATTACAACACCTAAACATCAGAGATGTTTCAATGAATCTGAAGTGCTCTTTCAACTAGGATGTGTGCACACATGGATGCCCAAATCTACACTATTCCATACAAACTTTGATAACCTGCCACAAAGGCTTGAAGAAAAATACCAATGAAACATCCAGGAATCCCTATTTAATCATGACCTAAGGTGCACCCAAAGGTTTACAGGCAGTCTCATTAATCAAGGACAATAAGATGATTTTAAATCTGTTTATCTTCTATCAGATGAGAGCTCTTTTGAATGCAAGATTGCAAATGCCATTAAACCATCAACTAGAAATGAGACCCTGTATGATAAGAGAGATCCTAAACAAAATATTGCAACATGAGCATAGAACAAAAATTGAAAACATACTGAAACACAAGTGTATGCAAACTTTGCTAAGAGATTAAACCAATTAATCCAAGAATTTGATCAGATATATCAGCAAGGGAATGTTATTTAGATAATATCAAAGCTTGTTGATGGCTTTACAACTGAAACCAACTCAACATGATGAACATTTGATGCAAACAAGAATCAAAAATGGCTCTCAGGCAGTTCCTCCAAAAGAAAATGGACCTCTTCTAGTTTTCCTTGTGAAAATTCTTCTCTCCTCCTCCAAAATTCTCAACAGACCTCTAAAATTCCTCCAAATTACATCATATACCCTCTGCTAGCCTAGATCCTTGCATCCCAAGAAAATAATATTCTCAAGGATCAAATTGTTATAAAAACCTATCCATTTGATGAAAAATGATATAAAAATGTAAAACAGCTCGCCAAATGCGAGAGATGCACAAAATTTTTAAAGTATTGCTTGAACTCAGATTCTTATCCATCCTAGGGTCATGTTTTTGGCATTCTACCATGCCAACATGCATTTGTAATCATTTTTCACCCTTTTTTCTCATCATTTTAACTCTGCAACTTTTCATTTTTTACCTTTCACATGTTTTTCACGGGCTGAGGAAAATATTCCATGAAAAACACCATAAGGAACTGAATTAGCTCAAAAGAATGGTGCCATTACACTCAAAAGGCTGAGGGGATGCGAAATCATATAAAATTTCATGTGATTTGGTGCCAAAATAACGATTCCACACTTCTTGGAGCTTCCATGGTGCCTAAAAAATGAAAATGCATAGCAACCGTTGATTAAAATCAACTTTAAATCTCTACCCTCCACGCGTCAGATCAAATCTTGAATATTCCCTCGAAAATACCTCTTTTTCCCTTTGTATGAGGTGGGACACATGTCCAAATACCATTGGACCGGGCCTTTACCTCCAAAAATGCATTTCAAACCCCTTTTTGGATTCGGTAAAATTTTGAATATTTTCCCCGTGAGCCCCTGGATGTGCCACGTGTCCTCCTGTGGGTCCCCACTGAGGTCGCGGGCCAATTTGATGAATTTTTCCACTTTTTTGAGAAAAGGAAAATTGTCTTAAAAATTTCCGCACCCCCGCACACCCATTGCTACCCCCACCACGTGTCACTCTCCCATTAGATGCGGATCTGACTCATCAAATTTGCCTTCATTCCCCTGTGAGCACAAAAACCTTAGCGGGCCGAGCTCTCCTTCTTTCCTTTTTCAATAATGCCATGTGTCTCCCCCTGATTGGCTGCAGGGGGACACCTCTTTTTCCACGGGTTCATTGTTTCCTTTGAAAATTTTCTCCAAAGTTTGGAGAATTTTCCACTTTCTCTCCGCACTCAAAATCCCCGCCAAATCCGAGACACGTGTCTACTTTTCATTTGTCGCAGGCTCACAAGCCAAACTTTTCTTTTTACCCTTTGAAGTTAAAAAACTTCAAATTTCTCCAAGCCTCCACCCCTCTATTTCATCCCCCTGCATACGTGTCCGCTTCCCAATGGGTGTGGGCCCTCGGGAAAATATTTTCCTCTTGCATTTTGAAACCAAACTTTCAAATTATTCTAAGCTCCCGCTTTTCCGATCGACCTTTTTGGACACATTTCATCTTTCCATTGGGTGTGGGCCTCTAGGTCGAAATTTTCCATGACATTTCAAGAAAAAAATTTGATTTTTTTTTTCAACTCCACCACCGCCCGTATGATCCTCCCGTGCCATGTTTCATCATACAGTTGGGCGTGGGCCCTCAGAGTAAAAATTGACATTAATAATTTTTCAAAAATTGAAGGAGATTTTAAGTGACCCTCGCCACCCGCCGGTTCATCTGACCAATCGAAACATGCCATGTAGGCATACAGGTTGCAATAATAAAATTGACGGGTATAACACGTCCGTACGACCGTCAGTAAGCCAAAAATGTAGAATATGCCCTAGAAACCAAAATTTTTGACAGGGAAGGCAAAATTCTTAGTTTTGGGTTGATTGAATCATGCTTTATCATCAATTTCATCGTGGGGATTAATATTTCAATCTTCTAGAAACTTGGATTTGATCAAACACGGGTTTTTCACGATTCGGCAATGGAAAAAATGACACAGCCCACATAAAATGAAAGAATTGGGGCACAACAAGGGGGAAACTTGGATTTTGTTCCAATTTAGGGAAAAATAATGACATTGAGGGCATTTTGAAGGCATTTGACTGGATAAAACAAGTTGCAGATCATCCACCTGAGCAAAAAAATGCTTTGGAGTAAAAAATGGAACATGGAGAATTAGGGCAAAGTGCACAAACCCAGTAATTACACCAATAGAACCCCCTTACCAAATGACACTCTTCTTCAATGGTTCCAAGTGTCAACGTGGGGGTGGGGCTGGTATTATCCTCATTCCTGTTGATTGTGAACCCATGCCTTTGTCATTCAAATTAGATTTTGAATGTACCAACAATATTACCAAATACGAAGCACTCATACTAGGTCTCTGAGCCACCTACCCCTAGATGTAAAATCAATCAACATCTTTGGTGATTCTCAATTGGTCGTAAACAAAGTCAATGGTATGTACCAATGTTGTAACGAGATACTTCAAAAGTATAAACATCATGTAGACATAATTTTGACCACCTTTGACCATTACACCCTTCAAACCATCCCACATTCAACCAACAAGTTTATAGATAACATGGCCTGCTTAGCTTCCAAAATACCCACTTCACCTGTCGATTCTAAAATATTTGTCACTATACAATGCCTCAAATCACCTTCATATATACCTCACAATGTTTACTCCATCAGAACCACTACCCTTGACCTGAGTGACCTTTGATATAAACAATACTCTGACTACCTTTCTCTCTCCATCTTACCTCCTGATCTCACTCATAACGAACAACACGCCTTCCTTAAAAATGTCTCTTGTTACGTCATTCTGGGGGCCTACTCTATAAGTGTAGATTTGACAATATTCTCTTACGATGCCTCACAATTTCTGAAATTCCTTATACCATTAAGGAAATTCATGATGGCATATGTGGAGGTCACTTCAGTGGCCTTGCTGTTGCTAAGCGTATTCTTCACCTGGGCTATTATTGGCCAAAACTTAACCATGATTGTTGCAACTACGTCAAACATTGTGTAAAATGCCAACAACATGCCAATATTCATCATACACCCAGTCATGCCTTACAGGTCACTCGAGACCTTTGGCCCTTCTCTCAATGGGGTTTGGATCTTGTTGGAGAAATCAATCCTCATTCTTCCCAGCGCCATCAATGGATCATCAGTGCTACCGAATACTATACAAAATAGGTGGAAGCCATACCAATCATTTCATGAAAGCCAAGAAAATATGTGAGTTCATTAATGTAATGCCTTGAACTGTTGTTACTTCCTCCTGAGCACTCAAGTGTTGATATATGATTTCTTCTATATAAGGACGTGTTCCTTTGATTGAGAAGTCATGCTTGATCTGGATTGTATCTTCTTTGCATTTGAAGATCTTTGACTGAGTCAGAATATGTTTGGACTCTTGTATTTCTTTCATTTTTAGCACCTGAGTTCAATCTGATTTCAGGATGAATTGTGGATTTACCCATCTTTAAGACTCAACCTTAGATCAATGGCATTGATCCAAGAGATTTTTTAAGTTTATTCTTGATGAACAAAATTTATTGACCTTACAAAAGTTGCAAGGTCTGAATGAGTTGAATGAGAAATTCAGGAGTTAACTCAGGTTGATCTTGTTAAATGAAAATCGGTTCCAAATAGCGTAACATCGGGAAGGCCTAGACCTTAAGCCAGGTAAGATGTTCCTGGGTATTCAGTAAGCTTATTTAGTAATACTTGATAGGATCCTATGCAGGGATGTTTTACCCTGTTTGGTTCCAATATGGATCGGTCCTACTTGGGAGACCTAGACTGGATTTGTTAAGGTTAATAACCTTAACCTAAACTATAACCTATTGGTTAAATTATTATTAATCTAACCTAGCCCAAAACTATAAGCTAAATGTTCCTAAGGTTAGCTACACCTAGCACTATGAGGTAAGACTAATGTCTTACCTTATGATCTACCTATGTTTCTAACCTATCTTAACTAATGATCATGGTTGGAGGGGGGACTTAGGAAGGGGTGCGAGTCATAGGCGGTGGTTTCTATGGAATTTATGAGGTGGATAAGGATGAAGGACTTGGGATTTGGCAGAGGTTGTAAATATCTATTGAGACCTGACGTGGCGGTATCACCAAATTTGGGAATGGCTGTTTGTGTTCAATTGGCAATCACCAACTTTGGCGGTCGGGTGGCAATGGAGATTAGGCAAGAATATGGGAGTTAATTGTATTGATGAACTTCGGTTCCTGAGCGCGGATTGCTTGGGAAGGCATGCAAAAGGAAATTTTTTTGGTTTTTCGGTTTTCCATGCGTTTCGTTTTTCTCTCTTCTTGATCACTGGTTCTTCGAACCATTCTACTTTGTGTTGCATGGCAACTATGAGAATATCTAGCTCCTTTCTCGGTTGGGGAAGGTTTATAAGGCATGAAGGTAACAGATTATTGTTGTTTAATCTATCGTGGAAGAAGAAGAGAAGGTACGAGCACATTCATTGGTCTTCTTCGGATTTTTAAGTGACATTACCAAACATGATAGGCCCTGACTTTTAAAAATCTTGCTTTATTCCAAATGCTTTCATTAAAACAACTCTGTTCAGGTGATTTTAGTACAGTTGGTTTGAAGCAATGTATGGGTTCTTCTTTTCTTGTGGAATTAGAAATCTCTGGTTATTCGAAAACCCTGTGGAAATGTTACTGTATTTATTTCTTCTTTTTGAAATCATTTTCGGTTGGAGACTCGGCTGAGCTTTTTATGTTATTGCATCCTGTTAAATCTCACTGGGTATATTTGAATTTTCTTCTGTTTGGAATGCTTGCTGTGATTATACTACTTGAACGTGACTTCTGTTGAAGTCCTTACTGTTGTAATTTTGGGTTAGACTCCGTTGAAATTTTGTAAGGATTATATATGAAAACGACTCAGTTGGAGTCCTTGAAATGTTTCGTATGTTTTAGAATTCTATAGAAGCCATGTTGTGAATACTTATTAGTATAGACTCAGTTGGAGTCCTTGAAATGTAACTAGTATTTCGACTTCTGTATAAGCTTAGTTGTGAATACTGTTTCTTAGTTGTGAATACTGTTGGTATTGACTCAGCTGGAGTCCTTGAAATGTAACTAGTATTTCGACTTCTGTATAAGCTTAGTTGTGAATACTTATTAGTATAGACTCAGTTGGAGTCCTTGAAATGTATCTTGTGTTTCAACTTCTGTTTAAGCTTAGTTGTGAATACTTATTAGTATAGACTCAGTTGGAGTCCTTGAAATGTATCTTGTATTTCGACTTCTGTAGAAGTTTAGTTGTGAAGACTGTTGGTATTGATTCAGTTGGAGTCCTTGAATGTTTTCGTATGAATTCGACTTCAATCTTAACCCTGGTTGTGAGTTCTTGTTGGATACGACTCCGTTGGAGTCCTTGCAGTATTTCCATGTAAACACGACTCCTGTTGAAGCCCCTGATGTGTTTGCGTGTTGGCTCAACTTCTGATCTAAGTCCACCTGTGCATACTTATTAACTTGACTCTTTCTAAAAGTTGTTGTGTTTATATTCAGTTCAATTCTGTTGAATGTGTGCTAGGTTTACATTACAAGCATGCCTCTATTTGAGTCCCTGCTATATTTTTTTCGTATTAGCTTGACTTAGGTTAAAACTTTGATGAGCTTATGAAATGGAGGTGACTTCTGTAAAGTCCTTGCTGTATATTCATAGGGATTAGATTCAGTTGAATGTTTACTGTGAATATATATGTTTTGATTTAGTGGAATTGTCACTGTGTTTGCATCTGGATACGTCTTCTGTTTTTGGTGTTATCTAGACTCTGGTTGACTGAGATAAAGAGGTTCCTATCTGTGCCATGTCAGGCGATGGAGTGGGTATTTTATTATGTTTAATGAATGATTTGGAAAGATCTGTTGAGTCTATTTAGGGCTGGATTATTTATTATTGCTTGTGGGGGGAGCTCTAGTATTGCTTAATAGCTACAGGTGATTTTTATAATTGGATTTTGATGAAACTGTAGTTTCTTCTTATTATCTCGACTGATTCAGCCACATGCGTTTAATGTTATTGCATTATTCGTGAGGATTTGGTGCAGTCCTGAATATGATTGGAATGAAGTTTAAATGTCTCTATTTCTTTCTTTTCTGCTGTAAAGTATATGTTGATATATTTATATTTAACTGTAGGAATTGTTAAAACATACTGATGGATACACGAATTGATAGTATATTCATTTTTGAATGTAATAGTTTGTCGGATGATTTCTATCCTTGGGATTCAGATGGATGGATGTTTTGGATTCATTTTGTTCTTCTTAGTCTCTAATATATATGATGAAACATCTGAAAAGTCTTTAGGACTAATTGGCAGCTATAATATGAGTTATGCATTAAAAGTCATGTTCGAATTACAGAAAGAACATAGTCTGAATTATGTTTTCATGTTTGATGAAATGATTTCATTTAAATAGGGTGTTTAATGAGAGTAATTGGTGGATTGCAATTGTTTTAAGAATTAGAGCTTATCATGCTCAGTTCACCAAACTGACCCGTGTTGACAATTTTTGCAGATGGTTGTCGTAAGTGGTAAAGGCACGCAGATCTGATATGATGTTCAGATTGTTTAATTTGGTTTATGATGAATTCCAACTTGATTCTCTAAATGTACTACACTGATAAAGTTGTTCTCTTGCTGTTGTGTATTGTATCGAATATGCTGAATGCATAAATTGTAATTGATTAGCTTAGAAATGAATGAAATGAGGGGATTGTTACTTATGTGGCTGCATTTGTATCTTGATGAATTGAACTTCTACGGTTCGAATTTTTTTAAGTGCATTTTTATTATTTTTATACCTTGAAGTTATTAGGATTCTCTAAATAAGCCTTGTAAAGATTATGTGGTTGGATACTTGTAAATGATTGGTAGTTCTGCTATGTTCTATATAAGGCTAAATTAGAAATTAGCCCACTGTTCTTCGGGAAGCTAAGGTAAAATTAAACCTTAACATGAAGCTGAAGGGGAAGAATAATTTATTACTCCTAACCTTGATCTAAGTCAAGACAACATATTAAATGATTTAAAATTACTATATCTTAATACAAATAAGCATGATATAATACAATTTTGGAAAACTGATTTAAACCTAAAAAAGGTATATTTATCATCATTAAGAGGAGACTTAGGGCTACTGCCCATTTTTGTTGATTAAGTTTATGGTGAATAAAGGAACTCTTGACGAGATCTCAAATCTTATTAATTTCTCTCTGTGAAATGGATCTTAATTAAGTAAGGCAACAATGATGAGGAGCCCAGGAGTTGGGACAAGACTAATCGGAAAGGAGAGTCTTAAAGTATAATTTCAACTCAATGTATGTAACGCCTTAGGATAAGTAGATCTTTTTGAGGTGGTTTTGTAGGATGTCGGCACATGTCGACTGCAGGGTTGTACCCCCGAGAAAATTAGGATCTTCTTGAGGATACAACACTACAGGTGGCTTATGGCGACACCCTTTGCATTGATCGTTAAGATTTACACCTTAAAATCGAACAAGTTTTTTTTCTTGGGATCTGGTTAGGAACATGGTCATGTTATGAGGTTGCCCTTGGAGATTTGGGGTACATTGACACACTGGGTTAACTAGGGTTTATCTAGTATGTCAGCTTATCCCTAGCCCTCAAGAGCATCCTTATAAGGTTGTCATGTTATTAATCCATTCCTGAGTGAATGACTTGGGGGAAGGTATGACTAACAGAAGTCAGTATGGGACATTCTATATAACATCGGAGTAGGGTGGAGGACATATTCTAGATTGACGAGTATGCCGTCAAGGAATATGAGACATGAACAGTATGTTTCAAAACTTTGGCCAAAGTATCGCAAGTTGCTGATTGCGTTGTCCTATGTCACCTAGTCTAAGGGACGAGATGCCGATGAATAATGGTAATAACTATTCAGATAGGTTCCTTGGACAGAGCATTCTGAAATCCTAGATTAGGGAAGAGAACCACAAGAGTGAAGAGTTTGTAAAAATTCCAACTACTTGAAACACATGAATAGATCGGTAGATCACCGAGTCATGGAATGAATAGATCGGTGGTGCACCGAGTCATTACAGCTGCATATGGTTATCTGTTATAAGAATGGTTGTTTTGATTTGTGAGTTCTAAATTATGTATTTAGAACTAGGAAGCATTTATCAAAAAAAAAAATTTACTTGTTCTAATGTACTAATTTGGGGAATGTTACATCTTGGTATCAGAGCTGAAGGTTACAGCTCTTAGACCTATTTTGTCCATAATCTGATAAAAACCTGAATTTTCTTGTAACAGAAAATGGTTAGAACAAGGGGGAACATTGTGAATAATGCTCCACCTGAAGAAGGGGTGGCAACAACCTAAAAAATTGATGAATCCTTGCTGCCCTATTGGACACAAGAGATCATTTGGCTGTACTTGAGCAGCAAGTAATGGGAAATGAGGAGGATGAAGAAGCTGGGTAACGACAATCAGCTACCTCTTGAGGACAACCCCAATGTGGGAGTTGGTAATAACACTGAAAATGTACCTATCCAACCAGAAAATAAAAGGACCAGGTTGGCAGTGGAACTCACTAATGATATAAAAAGGATAAGTCCACCTAAATATGATGGCACCACATTAGGAGATGGAGCTGAGAATTGGCTTAGCGAAATGGAAAAGTACTTTGCAATAAGAAAATTCTCAGAGGAAACCAAAGCTATTTGGGGAGCCTATCAACTTTCCCATGAAGCATCTTCGTGGTGGGACAGCCGTAAAGCTGAGCTAAATATTGATGAGACCAATATCACTTGGGATCAATTTAAGGGCTATTTTAGGCAACATTGGCTGCCACAACTTTTCTATGATCAGAAAATGACAGAATTCCAGAACTTAGCTCAAGGGAAGCTAATGGTAACTGAATATTGGGAATGGATCAGGTGCTTACCATTTATCATCACTCGATGGTAAACCCAAACCTAAGCCCCTTAACGCCTTGCATATTTGACCATTCTATTGTTGAATTGTAGTCCTCCCTCACCTTTTGTCTCTTTCCATGCTCCTCCCTTGAGCACTATCCACTTTATACACCTCACCTATGATTAAACAAGAATTATGTGAGTACCCGTCTCATTTTATCTTCTCTTGAATATGTGTACCATGACATTGCACATAGTATGATTCTCATGGATACTTTTCGTCTACCTTTAGATGAGATCCCATGGTCATTTCACCTTACCTTTTGAACAAGAGTCTTATTATCCAACTTGGTCTTTTCCATGACTTCAAAGACCTCACATGGGACCAAACTCCTTGAGTCAAACTTCTAATAAAAAGATGACTCCCTCAAAAGGACATCTTCCTCTCGAACAATTGCTGCTATAAATAGACTAATCCCTCGAAGGAAAACTATGTAAAGCTCTTAAAAAATAAAATAAAAAAATGAGAACAACCGAAGCTTCCCACATCGATCAGCTTCACGAAGACCTCAAGGAGTTCAATTTTTCCCATATAGACTTACCGCATCGATCAGTCTATCTCAACTATATGTCAAAACAATCAACCTTTTTGTCATGGACATTCCCATTGTGAGCTAGGTTCTCTTACTTGAAACGCATGCTACCTATACCATATATAAAAATTACCTACTTTTCACCCTTCAAACCATGCCCACTCTCATTTCCTATTGCCTCAAGGGACTTCTTGGAACTTAGACATTTGGTGATCATGTGACTACTTTTCACTGTAGAACAGTCCATCATGTAATGTATTTAAGGTCTTACGTTCATCACCTCCACCAAGGTATGATCTACGCGATATGATTCTACCCAATCAGGTGGCTTTATTTCCCCCTCTTCTCTTTTAACCACCTTTGTTTACGTTTTGATTACCTTATAAAGGACTTGGTCCTCGACGCTTACTTTTGAGGTAATCTTCTTCTTTCGCCACAATCACCCTCACCTACATCATTTTACCTATAATCTACCCACACCTAACAAACCTAAACCCACAACATTCCAAAAAACTAGCCAACTCATTTTCATACCTCCTCATATACTTCCCTAGCTTATGGGAGAACTACATTGGCCTGAGGTCCCTTTTTTCTAGGACTATGTAGGCAGCACTCCGAGGGCATGAGGCCCTTAGAGGTTAGCTTGGCCATCCTCTACCTGAAACAATTCACCTTCTATGTTCCTCACATTACATCACACCTCACTTTGTTTCCCTTTTATACCCAAAATTGGAAATTAAACCACATCCATAACAAGTTGTTTCATATTTTATACATTATCACAACATACATTTATTATTCCTACCATTTCTCTATCATCACTATGCATAAATTATACCACATATCACATATGAACCATATAATCATTCATTGTATAAAATAATGAATCACCACTTCACCTACTTTCAACTCAACCATGCCTAAACCAACCTGACTTGATCCATGCCTAACTTGACCTGATTCAACCATGCCTATGACCTGACTCAATCCATGCCTATAACCTGACTCAATCCATGCCTAACAAACTTGATTCACCATGCCTATAACCTAACTCAATCCATGCCTATAACATGACTAAATCCATGCCTATAACCTGACTCAATCCATGCCTATAACCTGACTCAACCATGCCTAAATTAACTTGACTCGATCCATGCTTATACCAACCTGACTCCATCATGCCTAACTCACATAATTTCCCTCCATATCAAAATAATAAATCAACAAATACCACGTATCTCATCAACACATCAACAAATAAAAAAATACCATGTATCTCATCATATAAATAAATCAATGTGTATCTCAAATATACATGGCTATCTCATCATGTCCATCATCTCAAAATCGTTGGCACGCAGGTTGATATACAATACAAAATGTCATCGGCACGTAGGCCAACCTCATGTATACAATAAAATAATGAATCAATACAAAATCTCTTCAGCACGCAGGCCGGTATATGCTCAAATTATACAAAATCACTCATACATCCTCACTGTCTTCAGCACACAGGCCGGTATGTGATAAAAAATATAACTATCTCTCGGCACACAAGCCGGTGTATAATCACAAAATCACTATCATACATCAAAAATTCAGGTGACCGCATATCAGGCATCTCGGTGGATGTCCTCCATCTTTGTATCATCTGTACCCTAGGCCTCCTGGGTCCCTGCTGACACCTCAACTGGAGCTGGTCTCTATTCTCTGGTAGCCTCTTCTTGATCGGGCCTCAGAGCTCATTGACCTCCTATGCTCTCCACACAGTGAGTGTGGGATCTTTTCCTCTCACTGGATGCCTGCTGTGCCCTGTACTTGGCATAGGATATGAAGTCTATCCCGACGGCCATCAGTTGGTCTTGATAGTATCTCGACTCACCTAGGGCATCCTATAACCTATATATAGGCATGGTCTACGGTGTTCTAATATGTCGCGGCCCCTGTACCTGCCCTATGGGACCCTACCTTGCACCTACTTATGAACTGAGACCTATTCCCGGTGCCTGTGGTGGTGCCCCCTTCCCCTGTGCTTGTATTTGGGCTTGTAAGACCCCAATTTTTGCTAGGGCTATGGCCAACTGGCCCTGTAAACCTACCACCTGACCATCCCCCTCCTCTCCATCTCCATCTCCTCCACCAGCCATTTGGGCCTGTAGACTAGTCACATGTACGCGTAGCTCTACTACCTCTGCCTCCAAGCCCTCCAGCTGTGTCTGCAGTATACGCAACTGGGTAATGAGCCTGGCTACCTACCCCTGTAGGGCGTCTCTCTACACTGTAATGGTAGCTATATCCTGCTACCCTGGTCTAGGTGGTATGGCTTGTAACTGAGTTTCCCACCACTGCCTATACCTATCTGTGCACCCGATGTCATCTATCCACCGGTCCACTACCTGCTCCTCCTACCCTATGGGTACTGTAGGCTGTGATAGAGGTAAGGGCCTCTCCACTTCATCTCTCCGATACTTTGGGAAGGGTGGAGGTATGTCCTGTACTAGCCCGAACTGCTGTTGGACTTTATCTACCAGGATCATCTTATCCTCCCTGGCACGATGACCCTATATCCATCTCTCTAGCTAGAGCTTAGCTAGCTCCTCATGCATATGCCTATATGAGGGGAATCCCACATATGGCCTCCATATAATGTCCACTCCAAACAACCCCTCTAGTAACTGCTAGAATTGGGCCACATCATGTGTCAGCTTCTCAGATCTCCGCTCTCCTATCACTGACATCCATCTCCTATATCCCACTCACACAAATTGCACTGGGAATGCATATGCTCAAGGCATCTTTATAAGGCACAAAAAAACTATGTGCTCGTATGCCCAGTAGTGCAATAAAAATGTACAACACAGGCTAAACCTGCGCAACCACCCATATGCCCACAACTCCCTGTACAGCTGCACCAAGAATGTTTGTGCCTAGGCAAAGTGGGTCTCAGGCACCATCATGTCATGGAGTACCCCTATCAGTGATTGGGGAAATCATCCACCCTCTGCATCTAGCAGTGCATAACAACACATTGCCTCCATCTACAGAACCACTAGCCTCATCTCCTCCAGACGGGCTAGGTACATATTTCCATAGCTCAAAATGGTGTTATGAAATCTCAGATCGGCAATCCCCTCTCCAAAAATAGACATAATCAGCTCCTTTGAGGCCTCAAAGGAGATAGAATAAACTTGGGCACCCAATATGGGTAACCGAAGAATCCGGAACACATCCTCCTGGGTGATAGTTATCTCACCCGTCAGTAGGTGGAACGTGTTGGTCGCAGAATCCCATCTATCGATGATCGTGACCATCAAACTGGGCTACCGAAATACATGCTGATAGCGATGAACCCCACTCAATCCCACTGCCTCCACATGCTATAGCTCCACCGGGGTTGCTGCGTTATGTACTGTCACCAGTAGAGTTGGAACCCTGTCCCGCATATGTAGCAGTGCTCTCCCCTACATCCAATACAAGAAAAACATTAATTTACATGTATCAATCCATATTCAACCATTATAATTTTACCACACCCTATTTTCACCCTACCCATTGCAACCACCTAGCCCACATCACTTTTGGACCCTTGTTCCCAATAACCCGACCGGTACCAGTTCACCCTTACCAACCCTGGTCACCCCTTAACCGGCATCGTTCACTTGTTTGGTGACTGATACCAGTTCACCCTTACCGACCTAGGTTACCCCTTAACCGGCATTGGTCACTTGTTTGGTGACCGATACCAGTTTAGCCTAACCGACGCTAGCCACAACTGATCGACGCCGGTCACTGTCATGGTAAAACTTGGGATTTCCCAAAACCCCCATTTCTAAAGAACCTCCCCCTTGCCCCTTTTACACACCTATAATGACCTAAATTACCCTTGGACCTCCACCCACCCCCTATCCCATTTATTACCCTCCCCATTCCTCTTTTTATCCACTATTCCCCCCATTCCCAAATTTAATATTTTCCCACCCACAAAAACAAAAAACAAACAAAACCGACACACAACAATATTCTAATCCTATAATCTATCAAATCAACTACTTGTAGAGTAGAGCACTTATCTCGTCACACTGTCGCCATTTCATTGACATGTTTGATCGTTGTAGCGGTGGCCCACCTGATCCCTCTCCAGCCTCCACCATCACCAACTCGATACCCGTAACCTCTAACCTATCGAATCTCTCACACTGCTCATGTGGAATCGCTTCTCACCAACCAATCACTTATTGATCACACTGCCAGCTCACTGTAACATTCCGTTTGGAAACTTTTCTCTCTTGACTATCTTTTTGGTCATTATTTCACTTCGTAAAATAACAAATGAATAACAAAAAATGTGGATTTTTTGTTTTTATAACAAACTTGACCTAACTGACGTCAGTTACCCTTGACTGACATCGGTCACGTGCCCTACCTAACCATCGTTGGTTGACCTATACCGATGTTGGTTATCCTTGACTGGCATTGGTCAACCTCACCTGAACAAAGCCATAAATTTTACCCTTTTAACATACACCTACCTCTTTTTTTTACCTCACCTAACCTCCACCCTGATCATTTACCCCACCTCACCTTTACCCAAACCAATTACCTCACCTTCCTAACCTCATCATTTACTACCTCCCTTTTTCCTCCTTTAGGGACTCATTATTTTACCCCTACCTTGGCCTTACCTGTGTTGTGACCTAGATATTTGGACCGGGACCATCGCTAGTGACCTTTGAGCTCATGTGTTCACTATACCTTGTGGCACTGTTACCTGTGTTGTTGACCTAATGACCTTACCTAGCCTATTGCCATGACCATTTATCCTGACCATACCTTTGGTGTACTGGAACATACTGTTAGTGTAAAATCACAGCACCCCTGGATGCAGATCAAGTTTCTAGGTTGATCACTTGGCATCCAATGTGATTGCATAACATTGAATCCTTTCTCCAAGTGTGGGACTTGAAAAATGAGAGAGGATTCTCCAGAGAAGGCTGGTTCCTATTCCTCTATTCAGATGCACACGAAATATGCAGAGGGTTTTCTCAAAACCTAATCTAATCTACCAAGGAGACAAGGTAAGAAGATGCATAAAATAAATCTAAGCTAATAGAGGTGATGCACCGAGGAATGAAGAACACCTATTTTTCCAGTGAACATAGACCATTCAAATGTGATATAAGATCATGCACAGATAACAAAACTTGTAGTGAAAGACCAGGAGGATGCAAGATGAACACAGAGAGGGTTGAGAATCATCCATAGACATGTATTACTTGCTCCAAAGATTGATACAATACACTGCAGAATGCCAAGAGGCAGAGTCATATTACAGTTTCAAATGAGAGGTTTGAACTCCACAAATTTTCCTGATAGGAGAAGAAGGGAGGAGCAAAACAGAAAATGTTCCACCCGAAAAGAAGCTCCTCTTTACAATATATAGAAAAGAATGAGATAGGAAAGAGAGAAGGGAAAACCAAATCTACCCCAACCACCTCCAGGTTGCATTCAATTCATCTCATCATGGCAGAAGCGGGGGATCCTGGCAAAATGACGGGCTGCCTAACAAAAGTGGCAAACTGTCTGCTGCATTAAAGTTGTTAGTTGAAGCATTACTTCTGCTTGTTATTTCACACCAGAGGTGTTTCTTGATTTTTCTCTCTCCAAACTGAACCAAAATGTAAGATTGACCCTGGAATCATGTAGAGAATCTTACAAGATTTCCGTTGATATAAGGAACGTGCAAATCTGAGCTCTGGATCAAAAGATATGACGATTTGAAGATTTAGGGCACGGAACAAACCAAGACAGATTTTGAAATATTTCCCGCGCTTCGCCACCTGGATGACACGTGGCATGCATTGATTAGTCGCGTGATTCTTTCTCCTCTACCTTTCGGTGGGATTTCTTTTGAAATTTCCTTGTGGGCCCCTACTGGGACACGTGGCGCTATTTCATTGGTTCGGATCAGTGCTCGAAAACTCGCCCCTTTGACTTTTTTGGACCTTTCCCCTTGTGACACGTGTCATGTGTTGATTGGTCCTTGGCCCTTTCGGTGATCCGCATCCCGCACATCCCTATGTCCCAATTTTCCTTGTGCTCCTTGTGCTGATTTTAGCCGAACCAGTTGGTTCGCGTCCTCGCGGCCCAGATGTCCCAATTGCCTCCAGACTGTTTGTTCCCATTTCGCCCGGTTCGGCCGGTTCAGGTCTATTTGTTCCAACTATCCTAGAAACAGTTTGATTTTCCTTTCCTTCGGCCAAACTGCCCTTCTGCGTCCCACGCATCCTGACGTCCCAACTGCTTTTGGACTGTTTGTTCTCATTTCAGCCGAACCGGCTGGTTCGCGTATCTTGTCCTAGATGACCCAAAGCAGTTAGTATGAAAGTTCTCCTTTCCGGCCGATCCGGGCTTTCCGCGTCTGCCGCGTACTTTTGGCCCGATTGTCCCAAATGCTTAGCGGGCCACCTGGAGGCTTTTCGGCCGATCCGTGTCTTTCTGTCCCACACGTCCCAAAGGCGTCCTTGAGCAGGACTTAGCCAATTTTCACGATTTTTCCTGGATCAACCTACTTTCCTAGGACTTGAATATTCTGATGCATGTTATCAAAATTACCCTGGGGGGGTGAATTTTGGATAACAATTTGGTGACTCAGCGAGGTCATCTGCCTGCTAGATGAAAGGACCAGTTGCCTGAAGCAATCCATTGGGCATGGAGTCATAAGCAATAACCTGAAACGAGCCTGATATCTAATCCCGAGCCTGATACTGCAACTTCCTTTCCAACAACACTCTGAACTGTAAAAAACAACCTGAGAGCAGCAAAACCTGTGCCGAAGCACTTAGGAAAACTAAACCTAACTACAACAGGACAATGTGCACAAGCACTTGGAGGAATGAAAATCTAATTAATATTTACAAGGTAGTGAACTTCCCTCTAGAGGCAACACTTGAGGTAGATTCCATTCACTGGAATCTGCAGTTCTTCACCATCCAATGAGGCCTATTGGAAAGCATTGCTGCTCTTGTGCTTCGTGACCATGTATGGGCCACTCCAAATGGCATCAAATTTGAAATGCCTTCCTGGTTTTGCCCCATCTGCATCCCATTTCAACACTAGATCTCCAACTTGAAAAGATCTATCCTTGGCCTTTCTGTCAAAGGTCTTCTCGATCAAAGCTTGATCCTTTTCCATTGCTTGAGATGCCTGATTTGTGATCTCTTGCAGCTCCATCAGCTCTGCATATCTCACCTCCATAGGCTCAAATTCAAGCAACTCCAGCTTCTTCATGAGTTCCAATGTTGGCCACTCAAGTGACATGGGCAAGATTACCTCTCTTCCATAGACAAGCTTAAATGGAGAATTACCTGTGGATCTTTTGGGAGTGATCCTATCAGCCCATAAGGCTGATTTTAGTTTGGTATGCCAAACCCTCTGATTCTTATCAAGAGTCCTCCTAATGATCCTCAGCAAGTTCTTATTTGTAGACTCGGCCTAGCCATTACCTTGAGGGTAATAGTTTGATGAAGTGCTCAGGTAGATCCCGTTCTTGACAACCCACTCAGTCACTTTAGATCCAATGAATGCCAATGCATTATCAAAGACTATTGTAGCAGGTACACCAAATCTGGTAGTTATCCCCTCGTAAAAGTCCAAGATGCTAGACTCATTCACCTCTTTGAGTGCTACTACTTCTGTCCATCTGGTGAAATAGTTCGTGGCTATCAAAATCCATTTGTGCCCTTGGCTTGAATTGGGATTGATGGCTCCAATGAAGTCTAAACGCCATTGCATGAATGGCTGGTCAACTGAGATTGGATGTAATGGAAGGGCAGCGAGTCTCTCTTTTCCTGTGAAGAATGCACAATTCTTACATCTCTTGATCCATGCATAACAATCACTAAAGATTTTAGGCCAATAATAACCAGCCTTCATGATTTTCAGAGCTGTCACTCTTGGTGCAAAATGGCCACCAGCTGGTCCATCATGAAATTCTTTTAATACCCTTTGGATCTGACCTGTGTTAATGCATCTCAGCAGCACTCCATTCACATCCTTCTTGAACAAAACTCCATCAATGATGGTATATGGAACAGCCTGCAACCTGAAGTATCTCCTCTTCGCTTTGCTCATTTCTGGAGGGCATAGGCTTGTTTGTAGGAAGTGCATAATGCCTTGGGTCTAGCAAGGAGTCGGGGCAGCATTGTCTTCTTCTTGCCTGCCACTCGGCTCATGGCTGTCTTGCACTGTCAAAACAGCCTCTTCTTCGTTGCAAACATCTTTTTGCTTCCCCAAAACCAGCTGCTCACACAATCCTTTCCCTCTTACCAGCTTGGTGATCTTGATATCAATGTCATACTCCATGACATGGGTGATCCAACCTGCCCTTTTTTCATTCAAATCCTTGTTAAGGAGGAAATCCTTAACCCCAGCATGTGAGACTAGCAACTGGACCTTATTGTTTGAGACTAAATGCTTGAATTTCTTCAAGCTTTTGATTACTACAAGCACATGCTTTTCAATAAAAGAGTACCTCACTTCGCAGTCATCTAGGCTCTGGCTGAAGAAGGCAATCAGCTGTTCATCATTATCTTTGTTCTGCTGTACCATAATGGCAGAAATAGTGTCATCACCTCCAAATGCATAGAGGATGAAATCCTTGGAAAATTCTGGGTTGATGAGAGTGGGTGCTTGGGAGATGGCTTCTTTGATTACTTCAAAACTCTCCTTGCCTTCTACCATCCATTTGAAAGCCATGCTTTTCTTTAACATTTTGGTGATGGGCTTGACAAGGGCTGCAAAATCTGGGACAAACCTCCGAACAAAGTTTATCCTTCCCAGGAAACTCTGAAGAGCTTTCTTGTGGCTAGGTAATGGTAGTGCTCTTATGGCTTCAACCCTCTTTGGATCAATTGTTAATCCTTCCTTGGAGACAATATGGCCAAGGAGCTTCCATTCATGTGCAAGAAAGATGCACTTCTTAGGATTCAAAGACACTCCAAACTTTCTACACCTCTGAAACACTTGCCTGAGGTGAAAGAGATGGTCTGCAGCATTCTTTGAGAAGACAGTAATATCATCTAGGTATATCAGCACTACCTTGTTGATCAAGCCTTTGAATGCCATATCCATAGCTCATTGGAATGTTGCTCCGGTGTTCGACAGTCCAAATGGCATCTTCTTGTAAGCATATGTGCCCCATTTGGTTGTGAAGGCTATCTTGAACTGGTCTTCCTCCTTCACCATAATCTGATTGAAGCATGAGTAACCATCAAGAAGTGAAAACCTTTCTGAACCAGCTATGACCTGCAATATTTGCTCCATGGAAGGGAGTGGATAATGGTCCTTGAGAGAGGCTCTATTCAAATCTCTGAAGTCAACACACAGCCTGATCTCTCCACTCTTCTTTCTGACTGGAACTAAGTTGGAAACCCAACTAGAATGCTTGATTGGGAATATGATTCTTGATTCAATCAGCTTGTCCAATTCTTTCCTCACGAGAGGCTCCATGTGTGGATTGACTGGTCTCTGTTTTTGCCTGACAGGCTTAGTATTTGGATCCAATTCGATGGTATGCTGAGCTAAGTTAGGATTGAAACCTTTCAAATCTTCATAACTCCAAGCAAACATGTCAGGGAATTCTTGACATAGCTGTATGAACTCACACCTTTCTTGCTCAGTTGTCATCCTTCCAATTTGTAATGGCTTGTTCTCTTCTACCAAGATGGATACCGAATCTTCTCTCTTGACCTGAATGTTTTCTTTCTCCTTTCTAAACTGATCATTGGGGTTGAAAATGGACTCCAAAGTGATAAGTCCCTTGGGCAGCTTGTCAGTTCTCAGCTGTATCACCTAGTCACCATATTGCTATTCCAACTTTTCTTGATTCTTAGCCAAGAACTCAGCTTCTTCTTGCAAGAAATGGATGATTTGCTGGTCATTCTCAAAAACTTGCCAACTGACATCGTTATCCGGCACTGAAGGCCTCACAATCATGTGGATGTTTGGCTATACCTTTTCTTGTTGAATGTTTTCTACAATGTCAAAGGGTGCCCCTACTGCTGCAAGCCTGTCAGCAGCTTGATTCTCTTTCCTAGGGATGGCTTTGATGCCGAAACCCTCAAAATCTTCCATGAGGTCCCACACCCTGTTCTTGTAGCACCCGAGTAGATCATTTTTGGCAGCATGCTGTCCCTTGACCTGATTTACAATCAATTCACTGTCCCCAAAAACTTGCAAGTTCTTTATTTTTTTCTTGATTACCCAATGCATCCCTTGCACCAAGGCTTCATATTCAGCAGTGTTATTGGAGCATGCAAATTGAAATCTAAAAGCTGAATAATACTTTACTCCTTGAGGTGAAATAAGCACGGCTCCACCTCCTGCGCCTTGTCTACTCCTTGATCCATCACAAAAAGCTGCCATACCTCATTGTCATCCTTGTGGCTTGGCTTGGTGATGCTAGGAATAGGCTGACTTTCTTCGTGTATACAATAGACTCCTAGCTCAGATTCTTCTATTCCTTGATAAGGATCAAAAGCATGTACCTTGTTTGCCCATTCATCAAGAGTTAGATCTGGGATGTTTCCAACTTTAGTGTCAGTTTCATCCGTGTTTGGGTGATCTTCTTGATCAAATGCTGAGCAATTGGCATTAATCTGACTTGGAGTATAGGGCTCAATGTGGAAGTTTGCAATAGGTTCTAACCTAATTGTAGCCTTAGTTCCATACCTTGTTCTGAATAGCATGTGAGACCAATCAGCAGACAAATATCCCCCAATTTTGGCAGTGAAGTCCCTTGACAAACATAGGGCAAAGAGTGGTGGAAGGTCTATGACTGATATATCTTGTAAGACAACAACATTTGGACATGCATGCAAGGTAAGACTCAAATTTCTAATCACTCCAACTGTTGCTATTGCTGTCCCATCCAGCTGCACTACTCCCTTAGATGTTATTTCATACTAGAGCCCTAACTGATCAGCTATCTATTTAGGCATTACTGAGCTACTTTCCCCAGAATCTATCATGCAATTATGCACTAGCTGATTTCCAATGATTAACGAAACATAAAAAGGGGGAGGCTTCAACATTCTACCTTGTTGTGCTCCATGATTTCCTTCAGGCTGGGCAGCATTTGTGAGCACTTTGTCTTGCATCTGCTGATTCGAAGCTGGCCAGTCCTTCATGGCAGCTTGCAGCAGATCTCTTTGGCCTAGGATGGATAGGGATTCCCACATAGATATATTGACATTTTTCTTCTTCATCTGATCAATGATACTGAATGGTGATGAAGGATCTCTCTGCTGTCCCTTGGTTTGCACATTTACTACTTGTATGTGGGCAGCAACAGCTGGCATTTGAGTTGGCCTAGGGGCTGTTCTCTGCTGCCCTTGTGCATTTGAAACGGGACTTTGCCTGCCAATCATTTGTGGAGCCATGGAAGGTTGTGGATTGGCTGGGGTTAATGGCTGCTCTTCACCCAAATTTCTCCTTTTTGACCTTGTGTTTGCTGCAACACCTTGAGAAACTGCCTGGTTCATGCCACAAAAATCCTCTGCTTGCCAATTTACCAATGTGGTGTCATTTGGGGCTGATTTCTGTTGGAATGTTTCTTGTTGTTGACTGTTTTTTTGACTGTTCTCACCATCCACACCAGTAGTTGTTATCATTAAAGCTTGAGTCAAAGCACCATTGTAGCACATGGATTGATTATGAGGTTCATTACATGGAAAACACCAATCATACTCTTGGGCAATGTTGTTTTGTGCTAGTACTAATGCCTTAGAGGCATATATGGCATTTGGATTATAGGGCTAGAATGGTCTATTGGCAGGAGGCTTTGTTTGATTCAGATTTGCAGTTGGATTGGGTGGCCTTTGAGGCTGATATGGCTGCCTATTAGGTTGAGCTTGAGGCTGATATGAAGGTCTAAAACCTTGAGCTTGCTGTCTTTTGAGAGTGACCAGCTCATTGCCTAGATTTTGCAATTGCTTCATGACCTCTTGAAGCTCATTTGGGGCACTTGGAGATGAAGTGGAGGCTTCATTTGAACTCTAATTTCTAGGAGTGGGAATAGGAGCTAAGAAAGGTGCTTGACTAGCACTTGGGCTCTCTAAACTTGGATATAATGGCATTGGAGGCCTAGGAGCTAGCTTGCCAGCTTGAATCAGATAATTTTCAGCTCTAATGGCAATACTATAAGCAGCAGGGATAGTTGTGCCTCCCATAGATTGAACCAACATAGAAATATCAGAATTTAAAGCTTTAAGGTAATATAGAAAAGCACCTTCTGCTGTTGGCCTGACTGCTACTGGAATCCTATCCCAAGACCTTTGAAATTTGAAGTTGAAATCAGTCAGCTGCTTGTTGGGGGCTCTCTTGATAGTTGTCAGATGCTCCAAAAGAGACAAGCTATCTCCCTTCTCTCCAAATTGATCATGAAGTGCAATACACAGCTGATTCCAGTTTGTGATAGAACCAGCTTCAAGGCTTCTGAACCATTGCAATGCCTTCCCTTTGAATGATGATGCCATCAGTTTGACAGCCACATCCATTTCATTTATCTCATGGATTGCACAGATGTTAGCAATGTCTTTGACATGATCACCAGGAGTGGTATGATTTTCTCCAGTAAAAAATGGAATGTTCTTCAAAGCTGCAATTAGAACTGGATTCTGTGCATTGAGGGCAAGTGGGCTGCTGCTAGTGAAATTGACAAAGGGATTTGCTGGTTACGCCATTCTGATTAGTCGAAGGACTCTTGAATACTGAATGAAAGGCTGAGTAGGTGGAGGAGTTGAGAGAGTTCTGTTTGGTGGAGATGGAGACCTTTGAATCCTTCTTCCTCTTTGCCTTCTTCTTGGAGATAATTATAGGTATTCAAACAGCACTTCCTCTTCTCCAACTCTTGACCTTGTGATTCTTCTCATAAGCTTTCAGGCCTGCGCTGCTGAAACCAGTTGATCTTCCTTTTGGAGTCACTAGATATGTGAATAATAGCTCTTTTCAAGCAAGAAAATTGCAGCAGATTCATATCAACTTTGCTGCAATAAAAATGAGACCTCTAGGTCCCACCGGGCGTGCCAAAACTGTTAGTGCAAAATCACAGCACCCCTGGATGCAGATCAAGTTTCTAGGTTGATCACTTGGCATCCAGTGTGATTGCATAACATTGAATCCTTTCTCCAAGTGTGGGACTTGAAAAATGAGAGAGGATTCTCCAGAGAAGGCTGGTTCCTATTCCTCTGTTCAGATGCACACGAAATATGCAGAGGGTTTTCTCAAAACCTAATCTAATCTGCCAAGGAGACAAGGTAAGAAGATGCATAAAATAAATCTAAGCTAATAGAGGTGATGCACCGAGGAATGAAGAACACATATTTTTCCAGTGAACATAGACCATTCAAATGTGATATAAGATCATGCACAGATAACAAAACTTGTAGTGAAAGTCCAGGAGGATGCAAGATGAACACAGAGAGGGTTGAGAATCATCCACAAACATGTATCACTTGCTCCAAAGATTGATACAATACACTGTAGAATGCCAAGAGGCAGAGTCATATTACAGTTTCAAATGAGAGGTTCGAACTCCACAAATTCACCTGATAGGAGAAGAAGGGAGGAGAAAAACAGAAAATGTTCCACCCGAAAAGAAGCTCCTCTTTACAATATATAGAAAAGAATGAGAGAGGAAAGAGAGAAGGGAAAACCAAATCTACCCCAACCACCTCCAGGTTGCATTCAATTCATCTCATCATGGCAGAAGCAGCGGATCCTGGCAAAACGGCGGGCTGCCTAATAGAAGCGGCGAACTGTCTGCTGCATTAAAGTTGTTAGTTGAATCATTACTTCTGCTTGTTATTTCACGCCAGAGGCGTTTCTTGATTTTTCTCTCTCCAAACTGACCCAAAATGTAATATTGACCCTGGAATTGTGTAGAGAATCTCACAAGCTTTCTGTTGATATAAGGAACGTGCAAATCCGAGCTCTGGATCAAAAGATATGACGATCTGAAGATTTAGGGCATGCAACAGACCAAGACGGATTTTGAAATATTCCCCGCACTTCGCCACCTGGATGAAACGTGGAACACATTGATTGGTCATGTGATTCTCTCTCCTCTGCCTTTCGGCGGGCTTTCTTTTGAAATTTCCTTGTGGGCCCCTGCTGGGACACGTGGCGCTATTTCATTGGTTCGGATCAGTGCTCGAAAACTCGCCCCTTTGACTTTTCTGGACCTTTCCCCTTGTGACACGTGTCATGCGTTGATTGGTCCTTGGCCCTTTCGGTGATCCACGTCCCACGCATCCCTATGTCCCAATTTTCCTTGTGCTCCTTGTGCTGATTTCGGCCGAACCGGCCGGTTCGCGTCCTCGCGGCCCAGATGTCCCAATTGCCTCCGGACTGTTTGTTCTCATTTCACCCGGTTCAGGTCTATTTTTTCCAACTGTTCCAGAAACAGTTCGATTTTCCTTTCCTTCGGCCGAATTTCCCTTCTGCATCCCACGCGTCCTAACGTCCCAACTGCTTTCAGACTATTTGTTGTCATTTCGGCCGAACCGGCCAGTTCGTGTATCTTGTCCCAGATGACCCAAAGCAGTTAGTGCGAAAGTTCTCCTTTTTGGCCGATCCGGGCTTTCCGTGTCCACCGCGTACTTCTGGCCTGATTGTCCCAAATGCTTAGCCGGCTTCCTCGAGGCTTTTCAACCGATCTGCGTCTTTCTGTCCCACACGTCCCAAAGGCGTCCTTGAGCAGGACTTAGCCAATTTTCACGATTTTTCCTGGATCAACCTACTTGCCTGGGACTTGAATATTCTGATGCATGTTATCAAAATTACCCTGGGGGGGGTGAATTTTGGATAACACATACCTAAATGTTCCTGCACCTAACCTACGTTGTGTTTCCTGACCATAACCTATACCTTGGATACCAGAATCACTTCAACCTTGTTTGGATAAACCTATCGACCTTAGGCAATGTAGAGTTTTCCTAATCTTCAACCTGGTAGTGTGCTGCAGTTTATATGTGTGCGTGTGTTTGGATGTTGCTACTTTTGACCCAAACCCATTACCTAGAATTGCATGAGTAGACATTTCAACCCTTTTTCCCCTATGCCCACCTGCCTTTTCCTCACATTCACCTTTTTATCAAACCACTCACTGATTATGCCTTCAGCCTCATCAGTTCTTGGTTTGAGGGGGATCACCTTCACCCACACATGGGGAAACCACATCTTATTTTTGTTAGCGTCACTTACCAATACAAGCTACGCAACAAAAAGGGGAAAAATGTAGACACTAAAATTAGGTCACACTCCCCTTTGGTCCCTCGACAAATAAGCACCTTTCATCACATTCACCTAGCCATGGCCCCTTTCACCTCACTAATATTAATTTAATTAAATTAATTAAATTAATTCATTATCCTCACTATATTTATTATTTAAATATCTTAATTTAAATAATATCCACACATACACTTCACCTAGACACCTCACCAAGCCAACTCACCCTAAAACCTATTCTTAGTACGTTGCTTTAACTAACTAAGACTTACCTAAACCCTAAAAATCAATGCCTACATTCTCTCTAACCACATTCCCACATGCTTACAAGAAGATCCCAGTCTAATCCACGGGTTAACGACATGAGATCCAAGGAAATCAAGAGGATCTCCCTAGTTTAGTAAATCTAGGAAATCCCACCTTGATCGATGCCGGTTACCCCTAACCGTCACCGGTTAAGCTGAAACCACCGTCGGTTACCCTTTTAACCCCAAAACAGCCTTATTCTCAAGGTTGGCAGAAGGTTAGAAAAGATTGGAAAAGTTGGAAAACATTAGCACATTCAAGAGAGATATCACATCTTCTGAGAGTGAATTCCAGTGAGAACATGCATGCAAGGAAGGATATCAAGCATCTTTTCCTACACAGCCATCCCAACAATGATTTGATCTAACCAAGCAAAGATGAATGTACATGCAGCCCATGCAGAAGCTATCCTTCAGTTGGTGATCACTTGCAGCCTTCAAAACCTCTCATTAGCACCTCCAGCCCTCACTCACATGTATCCAGGACCAGAATACAAGTAAGTAGACGTTATACTTCTCTGGTTCATTCCATTTCATCATTATATTATCATATTTTGTTTACCTAGCCACCCATTGACCTCCTCCAACACTCACCTTTCCATATACCCATTAAAACCCTACCAAATCCTACCCAAATCACCCAATACCTCATCCTAACCAACCAATGTCCTTTGTGCAATCACAAAGGAGACTTAAATCTCATTCTGTGGCATTCCCAAAACTCCACAGTAACCGACACTAGTTACACCTAACCACCGTTGGTCAGCCTTAACTAACATCGGTCTCTGTATTTTCCCATAGAACCTAGAACAGTGACCTTCCCACCTAATTCCCTCTCACCCTCATTCACCTGTGATCTACCTGAAACCTCTGTCAGACTTGCAGAGACCCAAAACTAGTTATTTGACATTTGGATCCTATTCTAACCTAGCTTGTTAGATTAGATGTATTTCTTATTGTGTTTAACTGAGATACCTAAATCATTTCAAATTACAATAGGATTTGCCTTATTTACCACATTAAATTGTTTAAAACAGTGGACTGATAGCCCTCTAGAAAGTATCACACTTCCCAAATCTAGCATACACTAGGCAGTTCACTGCACATATTGTTTAATTCCTTATGGTTGTCTTGCTTTGCATTAAAGGTAGTTCCTCCTAGCCAAATGGAAGCTCTCACAATCAGCTGTGAATTCAGAATTCATACGTGTGCAAAAATCCATCAACCAACATTAAAATAGGTATTCCTCCTATGCCCGTTACCCTATTTGTTTTGTCAATACTTCAAAGAAATGATCTAGAAAACGGTGAAACACTAGAATATATTTTCCTCCATTAGTTCTCATGGTTCATTCAACATTCTGTCCTTTAAATATTCTAGGCCCATGTGGGTTACATCACTGTCCCCCACATTGGGATATCCAGTGTTCAGAGTGGACATTGGTTCCAGGCCTGAGTAGTTTATGTTCTTGGGATAAGAATTAGTGAGATAGATGGGAAACAAAAATATGTGGAAATTTTGACCTCAATTCCAACACTCTCTATTTTTAGTAGGTCCTATTTTAGATGGTTATTTTTAGTAAGTTTCTAAAATGGTCACTTTTTTATGTTTTTGACTTGCAAGGAGTGACGAGAATAACGATTTTTCGCATTTCTAAAACTTTCTAGTTTTATACATAAAGGAAGTATCACAACTTACTATTTTTAGAAAGGGAATCTCTGGATGTTGGAATGGAATGAAACTAGTATCAAAAGTTTAGGTTTTGTCTTGGGATATTCTGATCCAATTTTGGGTGATTTTTTTAATTGTCATAAATCTAAAGATCTAAAAAGGAGGATGTAGAGGCTGTAAATTTATTATGATTTCTGAAAATTATACAAAGAAGCAATGGAAGCAAGTTTATAGTCAATATGAAGGAATTTTCAGGAGGAATGCATTGGTGAAGTTTCACGGAGATTGGGTGCACGGTTATGGAGTTATGAGAAAAAATATTTTTCAAGCTTGAGGTTCAAAGAAAAACCAACAACATGCCTATAAAAAAATAGATTTTGATAGACAAAGGGAAATAGATCATTCAAACACAAAGATATTCTAAGTGTTTTAGCTACAAGGTTATTTCATTGCACTTGTGCAATCTAACTCAAGTTTAACCCAACTAGATCAACTGGGGTTAGACAGAGGTAGAAGTGAGGTTGCACAATAAAAAATAGGGGATACAAGGGACACACATTTTTTCATTTCACCAGGTCATTACAAGTGGCAACATGTGGTGGCATGAGGATGAGATGAGAGGGTTCAAAACTAGTTCCCGTGATCTACGAAAAAGTCCTACACATGACCAGGGGTTGACTGGTAGAGGGGGAGAAAATTTTCTTGTCCCTATTATCCCTTTATACTTTGCTAAAATTAAAGGGAACATCATTAGATAAAAAGTGTGTCATGGGTGCATGCAACATGAAGAGGGGGATACATTTGAGTTGGGGTTCCAATTTGCATGTTTTACACTTCCCTAGGACCAAGGTTGTCAATTTAAGTGATGACGAAGTTTCCAGTAATGGGGGATCACAATTTCTTGTCCCTTATTTCACCTTGCACCAATGAATAAGGGAAAATGGACACATAAACACTAAAATGTGCCAAGGGTCATCTCAATATGAGGAGGGGGCCAAATTTACGTATTTGTAACTTCCCTAACAACTTAAGTTGTCACTTAGTGACGAAACATGTCAATATATAGGGGGAGCACAATTTATTGTCCCTCATATCCCCTTACACCTTGGGTAAAGGTAAAAGGTAAACACAAAATAAAAAAGTGCGCTCAAGCTTATTTCATTTGCTGATGTCATCATCCTAACTTGAAAATAGAACACTTGGAGTGTTTTTCTGCCCTAGGAGCGTGACATGGATTTGATGGGCCAATTATTATATTATTTTGAATCCATTTTTTTTGTTAGACCATTAAAGCCATTTTGAAGATATAATTTTCCTTGAATTTGAATTTTAGGCCCAGAAACTATTTTGGCTCAAAGGGGCAGCTATATTGACTTAGGTTATCATGGAAGATTTTGAAGTCTTGGGCCAAAATTGATGTATCCACCATGTGAATGTCTACAATATACTTACATTACATATTGTTTTAGATTCCAACTCCTCCCATAAATTCAAAAACCTTCAGGATAAGTCTACTTTCTTTGTCAAGGTGTGGAATTCCCTACACTCGTAATGACCTTATTTTGCTTGATTGATTCCCGACATCACATGGCTCGACAAAATTCCTTCAAAATACATTGGATACATTCATAACTACTCTTTACAACCTATAGATGGGTTGTGTTCTTTATATCACCTTACAAAGGATATTATTTGGTTGAAAAATGGTTAAAAATAACCCTTTTTATACCTCTGGGGAGAGATGTTCTACCTTAGACCTCAATAAATCCATAAATCCATCTAGGTATACTTCCCTTCACATGAAACACACTTGAAAATCATGTTAGCATATTCCTTTGATCTAGAATGATGATGAAACTGTGGACATGCTGGCTAGAGGAAAGGTTTATAACGACTAGGAAAGTAAATTTTCAAGTAGGAGCTTGGTTGTCATGACCAAAATTTTAAATTTTGCATGCTAAACATTTAACATGACAATATATCTTAACAAATATATTCTCATGGTAATAATAACTTTTTCAAACATAGTTTTGTTGATGACCCTAATTTTGAGTATCCCTCTAGTGATAATAAATGAATTAGTAGGGATAAAGCTTCAATATTTTGTATCCCTAATACACTCCATATTTTTGCACCCTCTCTTGATATATGATCCCCCGAAGATATAAATCAATCCATTTCATATGATGATGAGTTTATAAATACATTGACATGTCCCAAGAAGTTTCTTGATTTAATAGAAATTAAATCTTAAATCATAGGACTGAGATCAAATAGATAATTTCATAAATTCAAAAGAGCTAACATGAAATGACAATCAAGTGCAAGTAATGAGAGGATGAGAGTGACTTAGATGATAAATCACTCTCTGTGTTCGATCTGGGATGGAAAGGTGTTAGAGAAAGATGGATTTGGGTTATATATTCTTTGTCTATAAAATAAAGATTTGTAAGTCTTCTGGATAGTAGCATCTACAAGAAGACAAGACTTCTCGGGCACTAGTGTCTATACTGGGTGCTAGTGTACTAGAAGTAGTTCCGGATTTAGTATTTTTAGGTTATGATCATGTCTTCTTCACTTTTATTTTTGTCTTTTTGAATTCGTTCTAGGGTTTTAAGATCACACTTGTACCTATAAAACAAACCCTGAGTACATGGACAAGGCTAAATCACACATTAGATGGAATAACATATGCATATGCTTGAGTCATATTGACCTAGGCGGTCACCCCAATGTGATTTTCACTGAGCGCTGCATTACATTTCAGACTCTATGTAGTTCTAGTATGTGTGTGATTGAATTGTGTCCCTTGAAGCTAGGTTGCCCTTGTGCCATTGCACTAATATAGTGGGATACAAATAATTTTCCCCCAATATTAATGTGTGAGATGGAATTCAAAAATAGCCCCTCTTATGCAGTGAATAATGTAGCCCAAATGTAATCCTTAAATGCTACTCTTTTCCCCAGTAGTAGATAGTAAGCAATAGTTCAATTTTTCCAGCCCATAATAATAGTAAGTTGTGTATATATAGGATTTCCTCATTTGGATTTTGACACTTAGTGACACCAAAGGTCAACCCAAATTATTAGAAAAGACACAAAGTTAAGTATCAAATCATAACTTAGGAAACAAAAGACAAAAAACAAAAGCACCCAAAAGGGACACTAGCACTTGGGCGGTAGTGTCCTTAATGGGTGGTATTGTCAAAAGAGAAGAAAAATAAACAAGAACAAGGATAGAGACATGGATCCATGTGACTTGACCTAAAATGTGTCAATCCAAGAAGTATAAGACAATATTACAATCAAAACCAATCAACACAATATAATGACTTAGAAAAAAGCGTTACCAATGTCTAATCTGCATACAAGAAATCATGTATTTAACAACATACTAGAGGCATGATGTAATAGTAATAAGTGCATAATTTTGTGTCTACAACTTAATGGGAAAAAAAAATTTAGTTGCAATTTCAATAAATACTGGAAAATATTTGAATCTCGAAATAACATAAAATTTCCCATTTGGAAATTGTTCAACATATCAAGAAGAAATTTTAGAGTTGTCTTAACAATATTTCTTTTAGTATGACAAAGTGCCCATATTATAGAATCAATTACATAGGAAAATAATTCTATAAGTACAAATGATAACAAATTAAAGATTCAATATAATTGAAAGGAGGATTTAAAAAGCATCAACTAACAAAAAACATACTTTTGAGAAAACATTTAAACATTCCATCTAGAGATCAAGACAATTTCTCATAGCTATCATAGGCATCAACATTTATCCCACAAAAAAATGGGGGCCATCCCACAACTGGAGCAACTTTGCAACACATAAAGAAAAATTACCACAACCATATAATTTGTGTCAGGATTTATTTCATTGAACTTTTTTTGTAACCTCTCTTGGCACAAAAAAATGATATTGAGTTGAAGCCTATTTTAATCTAGAAAAAGAGATAAAGAAGTGATTCAAGACCAAAAAATATACATAAATGAGCTAAAAATTGTTAAAAAACTTACACTATGTAGAGAAATTAATAAAAAAATTTAGCTATTCAACTTACATGAGTACAAAGTAAACAATGGGTGGTCTCTCAGGATTATTTGGGTCTTTCTTTGTCTTATTATTCTTTTTGTTATTTCATTTCAGTTGTTTATCTATACGAGCAACATCACAAATACACATCATCAAAAAACAACAAAGAGAAAGGTTTGTAACAAGGAATCAAATATGGATAAACCACAGGGTAATAGAAATCTCTGTTTGAAAGTATATACAAAAAATATCCTTTTAAAATGCAACCTAGTTTTTGTGCTTACCTATCGGTGTAGACACTCAAATTTAGAAATCTATCCTGTAAAACTGCTGATCTTGACATTGCACACTTGTATGGACAAATGCACTCTCCTCACTATTGCTTACCACACCCTGATAACACTTCATGTACTTGATTATCTTTGCACACCTCTCTGTCATCAATTTCTGAAATTTAATTACATAAAATACGTATATAAACATCCATGCTTAGGACCATAAAGTAAAAATATGCTTTTCTCCCTCTTTCTAAAAACATCAGTTTTGTTCAGGTTGAAAAATTACATATTGATCCTACTGTACAATTTTGAACTGACATGTTGTGCATTAATTCTTTCAATTTCATCAGCTTCATGTGAACAAATAAACCCATTTAGTCAGCATTTCATGTCATAAAACCCTTTAGAAGCATATATAAGTAAGTAAATCATACTTCATTTAGGAAATTGACACTTTATGAACTCATGCAAAATCTAACACTAAGGCACCTAAAGCTCCCTAAAAAATGAAATAACTCATTCACATCCATTAGGGTAGCACCCTCTATTGGTTTGAAGTATCCTTATAGGTTTAAGAGTCTCAATTTTTATCATACAAGCAAACAATATGACACTTCCCAAGCATTTGAGCAAGTGTGAATTTGAAACAAGGCATTGTCAAAACATGGTTGTCAAATTTTGATTCCACTAGAATAGATATCAAATGTTAGGATAACAACATGTGGTTTGAATCATCTTTGGATTAGTGCACACATTGGTGGTACACAGGGGTGCCCACAACCCAAATAAATTTATTTTGTAGCAAATCCTTCTTGCACTATAAGGGTTTGAGGGTTTGACCATAGTTTATAGAAACATTTTGAAGGTGCGTGAAAAATTCTAATAGATATCGACACATATTTCTAGGTAGGTGAAGCACTTAGGAAGTTCTAGACCTATATTTCAAGAATATCCAAGACCATACAAAAGGTTTGGGACCATACAAATGTTATTGATGAGTTTTACGATTTTGACCAAGCTCAATTTCAGGTCACAATTTTTTAAGTGGGTAGTCACTTTGAAAAGTGTTATTCTGGTTTTTAAAATTAATTTTGGAAGTTAATTGAATCATAATAATCACTTATAACATATTCAACTTGTTGGTGCCTAATTTCATCTTATCAAAATATTGGCACATATTTCTAAGTTTTCTAAAGTATGTAGTAACCACATTGTTTCATCGTTGTTAATATATTCTATGAGTTGTTTGGTGGCCCATCTTTAATGTCATGATCATATCATGGTTTAATCTTGTAACGTGGTTTTAAACTTAATTCTTAACGTCTCCTTTGATTTTGATGTTTTGACTAAGTTATAGGTTTAATGGTGTGAGGAATGTGTTTGAACCTTAACATCTTTATTGAATGTATGAATAAGAAATTCCCATGTGAAGGACTTGGTATTTTTTCAAGTTTATAGCTCTATAGTTACAAGTTTGCAAACTATAATTTCATCCTCAAGGCCCGTAAAGTGAAATATTCAAGGTATCAAGGGAAAGCGGGACAATGGAACAACTTTGCATTTTTTCAAAGTTACAAGTTTCAAACACAAGTATAAACTCCGCAAAAGGAATATCCAAAGAATATTCATCCACATTATTATTCTTTAAGAGGAGGTCAAAGGTGATGCAAATTTCAAGTTGCAAATTCATCCCTAAGCCCTAAAATGGAATATTCAATGAATCTAGAGACCATAGAGAAAGAATGCAACTTTGTAGTTTTGTAAGTTTATAATTTTGTAGCTTTACAGTTTTGTAGGTTTACAACTTTGCATTTTTAAAAAATTACAAACTACTCTTTCTCCTCCAAATATTGATTAAGGGGAAACATGTCAATATTGTGGGACTATAGAGGGGGGAAGTAGCGTCACTTTTTTGCAAGTTTGCAACTTTGAATTCTTTCAGGTTTAGAATTTTTTTGTATAATCTTGAAGCCTGATAAAGATGATGAGGAAAAAGTAAAAGCTCACTTAGATGCCATGTTAGTGGATTGTGAATCCTGAGCCAATAAGAGAAAGACAAATTATCATTCAAGTGAAAATAAAATGTGGATTTCTTGGATTCATCCAATGAATCCTCTTTTAGGGTTGGAATTCAAATTTGAAAATGAAAAGTGTAATGACCATGAATGTAGAAGCCATGAAAGCAGGTGCCACCATTAATGAAAGCATACAAGAAATAATATATGGCTGGAATCTGTGAAAAGATACCACATGTTCGTCCCAAATAATCCGTCTTCATTTTGAATTTCCATGCCACAAAATCCACCTTGGGCAGTACTCAAAAAATGCCCTCATTTGATAGTTTTTCATCCCAAATCATTCGAGAATAGGACAAACTCATTCAAATAGGGACTATCAAATCCAAGTCACATTCCCTTGTAGAAAGTACTGGTAAGGGAAAGAAAATTAAAAAGAATAAAGAGAAAAAGGAAAAACTGAAGAAGGAAACAAAGACCAACCAATCCCAAACCAAACCTAACACAAACACTTCTACTTCTGAGCCTAAAAAGAAGAAGGAAAATTGTAAATGTTCCTATTACAAGAAGACTAGTCATGAAGAGCATTAGTGTACGAGAAAAAAAATAGATCACCTAACTCATTTACTTGAGAAGAATAACATAGGTGTTCCTGAGTCTATAAAAAAAGTGCTTCGAAAGTTGAATCTTCCAAAGAAATGGAATCTGAATTTGAGAAGAAGAAAGGGAAGGCCCTTGTAGCTAGATTTGTTCTTTCATCAACATGGATTATTGATTCTTGTGCCTCACACCACGTGACTTCTTTGCATGTTGATTTCTCCAACATCAAGCCATATGTAATTTCCTAAATCACGTTACATGATGACACTATGGTGTCAGTTTCCGGTAGTGGATTGGTAGAGATAGGTGGTGTATCATTTAACCAAGTGTTGAGTGTTCCCAATATCTCTACCAATTTCCTATTGGTTTACCAAATCAATCACCTTGATGAATGAATGTGAGTGGAATTTGGTCCCAATTTGATTATTATTTGTGAGCTTCATTATGACATTACTGTGGCTAAGGGAAAGGCATATCACCATTTACGGTTGTATACCTTTTCCCACTTTACTTCTGATTCAACGCCCACTACCTTACTCACTCATGAAGATGAGGTTAGTAAGTTATGGCATGAGTGTTTTGGCCATCTTAACTATTGTTACCTTGAACAACTGTGCCAAAATTAAATGGTCAATGACTTACCCCGCGTCAAATTTTCTAAGGGTATTTGTGAGGGTTATGCCCTTAGGAAACACCTTGAAGAAAGTTTTGGCAAAGGAAAAGATTAAAGAGATACTCATCTTTTAGATCTTGTTCATAGTGAAATTTCTGGTCCTTTCCCATCTCCTTTGTTTACTAGAGCTCTTTATATACTAACCTTTAATGATTATTTTTCATGTTACACTTGAGTGTATTTTCTTAAGCAAAAGTCTGAAGTTTTCAATCACTTTTGAGACTTTAAGGTTCTTGCTGAGAAACAAGCTAAAAGGTCTATCAAGGTTATTCAAAATTACAAAGGGGGTAAGTATGTGAGTAATAGGTTTGAATATTTTTGTACCTATCAATGGATTACTTTGCAACGTACAGTTGGTTACAACCCTTCACAAAATGGAGTTGTAGAAATAAATAATGAAATGCTTAAGGAGATAATCACTTGTATGGTTCACTCAAAATCCCTTCCTCAACAGTATTGGGCCAAATTAGTGAGTTGTGCTTGCTACATTAAGAATCGTGTTCCACACAAGGTCGTAAGAGGGATAAAACCATTTAAAGCTTGGTTTGGACGCAAACCTGATGTTGAAAACTTTCACATCTTCAGGTCCAATGTTATGGCCTGAATTCCCAAAAATAATGCAAGGATTTAGAACCATAGTCCAGACCTTATATTTTTGTAGGGTATCTTGATGGCATGAAGGGGTATAGATTGTTGAAACCTACTACTCATTAGATTTATATTGAGAGAATTCTAAAATTTGATGAGTCATCTTCGACTTATACTTCTTCAACTTCTAGAGTCATTCTTCTCTCTGATTCTGACTCCGACTCTTTTGATGATAATGTTGTTGAGCATGCTCCTCCTCTTGATCCTCCTACTCTTCCTGACCCTCATACATTGGAGTTTTCTGATTTTGATAGTAGTGATGATGAATACTTTTTACCTTCTCACTCAAGTGAAGAATCTATAGATTCTCATCTTGACTCACCTCTTGGTCCTCGTTGGGCTAGACAAAATTTTCAGAGTGCTAGAGAGTGGATTGGGGATCCTTTGGATGAGAGATGGACTCACCCAGATTTCATTGGATCCCAATCCTTCACTTCCATTTCCAACCATCAATATTTCTGGGAGGCTTATGGGATTCATGAGTGGGATTCTACCATGGATAAGGAGTGTTCCTCACTCATGAAGAATGATACTTGGGATCTCACCCCTCTTTTGAAAGGAAGAAAAATCATTCAATGTAAGTGGGTGTTCAAAAAAAATTATGGTTCCGATGGATAAGTCGAGAAGTATAAAAAATGACTTACAGCTAAGGGTTTCTTGTAGGTAACTGGGGTTGATTACTCAAAAACCTTTGCTCTAATTTTGAAGATGAATTCCATTCGACTGACCCTCAAAATCACTATCGCAAATAGATGGGAAGTCCACCAAATGGAGGTTAAGAGTTCCTCCCTTCATGGGGACCTATAGGAAGATATCTACATGAAACAACCTCCAGGTTATGTCCACGATCCCTTCCTCATTTATAAGTTAAAGAAGTATCTCTACGGCCTTAAAGAATACCCTTGGGCTTGGTATGCCAAGATGGAATCCTTTCTACTTGAATTAGGTTTCACTCAGTGTCACTCTGACCCTAATGTTTACATTTTGTGGTAGGATGACTCCATACTCATTCTCATTTTGTATGTTTATAAATTTTTGATTATGGGAAGCTCTTCCTCGATCATTGATTCTATGAAGATTTCCTTAGCCAACAATTTCTCCATGTCTGACTTAGGATTACTTCATTAATTTCTTGGGATTCATATTTTGTAATCTTACTTGGGAATTGTAAATTCACATCTTAAGTACTCCCTTGATTTTCTAGCTCGGTTTCATATGTTTGATTGTAATCCTTCTCCTACTCCTTTCCTTTCTGGGGTTAAGTTGGTTTTTTATTTCTCTACTCCTATGGTTGATTGTACCATTTATTGACAGTTGGTGGGGAGTTTAATTTACCTGACTCACACTCATCTAGATGTTTCATACGTTGTTGGAATCATGTCTAGATTTATGCAGAAGCCCCATGAGTTGCATTAGAGAGCAACAAAGAAAATCCTTCATGATGTTTATGGTACTTATACAAATGAAATTCACTATCTAGGAGGGACATAGATTGATTTGGTTAGTTTTATTGACTCTGATTGTGACGATGTTCTAGATCATTATAAATCTACCTCATGCTACAATTTAGCTCTTGGTTTGGGTCATGTTAGGTGGTTTAAAAAGAAGTAGAATGAAATTTTCATATCATCTACAGAGGAAGAGTAAAAAGGATAAGTTAATGCTACCATGGAAGTTGTTTGGTTGCAGGGAATCTTGACAGAGTTCAGTATTCACTTTAAATGATATACTATCATCCACTGTGACAACATGAGTACCATATCGATTTGTCAAAATATGGTTCAACATCAACTGATGAATCACATCAAGATCCATATGTGCTTCATTCAGGAACTGATTTGCGATCACATCATTGACTTGTAGTATCGTTATAATTTTGACCAAGTTTCATATATTTTTAACAAGCCCTTCACTGAGGTGAAGTTTCTTCACTTGCGGTCTCTTCTTAGGGTGAGGTCTGCGGCAGCCACCCATCTTGTTCGGGCTATATAGTCCTCCTTCTCCTCTTCTTCTTTCTAGAAAGATTTTTTTTGTACATGGGCACATTATTAGGCCTTTAGTTGCTGGGGCCCATTGACACATCTTTCTTAGTTGTCTAGGGGAGTCTTATTTTTCTGTTCTGGCTTACCTTGACCTCTTCCTCGGCTTCGATGAAGGGGGGCTCTTGGTGTGTGTGACTGTCCAGTCATTATCCACATCACCTAAGTGAGTCATCTCGCCTTGCGAGAGTCATAGGTCTTAGGAAGTCAAATGACAAGTGTCATATTCTGTCATAGAATCTGACATTGTCATTTACGTCAATGCGTCATAGGAGTTACATTCCTTATTTGGAATTGTAACTCCTCTTCTAGTGGCGTCATATGTGTCAGTCAATGTCATATGCATCAATGGTGTCATTGAGATTCTTTCCATGTTTAGGCATGGGGTTACTCAACACCCATATTTTTACTTCCTATTTTTTGATCTATGAGCATGAGCAGACCCATTCTTCTTACTTGCAATCTTCTTTCCATTGTTTCGAATCTTGCGTATTGCTTTGGCTTGATGTTACTATCAGAGTGAAAATTCATTGTGGTGCATCACTTTTTGACATCAGTTATTGCGAATCCTTCTTTTAGATATACTACATGGTTGAATACTGGTTCCTGGAAGTTCCTTTTTTGAGTAGGAAATAACCCTACTTGGTGGTGTAATGAAAAATATTATTGGTGCAGAGTTCCTTGATCATGTTGATGATGTTGATATGGTATGTTTGACATGTGTGAAGCCTTTGTGGGCTTGACAAAGTAGTGTGAAGTGCTTAGAGTACTTGATGAGCTCACTAAAAGAGAATTACATGTTTTGAGCCTAGTTGTTCTTTCTAGATGTCTTGGTGCATTTCCGACCCATGTGGGTTCTTCATGTGAATTTATGAGTGTGTAGTTATGTTTTTGAGTTGAAATTACTGACCTTAAGTGATCATGACTGACTTAGAGTGTTTGTAATCACAAGTCATGTATTTAAGTGCATGTGATGGTTCATTTTGAATTAGTATTGTGAGAGAGAAAAAGTATGAGCTAAGTGAGAGATTGAAAGTGGTTTAAGGGAATAAAAATAGAGTTGAGAGTGTGTGTGAATGTATGAAGATTATTTAGGAGCTTTTGTGTAAGAGCATTTATTTAATTTAGTCCATGTTTGAGCTAGTTTGAGTGAAGTAGGAGAAGGTGTGTTTGAAGAGGGTTTGAAGGTGTGTCGGCTGAATTTGTAAATCTATCAGTTGTAGCTGAAACAATACATCATAGGTATTCATATAAAGGTAGTTGAGTTGGTTCTTGATCACATTAGGGGGTTGTAGCCTCCTTCTGGGGTTGGTGCCTCACTGAACTAAGGGTTGGTGCTCTATTAAACTAGGGGTTAGGGCTCCTTGTGAAGTTCGTTCTTCACTAATTTTTTTTTTTGGTAATATAATCAAGATTTCAGTGGGTTTTCTTCCCCTTGAGGGTTTCACACTTACATCTTGTGTTATTGGGTACTCTCTCATGGTTATGCTCTTGTGGATGGTTGTTATATGTTGTTAAGCTCACATTAATACATGATTGGATGTTAATTGGTTTATACAAGTTAATTTGAATTGATTAAAGGTTTTTTAGGATTTTTTCACCCCCCTCTCAGTCCATTTTTATTTCAACATGAGAGAATTGAGTTTTCATCTACAGTGATTGTTTGGGAGGCATGGTCATAGTGTTTGGAACAAGAGAAGAACAATTCAATGTTTTGTACTAAACATGAGTGAGCTCTTTCTCTAAAAAGTACATTGGAAACTATATTTTATTTCGTTGGTTCTTTGACTTCATTCTTGATCTAGTTCCTCTTTTCTTCTGGATCCAGGTGGGCTATATCACTATCTCCCACAAGTGGATATTCTGTAGACAGAGTGGAGATTGGCTCATACCCAATGTACTTAATCTTCATGGTTGCCCAGAATAGTGATGGATTGATAAGAGGAAGGTATGTGTAAAATTTGTATATGATCAGAGCATTTACTATTTTTAGTAATTCATTCTTCACCCTTACTTTCAATTTGTAGCAAAATTTTCCCAATTTCCCAATTTCTAGTTTTAGAGTCCTGAACTTGAGAATTGCATTGAGGGTTTTAGAAGGTTTCTTATTTGTTGTTGGAATTTCTATTTTTAGTAAGGATCAGAGGTAAAATTACTAAAAAATATAAGCAGGTATTTTGGTTGTTAGATTGGGATGAAAATTATCTTGTTGGATTAGGAATTTCATCATTATCACTTGCTCCAATTTTTAGGTGTTTCTACCCTCTGATTTTCTCTGAATATGAAAAGGAAACTTTCTTAGGCAAAAATGTACAAGTGGGTGCTTAGAAAAATAAAGAGATTAATGGAGATAAGGCTTGGATCATCCCAAAGGAGTTCTTAATCAGAAATTGAAAGAAAACAGAGTAGAAATGAGCAAGATATGAGTAAATTTGTTGTTTTTGGCATAGGGTTTCTTGGAAAAATCTAAACATGAGTAGGTTGCAGTAGAAATGGAGGAATGAACTCTTTTGAAAATGGCTCCAAAATGCACAAGGGTTATTTAAACATGTGAACATTAACCACAGTTAAGAAAAAATCACCATAGGATTCTGTAGACACATAATCATGCACTTGGGTACGTTTCTAGGTCCTAAAAGCATACTTACATTCATATGATTCCTAAGCGAGAAAAATAGTAATTAACAACCATATTTGGTCTTTTATCTTTGTCTCTAGTCTTTCACACCCCACATCCCAATCTGATATTCATTTCTTTATCTTTCTTGACTTGTGACACTAGTGCCCAGCCATGACACCAATGCTTAGGTGCCCTCATCCCCTCTAGGCACCCCCGATCTCTTTGTATATTACTCGTATGTTTTGGGATTCTTTTATCTTTTGGTCATCTTGTTTTCTTATGGGTCAAACTTCCAACTTTCAATTACAAAATTCAACCAAGGGAATCATATATATATATATATATATATACAATGCTATGTGACCAACATAAAGGACCAAACTCTAAACATCTATTATCATCACCTAAGGTTGCATCCAAAGGAATCTAAGGGCATAAAAGACATCCATCTAGCACTCATACAAGGGAAAAGGGACTACATTTTATGTACACACTTCATAGGAAGGGTAAGTTAATTTTTCTATCCACACATCTATTTACATTAGTACATCTAACTATCGTCTGCTATTAAGTAGAATAGCAAAAGGGCAGCCTAGGGCACGATTCTATCACACACACACAAGAAATACATGGAGTCTGAGATGTAGTGCAAAGCTCGGTCATAAGCTCACCCTATCAGGTGACCTCTAGGTTCAATCTGACTCCTCGTATTACATATTTTATTTTTGGGATTTGATGTAGTTTGAGGGTTTTGTAGGTCATCTTCTCTTTGTAGGTTATAGGAGAATTCTATGATCATCCAGCGACATACAAGCAACCAATAACAAAGTTTAGTGACCATCTTGTGACACCAGAAAAATAAGATTGTGAGCTTTTGCGAAGTCACAAGAGCTTAGCAAAGGTCTCTGGAGCTTAGGCACCCCAACCTCGTTACAGGCGCCCTAGTCTAACTTATTCCAGTATTTACAAAAATTTCTAAGCACATTTGTGATAGTATCCTCCTCATGTTCATCAGTTTTCCAGTCTAGAACACTTCAGGATCAAGAGAAAAATCAGATAAATCTTTTATCCTCTCTCTTGCACTTAGGGGTTTTACATTTTATTGGCTTATTGCTTTGTTAAATAGTATCTAGGAGTTATATATCACTATTTACATTCAATTACTCTGCAAGTAGGGTTTTACAAAAAGTTTATTTTTGTTAAATCATTTGGTAAACCCACATTCGAAATCTTGGATCCTCAATTTTCTACTCTTATGGATCCTAAAATTCCTCATATTTCTTTGCTTGAGTTAATTCAAATGCATCCCAATTACAAGATTGTTCTCAAAAAATCCCTAGACACTATGTATCTTCCTTACAATACACCACCCATTCAAGTAAGTTCCATTTTCTATCATCTATCTGATGACTCTATCACTCCTAATCCTTCATCCAATCAACCCATATTAGAGTCAATTCAAGCTTTTCCTTCTTTATTTCAAGACAATTCAATTTATGGAAACAATGATTATATCTCTTAACTATGAAATCCAACATCTCAAAGATGCTTCTCAAGCTCATGCTAGTTCTCCTTCTATATCTCATTCGACTCATCCTAATTCTATGTCTTCTACATGTGCTAATATTAGTGAACCTCAAGACTTACCACTCCCCGAACCTTTAAAGTTTGATCATAATGCGAAGTAACATGATATTCTTCCTCATCTCCTCACCCATCAATTGTTTTAGGAAATACATAGTGTTTCATGGTAATTAGTTACCGTATAGTCAAAGAATACTTATGGTTATATGATTATATCATATATTATTGTATATAACAATATTAGTTTGCATATTGTTTGGCTATACCCGTAACTCATTTAAACGAGTTATGGTTTGTTATTTGTTATTATTTCTTCCTATTTTAGAGGAAGTTGTTTTATTATATCTATTACTATATAATAGCCTCTGTAATGTTCTCTGAATTGTATCCTGAATATATTATTGTAATGATTTGGCTCTCATGCTGCATAGAATTGGAAAAAAATTAATATTTGGTATTTAGAGTGATTTATCCCTAAGGTCTGTGATGGAAATCTAAAATAACTATAGGAGGGGAATTACATGTTTGTTATTGCTCCTGCAGATGCAATTCTATTTTTGCAGAATAATGGTATATTGGTGATGCAATTCTATTTTTTAGAACGCAGGTTTAAAATAAATTATTGGTTGTACTGGGTGTACACCTGCATAAATTGCATTGTAAATTTCATTACAATATGATTTTATTCTATTATCCCTTCAATTCGCACTCATCTTCCATCCTTCTATTTATTTTATACTTGTGTTTCGAGGAATCAAGTGTTTATATTTTTCAGAAAAGTGGAAGAGATAAATGTGTTTGGAGAAGTTAATGGCATAAATCACAAAAAATTGTAGCCACGCATGTATAATATCCTCTCCAGTAGGAAAAGGCATGAAAATAAGATTAGACACCTATAATCGTGGTTAAAGAACAACATATATACTGGAATCGACCTTCTTTGCACATCTAATTTTCTATATCTGTGCATCACAACTCCAAGCATTTCCTTGCACGTATATGCATTAGACAGATATGATCAAATAATACAAAGATCTTAATGCTTGATAACTGAGTCATTAAGAGAGACGTGTTTCAATCAGATTGCTGTGAGGAAGAATATTTACATAACATCTTTTATATTTCTGCATAGAGGTATCTGAATATGTGCATGCCATATTTACATAACATCTTCTATATTTCTGCATGAATATGTTACACTTGCAGCCACGTATGTTCTTCTATGGAACATATTCTTATATTTTAGGGGCATTTCCACTAGCATTGGATCCACTTCATGCAGTTTTTAGTGTGACGGCTGGTACTTATACTTTGACTAATTATATTGGGTGGTTCTATCCAAATCTACCTCTGGTGTTCCATTTTCCTTGAAGCTCGTGAGGGTGAAGTTCATCAAAGATCAACAATTAGGGTATTTAAGATTTGTTTAGTTTTTATGTCTCATATTTTTTTAAAATATATAATATTTACAAATACATTCGACCCATTTGTTAAGTAGATTTGTTATGTTTAATAATGTATTGTCTAGGTCCCAATTTTTTATAATAAGTTTATACCGAGGAGTATAAAGTAGAGTACTTATTAGAAATAGTCCTAATGTTAGTGAAGAAGGTATTTTTATAACATTTTAAATTGTAATCTTGTTTTCATTAGTGATCAATAGGTCTTATGTCTAAAAATCACTATCATTCTATTCATTGTGTCAACTATTGTCATTGAGTTAAATCAATGTGTATTGTAAGTTGGAAATCTAAGGTCACATAGGTGATTTTAGGTTTTTGTTATCATGGTGTCAAGAGTCATTATCAAAAGTTGGAAAATTAAAAGTTTGAAAATAAAAAAATTGCCTCATGGATGTATTTTCGGTCTTACCTGACATTCGAAAAATAAATGATTTCACATTGTGGGGGAATAATAAACAATATGGAAATCATTGAGCAACATGATCACATTCCATTGAGGTAGTAGCATCATTCACTAGAGGATGGAGGCATTGAAGGTTGGAGGTTAATCAACATTTTGATCCTCTGTTATTTTCCCATCTTTCCCCTTTGTTCTACATGCTCAAAAAATGTTTTTCTTCAAACTTGGTGGTCTGCAAACTTTGTTCTCCAGATTGAATGCTTTCAAAGGCTCAAAACTTATTATTTTGCCCCATTTTGAAAGAAAAATACATGCATGCCTTATATTGTGCCCTAAATTTCCAAATCCATGGGCCTCTGTCATTTTTTTCCATTTTCCCAGCCTGTGGAGCTCATAGTTGCTCGTTTTTTTGCTCTTTTCCCTCAAAATATCCTATCCCCATGGTCGAAAAATTGCTTTAAAATCACTTTCCATCTATTTTTTGACCAAAAAATCCTTCACCCACAAAGAAAAAATTAGATTCGGGCATCTCTGACAAATTCTATGTTTTTGACGGTCATACGGGTGTCATTTGCCCGTCAAAATTAAGCTCAAGCCATCCCTCACACGTGGCCGCTTCTGGTTGGATGAGATTTGGTGGGTTTTTCTAAAAACCTAGTGTTTTTGATTTTTGGAAAAATTTACAAATATTCCCCATAGCTCCGCAGGTCCCAGAGAAGGACACGTGTCTCATTTTCATGTGAAGGCAGAGTGGGAGGTTGGCGGGGGACTTAGGCAAGTTTTGTTCCTTTTTGTGCAAAAGGAAAAAATGGTGTGGAAAGGCCCACGGGTCTCCACCATGGAGTCAGGGGTGGACATGTGGCAGGGCGGGGTCAGAAGGGAGCATGGACTCGGTGGAAGACTTAGGCATTTTTTGCTTTTTTGGTGAAAGGGTGAAAGTTGAAGAAAATGAGAAGGGGTGGAGACATGGCGCAGAGGAGAGAGGGTCCAAGCTTGTGGAGGAAAAATGGAAATTTGCAAAAGGAGACACGTGGCATGGCGGGCAGGCGAGGACGTGGTAGGCATAAAATGAGTGAAAGTTTGAAGTGTGGCCCAGGCCAGTGGAGGCAAAAGGGAATTTTTTCCCTTTTTGCAAAAAGGACTTAGAATGAAATATTGAGGTGTGGCTCCATGACAAATCAAAAGGAGACACGTGGCAGGGAGAAATCAGAGGTGCAGGCCCACGGAAGAAAAATGGAAAATTTTCCCTTGGTGAAAAAAGGGGTTTAAAACATGAAATAAGCCCGTGGAATTTTAGTGATAGAGAGCATGACACATGTCAAGGACAGAGGCGGAGGTGCGGGCCCGTAGGGAAAAAAGTGAATTTTTTCCAAATTCCAAAAAAGGGTCAAAATGTGTAGAATTGAGCCGCGATCCCAATGGGACCCACCATATGCCACGTGTCATCACCAAATTTCAAGGGCGGAGGGGTAGAGAAAAAAGTCAATTTTTTCCATTTTTTCAAAAATGTTAAAAAGTCAAAAAATGAGCCCGAATTCATTCCCAATCATATTTTGACATGTGGAGGGCCCAGATTGAAGGAGAAAGAGCAGATCAAGGGTAACTGTACATTTTCATTTTTGGCTGCCATTTTTGCTCCAGGAAGCTTGGAGATGCAAATTTTGCATCATTTTTCATCAAATTTTTGGTGAATTTGTGTCCTTTGTGCCTGTAAAGATCAATGCAAGTGGTTTTAGGGATTAATTTGTAGATTTGAGGTGTTTTTGAAATAAATTTTTACTCAGGCCCATGTAAAACGTGAAATATCAAATTATAAAGTTACAGAATCAAATTTTGGAATGATAAGGATGAAATGATGAAATGAAAGGGGTCTGCATGCTTGGAGAATGAAAAACGTGCCTCCACAATGGATAATGATGAAGGATTTGTAATGATTCGCCATTTTTGAAACACCTGGCAACTTTTGTTGCAAATTTGTTAAATGTCCCTATCTGAATCATGTTGGAATTTTGTAACAAACTTGATGCTGGGCATATTATTTTCTTGGGAAAGAAGGATCAAATGTAATTGAAAGTTATATAATGCATGTTTTGAGACATGCAAAATGTCAGAGAAACTTAGAATTTCATGGGAAAATCTGGGAAGAAGCCCATTCTCTGAGAAACCACCTGAGAACCATTTCTAATTCCTTTTGCATCATATTTGTATCATGTTGAGTTGGTTTCAGTTGTAAAGCCATCAACAAGCTCTGAGATTATTCTTATGACATTCCCCTTTTGATAAATTTGGTCATTTTAGATTATTTTGTGTTGTCTCTTGGAAAAATTTGCATGCACTTATGTTTCAGAATGTTTTCAATTTGTGTTTCTTGCTCTTGTTGCAGTCTTGTGTTTAAAATCTCTCTTGATCATACATGGTCTCATTTCTTGTTGATAGTTTAGTGGCATCTGCAGTCTCACATTCAGAAGAGCTTTCATCTGATAAAGAGATAAACAAATTTAAAATCACTTTACCTTCCTTGAATTTAGAGATTGTTGTAAACCTTTGGGTGCACCTTAGGTCATGATAAAATAGAGATTTCTGGATGCTTTGTTGGTTCATCTGCTTCAAGATTTTGTGGCAGGTTATCAAAGATTGTGTGGAAGAGTGCAGATCTGGGCCTCCATTTGGTGCACATATCCTAGTTGAAGGAGTATCTCAACCCTTTTGAACCCCTTTGAAGCATTCTGCTATTGTGGGTCTTACAAATTTCTCACAAAGGTCCTCAAAGAATTTGGTAAATTCTGGTTAGTCTTGTCTAAAATCTCCCACCAAAAATTCATTTAGAATAACTAATCCTACCCCATACTACCCTTGCATTGCATTGTGTGTCAACAAAAGAATACAATCCATTTACAAAAATGCACAAAGCAAATCAGGATCATACCATGTCTCTAGTAGCCTCAACCTTGTCTTGAAATAATTTCCATCATTTAGTAGTGACAACTCTGTTGAGTTTGAATAATGGAAAATTGATCATGTTTTCCCAAGGCCATCTCCATACTAATATGCACAGTATAAGGATATCTCCACCTCCTTCACAAAACAGAGGCTACAATATAGGTTCTCTTACCTTGGTTGAAAGGCACAACCTAAAATAGTGAGGATTAGATCAAAATCCTTTCAAGGTGCTACCCACTTCTTCAAAGCCTGAGTGCTATCAAGTTAGATAAATTGCTTCCCTGGCTACAAAATGAAATACATATAAATCATTTCAAGCTTCATTGTCTTACAAAATCCATGATGCTGCTCAAGTTGTGAAGGAGAACAAATTGGGTACCAACACCCAAATGATTTTTCGGGGACTGTTTTGAATTCAAAAAGGGTCAATAATTATTGATAACAGATCTTGATGTCATTTGATCCAATTCATTTAGCCCATATGCCACATGGTGCCATGGCCACTTTTTCAAGGGTGAATTTTTATTTCAGATAAAAAAGTCAATACTTTTTTTGTCCAAAAATGTTACAAGTCAAATCTGAGCCTGAAGTATTCCCATTTTGAAGGGTGGATCAGATTTATAAGATTGGAAATGAAGAGTAGAGTTCAAGTTTGATATTCTTTTCATTTTTAGCCGCCATTTTTGATCCATGTGCATAGCTTATCTATGCAAATTTTGAATGCATATCAAATTTTTGATGAATTTCCCTTGTCCTATTGTGCATGCAAAATAATGCAAGCAAATCATTTAGGAATTAATTTGTAAGATTGAAGATATAAGGTGTCCTTTTGAAATTTTTTACTCAGTTTCTGTAAAATGTGAAACTTCAATTAATATAAAGTTCTGAATCAAATTTTGGAATGATAAGGATGAAATGAGGAAATGGGGTCTGATGCTATAAAGTTTGGAAATTTCTCTGCAAAGTGGATAATGATGAGAGGTATTGTAGTGCATTCACAACATTTTGAAACATCCTTAGTGGCAACTCTTGTTGCAAGTTTGTTAAATATCACTATCTGTGAATCATGTTGGAATTTTGTAACAAACTTGATGCTGGGCATATTCTTTTCTTGGGAAACAAGGATCAAATGTAATTGAAAGTTATATAATGCATGTTTTGAGACATGCAAAACGTTTCATAGAAACTAAAAGGTCAGACAGAATTTCATGGGAAAAATCTAGGAAGAAGCCCATTCTCTAAGAAACCGCCTAAGAACCATTTCTAATTCCTTTTGCATCAGATTTGTATCATGTTGAGTTGGTTTCAGTTGTAAATCCATCAAAAAGCTCTGATTTTTTTCTTATGACATTCCCCTACTGATAAATTTTGTCATTGTGGATTATTCTATGTTGTTTCTTGGAAAAATTTACATGCACTTATGTTTCAGAATGTTTTCAATTTCCAAGTTTCTTGCTCCTATTGAAGTCTTGTGTTTAAAATATCTCTTGATCATACATGGTCTCATTCCTTGTTGATAGTTTAGTGGCATCTGCAGTCTCACATTCAAAAGAGATTTCATCTGATAAAGAGATAAACAAATTTAAAATCACTTTACCTTCATTGAATTTAGAGATTGTTGTAACCCTTTGGGTGCACCTTAGGTCATGATAAAATAGAGATTTCTGGATGATTTCTTGGTTCATCTGCTTTAAGATTTTTTGGCAGGTTATCAAAGATTATGTGGAAGAGTGTAGATCTAGGCCTCCATTTGGTGCACATATCCTGGTTGAAGGAGTATCTTAACCATTTTGAAGCATTCTGACTTTGTTTAGGTCTTACAAATTTCTTACAAAGGTCCTTAAAGAATTTGGCAAATTCTTGTTAGTCTTGTCTAAAATCTCCCACCAAAAATTCATTCAGAATAACTAATCCTACCCCATACTACCCCTGCATTGCACTGTGTGTCAACATAAGAATACAATCCATTTACAAAAATGCACAAAGCAAATCAGGATCATACCATGTCTCTAGCAGTCTCAACCTTGTCTTGAAAGCATTTCCATCATTTAGTAGTGACAACTCTGTTGAGTTTGAAAAATGGAAAATTGATCATGTTTTCCCAAGGCCATCTCCATACAATATGAACAATATAAGGATATCTCCACCTCCTTCACAAAATAGAGGCTGTAATATAAGTTCTCTTACCTTGATTGAAAGGCACAACCTAAAATAGTGAGGATTAGATCAAAATCCTTTCAAGGTGCTACCCACTTCTTCAAAGCCTGAGTGCTAAAAATTCAAATAAATTGCTTCCCCGACTACAAAACGTCATATAAATCATTTATCTACCTCTGAGTGTCTTGTAAAATCCATGATGTTGCTCAAGTTGTGAAGGAGATTAAGTTTGGGTACCAACACCCAAATGGCGCTGTTGCCAGGGACCTGTTTTGAATTCTCAGGAAATAATTTGCACTGTTGAGATTGATTTACTGATTCATTTGGCAGTCCATGTCTATTTAGCCTGTCAAAAACACATAAATGGCTCCATTTCCGGGCACATTATTCAGTATTTTAGTATTTCAGATCCTTGGTAATAATTCTTCTATGATTTATGTGCAATTATAAATCTGAATTATCATTTTCTGATCATATTTGTAAGGATTGAGTGAAGATATAAGTTCTTCCTACAAATTTTATCAGTTTCCAATAGTAGTTGCACTTCATTTGTATTTATGGTTGATAAATTCAAAGAAAGGAAGGTCTGATCTATAAAGTTTGGCAAGATTTTCAGTGCTGATAGATATTTGATAGAGTATTTTAGTGCATCTACACAACTAGGGTGAAAATCCTTAGTGGTGACTCCATGCTGTTCTGATCTTGATAAATACTAGTGTCTTAAGCTTTCTGTCATTTTTTTTGTGTTTCTAATCTCTACAAAAATGGAAGGAAGAAGATCTCTATTCATTAGGGACTCTGCTAAGAATTTATTTATAGATTCAAGAAACTCAGAGTTAGAAGGGAGAAGAGTTTGGAAGGATGTTAAAGGTCAGACATCAGGAAAAGATATATCCATTGAGTTTGAGAGAGACCTTCAGCCTTTGGTAGAGGATTATCACTCTTCTTCAAGTGATTCTGATTCAAGAAATCCTCTCATAAACTTGTTTTCCTCAACTAGTGAAGGTCCTTCTGCTATACCGGGTAAGTTCCTTCTCCAATCTGCACCTCTGTGTTTCAATTCAGATAAAACTTTCCAAGAAAATCAACACTTAGAGAATACCATTTCTTGTGAATCACATTCTTGAGCCCCAAAGACCTTGCACTCCTCATCAGCTTGTGTCACCCCCAAGATCACCTCCACCAAACAATATGGCTCATCCTAGACCTCCATTTGTTGTTAACACCTTTTGTCCTATAGACTTTAGAGGAATGGATGGTTACCCAAATTCTGTCCCACAAGATGTCAGAAATAGATTGCCAAAATTCCAAGGTAAAAATGCTATAACTGGTGATCAACATCTAAAACTTTTTGTTAACATGATGGAGGATTTTGAGATAGAGTTTGAAGATGTGTATATTAAATTGTTCATTCATACACTAGAAGAGGATGGTAGGGATTGGTATAAGGCTCTGCCTGATAATTCAATCGATTCTTGGACTGAGATGAAGAATGCATTTAGATTGCAATATGGTGACAAGAATGATCCTAGATTTCTCTTGTTTGAGTTTGAGAATATCAAGAAGAACCCCAATGAATCAGTCCATGACTTTAACACAAGGTTTAACAAAACTTTGAGAAGGCTGCCTATTAGTTTGAGGCCTTGTGATGAGTCTTGTTTAATCAAATATGTAGATGCATTTGATAAAAAGACAGCCTATTACCTAAGAGACAAGAACCCTCCCAATCTAAGACAAGCTTTCACCATGGCACTTCAAATTGAAAACAATATTGAAGCAATTGGGAAACCTCTCAAGAGAGATGGTGTAAAGTTGATAAACCCTAAAAAAGCCTTAAGCTAGCAAGGGTGTTGATTTAGAGGAGGTTGTGAAAACTTTGGTAGGGGCTGTCAAAGAAATCTCATACAAGTTGGCAAGAGCTGAGAAGGGAATTGGATAGATTTCACAAGGTCAGCCAAGAGCACAAAACTATGAAAAATTTACCAATCATCTTAGAGGTGATCAAAGAGCAGATGATAGAGGAAAAGGACCCATGGGGTCTGCAAATAGACATCCTCAAGCACATGAAGGAAGAGTGTTACCTGATCCCCTAACTGCTAAGGTTGCTGTTGTTGAGGAAGTTGCTGATATTGATTGGTGTGATAGGTGTTTTCTGCCCCATCCTCCATGTAAAGTGGACCAGCAAGAAGGTGAAGCTATTAATGATGATGGTACTGATGATGATATTTATATGGTGGGATATTCTTCAAGCTCACATGGAGGAACAACATATACTAAAGTGATAAGTGCAAGGAAAACTGCAACCTTTTAGGATTGCATCAAATGGGTACAAGTTTTCCTTCCCCCTCATACTCTTGAAGTTGATGTAGTGCAAGCTTTTGAAATTCCTAACAATGACTTTGAATACTTAAGAGATTTGATGATTAAGAAGTATGATGGCGGTATTCCTTCTGAGGAAGATAAACAATTATTGATGAATGCTGTTGTAGCTCAAGAGAAAGATTATAACACTAGAAGAAAATTTGTTATAGGAGTTGGGCCTCAAGCCAAACCTAAAACACCCTTGCTCACAAACATTCCAAAAGAAGCTCCTAGGAGAGAAACACTTGGCAAAAACTCTGCTGTCCCAAGAAAAAATTACAGTCCTCCTCATGCCCAAGATGCCAAGAATCCCTTGCCATCAAATGAATCTTCTTGTCTCCCTTCCAATGCTGCTTTGCCAAAGAGTGTTCCCTATGACATAGCCCAAGTATTGAGCCAAATCAAAGTGAGTGTTCCAATCATTGAGTTGCTTAGAATTCCTGAGCATAAGAAGAGAGCATTTGAGTACTTGGGGTTGAAAGAATAGAAGACTACTCTAGGAAGAAATGTAAATGTTGTTGAGATTCCTCTTCAAATAATTGTTGACCTTGAAACACCACCAGTAATAGAGGATCTTGGAGAGACACCTGAGGTATATTTGGGGACATCCTTGGTTGATTTCCAATTGAATGTTGATCCATTCTTCACAAATTTGATCATAAAGGATAGGCTACTTCACAATTGTATGTTTGATTCCGGTGCATCATGTAATGTCATGCCTCTAGAAGTCATGAATGAGTTGGATATCAAAGTGACAGTAGCCTATGGAAAGTGTATGGCCATGGACTCAAGAGAAGTGCCGGTTGTTGGTTGTGTGAAGGGTTTGGTAGTGCAGCTTGCATCTTATCCCAGGAGGAATTTAAAATTGGATGTTGTGATTGTTGATTGCCCTGCCAAATGGGGTATGTTATTGTCAAGAAAGTGGGTTGCAAGTGTTGGAGGGAGTGTCCAAATGGATATGTATTTTTCCACCATTCCCATTGAGGGCAGCCTTGTCAAGCTCTATGGAGAAAAGAAAATATTGCATCTAATTGAGGACCCAAACAATGCTTCTTATGAAGTATTATTTGCTGATGTTGATGCTGATAATTTTATTGGTTTTGTTGATGGAAAAGAACACAAAATGGATCAGTCAAAGTGACTTGAACAGGTATGTTCTCCTTGGACCTTTCTATTTGATGGAGCTTGCTCCAAATTTGGAAATGGTGCTGGTGTAATTCTGATTTCTCCTAGCTTGGAAGAATTTGTTTTTTCCTTCAAGCTTAATTTTGAATGTACTAACAACATTGCTGAGTATGAAGCCTTGTTGTTGGGTCTAAGAATTTCATGGAAGTATGGTGTCAAGGACATCATTGCAAAGGGAGATTCAGAGCTAGTTGTCAAATAAATAAGAAAACTGTATGCTACAAAAAATCAGCGGATGAAGCAGTATAAGCATGCAGTTTGGGATCTAATTGAGATGTTTGATTCCTTAAATATTGTGCACCATGACAGAAGTTTGAATGCTGCTACTACTAAGTTGGTAGTGATGGGGTCAAGATTTGGAGATTGCACCATTTCACCTTATTGTGAGTACAATGTTGAAGTGTGAACTAGGCCACCTGTCCCTGACAACATCAAACATTGGCAAGTGTTTGATGATGATGCTCAAGTGCAAAGGTTCTTACAAAATCAAGGTGAGTTTGTAGATCAACATATTGATTGGGAACCAATGGTGTGTGTGACTGAAGGAAGAGAGACTTTGTTTGGAAAAGATATTATCCAATTGAAAACTAACACCATTCCTAGAGGTCTTATTGCTCTTGAGTCAAATTTTAGCAATACTGATTGCATCATCAATAGAAACATGTTTGCCTCAAGGGATGTGGAAGAGCATGACTTGGGAATAAAGGAAAAACCAAGGAGAGTTTGGTTGGGCAACAGTTTAAACAAGGAAGAAAAATAGTCCTACCTCCAATTGTTGAAACAATATCAAGACTGCCTTGCTTGGTCATATTCAGAGCTGAAAGCATATAGAGAAGACTTATTTCAGCATGAGATCCCTCTTAAGAAAAATGCCAAACCATTCAGACAGAAGAAAAGGCCAATTAATCCACTCCTCTCCATGAAAATGCAAGATGAATTGAAGAAACTGAAGGAGGGAGGGATCATTCAGCCCACAAGGTATTCATCTTGGGTTGCAAACCTTGTGCCAGTCAGAAAGAAGAATGGAGATATCAGACTTTGTGTAGACTTTAGAAATCTGAATAGAGCTTCATTGAAAGATAATTATCCTTTTCCAAACATGGAGAACATGCTGCAGTTAGTGACTGGATCTGAATTGTTGTCCACCTTGGATGGTTTCTCTGGCTACAATCAGGTTGTTGTCAAGGAGTCATAAAGATTTAAAACTGCCTTTACCACTCCTTGGGGAACATATGTTTATGTGAGAATGCCTTTTGGTCTCATGAATGTTGGAGCTACTTTCCAAAGAGCAATGGATGTTGCTTTTGCTGGTTATATAAATGACTTCATTGCAGTTTATCAGGATGATGTGACTGTATTTTCAAGGAGCAGAAAAGATCACTTGCAACATTTGGAAAGAATGTTGATCAGATGTAGAGAATTTGGAATCTCTCTCAATCCAAAGAAGTGTCACTTTGGGGTGCAAAAGGCCAAGCTGCTTGGTCATATTGTTTCAAAGGATGGTGTCATGATTGATTCTGGAGAGAGTAGAAGCAATCAACAGGGTGCCAATTCTAAGAACAAAGAAGGGCATCCAATCTTTCTTTGGGAAAATCAACTTCATTAGAAGGTTTGTGTCCAATTTTTCTGAGTTGACTCTTCCTATCACATGCATGTTAAAGAAAGATCAAGTTATCAAGTGGGAGGAGGCTGCTATTCAGGATTTTGAAGGAATCAAAGAGGCACTTAAACATGCACCTGTCTTGGTAGCCCTGAATTACAAAAAGCCTTTCCAAATCTTCTCCTTTGCTTCTGAAAATACTATTGCATCTGTTTTGATCCAAAAGGATGAAGATGGGGCTGAGAGGCCTATTTCCTTCTTTAGCAAGGCTTTACAAGCTGCTGAGTTAAAGTACACAATCATGGAAAAATAAGCATTTTCCTTGGTGAAAGCAACAAAGGTTTTCGGGCCTTATATCTTAAGTTCAAAATTTGTTGCTTATGTTCCCCACACCATGGTAAAAGACATCTTATCAGAGAAGGAGGTATCGAGTAAAATATGTAGATGGGTGAACAAACTACAGGAGTATGATATGGACATCCAAAACCACAAAGTTGGTAAGAGGTTTGGGTCTTGCTAAGCTCATAGCTGAGAGCAACTTGCAGACTGTGGAAGTGAATGAGGTAGAGGAAGAAAGGGTAGATGTTCTTGGGAAATTGTTAAGTTCTGAGTGGTACAAGGATATAATATTTTACCTCAGACACCTATACTATCTTGATTATTTATGTAAAAATAAAAAAAGATCCCTCAAGCTGGCTTCTCAAAAATACATCATCAATGACTTTGGGCTAGCTTGGAAGAACCCTGAAGGTGTCCTCTTGAAGTGTGTAACTGAAGATGAAGCTCCCAAGGTAGTTGCTGATTTCCATGGGGGAGTTTGTGGAGGAAAATTTGCTGGAAGGGTTACAACACACAAGGTTTTGAGAGCTGGTTATTGGTGGCCTACTCTCTTCAAAGATGCAACCATGCTGATTAGAAAATGTGAAAGCTGCCATCGTTTCTCTGGAAGAATGAAAGATTCAGGCTCCCTTCCTTTACAACCTATATCAATTGAATCCCCTTTCAAACATTGAGGGATGGACTTCATTGGTGAGATTTTAGACCCTTCTAGTGCTAGACATAAATGGATCCTTGTAGCCACAGATTACTTCACCAAGTGGGTAGAGGCAATCCCCACCAAGAAAGCAACACACCAATTTGTTATGGACTTCTTGTTGAACAATATCATATGTAGATTTGGTGTGCCAGTCAAAATTGTGGCTGATAATGCCATGTGTTTTAGAGCTAAACCTTTGATGGTAGTGTGCAAGGAGTATGGAACCAATTTAACTTATGTTTTAGAGCTAACCCCCAAGGGAATGGACAAGCTGATTCCAGCAATAAGAACTTATTGAAGATCATTAGGAGAACCTTGGAGTTGAACAAGAGAAAATGGGCTGAACAACTGAAATTTGTAGTTTGGGCTGATAGAATTACTACCAAGAGAGATACTGGTAAGAGCCTACTTGAGTTAGTGTATGGAAGTCAAGCTCTGCTACCCTTACATATGTAATTATATTCATTTCAGTTTGTTCAACAACTTGAAGATCAAGAGGTCAGTCCATATGAAGCAAGGATTAATCAAATTGTGGAGCTAGATGAAGAGAGAAGAACATCCCACCAGAGACATGTCAGATTTAGAGAGAATTTGAAAATATTTTTTGAAAAGAAGGTCACTCCTAGGGCCTTCAATATTGGAGATATGGTTTTGTTACGGGATAGTAGAAATGAAGATAAGGGAAAACATGGAAAATTTGATGCATTATAGATGGTCCCTTACACCATTGATATCAGAATTTGTGAGAATACCTTTTTTCTCAAAGATTTAGATGGGGAATTGCTTGAATTTCCTTTTAATGGTAGGCATCTGAAGCATTTCTTGGATTAATCACTAAATTTGAGGTATGCACAACTTGTTTAATGTATAGTGTTTGTCTTTTGCTATGTTTTTGGTGTTTTGTCGGTTTGTGGTTTGCCTTGCTGTGCAACCATTTTTGTCAGGTTCTTAGATGGTTTTTGGATGGTTTTGGCTCATGACTCCATTTTCCCAATGGATTATTTTGGCCCTTGGTTTATGTTCTTCTTGTGGCACTCATTGGGAGTGCTCATCCCTGAGAAGGAGCCAATGTTGGTGCCCATTTTGATCCTCTATTATTTTCCCATCTTTCCCCTTTGTTCTATGTGCTCTAAAAATGTTTTTCTTCAAACTTGGTGGTCTACAAACTTTGTTCTCCAGATTGAATGCTTTCAAAGGCTCACAAACTTATTATTTTGCCCCATTTTGAAAGAAAAATACATGTGTGCCTTACATTGTGCCCTAAAATTCCAAATCCACGGGCCTCTATCATTTTTTCCATTTTCTCGGCCTATGGAGCTCGTGTTTGTTTGTTTTTTGCATTTTTTCCCTCAAAAATCCTTTTCCATGGTCGAAAATTGCTTTAAAATGCATTCCCTTTGTTTTTTGACCAAAAAATCCTTCACCCATGAAGAAAAAATCAAATTCAGGCATCTCTGGTAAATTCTACATTTTTTGACTGTCATACAGGTGTCATTTGGCCGTCAAAATTTAGCTCAAGCCGTCCCTCACATGTGACCACTTCTGGTTGGATGAGATTCGACGGGTTTTTTCTAAAAACTTAGTGTTTTTGATTTTTGGAAAAATTTACAAATATTCCCTTCAGTTCCGTAGGTCCCAGAGGAGGACACGTGTCTCATTTTCATGTGAAGGCAAAGTGGGAGGTTGGCGGGGGACTTAGGAAAGTTTTTCCTTTTTTGCAAAAGGAAAAAATCGTGTGGAAAGGCCCGACGGTCCACCATGGAGCAGGGGGTGGACACGTGGTAGAGCGGGGTCAGAAGGGAGCATGGACCGGTGATAGACTTAGGCATTTTTTGCCTTTTTTGGTGAAAGGGGTGAAAATTGAAAATGGAACCACGGGTCCGCAATGGCGCAAAAGGAGACACGTGGCAGGAAAAGTAGGTCAGCGAGCCGACAGAGGCAAAAGGGATTTTTTTCCCTTTTTGCAAAATACTTAGAATGAAATATTGAGGCATGGCTCTGTGACAAATCAAAAGGAGACACATGGTAGGGAGAAATCGAAGGCATGATCTTGCGGAAGAAAAATGGAAAATTTTCCCTTGGTGAAAAAAGGGGTTAAAACATGAAATAAGCCCATGGAATTTTAGCGATAGAGAGCATGACACATGTCAAGGACAAAGACAGAGGTGTGGGTCCGCAGGGAAAAAAGTGAATTTTTCCAAATTCAAAAAAAAGGTCAAAATGCACAGAATTGAGCCACGATCCCAATGGGACCCACCATATGCCACGTGTCATCACCAAATTTCAAGGGCGGAGGGGTGGAGAAAAAATTTGATTTTTTCCATTTTTCCAAAAATGTTAAAAAGTCAAAAAGTGAGCCTGAATTCATTCCCAATCATAGTTTGACATGTGGAGGGCCCAGATTGAAGGAGAAAGAGCAGATCAAGGGTAACTATACATTTTCATTTTTGTCCGTCATTTTTGCTCCAGGAAGCTTGGAGATGCAAATTTTGCATCATTTTTCATCAAATTTTTGGTGAATTTATGTCTTTTGTGCATGTAAAGATCAATGCAAGTGGTTTTAGGGATAAATTTGTAGATTTGAGGTGTTTTTGAAATAAATTTTTACTCAGGCCTATGGAAAACATGAAATATCAAATTATAAAGTTGCAGAATCAAATTTTGGAATGATAAGGATGAAATGATGAAATGAAAGGGGTCTGCATGCTTGGAGAATGAAAAACGTGCCTCCACAATGGATAATGATGAAGGATTTGTAATGATTCACCATTTTAGAAACACCTGGCAACTTTTGTTACAAATTTGTTAAATGTCCCTATCTATGAATCATGTTGGAATTTTGTAACAAACTTGATGCTGGGCATATTATTTTCTTTGGAAAGAAGGATCAAATGTAATTGAAAGTTATATAATGCATGTTTTGAGACATGCAAAAGGTCAGAGAAACTTAGAATTTAACGGGAAAATCTGGGAAGAATCCCATTCTCTAAGAAACCGCCTAGAGAACCATTTCTAATTCCTTTTGCATCAGATTTGTATCACATTGAGTTGGTTTCAGTTGTAAACCCATCAAAAATCTCTGAGATTGTTCTTATAACATTCCCCTACTGATAAATTTGGTCATTTCTGGATTATTCTGTGTTGTCTCTTGGAAAAATTTGCATGCACTTATGTTTCAGAATGTTTTCAATTTGTGTTTCTTGCTCCTGTTGTAGTCTTGTGTTTAAAATATCTTTTGATCATACATGGTCTCATTTCTTGTTGATAGTTTAGTGGCATCTGAAGTCTCACATTCAAAAGAGATTTCATCTGATAAAGAGATAAACAGATTTAAAATCACTTTACCTTCCTTGAATTTAGAGATTGTTGTAAACCTTTGGGTGCACCTTAGGTCATGATAAAATAGAGATTTCTGGATGCTTTTTTGGTTCATCTACTTCAAGATTTTGTGGCAGGTTATCAAAGATTGTGTGGAAGAGTGTAAATTTTGGCCTCCATTTGGTGCACATATCCTGGTTGAAGGAGTATCTCAACCCTTTTGAAGCATTCTGCTGTGTGGGTCTTACAAATTTCTTGCAAAGGTCCTCAAAGAATTTGGAAAATTCTTGTTAGTCTTGTCTAAAATCTCCCACCAAAAATTCATTCAAAATAACTAATCCTACCCCATACTACCCCTGCATTGCACTGTGTGTCAACAAAAGAATACAATCCATTTACAAAAATGCACAAAGCAAATCAGGATCATACCATGTCTCTAGCAGCCTCAACCTTGTCTTGAAAGCATTTCCATCATTTAGTAGTGACAACTCTGTTGAGTTTGAATAATGGAAAATTGATCATGTTTTCCTAAGGCCATCTCCATACAATATGCATAGTATAAGGATATCTCCACCTCCTTCACAAAACAGAGGCTGCAATATAGGTTCTCTTACCTTGGTTGAAAGGCACAACCTAAAATAGTGAGGATTAGATCAAAATCCTTTCAAGGTGCTACCCACTTCTTCTTAGCCTGAGTGCTAACAAGTCAGATAAATTGCTTCCCCGGCTACAAAATGACATATAAATCATTTATTTGCCTTTGAGTGTCTTGTAAAATCCATGATGCTGCTCAAGATGTGAAGGATATTAAATCTGGGTACCAAAAAATCCTTCCTATTCAAATTTTTATTCAGTGAGCAATGTTTCCTACATAATTCCCTAAAAGAAAAATAAAGTGGAAAATATGAAAGAACAGAGAAAAAAACAACATCATGATATTTGGGTTGTTGGTTGTCCTGTAAAACCATCTGCATGTTTGGGCTGTTGGTTGTTCTGTAAAACCATTTGTATGTTTTGGTTTGTTGGTTTTCTTGTAAAACCATCCTTTCAAGTTGTTGGATGTCCTTGGAAAACCATCCTTGTTGAGGTTTTTGGCTTTCTTGAAAAACCATCCAGATCATGAGCACACATGGGTGATAAGTTGTAGAAGAAGTGCAATTGTTTTTCTCTCATGTTTGTAGTAAGGGGGAATGTTAGGAAATACATAGTGATCTATGGTAATTAGTTACCGTATAGTCAAAGAATACTTACAATTATATGATTATATCATATATTGTTGTATATAACAATATTAGTTGACATATTGTTTGGCTATACCCGTAACTCGTTTAAACGGGTTATAGTTTCTTATTTGTTATTATTGATTCCTATTTTATATGAAGTTACTTTCATATATCTATGGCTATATAATATCCTTTGTAATGTTCTTAGAATTGTATCATGAATATATTATTATATTGTATTGATTTGGATCTCGTGTTGCATAGAATCTGACCAAATTTAATAAATTGATCAACTTGTGATCTACTCATTGTTATCATACTTATCGGCTTGTAAGATATCAATTTAATCCATATTGTAATTATCATCAAATTAATGGACATAATGAAAAATATTAATATGCTCTAAAATAAAAAATTGGCAACCTTAAGCATTATGGTCTCATTTCATTTTCTACACAAAATGATGCTACATGTTCAACTCTAATTGCTACATGTCAATAGGTTCCTAAATTCGATTCATCTATGTCTCATGAACATCATACTGTCATTACTAGTTCTCCTTCTACAATAAGTTAAGAGCCTCCTAAGAAAATTCCTCTCAAAATTATTCCAACCCTTCCTCCTACTAAGTCATCTACAACATTACCAAGTCAAACTAAGTAATTTCCTCTCAAATTCAATCAATCCTCTTCTCCTATCAAATCTTATTCAACATTATCAATCACACATAATCTACCACCATTTAATATCCCTCCACATCCTACTCAAATTCCATTTCTAATTCATTTTGTCAAAAAAACTATTCCTTATATTGATGGCCAAGACACATTTCAAGCTCCACTACCATGACATGATCCTTCTCACATCGATGCATAGATTTCCATCACTCACATACTTGGGGGGCATCATATCTTCTCCCCCTCTTTAATTTATATCAAATTTCTCTATCATCTCATGTACTTGATGCTCCATGCTTAGTGTCTATTATTTCCAAAAAATAACTACAAACCCTTTGATACTATTGTACTGTGTTTTTGCAAGGGAAAAATTCAACTTGAAAGCAAGACAACTATACCTTATTGCCAATTTTTTTTTTTATTGTGATTCCTCCTAAGCCATCCTCCAGATCAATCTATTGATGTAGAGGACCATCTCAATTTCATTCAATAATCAAAACAAGATAAAAAACTAATCACTTCATTCATTAACTATCATGTATATAATATCTTGTCTAGTTGTCAATTTGAATTTAGTAGACCATTTGAATCCTTCTTGCACTATCCAAATCCCTACTCTCCCATACAAATCCATACCCTTATAGTCAACACACACTCTAAAATCAAATAATTCACCTATTCCTTTTCTTGATTGCTCACTAACAACTACTAGCTCATAACTAATCTTATGAAACTAATATATCCTTGAATTTTTGGATTCAAGGTCCACTTATTTTCTTACACTCTATTCCTTCATCCACCTATAATGCTATTTCATCCATCCCAATGCATGCATCAAGTTCAAACCCTTACCTTTCCTTATTTTCCTTCAAATTGCCCTCATACGCCCCTTAAGACCATGCCACACATATCAACTATGCACCTATAATTTTATAGGTACCCAAAAGGATATGAAAGATTCATTAGTTTTCTCTTGCCTATCCAGACATGTCCCAAAATTTTAAGCTTCCACTCTTTACCCAACTCTCTAGACTTCTCTCTTTGTAATTTGATTCTTAACCCTCAAGTAGGTCTTCTAAAGGTTACTATCATGATTATCTCATCTTGAGGGAAGTTTCAATGAAAAAATGGGATATCTTTAGACACCCATTAAGGGGTTCTAGGTATTTAGAAAGTTTCATTATCTCAATCCAAAGTAAAAGGATAGTTCCTTTGTAAAAGAGGCTCTATAATTAGGTTCCTTAAACTATGCACAATGTCCCTTTGAGGACTGGTAAAAATATCTTAGTTTTCCTCTAATGTAAGTTATCAATTTTTCTTTCAACACCTACTTCACACCTCCCTATTCATCCCTTCCAATTTCTAGAGAAAAATTCCAAGTGTAAGGATTTTTTCCACACAATTTCTTAAGAAACCCTAACTATGTAACCTATAGGCTCGAGAAGTTAAATCTTGCAATAAATTTTATCATGCTTTGATTCAATCCATAAAAATTCAATTGTAGGTATGTTTTGAGGGGTTTCAAAGAATGGAATTACCAGTGGCCTTTGAAGAAACATGTGCTAACCTCTTTCTCTTGGATTCTCCATTACCCGTCTTGTAGGTGATCTCATTCACATTCTAGGAATGAATTAAGCAATCAATAGGATTTTCATAACCCAAGATACACATTATAATCACACTCAATCATTATGTTTACCATGCCTTCATTAGTCTTTCAAGCCTTCATTATTTGTTTTAAAAAAACTCATCTTTCCCACTATCACAGAGTAACAAATAAGGGTATGCATTACAGTTCAAGGCATAGAGCAAAGATCACATAACCATGTATCATGTAGAATTTATTTCTTCCAATCCTAGTCTTAATACTATCCCTTGATTGAGTCTAATACACATATACGTGAAAATTCAAAAGTAAATTTTATTTCCAACCTTCATCAACTATGTCAACCTGAGTCTTTTACAAGATTTCTTGTATGCACTTATAAGGAATCAAGAAGTCTCTATTCTCAATACCAAGAGAAAATCCAAAATAGTCATATCACTAAAAATTTGAAAAGATAAAGATTTACCTAAAAGTCTCAATAAAGAGATTCAAAATTCCTCCACAAGAGGGATGTACAATATCCTATACACAATTTTGTCTATATTCTTCAAAACAGAGCAACCAATACTAAAAATTCATCCATAGTTAAGATCATCTACGCAATTTTTAAGTGATCTAAGTGCATAATATATGAATTTCTCAAACTATCAAAGCCATACCCAAGTTCCAAATATTCTTGATAAGGACACTACACACAAAATTCTTAATGAAATCATGAAAATCCTGCAACAATAGAATTATTCTTCACATTAGCTAAATATATTTTACAAAATTGTATGCTTCTTGAATTTTCACACTCCTTTCCTCGAGAGAATGATCCCCATAAATACCTCCTTCGATATTTTTATCATCTCTCCCTTGACTCATCATATCCCTAACTAACTTTCACAAGGCCTTCATGATTATACATAACAAAATTACATCATGTTACATTAGTTAGACCTTTTAATAACTTAGTAAATTCCTCTTAGATAGCTACCCCACTTGAAAACCTATTCAACCAAATTTCTCTAACCCAAAATCCCTTACATATTTTGAAGAAATCATTTAACAATTTGAAAATTTGAATTTTCCAAAAAGGTGGGAAAATACAATTGAGCTCCTAATTCAAATTTATTAAACTCGAAATGCCTCAAACCATTCTAATTAACCCCTTGAACCTCTCTAATCATGACCAAGGTTCATTTTGCACAAAATTTGACTCTCCTTATTAATTCTCCTTCATCATCTATCCCCTGTGTCAGGCTTGTCATACTATTCCGAGTGGTCCTATGAGTTGTGTCAACCTTGTCCATAGGTGATTTAGGGAAAAAAATTCATTCAAGTACTTCCAAGATGGTACCTTTTGGGACATACTCTTCAAGAAGCTTAAGAATGGATATTTTTTATCCTTTCTAAGGCTGGTGCAAGCCCTCCAGAGAAGAGTGAAATACCTAAATTCTTTTAGGAGCAGTATAAAGGAGCTATAAACATTATGCAACTGATTTTGGAAAGTTTCATAGGTTTTGGGACAAGTTCAACAAAAGTGGGTTTTTGGAGGTGAAGGATCTTTCAGTTTGAAACAACACCTGAGATTTGATAATTTATTTTGGGAGCTCTGAGATGAGTTGGAGGTAAAAAAAATCATTCGAAAGGTATTTCAGTTCTTTAAGTGATGGTGGTCTCAGGTTCTTTACCAATTTATTTTCTGTGTGCACAACTTGCAGACCTAAGAAAAAAGGATATTTTTGAGGAGTTTTCAGGAAGAATAAAGACATGAGACCCATCCCATACTTCTCAAAATGATATTTATAGCCAAAATCATATAAATAAATTCTTGAAAATGCTTTTGGATTCTCAAGATATGTCTTCGTTGAGTTTCTCTCCAAGGTACGCTCTCAAGACTTAGTCATTTTTTTGGGTGGACACATGTCACTCCCAGGTCGAAGTGTAATTTATTGCACCAATTTTCCTAACCCCTTGGTATAGTTGGGACACAAAATTTTACCCAAGCCTATGTTGGACCCCTGGATCATCATGTGAGACCGATGAAGCTCAAAGAATCCGGATAAGCCCATTTTCTCTCATTTTCAGCCCTTCCCATCATTGAATCCCATAATGGCACTTGTCCTCACCAGATTAGGGTGCATTTTATTGAACCAAATATCCCATCACCTTGGGATACAAAAATGTTTCGAAGCCCAAGATTGACCCCTAGTTTTTTATATGACCTCAAAAGGTGTTCCATAGGCCTTTTTTAGTTCTCTCCCCTCTCTTCCTCTGCAAATGACCATCTACCACTTGTCCTCACTAGGTGGGGGAAAATTTTATTACAAAAACTATCCCATCCCATTGGCACTATTGGGAAAAAATGCACTCAAGCCTAGCCCCTTATTTGGTCATCCATATGACCCAGTTTTAGCCCCGGGGTCTTTTAAAGTGATTTTTCTCCCTCATCTGCTGGCCAATCCTCATCCATCGATTGTCAAGATGAGGGTGAGAATTTGTTTTTGCACCAAATGTCCCATCCCCTCAGGATATTTGGAACACAAAATTTCTCTTTACCTCGTGATGTTTTAAAAATCCATTTTTTGTAAAAAAGTAACTGTCATGTTGCTTCTTCTTGTGCGTGTGAGAAAACTCACTGTAGGAAAGAAAGATATAAATAAATTTCTCTCCTTCATTACTCCATTACTAATTCATTACTCCATGGTAAAATGATGCAAAATACCAAACTATTGTTTTTTCTACAGACACCATGCTTGTTTTTCGCCAAATAAATTCCATAGCAAAAAACAATAAAAAACTCATAACTCACAAATGAGCTGTCAGATTCTGATGAGATTTTCACCATCTCTTCCTCTCCTAGGAACCTATAAGAAGAATGAAACATAAAAACATAGGTTCCTCTGATTTTAATGGTATAAAACCCTAAATTTATGCTCTATCTCACATTCTTTCGATTTCCCATCAATCTAGAAGAAAGTTCGAGCTATAATTTGAAGCACAACATCCAGAAAGAAAACCCATTTTAGAAAATCTATTTTTCGTTAAAAAAAAGTATGGAAGACTAGATTATAAAAATATTAAGTGCCTCATACTCATAAGTAATATAAATGTGAAATTTCTCAGAACATCAAAACCATTCAACACAACAAAATTAGAAATGGAAAACTAGGAAATTCAGGCCAAAAAAGTGTGAAAATTCAAAAAGAAAAAAGAAACATTCTAAAAATAGAAAGTTATTAAAAATGGCCATCAAAAATCTGTGAGAGTGTTCCAAGCATGGCGAGAATTCCAAAAATTTGATTCTGAGACAAAAAACAATCTTTCCCAAAATAACAACTCTTAGATCCCAATGTCTAAAAAATAGAAAGTTCCAGTGTTGAGTACAAAAATTTACTACCACCTCCATTCTAAACTCATATTGATGATTTTTACCAACATGAAGTTCAAACTATTTGGCCTCGAGCCTGTTTTGGCTCTTTCATTAGAGTACTCTAGTGTATGTGACAATGATATTTCCCATATGGACTTAGAGGACCTCAAAGCCAGTATGTTGGGTGAACTAAGAGAGCCTGTGGTAGACAAGGTCTTCATGAGCAGCTTGTATGTAGTTAGTGGCCATCTTGTGTCATTACAAAGTATAGAGTTGGTGTTGGCTCACTCCCAAGACTATGAGCCAGACACTAGAACCATAAGAGCTGATAACAACTTGGTCATGATGGTGCTTACCCTAAAAGAAGTATCTCAAGGCATGCAAATTCCCTTTGGGAGAAACATAGTAATGATCACCAGTGAGGTTGCATCACGAGAATGGTCTAAGAATAAATCCTACCTTTAAGGCCTTACTATTGGCTCATGGTTGAAGCAAGGTAGGAATCCTTCTCATGTGCCAAATACTCTTTCTTGAAATTAATTCCATGAGGGATTCTATGATACCATCAGTCTCCTAAGTCGAGTAATGAGAGAAGAAAACACAAGAAAATTTCATGATTGGATGAAAATTTTCATTCTCACAATACTTAAAGAAAATCAAAAAATTGACTTAAGGTAGACCATCAATGAAAAATTGCATTGCAAATTTCTTCAGGTGTCAGATTCCAATAACTTTTTCATGACTTCATATCTAGTCTATGCCTTGGCAAGCACAAGACCATTTAGGGGCATGAATCTTGCAAAAAATGTTTCTTAGAAGGTGTTGGTGCCATTTTTGAGCTTACACCATGCTACCCTAAAATTTTCAAATCTATATCTACTCAAAATTTTTTTACCCTTTGAATTGATGGTCTGTAATTCTTCCCCTCCAGTTGAATTCTTTAAAAATGCTCACAAATTTCTTGTTTTTCCCTAGTTTGAAAGAATAATCTTAGTTTGCTATGAGCGTGCCCTAAATTTTTTAAATCCATGGGATCTACCATTTTTATATGTTTTCCCAACCGTGGATTATTAAAATTGATCGATTTGTGCTTACTTTCCTAAAAAAACCCATGCCATGGTCGTATAATATGTAACAACTTTTTCCATTTATCCTTTGTGCTAAGAATTCATCACCCATGAAGAAAAAATAAAATTTGGGCACAACTAGAAAATTGCTATGTTTTTGATAGTCAGATGGGCATATTTTAGCCATCAAATTATTGCTAAGAAGTTAGAGGGTACGTGGCAGCTTCTAATTGGCCAAGGTGTGGCGGGGAAGTGTTGTAACTTTTCATTTTTCACCTTTTTTGACAAGAGGGGCATTTTTGGGCCCAACGACCTATTTTCCAAAATTTTCCTACGTGGCATGTTTTGATTGGTAGGGGGATGGTGGGTGGTTGGGTTCCCTTAAGATTTTTAGACCTTATTTTGTAAAAAAGTTAAAGTCACAAATTGGCCCGAAACCCCGCAGCCAATCCGAAGTGGACACATGTCCTAAAAGACCAAAGGCGGAGGAGCGGGCCGGGGGGACTTAGATTTTTTTAGCTCTAATTCTCTAAGGTTTCAAAATAGGTTTGAGCCCCACTCCAATCATAGGAGGAAATGTGGTAGCACGATAGGGCTGAGAAGGTCGGCGGGCCTGCAGAGGGAAAAAGGAAAATTTTCCCTTTTGGTCAAAAAGACCTAGGGTAAAATTTTTGAGCATGGCCCCACTAGCGAATCAGTGACGGGCACGTGGTAGATGGCAAGGCGGGTCAGTGGCCTTGCGAAGGGAAAAAGGAAAATTTTCCCTTTTGGTCAAAAAGACTCAAAATCAAAATTTGAAGTGCTGGCCCGCTAGCGAATCATAAGGAGACACGTGGTGAGGGAAAAATTAGAGGTGAGGGCCCGCATGGCAAAAAGTGAAAATTTTCCCAAAATTCAAAAAAGATCAAAATGCTCAGAATTGAAATGTGATTTCAATGGGACCCACCATGTGCCATGTGCCAGCTCTAAAATTCAAAGGCATAGGGGCGGAGAAAAAAGTCAAAATTTTCCATTTTTCCAAAAAACGTGGAAAAGTCAAAACTGAGCCCGAATTTGTTTCCAATCATTTTTTAACACATGTCCAGCCTTATCCAAAAAATTAAAAAGGTAACTCAAGCTTATTCCTAAGTCCACATCTTCCACGTGGAGGGCCAGGATTAAAATATGGATAAGATCGAAGGTTGCTGTGCATCCATTTGTTTTGACTGCCATGGGAGCTCCAGGAAGCTTGGAATCATGATTTTTGCATCAAAATTCATCAAATTTATAGTGATTTTGTGTCATCTTGGCCTTCCAGGATCATTGGCATCGGTTTCATGACTCAATATTTTGATTTGAGATGTTTTTGAAGTAATTTTTTCCCCAGCCCGAGCAAACACGTGAAATGTCAAAATCAAAAGTTGCAGAGGTAATTTGAAAAGGTAAAAAGGTGAAAATGATGAGTAAAAGGTGTTTGCATGCCTCAATGATGAAAAACATGCCTCCAATATGGATAATGATCCATATATTTGTAATGATTTAATCTTTTTGGGCACACCTGGCAACCTGCGAGTGTTTTTCTATTTGATATCATTTTCATTGAATCATGAAGAATTGTTTTGCAACAAACTTGATCCCATGGCATATTATTTTCTTGGGAAAGAAGGATCCAATGTGGCATGAGGTATATAATGCATTTTTGGAGAAATTGTAAAGGGTTAGGAAAAAATTGAAAATCACGAGTAAATTCTGAGAGAAAGCTCATTTTCTGAGAAACCAACCAAAGAACCAGGATAATTTCTTTTGTGTTGGGTCTTCATGTATGTGAGTTGGTTACAAGTGTATACACATCACACAAATCTAATATTGTTCATGAAACTCACCCCTGCTGGTGAATCTAACAAGCTTTTGAGTTAATCTGTGTTTTTCTAGGCAATATGATGTTTGTTATCATTTTTAAATGCCTGTAAATAGTTTTCATTGTTCTTGTTGCAATATTACATTGAAAGTATTTAGAAATCATACAGAATCTCCATTTCTTGTTGACAGTTTAGTGGCATTTTCAATATCATGTTTAGAAGAGCCTTCATCTGATAAAGAGATAAACAAATTTAAAATCACTTTACCTTCCTTGATTGCAAAGATTTCTTTTAAGCCTTTGAAGGCACCTTAGGTGTGGTTTGATCAAGGATTTTTGTGTTTAATTGAGTTCTTTACTTCAAGATTTTGTGGTGATTTCTCAAAGATTGTGTGAAGAGTGCTGCCTAGGCTTCCATTTATGCCTCTTCTAGTTAAATAATGTCTTGATTATTTGAATCATTTTATCTGATAGTTGTTTCAAGTATTGTAGAGGTTGTCAAAGATCTGATATATCCCAGTTTGTATCTTCAATACCGCACAAAAAAATCATTCTAAACAAACTAACCCTACCCATACTACCCCTACATTACATTGTATGTCAACAAAGAATCTAACCCATCTACAAAAATACACAAGGCAAATCAGGATTATACAATGTCTCCAGTAACCCTTGCCTTGCATTGAAAATATCTCCATAATCTGGGAGTGACAACTTGTGAAAGTTAGATTTGGAGTGTTGATCATGTTTTCCCAAGGGATTTTCATACTACATGCATAAATTGAGGGATGTCTTCATCTCCTTCACCATTTAGAGGTTAAAATATAGGTTCTCTTACCTTGGTTGACAGGCACAACCTAAAATAGTGAGGGTCAGATCAGATCCTTTCAAGGTGCTATCCATCTCTCTACAAATCTGAGTGCCAGTTAGATCACATCCCTAGCTATAAAATGACACACATCATGATCTATCTGACTTAAAGCTTCATGCCATATCTCTGATGCTACTCAGACTGAAAAGGAGAGAAAATTTGGGTACCAACAGAAGGATCCTGTATACAAGAAGTATCCACACTTGATCTTGAAATAAAAAATCAACACTTTTCAAGAGTGAATGATTCTCTTACAATGTATGTTGTCAGACTATTAGAGGGAAACCCATATTTGAGGCTGTCTTCACATGCCACCGCCCTAGTCAAAAGATATGGATCATATTTCTTACAATTTTCAAACTTTTCATATATAAGAGTGTTGGGTTTTGAACTTGCTCCACAGATATTGCCACGCTACCCGAGAAATAAGATCATGGTGATTTAATTGTGTAGACATTTGGTTCACATCAATGGTAAGCTGAGGAATAGAAAGAAGTTGATTACTTTCCCTATCTCTCTAGGGATTTTTTTATTGTAAAAGTGCTCATGAGGCTACCAAAATGGAATATTACCTCTCTCATATAAATATGTACTCATACACTCCAAGGGTATATTTTGAAATCCAAGATGATCCAGAAACTTTTCACCTTCCTGATTTGTATCATGCCCTAAAAGTTGATGACTATTGGGTGAATTGTGTTGATGATTTTGAAGTCTGAGAGCATGATCACAAAAGGATGACAGTTGAACAAATGAGAAATTTTAAGTTTGAGTGGTATGAGGATGGTGTTTAAGAAGATGTCATAGAAATGTATGGTCCTGAATACCCAATGGTAAAACATTCTCCCCTCCCTCAAGTTGTTTGGAGCATTCACAAGTCAGGGTGTATAAAATAACACATTGAGGTGGTCATAAGAAAGTCTAAGGAATGGTTAAAGAGAAAGAGGGATTATATCATCACATATAAAAATTTACCCACCCTCCAGAGGCATGCATCTCATCATTCTTCTTCCAAGGACAAAGACAATTCTCCTAGTTTGGCTCACTCGGGAGAAAGCTCAAAGTGGAAAGTAGTGGAACCAAAAGTCCCTTGCTACAAAAGGTTGCATAAGAAGGTGAGAACAATAGAGGATCCCATAGTTAACTTGGAACAAGGGGAGATTGATTTGATCCACCTCTTAGCCCCTCAACAATTCCAAATTTTCTCATCTTCTACTTCCGCATCGACCCCACTTGTACAAGATGTTCCTTCCCATTTGGAGCAAGAAGCTACAATCTTACCAAATTCTAACCCAGAAAAAAATGAAATATTTCCTTGGGTACATGATATGATCACGAAGGAAGCTTGCATAGTGTAATAAGTGGAAATTACCAATTTATCGACTATCGCCTTGATTATCAAAGGAAAGAAAGGAAAATTGGCTCAAGTGGCTTCTCACTTTTTCAGCGGCACCTCGGGTAACCAATATGTGGAGGTATTTAGGAAAAAGGTAAAAAACCAATCAAAGAAATGAATCTGGTAGATTATGAAACGAGCATAATTCCCTTGGGCCCAAAAATACATGAGGGTGATGTTCATTTGTTTCAGGAGTCTTCCATTCGCCTCCTTACGAGAAATCAAGAATACAAGGAGAAGATGGATCAAGTGGAAGACAATATCAGGACCCTCACTTCATATGTACAAGTTCTCTTAGATCCAAATTCTACCACTTCTATCCTGACATAAGAATTTAATCCTATTAGTAGCTTTGACCACGAGTCTATCAGAAAAACACAAGGGTTCACCATTCAAGGTAGAGTGAATGAAAAGTGGGTGAAGATGATCCTGGAAAAAGGGAAGGTGTTGCTTCCATAAATGTTGACATTGTTCAAGTACATGGGTACTAGGACCATGAAAATAATCACACCATGAGAAGTGATTGAAGTAGAGAAGGATCACTAAGATAAAGTGTATCTTCTAGTCATGGAGATGGGCAAGGTCAAATCATCCATCATGATAATCATAGGTGAATTCTCTTCAACATCAAATGAATTGTCTCAAGTCTAGGTTCAAAATTTGGTTGCTCGCTATGAAATAATGAAACACGCTATTGGCGAGCTTGATTCATATGAGGAAGATGTTGAAAATATGCAGAAAGATGCCAATGATAAAGTACAAAATCTAGAAGTTCCAATAGTGAATGAAGACACTTCAATAGATGCTCTATTGAAGCCTTTTTAAGATCTAGTGAGGAAGGAGGTCAAAGATCCATTCTCATTTAATGAAAACACTTTGGAGTCTTTGGCGGAGATAAGGGAAGTAATTTTTAACACCAAAAAAGATCATCAATCTTGGTACTCAGAGTGCAAGTACATCAACTCTCTCGTGGAAATTTGGATCAGGTCACTGAATTTTGTTCATATACCACACGTTGAGAAAGTAGCACCTGTGATGGAAAGGTTCAATAAGAAATTCAAAGGCATTGATATTTCTCTTGAGGAGATTTCCAAGTGCCCATCAACAATAGGGCCTTCATTATAATAGTTTTCTCTCTTTTTCTGTCTCTCTGTCTCTCTTACCTCCACTTCCCCTCATTCCTTCATGCTCTATTTCTTCTTTGGAGGGGTGCACTTTTTGTTTTGTACTATCCCTAAATTTGTCTTATTCATTTAAATGTGACTATGGTTTTTTATGTAATAAGTCACTCTTGATTTATTAAAGGGGACTTACTTCTATTCCTAGGAATACAAAAAGTCACATGTTGTAAGGGGAAAAATGAAAAGTCATGTGTGGAGGTAGGTGGAGATTCATTCTTAAGTCTATAAATTGTAATGACACCTTCATTCTTAAGGGTTGTCAAATTTTTTTGCACAAGGAGAGATTACTACTTGAAGTGAATCAAAAGAGAAAATTTCCTCCATTCTCCCCTTCTATGTTCTTCTATTTCTCACTATGTACAACTTTGCTAAAACATCAATGAAGAAGAAAGGAGTTTCTTGCTTTTTTGATGAATGAATTACCAAAAAGTTCTCTTTCTAATTCTATCTTATCTTATTGCTAATAAAAATAGTTTTTTTCTTTCTATATATGTGTGTTGAAGTACTCTAATTAATATATGTAGGACTATGATTTTCTACTTGAGATATTAATCCCCCCTTCATTTTTTCCCACTCCATTTCCTACCTTCTCAACAATTTTTTCCCTTGCAAGCAATTGTAAGATTTTGCCACAGGTTTACTAGTGTGTTCTTGTTGGATCCCTGACCTTTAGGCCACCTAAATATTTTGATTTCAATCACGCATAATAAATGGAACTGTATCATTCAAGCAGAGGGGCCTAGAGTCTCAGAGCATTGGTGGATACCCACAAAACAAATTTTCTTCCCAACAAATACATACCTTGTATTTTCATTACCCTATGACACACTCTAGTTCCACAGTTCATACTTGAATGCTGAGGTTATAAATATGAAATGAACCTTACACCATTCTACACTTTATGTTGTGTGTTTCAAGACCTATCTTTCTAGCATCTCTCTTTTAAACCATTACCCTATGATGTAGTCTAGTTCCATGGTTCATACTCGACTGTTGAGGGACTAAATATTAATTAAACCTCATGTCATTATATATTTAACACTTTATTCTTCATGATCACATCATTCTAGCATACACATATTTCAAAACATTTTCTAATGACACAATCTTGTTCCATGGTTCATTCTTGACCATCAAGGGGTATTTTATAAATGAAGCTCATCTCATACACACACATCTGTTCGGAGGGAACAATACTCTTATCACATTCACATTGCATACCATTCTATTTCATTCATCCACTACATATGCATATCTTGGTTGCACATTATTCTTTATTACTTATACTCACATGTAAAATTTTCTTACTATGTTAGTTAGATATCTAGTATATCATTATATTTTCTATATACACATACGTGTTCACTTGTTCTCTAGTTGTGAATGAAGACTTTCTAAAAATATTTACATGCAACATTGATGCTTGGTACTATACCTCTTCCTTATCCCACCGAGGATCATGGGGGAATCTACATCTCCTTTTTTACACACTACAGGTGCTATTGTTTCATTTTATACTACTTATTTTTACTATCACACTACTTGTTCCATTGATCATACACAATTTGAATTAATTTTTTATCTTTCTAATATGATAACGAGTGTTTCATGTGCAAAATTTTCCTTGCCGGAAATATTTTCCACCATGGTTGTTTGATATTTTTCTTGATACTATTTTCCATTGTTTTCCATTGTATGCCATTGTTTGCAGTTTTTTCCCTATGTCTTACTTGATCATTTCTTTTATCCTTTTGGCCCCTTCATCCTTGATTGTATTGTGACATTGTGAGCAATGTCCCATGTTTGAAACCCAATTTTTTTGGTGTAATTTGTCTATACTATTTTGTGTTACAATTTTTTCTACTACATGCTTTGATTGTCACTTTTTCTACTAACACATGTTTCTAGCCATATTGTTTGCATGTGCCTTGGTTTCTATCATGCACATTCCCTCCCCCTACATGATATCAATTTCAGATCATTTTATCCATTGGGCTGCCTCCTCCTAGTGACGTCACATACACCCCAAACAAAGGGGTGAATACATTGGGTGAATCATTCATTGCATATCTCAGCCCATAGCTTCAGTACATGCCTACACAATACTAGAACAAAATAAGGTTACAGTTACAGAATGACCCATAATCTAACTTGGGTCTTTAGTTTATCATAGAAACCATCACCCAATGCCCAAATATAGACACTAACATCTAGGTGCTTCTGACCTTTCGTGGGCAGCTATGACTAGGGGAACTTACAATTACTTTATCAAATCAAAACAGTTCACAAAGTAGTTTTCACGGTACATGCATAGTCCTCCAACAATCAAAATACATTCTATCTCCTTTTTCTCCTTAGATCAAACTTGAACAAACATGAAACAAAGAAGGATCAAACCATATTAAATGGTGTATAAAATTGGGAAGAATTCATGGAAAGAGGGTAAAACTAGACCCTTATTGCCAAAACTCTTATGTCATGGCGTGAGATCTCCCAAAAAACTCGCACTTGGCATGAGATAACCCAAAAACTCACTCTTGGCGTGATATCGCCCAAAAAAGTCACACTTGGCATGAGATCACCCAAAAAATTCATTCTTTCATATCATTTTCATGACATCTTCTATCCTTTTACACTCATGTTCATTAGGTGCACACTTTCGTTTTACTATTTTTTCACATTTATACAATTTTACATACTTTTACAAGAGTTTTCATAATACATGACTTTGAATACTCTTTCACTCTTCTTTTATAGGCCAATCCTTAATATGAAATAAGAAACATCCCTACATCAAGCAAAATAATAGGTAAAACACAGTCCAACATCATACGCTTCACCCCTAGGGTCACCTCCTCCTTTTTAGCTTCCACACTTCATTTTTATTACTTCATGCTTTCACTTGTCCACTTGACAAGCATTTTGCCATCACACTCTACATGGTTATCAGGTACACATATCTTATCTGCTTTATGTTATTGAGTATTTACTCAACAACATAAAGTGGGAGAAAATTTAGACACAAAATCATGCACTTGGGTACATTTCTAGGTTTTAAAAGAATATTTGCATTCATATGATTCCTAAGTGAGAAAACTAGTAATTGACATCTATATTTGGCATTTTTTCTTTTTCACTGGTCTTATTTTTGATCTTTTCACACCCTACAACTTAGTTTGATCTTCATTGCTTTATATTTTTTAACTCAAGACACCAACACCTAGCTAGGATGCTAGTGCTCTCGTCCCCTTTGGGTGCCCAAGACCTCTTTGTATCTTACTCGACTCTTTTGGGCCTCTTTTATCTTTTGGAAATCTTGTTTTCTTATGGTTCAACCTTCCAGTTGTTAATTACAAAATTCAACCAAGGGAATTATATAAATACAATGCTATGTGACCAAAATAGAGGACCAATCTATAAGAATCTATTATCATCACCTAAGGTTGCATCGAAAGGAATATAAGAGCATCAAAGGCATCCATTCTAGGACTCATACAAGGGACTACATTTTTTGCATACACTTCATAGGAAGGGGAATTTCATTTTTCTATCCACATATCTATTTACATTGGTACATATAGCTATTTCCCCTATCAAGTAAACTAGCACAAGGGCCTCCTAGGGCATGATTCTATAACACACACAAACAAAAATTATATGGAGTCTGAGATATAGCTTAGTGCTCGGTCTTAAGTTCACTCACTCAGGTGATTGTGAGGGCTAGTTTGAATCCCCATATTACATCTTCTATTTTTGGGATTTGATGTAATTTAAGGGTTTTGTATGTCATCTTCTCCTTGCAGGTTATAGGAAAATTTTGCGATCATCCAACGACATACAGACAACCAACAATGAAGGTTAGAGACCATATTGTGACACTAGAAAAAAAATATTTTAATCTTCTGCACACTCACATGAACCTAACAGAGGTCTATAGTGCCTAGATGCACAATTGCAATAGTCTTCTCCTCCTATTCATCAGTTTACCCTTCTAGAACTATTCAAGATCAAGAGCATATTAAAATGTCTTTTATCCTATCTCTTGCACTTATGGTTTTACATTTTATTAGCTTATTTATTGTCAAATAGTATCTAGCAGATATATATCACCATTTACATTCAGTTACTCTAAAATTATGGTTTTACAAAATTTTATTTTTATTAAATATAGTTCACTTTCACATCTTTCTCCTTAACCTGGGTTAAGGGAGGGTTAACACTTACTATATGGGTCCAATATCCTCCATTACACCTTACCAAATTTAACATGAGTTGCAATGGTGCAAAAGTGTAAAAATGCAGCAATACTTGAAAAATGTGTGATACATCAAGAGGATAAGGAGCCATGTTACAATTCATATGGAATCCTTTCCCTACCTACCATGTCTTCTTATGTGATTGGATCTTGTAACATAGAAGATAAAGTAAAAATTGAGATGGATAGTGATGAGAAGTTATATATAACTAAGGTACAAGAATGATTGGATAGTAATATTCCATTCCTAATACAAAAAATTACACCAACACCCATAAAAATATCATTCACTAAAAATATGAGTATTCCTATTGTCATGCAAATGTGTAGCATGAAATATTCAAATTTTCAAGCATGACAACTAAGCCCAAATTTGAAAATTTTCTCCCGAGTCTTCCTAAAACCCTATTGAAGTAAGCATGCCTTTTGTATCATGCACATCTTGACCTTAAAATTCTTCCAATTGTGTTGAATAAGCTTGTGTAGGTGTTTTAAGTGAGGTAATTGTTATCCAAAATAAGCCCTTGCTTGTTTTGGTTAACTTTCCTTCATTCTTCCTTAATTTTGCTGCAGGCAGATTTTTGCAACTTTAAAACACTCAAAATTTCTAGGAGATGGCTTCATCAGATAGGATTTTTCTTCCCCTTTCCAGAAAGGTAAATAAGTCCTCTTAACTCCTTGTATTTTTTGAGTTATGGCTCAGTGGAGTTTGGAGGGAAAATTTGCCAAGGCGGACCCACGGGAAATTTTTTGGCACTTAGCCCTTTTGGGAAAAAAACTCAAAGGAAAATTTTGGCCTGAAAGCCCACAAAGGAAAATAAATTGTTTGAGGTCCGCAACTGATTAGGATGCACCACGTGTCAAGGTAGAGTGGTGGGGGGGTGGAAGGACTTCGATTTTTTTGGTGTTTAGTCAAAATGTGTCAAAGAAAAAAATTAGAGTTCATCCCCGCTGAGCTAAACAAAAGATGCCATGTGTCCATTCAGTGGCGGGAGGTGGAGGTTAGAGGAAATTTAGAGAGTTTTGATTTTTGGCACAAAAACTTAAAGGCATGAATTGAACCCACGGTCCCATCAACCAATAGGATGGCGTCATGTGTCCACATCAACAACGGAGAATTTTGGGAAAATTTCCCAGTTTTGCACAAAGGGGAAAAATGTTGTTTTGAGGCCCACGGATTAACCAAAGAGTACCACGTGTCATGAGAGGAGTGGGGCATAGAGAATTTTGGGAAAAATTTCCCAATTTGAAAAAAGAGGGAAAAAGTTCAAATTTTGGCCCACGAACCTGAATTTTGCCCTAATTTCACCATTTTTTCCCTAAATCTTCAGAGGGGCATATCTTTCGAACTAGAGCTCATTTTTTCATGATTTTGTTGTCATTAGAAAGATGTTGAAATTATGCACACGATGGACTATTCAATTTTGATTTTTGGTGGGGTTTGGTGGGAGAATTTTTTTCAAAGAAATGTCTCCCTGTCATGTCGGAAAAAATGTAGAACTGACCCCAACCACCAAAATTGATGAAGATCTGACACCGTTGGGAAGATCTCGGCCTCATCTACGCCATGGAGATCTGAAAATTTATGTTTGGGGAGGTTAGGCGGGAGAAAAATGGAGAAATGTCTTTGAGCTATTAATGTAGGATTTATTTCGCCCCAAAAACTAGATCGAATTCAATTTGATCCACCATTTCCTCCTCCTTTGAGGCGCCAAATAAGAAATTGATGCAGTCAGGACAAATTTGGGGGTAGATTTTGTGGGAGGCATTTAATAAGCAGTTGTTAAGCTTCGAATGGTTTTCCCTCTTCTCTCTCTGTCTCCCCTCCATGTTGAATCTATAAAACAGGGTCGAAACTCATTTATAAAGGGTGGGACAATCATTTCTTGTTTTGTAGACTCCCCTCTTCCCTTTGACAAGTGAATTCATGGAGTTTATTAGACCTTCCATTAAAATTGTATGTATTTTTGCCTTGTGGCCATTTATAACACATTGTATTGATCTGTAGGGCAATAATACACGCATGTGGGTGATTTTTACCCCTTTTTGTGTTCATTGTTCTAAGTTGATCTTCTATTTCAAGATTGGTTACCTGTGTTTGGCTATTACATACAAATTTCTAGTTTGTGTGTACCAGCAAAACAATTTTTCATCACTCCTCTAGTGTATCACCATTATTTTTACTTAGTTTTGCTTCCTTTTGCATCTTTTAACTCTATCTTCTTGGAATCTAGAGTAGGATTTTGCATTGAACCTCTACAAAATTCATGCATACACGTAAATAGAGGGGTAAGAACCAGCTTTCTCTGGAGAGTTTTCTCACCTTGCAATGTCCCACACCTTGGAGAAAACTCAATGTAATGCAATCACACTAAATAACCCAATTCTAGACTGCAGATTTGAAGGTCATTTAGGGGGTGCTATAGATTTGCACTAATAGTAACAATGTCACTCATCTAGTACAGAGAAGTGCTTCCAAATGTGAATTCTCTGATAGGCCTATAGAGGCTAATTCTGACCTTTTCAGGACCGATGTGCATCCTTCGAGAAGGATATGAAATTCCAAACTCATCCGGAGGTGGTATTGAAGATCTATTAAGGTTTTGGAAATTATTTAGGAAGATTTAGGGAACTTTTGGAGGTTTAGAGATAATTTGTGTAACAATGGGTTTTTGATTAAGCTAAATATGAAATATATATGCCTGATCTGATTGATACTGTAGCAGTAAATGAATAATAAAGTAAATACAAAAATTAAACCAAGAAAACTAAGAAAATGAAGTAAAATACCAAAATGAAAAGAGAGGGTAAGAAGACTTAGATGATTCACAGAAATCCTAGAGGTATACAGAGATGGAAAATATGAAGCACAGAGCATCACACCGAATCTTGAAAAAATGTAGATTTGGAAGAATAAGCTAGAATTGGGTGCCTAGAGAGAACATGGGTACCTACCGGTGTCCTAGACATGTTTTAGGTGTCAGAGTCTAAGGAAATGCCAAGAAAACCTCCTCTTAATGGTCGTGAGGTATTCACTGTTATTCTCCTTTAGTCACTATGAGGTTGCATAATGATCTCTAAGCTCACTGAAAACTTGCAATGAAACAATGACCTATAAAACCCTCAAATACAAATGCCAAATGAAGGGTCAAAGTGTCCTTAGCTATCACAATGGTGAAATTATTACTGAGTGCTGCACTACATCTCAGACCCAATGTATTTTTGTGTGTGTACATATGGAATTGTGCATGGAATATAATGGACTTACCTCCTATGAAGTGTATGTAGAATAACCATCACTTGTGTCCATTGAATGGTGCTATATGGATGTAATGCAACTCTTAGATGCTTGATGGATGTAACCTTAGGTGGTGATAGCTAATGCTTAGTGCTTGGTCCTTTATTATGATCACATAACTTTATATTTATATCATTCCCTTGCTTGAATTTCATAATTAACCCTGAAAAGGATGACTACCAAAAAGATAAGATTCCTAAATGGATAGAAAGGACCTAGAAAGTGTGAATAAATTATATTGAGGTCAGGGGTTCCCAGAGGGGATAAGGGCACCTGACACTGACGTATTGGCTGGGTGATGGTGTCTAGGATGATAAATGTCGAAGTATAAAAATAAAGATTAAGAAAGTAAGGGTGTAAGATCAAGAGAAGTAACAAAAAGAAAAAGAAAGGTGGAAAAATACAAGGGTTAATTAGTACTTTTCTTATTTAGGAATAATATGAATAGTAATATGTAATTATGACTAAATAGTTACCTAAAGTGCGTGATTTTATGTCTATGGTTTCTAAGGTGTAAAGAGGGAACAACTGAATTTGGAACCTGGACCTCACTAGATGATTTTGGGAGATCTGTAAGGAGTTAAGAGTCAATAAAATAGTCATTGGAAATATAGAGGAATTATCTACATTTTGGAAGCTTCACATTTCTTACAATACATGTTTACTTATAAGGGTAACTCAATTTGTGTAGACACAACTCACTATTCCAAAGAAAAAGGATCCATTTATGGATGTTACAAGAATAATTTAAGGTTAATACTCATCCCATTATTATTGGAAGGGTCTTGGGAGTCCATATCATATAAAAATTCATGAGAAAATACCTTCTGGAGCTCCAGGAATTGTCTCTTCAAGTTGTCTCTCTTGTAAGTATGCTTCTTGCAGTTAGTCAAATTTTCAAGTGACACATGTCCCCTCGTGGCGAGAAATTTTTTTTGTGTCTCTCATGTACCCATTCCCAAGGGGATAGAGGGGACACAAAAATTCACCCCTCCTAAGCCCTTCCACCTGGTTCTTCATATGACCTTGCTCATCACTCCAAGGGGCTTATCAGGCTTATCTCAACTTCCCCGTCTTGGACCAATGCTATGCCACTTGACATCATCTCATTAGGGAAAATTTTCTTGTCCCTAGTGTACCCATTTTCAAGGGGAAAGAGGGGACAAAAAAATTTCCCCTCTAGCCCCTCTTCAAGTTCTGCATGTGACCAAACTTCAATTCCTAGGTACTTTGGCTTCTTTTCCCCGCTAGCCCTCTCATTCAACCTTGTAGTGACACTTGTCAACATCTCCTTGAGGCACATTTTCTTACACCTATTTTACCAATTACCAAGGGGAAATAATAATTTTCCCCATGCCAAGCCATTGTAAACCCTAACTTTGAAACTTCAAGTTGTTACTTCATTCGTGCAAAATAATAACTGTTGGGTTTCTATAAAACTCAAAGTAGCATACCTACAAGTTAGTTCCTTCACACAGTTTGAAATTTATACACCTATGGATGCCATGAAAACTGAAACTACCTATAGACATAACCACCATGCTTCTCAAATAATTCTAGAGAAGCCATGACTGTTAAAAGAAAGCTTTCTCCATGACTCTCCAACTAGAAAACTAATTGTACCAAGTGTTTAAACAGGTTTCCCTTCTCCCAATATCACTATGATAATTGAAGATATGATCCTCCATTAATGTCTTCCATAATAGCATTAGACCTGAAACGTTCACATTATAAAGTTACTTTTTTGATTTCCAATATTTTGAATGAGTGAAACACGACGAAAATTGGAGCACGTGATCGAAGTGCAAAGCCGAATTCAAAAATGACATTTGTGATGCAAAACAAAACTTTTAACAGTTATTATAAATAAAATATACTATTCCCCTTCACATTATAAAAATATTAAGTCCCTCAAATTGTAAGCTTTGATCACTCAGCTCATTTGGAAACAATGCAAAACAACAAACATGGAAAAATTGGTAATTTTCCCAAAATAGGATGTTTAGAAAAAACAATGTGATAAAAATAGAAACTTGCTAAAATGGTAAAGAATCATGAATGGAGGTGAATTGAGTGTTCTAGAAGAATTAGAAGATCAAATTTTAGCAAAACAAAAAAAAATTCCCAAAATAATAGCTCCTAGTCCACTTACTAAAAATAGAAAGTTTTTGTTTTCAGTGTAGAAATTTGCAGTTGGATAAGTTTTCCCTCATCTCACTATTTTTTTCCATCCTCACATGGTTGTAGGTTTGTCTTGCATCTCAAAAAAGGAAATTCATCCTCCATAGAGGTCTTGAAACATCATTTTGATCACAATTGTGTCTAGGAGAAAAAAAAATATCAAGGCACAATAGGTCAAAGCCAGAGACATTATACAGTTGGAAAGGATTTGAAAAGAGTCAAAAGGTTCATTGTAATTAAAGATAAAGAGGTAATTATTGTTAGAGTAGGTATTTACTATTATCTAAATAGATCTTCTATCATTTTTAATAACTTGCATACACATTCTGGCCCTAAGTTATTCATTAAAGAATTGCGCATGCTCAAAATCACTTGGAACATTCCCTTGGTCCCAACCTCCTATGCGCCCCTTTCCTCTTCTCCTTCAAATTCTCCCTTGCACCCAACTTCTATGCATTCACCTTCTTCCTAGTCATCTTCTTCCCATCTCGTGTGCCTTGCACTTACTACTAAGTCCTTGGACCTTCGCGTACCACACCCATTACTTTGTAATAGTTACACCTTAACCATACGTTCTCTACTCACCAGTTTACCTCATCTCCTCGCTTGCATCACGTGCTCACCCCCTCCACAAATTCATCTATTTTCTCCGTGTGCCCTTACCTCATGCCCTTATGTGCTAGGTCATATTTTGATATGCTTAAGTGTGTTGCGCGCAAATAGTTAGAGTGCACCAATAGGGTGCTAAATCCTTGCAACAAATCAATGATTGACACGTGGCATACATGAAAATTAATTATACATTTGGCCACCATCTCAACCAACCCATGCATGCCACATGTTTTATGTGTGCCAATGGCTCTAACATCTTCTGATAGCCATATCTTCTACCATAGAGCTCAAATCGGCATGCACCTAGACTTGTCAGAGAACTGCTGACATTAGCTACAATTCCAAAAATTCAAAATTCAAATTTTGGTAGATTTGGTAGGTAAGAAATGGGAAAACATCTCTCTAAACATTGATGAGAAGATCTGATTTCTCCAACCACCCAATTTGGTATGATCTGCCCTCCTTTCTCTTCAACACGTCAAATAGGCATTAGGAAGCGTACTTCATAGATTTCTAAGTAGATTTACAAACATTAAAAGCTTCTTGTTGGTGGTTGTGTTTCAAATTCGGGCTTTCCCTCCTTTTCCCTTCTTTCTCCATGGATTCATCTATAAATGTAAGAGAAAGGCTCATTTGTTATATTTGATACTCTGGATCCTTACACATTTTTTTAAGGACACCATATTTTCTGTATTTTGAGTTGCAGACCTCTATGATTGGCTCTTACATGTGGATATCAACCTCCTTCATCATTGTAACCACTCGGTGCATTATTAGAAGTAATAGAAGCATATTTTTGTGACTGTTCTCTATCCTAACATGTTTACATTCCTTTTTCTTCCCTTATCTTTTGTGTTGTGTGCTGGTTGTGCTACTTCAGGTCCCCTGCAGTTCCATATTTAGTTGTGTTCCATGAGAACGATCTGGTGAATATGTATTTCATTGTGTTACTCATTCCTAGCCTCCTTTCACACATTCCATGTCATTCTCGCTCAGAACATATAGTGTTCATCCATCTTTTTGGGTGCTATTACCTTTTAGTGTAGTTTACTTCATGTTATCCTTCTTTCCCTAGTCCCTTAGCCTTCTTAGCTTAGTTTCCCCTTTCAGTGCTAGGAGTAATAGTAATAGTAGAAATATATAGAGGAACCGGCCTCCTCCAGATATCCATCCCAAGCTTGCAAGGTCCCACAACTTGGGGACAAATCCATTATGGTCTCAAACACCTTAGCCCTTCCGAGATCCGAGACATGGGTGCACATTTGAGAAACCAATAGCTTCTGGCACACTCGATGGGACCAACATTCAAAGCTCAAATTTTATATCTCTAAGTTCTGGTGTGTGAAATTAGTGTCTCAACCTTTGAAGAAGCTCATTTCAAACACATCTGATGACTCCCAATATTTTAAGATCTCTGTGTTAGCAGTCCTGAGCACCTTGCATGAGAAGAGTGCATACAAGAAGAAGTACAACAACTGAATATTATTTTGAATACCTTGAGATATCCCCAAGAAGAGTTCATTCAAGAAATCCTATGTGCACATCTCTATCTCTAGCATGTCATGCCCATTCAAATTCTCCTCAAAATACACAACCTATGCGCCCTGCAATGGTGCATCAACAACCCCCTCCATTACGAAACTTTGCAAAATTTCCTGGAGGGAGTCCCTTACTCCTAACAGTACAACATGATATGCAAAATGGCACATTCAAGAGTATTCCTTACTTTACTTGTGAGAATCAAGTCACCCCTTAGGAGAATATCCGGGATGTAGCAAATGTGTGTTCACTCTATCTGATCACACATGATGATATAACAATCAAATTGCTCTTATCCTCTTTCAAAGGTAAAGCACTTCAAAGGTACCGAGGCTTGAGACTTGGATCTATTGCCACTTGGAATGAGCTGGGAACAACTCTTTGTAATTACTTTAATGATAAATTAGATCACCTATTGTTGGTGGAACAATTGACAACAACAAGGAGGGTGCTCAATGAGCAGATGACTGATTTCAAAATCATATTTCAGAAGACTTGGGACAAAATTCCTCTTGTGGTAATACCTACAACCCAACATGCTTTCCTTTATTATTTGAAGGTGCTCAACAGTGATATTTCAGTTATGATCCAATCTATGGGAGGTAGGAATCTACTAGATGCTTATAGCATTGTAGTAAGAACATAAAATAGTATCATTCAGGTAGGAAAGTTGGCCCCTAGACCGCCCATGCCCTTGTTCCTAAAGATGTCATAAGCACCTCAGCCTTATGTGGCCCCTATTCCTATTCCTGAGTAAAGCACATAACTAATTACCTCAACATCCTATTCTCCATCACAACAAAGGGAAGATGAATAATTGAAGGCATTAATCAGAAATTTATCAAACAAGGTCATATCATTAGAAAAGTAGTAGGCACAAGCCTATAGAAGCAATTCTAATCAGGCGCATGGCCAAAGCAATCAAACTTGGTGGAATCAATATGGAAATCAAATATTCACACCCAACCAACAGAATGATAGATGACATCCTAATGCACATCTTCCCTTATAAGTTGTTCCTCTCGTGACTTCTCTCCTAGTGCCAAGCATGAGCCGAGTGCTTGTTCCAGTTCAGAAAAATTTGTCACAAGAGTCAGAATAGTGCTTCCCTTGCAACATGCCTTATAGTAAATATCATTGTGCTAATGTTGTGCGTACCCAAGCCTTCATGATCTAGAATGCTTCATCCTGTAAGCCCTCAACAAGCACCCATGAAGCAGACTAATCCAGATAGACTCAGAAGTTCCTTTGGAGTCCAATTTGACATTCCTTGACACGGAGGACTTCTGCACAATCAACCAAGCTGCAGAAGATACAAATAGACCACGTGCCCAAGTTGTGGACAACACAATATATAAGAAAAGAATATTAGAGTCAGGCACACAGGTTCCCCCTGGTAATGCAAACAGATCCTCAAAAGAAGAAAGAATTAGATAAGGCATCGTGTAGTAAAGGTGCTCATATCCCTATGCAGGAGGGCCCTTGTAAAGCTCTGTCTAAAACAACATGTGCCCTTCATTTAGTAGGCCAAGCCTCAACCCCAGCTAAAATTCAGGATTCTCTACCTAAACAATCAAGAAGGGATGTTGTTCCCCAATTTCACAAGATGGGGGGGCTTCTGTTTAGCATTGTTGACCAGATGAAGAGAACAAACATAAATGTCACAATTTGGGATGCCCTAACCATTCCATCTTAGTGGGATCTGTTGCATGAAGCTCTGGCATAACTCTTGCATGCTGACCTGGTTATGCAGAAGCCACATGCTTCTGTAAAAAATTTGTTAAGAAGAGGAGAAACAAGTAAGTAAAGTTGCTAAAACCCCACCCTTCTATATGTCCTTGTTTATAGGCAAATACCTAGTGCATAAATGCATGATTGACTCAGGTGCTAGTACTTCTATTATGCCTAAGAATATAGTTGATGTCTTAGGTATGAAATATAGCCCTTTGTCTAAAGGATTCCTACAACTTGATGGCTCAATTATAACCACCTTAGGAGTCATCAAAGATCTTGAGTTAACCCTCCATGCATATCCAAGCCTAACAATTACTCAAGATGTGTCAATTATTGAACTACCTCCTTTGTTTGCCCTATGTTTATCAAGAAATTTTACTGCCAAAGTGGGTGGTTACTTGTCTTTTGATTGGTCTCATATGTTACTCAAGACAAGGTATGTTACCTAGTTTACCATATAAGCTGAGCCTATATTTTCCTATCATGTAGAGTCATATGTCCCATCCCCTCTCTAAGCTAATTGTCTTATCCAAGAAGAACAAGTTTCAGTTCTTGAAGAGCAGTCTCTTCCACCCTTTGTTCCAGACCTAGTTCTTGATGAATGGGTGGAAAGACATCACAAATTTGATCCCTATGCTGAAGAACTGGAAGCCTACAAAGCTAGGCTTGGTACTTATTGCATTCTAGAAGAAGATGCTACGCTTCCACGTATGCTCATGGGAGAAAAAATTCAAACTGGTCTATGGAAGTTATAATTTGATGGATCCCGAAGCAAAAATGGCTTGGGAGTAGGATTGGTTCTCATTTTACCTAAGGATGAGAAATTTTTCTTCACACATAGGTTGTAGTTTGCATGCTCTAATAATGTGGAAGAATATGAAGCGCTGGTGCATGGCTTGCTCATTGCTGAAAAGAGGAAAATTAAAGCACTGTAAATCTTTGGGGACACAAAATTCATCATCCACTAGGTCACCAAAAAATTCCAGACAAAGAATAAGATTCTTAAAGCTTATAAATATAGAGTTTGGGACCTACTTGAGAGATTTGATGCCCTTAATCTGGAGGTAGTCCAACGCAGAATGAACAAAGAAGCTGACCAGATGGCCATGCTCAGTTCACAATTTTCTCTTGCTAAGGAATTTTTCAAAGGAAACACTCAGCACATTAAGATGGTAATCAGACCATCCATTCTAGAAAATAACACCAACTGGAATGTGTTCAACAGTGATGCGTAGATCATCCAGTTTATTGAGAACAAAGCTGAATTTTCATCAAGTATGTAAGATGACTTGCATGATAGCTATGGTGACCAAGTAATACAGCTAAAGAAAAATAAGTTTCCTAAAGGGCTGGTCACCTTAGAGAAAATGTTCAGCCCTGATGATGAGTTTAAGGGTGAAGAAAGATACATGCGCACTACGCAAGAGGACTGCTCCTCCATTACTATTATGTGCAGAAAAGAGCTACTACTCAGTAGGACTTGTGCACATGAAGAAAAATATGCCTTCATCTCTCTTTGTCAAAAACACAGTGATATTTTCTCATGAGAGTATGAATACCTCAAAGGTTTTGATCCAAGTATTGCTCAACATTCCATTAACCTTGATCCTGGTATAAAACCCGTCAGACAGAAGTAGCAGACAGTCAATCCCAAAATAGAGCCCCTCATGAGAAAGGAATTATCCAAACTCATTGAGGAAATTTTTTTCTTTCCCATCAGATATTCCACCTAGGTTACAAATCTTGTTCCAGTGCACAAGAAAAATGGTGAAATCAGACTCTATGTTGATTTCAGAGATTTAAATAAGGCATCTCTAAAGGATCATTATCCTTTTCCTTCAATGGAGAAGATTATGTAAACTATGGCTGGTGTGTAAAGATTCTAAATGGTGGATGGGTATTTAGGTTTCAACCAGATCCTGGTTAAGGGAGAGGATCAATTCAAAACAACATTTACATCCAAGTGGGGAACATATGTATATTAGAAAATGCCCTTTGGTCTGTCAAATGCGGGCTCAATGTTTCAGTGCACCATGGATATTGCCTTCAAAGGATACATTAATGAGTTCATCTTGGCTTACCTTGATGATATAATTGTCTTCTAAAAACAGAGCGCAAATCACATAGCGCACCTGGAAAAGGTCTTTGAGAGATGCAAAGAATTTGGGGTATCTATTAACACCAAGAAGTGCAATTTTTTGGTGGCATAGGGAAAAATCTTAGGCCATGTGGTTTCCAAGGATGGCATTGTGATTGATCCTAAGCACGTTTCATCCATCCTAGCCCTTTCCTTGCAAATGCATAAAAAGGCCCTATAGTCCTTCCTTGGCAAGATAAATTTTGTTAGGTGTTTTATCCCTAACTTTGCAGGATTGGTTCAACCCATCGCCCTAATGCTCAAGAAGGACATATCCTTCAGATGGACAATAGAAGGAAGATAAAGCTTAAAAAAGATCAAGAAAGAGATTACTTGTGCGCCAACACTCATCAATCCAAATTATTCAAAGGATTTCATCCTTTATGCTTATGGTGCGGATGCACATGTTACTGAAAATGAATAAGGACTAGAACAACCAGTGGCCTTCTTCAGCCAGACATTGAAGGATTATGAATTTAAATATAGTCACATGGAGAAAAAAGTCTTCACCATCATGTGTGAGCTCAAGAAATTCAAAAGTATGCTCACCACAAATCATATCAAGGTGTTATTCTCCCACTCATATGTCAGGGACTTCTTCATGGGAGCAGAGATCAGTGAGAGGAGAGCATGATGGGTAACTAAAATCATGGAATACGATGTGAATATTAAGGCCACAAATATGGTAAGAGGTAGTGCACTCTACAAGTAGATTGATGAGGATGAGCAGAGTGAACTTGAGGCTTCATTATTTTTGGATGAAGACCTTCCACGTGTAGAAATTAAACAGAATATAGACACTAGTGTGCGTGACTGGATGAAGGACATGATCACATTCCTTTCTAAGGGTGCATATCCTCCGTGTTTAAATAAAGTAAAGAGAAGACATATAAGGTTATAATATGTCCCTTATGTGTTGATTGATGGACTTCTCTTCAAAAGAAATCTTGATGGTGTGTTGTTAAGATGTATCAACAATGTGCATACTGAAAAAGTGTTAGTAGAATTTCATGATGGATTCTCTGGTGGACAATTCTCTACCAAAACTACAACAATAAAGATCATAATAGCATGTATCTTTTGGCCCACCCTATTTGCAGATGCACATAGGTGGGTCACAAAATGCAAAGAATGTACTTTCTTTGGAGGAAAGAAAATATAGACATCACTTCCCCTTCGAACAATCCAAGAAGATCAACCCTTTGTGCAATGGGGTCTTGATTTCATAGGCATGATAAATCTGCCTTCAAGTGCTAGACATAAATGGGTGCTGAAAACTACAAATTACTTCACCAGATGGACAGAAGCTGTTGTGCTTAAGGAATCAAATGAGGTATTCATCCTTGAATTTCTTGAGGGTTTAGTCACAAGGTTTGGCGTTCCTCAAACCATTATCTCTGATAATGCAAAGGCCTTCCTTGGTGCTAAAATCACTGATTGGGCTCTAAGTCTGGGCATTTACTTGAAAACCTCTTCCAACTATTACCCTTAGGGAAACGGTTTGGAAAAATCAACTAATAAGAACCTAATCAAAATCATGAAGTGCATAATGAACATTAGCCAAAGACAGTGGCATACAAAGGTCTTGCACCCACTCTGGGAAGATAGAATCACAGTAAAAAAGGCAATATGAACATTGCCTTACAAGCTTGTCTATGGCAAGGAGGCTGCCCTTACTTTGATGCTAGAACTAAATTCACTAGCACTTTCCCAACAGCTGGTATTTGAAGGCACATACCAAAGAGAAATCAGGATGGCAGATCTGATTCATCTTGAAAAACTTAGAAAATTTGCCATGATCAATCTAGAACAACATCAATAAGCAACAAAGAAATGGTTTGATAGAAAGGCTAGGCCTCAAGATTTCAAAATTAGGGACTTGGTTCTAAAATGGAATGCTGACATAGCTAAACCAATGTGCTATTCAAAGTTTGATTCACTTTGGAGTGGCCCATACATCATCAGTTCATGCAAAGAGGCTAACTCTTTTGAGTTAACTCATCTTGATGGAATCACGCTGCAAATCCTTGTGCAAAGGATCTATCTCAAACCCTTCCATTAAGTTTTCTGCATCATGTTGTAGATATTAGAGTAGTTTCAATTCCTCCAAGTGTGCTCTGCACACATTGTTTGTTTGTATATAGTTCTTTCCTCTTGCATGCTTTCTAAACACTCTTTTGTTACTTCTAGAGTACAGAGCCTCTCTTAGTAGTTGTGAGATTTAGAATAGAGTGCAGAAATTATTCTCAAGCGATCACAGGGGAATTTTCATGATTAAACAAGTAGAATCCATGCCTAATGGATGCTTCCGGCTATTGATCTCTTTCATCTAGCAGGTAGATGGCCTTGAAAGTTGCCAAAACTTATCTAAATAGCTCTCCTAGAAATTTTGATAACTTGTATACACATTCTGGCCATAAGTTATTCAATGAAGAAGTGCACGCACTCAAAATCACTAGACACATTACCTTAGTCCTAACCTCTTGCATGCCCCTTTCCTCTTCTCCTTCCACTTATCCCTTACGCCCACCTTCTGTGCATTCAACTTCTTCCTAGTTAGCTTCTTCCCATCATGAGAACCTCGCACTTATTACTAAGTCCTTGGCCCTTCACACACTACGCCAATTACTTTGTAATAGTTAGTCCTTAACCATACATTATTTTCTCACCAGTTTTCCTCATCTCCCCATGTGCATCACACACACCCCCTTTGTGCATCCCTCTGTTTTCTCTGCATGCCCTTCCCTCATGACCTTTAGTGCCAGATCATATTTTGATACACTTAAGTGTGTCACGCGCAACCAGTCAGAGCGCACCAACAGAGCACCCAATCCTTGCAACAAATCAATGATTGACACATGGCATAAACAACAAATAATTGTACATTTGGCCACCATCTCAGCTAACCCACATGCACCACGTGTTTCACGTGTGCCGATGACTTTGACATCTTCTAATAGCCATATCTTTTGCCACAGCTCAGATTAGCATGTTCCTAGACTTGTTAGAGAGCTACTGACATTAGCTATAGTGACAAAAATTCAAAATTCAAATTTTGGTGGATTTGGTAGGTAAGAAATGGGAAAACATCTCTTTGAACATTAATGAGTAGATTTGATTGCTCTAACTACCCAATTTGGTATGATCTACCCTCCTTTGTCTTCAACACATCAAACAAGCATGGGGAAGTATACTTCACATATTTCCAAGAGGCTTTGCAGACATTAAAAGCTTCTTGTTGGTGGTTGTGTTTCAAATTTGGGCTTTCCCTCCTTTTCTCTTCTTCCTCCATGGATTCATCTATAAATGTAAGAGTAAGGCTCATTTTTTATGTTGAATACTCTTGATCCTTACGCATTTTGCTAAGGACACCGTATTTTTGTATTTTGAGTTGTAGACCTCTATGTTTGGCTCTTGCATGTGGATATTAGCCTCCTTCATCATTGTAACAACTCCATGCATTCTTGGAAGTAATAGAAGCATAATTTTATGACTATTCTATGTCCTAACATGTTTTCATTCCTTATTCTTGCCTTATCTTTTGTGTTGTGTGCTGGTGTGCTACTTCAGGTCCCCTGCAGTTCCATATTTAGTTGTGTTCCATGAGAATGATCTGGTGCATGGGTATTTCACTAAGCTACTCATTCCTAGCCTCATTTCACACATCCCCTATCATTCTCATAGAACAGATAGTGTTTATCCCTCTTTTCTGGTGCTATTGCCTTTTAGTGTAGTTTACTTCATGTTATCCTTCTTTCCCTGGTGCCTTGGCATTCTTAGCTTAGTTTCCCCTTTCAAAATTAGGAGTATCAATAACAATAGAAATAGATAGAAGAACTGGCCTCCTTTGGAGATTTGTCCCAAGCTCGCAAGGTCCCACAACTTGGGGATGGATCTATTGTGGTCTCAAACACCTCAGCCCTTCCGAGATCCGAGACGCGGGTGCATGTTTGAGAAACCAACATTTACCTTAGCTCATGTTAACCTAGTTACTTTATTTACCTTTATTGTATTTATCCTCACCCACTTATGTGTGTGGATATTTATTTTTATTTATTTAGATATTAGAGGGATATTATCTAGTTGTTATGTATAGTTCTTTCCTTGATCTAAGGTATTGAATAGATCCTTGATGTCTAGTTCTCTCCTAAATCTATGGTCTTGACTAGTTCTTTCCTTGATTTATGACTTGATCTATGACCTTTATTGGTTCTTAGATTGTTATTCCTTGCCTATATAAGCAAGGCCCATTATCATCTTATTTCATTGAGTTCCATAATAATATATGATATTGCTACTCATTTTTTGCAAAGGTTTATGTAAAGTTATTTTGACGAATTACTTTCATCTTATTGATCATGGTGTTTGATTAGCATCTGTGTTCTTTGCTTGGTATGATATGGTTATCATTCATTTTAATTATAATTCATCAGTCAAGTTGGATCCACCATCATCTCTCTAAGGATTTGGTTGGAGTGACCTCAGTTAGCTAAGTGATTTGGTTTCACTAGTCAAAGAATCTTAACATTCAATACATTCTATGCAAAGGATAAATATATCGCCCTTTCCTATACGAGCATCAAATAGTATGATAATTCCTCTAAAGGTGAAACATTGTAAGCAAGAGTTAGTAAGAATGCATTTTCAAAATGGAAGATAATGAACAAAGAGCACAAAGTGATTCTAGGAGAGTTCATAAGAAGATAAATCTCATTGTATATCCCACCAAACTTCTTGAGTTAAATAAGAGTGATCCATTATAGCCTCCATCTCTTCAAGGGAATTTAGGTATGTCTTCCCTTATGGCGGAGATTTCCCATAATGGACAAGAAGTTATCTTGCATATAGTTCCTAAAAGTTCTCTAGCAAGAAACATCAAGTTAACTCCTAAAGAGCCATTCCCACGGATTCAAGAAATGCTCGAAAGTGAAGAAAAAACAACACAACAAGCTATCATGCCTAACCTCAAAGAAATATCAAAAACCTAAAAGAGCTAAAGAGTGTAAAATATATAATAATTCTTCACTAATTAACTAGTGCAAGCCATACAATTATATAGGTATAAGTGCTCCTATAAACAAGGAGCTTCTCCAAACAACTTACCCCACAATTATCTCCACAAACTCCTGCATATGTGAGTTGTTAAAAAAAAGCACAACAATAATATTCACCTAACAATATTTTCTACCCATATTTATTTCCCAATAATGTGAGAACAATATAATTTTCCTAACATTCCCCCCTTAGTGTGAACATGGGGAAAACCTGCCTTTGTACTTGCACCTTCTTTCATGATTAGGTGATTTTTACTGTAGGATGGTCACAAACTCTTTGTATGGTTTTCAAATGGTTAACCATGAACTGAAAATGGTGGTTTTAAATTGGAGTACCATAAACCAAAAATGAAAGTTTTTAAGTGGTTTACCTACAACCACATCATGATGTGCTAAGTTCTATTTTTAGCCCTCATCACATTTCACTGTAGGGAATAACATAGGAAATTCTGTTACTCATACACACAAACTGAAAACTAGAAATGGAACATTGGATCTTATTCCCACTGTCAATGTAAAATTTCCACTTATTTTGCTAACCAAGCAATCAAGAAAAATGCATACATGAACACTTAAATCTAAAACACACCACATGCAACTGAAGGCACTTAGAAAAATTCCACCAAAACTTTGTGTGGCCCCATCATTGGTGACTGACAAGAGGTCGCTGATTAAACTCCAACCTCCATTTTTCTCATGCCTTTGATATCATGCTACTAGCTCAATGATATTTGATCATGGAAAAAAATTATAATTCAGACGTCGGGTTACACTAAAAATGCGTCCGTAAGGAAATTTTTATTTTGACTCTTTGAATTTTACAAAGACATTAATTGTGAAAACTATTTATTTCAACTCACAAAAAATATTACAAACAAATAACAATAATCACATACATTTATTAATTTTGAAATACAGTTGACGTATTGAATTTGACTCTTTTGATGATTGTTTTGAGAATTATTAATTGAAAAAACTTGAGACATGACAAACTATGATAAAAATTTGACGACCCTTTAATGACTAAAGGAAAGCAATGACACTTTACAACAAAAATGAATTTATAGACCTTTTTAACTATTGACGACTCAATGGCTCAACTGTGCATGACTATAAACTATCAATAAAACCATACCTAATCTAATTTGAGAAAAATAACAAAAATAAAGCTCATAGATTCTTTTATGTTTGAGTACCTTGCATTGCCATGTTGGTTTTTTATTTAGTGCATTTATAATGACCCAAAGTCAGGGGATAACAAGTCCCTCCTCTTATGAGAGAGGTTCCCTTATTGAAACAAAACAACAAATATTACATATAAATGTACAACCTTCATATTAATGAGGAACTTTGATACCTTGAAATGTTTTTATATGAAACTAGATTATCAATACAAAAGAATAAAAGAGCTAAGCAACATGAAGAGTAGAATGTAACCATACTTTCAAGAGATATAGATAGAAGAATATAATCTTATACGTACTGAGCAAAGGAAATACAGAACAAAATCATTCACATTCAATCATAAGATATTATTCCATAGACATAAAGTTCCATAAATCACATCCATAAGAACACAATGTTTCTTAACATAAAATATTAATGATCCATGGATTTCAGATGAGCAAAAAAGGATAATAGATGAAGATAGAGACAAGAGAAAAATTCTTCTCTATTAATTGCTTTCAATTCTATTTACACTTCAAAAGTATTAGAGTTCCTTTTTTTAACAATGGCATGGAGAGCCCATTATATAGCTTACAAAATAGTTACATTCGGTTACAACTTCTTTTAATAAAAATATTAAAGAATAATTAAGAAATACATTAATAGAAAGTCTTTAATTAAAATTACATCAAAGGTTTCACAACCTTAAAATAAAAGAAGTGTCTCAAGACCCCGAAGTAGAAACATCCGACTAAGGCCTAGAGTGGCCAACTAACTTAAGAATTTGATGCCCAAACCTCTTTAACACCTTAACTATCTCCATGCATTTTGGAAAGGTAGTGTTGGAAGTGGCATGAGTCCATGTTCCAAGACACTTCTCCATATCCTTATCAAATTCTGTATTCTCCAGAAATTTTTTGTTGGCTTTAGTGATGGCTGACTAGAGAGAGCAGACATCCTTCATCTTTTGCTTGGTCATTGAATCTTCTTTGACGAAGGCATTAAAATAAGCCTTGATATCCTGAATGGAAAAAGGAACACCTATGGATTCATTTTTAATTTGACAATGAACATCTTTGAAGGCAGACAAAACACAAACCTTGAAAGCTTTTCCTTTTTTCCACATATTGTTCATTTATCCTAGTGCTTCTTCCAGAACCTTATTCTTTCATTCAATGATGAAAAATCCATGTTCTTGACAGGTTGTTCTTGGCTTCATTGAATACTTTACTGGAAACCAATATTTTCTCATCTGCCTGGCCCATCAAATGAAGATCCTGAAGACATCCAGATATTTAATTCTTTATTCAATCCATTGATTGGTGCAGTGAACTTCAGCTACAAATTAAACACCTTCTCATATGATTTGAAGGCCTCCCCAATGAAGTTCAGTCTACTTACTTTCAAATCATCCATCAATGCTTTAATGGATTTCCCATAGGTGTTATATTTGTGAATGTCCTTGATAGTCTAAACTTAATATTTTTTGAGAGCTATGGGAGGTGGAAGAGCGGCCCATTGAGTTGGATCCAAGAATTCATCTCTTACCAATAATGATTTTATGAAGTTGGAAAGAACTTGGTTATGTTCTTCCAATTTCTCCATAGTTTTCTTTCCCTTCTCCACTCATTTAATGACTATGGTTATGGTTTCTCTGAGGTTGTGGACCTCACTTTTAGGTGTGGATTCACCCAGTGGAACTCTTGTAAGCTCCAAGTCAGAAACCAAAAGATATTTTCCCTCCTTATCCACCATAGGCTTAGCTATCTCCATGAACTACTGACCTTTTGAATCTGTCACTAGCATAGAGGTGGTCTTTGCTTTCTTTGCTGGAGGAGGAAGAGTAGTACTAAGTAGAGCTGCCACAACATCAAAATTGGGAACTATCACCTGAGAAGAGGATTTCATTTTCTTATTATCAACGAAAGGTTGAAACAAAATAAAGGAAGAAGAAGAAGAAGTAAGGGCAATAAGTCCAAGTGGAAGTGAACTCATTGTATTTAGTGTTTGTACTACTGATATCTCTAGTGGAGAAGTTGGTATAATTTTAGAGAGAGATTTGGAAGGGGAATCAACCAAATTGAGAGGTTCAGTCATTTTTTCTTCATTTTCAATCTAAGCAGCAATGACAGGGGTTGTGTCTTTTCCCTTCATCTCTTCACTCAGAACAATAATATTTTCTGGCCTAATGGGGACTTCAGGCTGCTCCATGAGAACTTCTTCTTCAACTGGTTCTTGTTTAATGGCCTTACCTTTCTTTAAATATACCTTTATTGAAGAAGATGGAGTAGACTACTCAGGCACCTTTACCAAAGAGGAAGGGGTAGATTGTTTAGGTGCTTCCATATTGGGTATATGATCCTCCTTCCTAAGAAAAGAGGTTTCTCATGAAGAGGACTTGGCCTTGTTTTCCCTGAAGATTTGCATATTCATATCAAACCAAAGTTTTGTTCTTACAATGACAGGGTTAATTACATCCTTCAAATAATCTTTCTCTTTCACAAACCAATCAATGGTTTCTAGAGGGGTGTGTTGAATAGACCTTTCATATTCAATAGACTACAAATATTCATCATCATCTTTGAGCCCTTCAGGCACTTTATAGAGGTTGAAATATATGACTCGTTGAAGAGAGAATATACCGAAATATCTTCTTCTTGCCTCAAAATCATCTGCATAGTCAGCCCAGTAATCTTCAGTGTTGGGGGGATAATAGTAAACTATTTTGAGGTTCTTGAAAATATAGCCCTTGATGTCAAAATAAGTTCTCAATTTGAAGAAATGAACAGTGAGAGGAACAATAGTCCTATCAATATTTTGTACATCCAAGGCTATTTTGCATGTATAATTTCCCACAGAGATAGGGAAATGAATGCCAAAAATATTCTTATCTCTGTAGGTTTGGTGAATTTTATCTAGCTACTTGTAAAGCTTGACAAGAGACATTTTATCATTACAGAACATGGGAAGCTTTAGGGGTGTTACCTTAAAACAAGCTAGCCTGATATATGAGAACTTTCTGAATTGAGTGAAGAAGCTTCCATATTTAGATATCAAACTCTCGGCTTCTTCAGAAAATTCTCTTGGCAATGTCTCCCTCCAGAATCCTTACAATGTACATGTTGAATGCTTCATTAACCCTCCTGAAATTATGGTTGCTAACTTTGAGGGTGAACTGAGGGCAATATTCATATATGGGGGCATCTTTCTTATTTGAAACAAAATTGAAGCCAAGCCATTCCTTGGTGGCCACTAGGGTGTACATGAGGTAGGAGGTCAGATAGAATGTTCAGGTTTTATGAACATTCTATAGATGCTTTGTCAAATTATCACAAATGATCTCACTCCAATTCAAATTTTTTTTACCCTCTTAAATGATGTTGATAAAAGGACACATCCAATAATGAAATTCATTTGTAGTAGGCATCCCCATGATTCTAGCATGTAGGGAGATAATATCTGAGAGCTCTTCTTTGAAGTCAACCCTAAACAATGTTTTTGAAATTTGGGATGCCTAATTTTTAGGGTTCTTCAACCAAGATTTAGCCACCCTAGATTTTTATTTCTCATTGTCATGCTCGAACAATGCTTGTGCTTGGGCGAGGGTAAGAGTGTTGGATCCTTCTACTACTGGAATGTGTAGGGAAGTACTAATGGCCTCATAATCCAAGTGTACAACCACTTCACCATGGACATCAATAATTTCTTTTGACTCAAGACTGAAATGAGAACCACACGTGAGCACAGTATCCGCACATTACATAGAAATAGGAAAGCCTGCAACAAATGCAATCCTGCTATCTTTGATCATCTTAGCAATGGGGGTAGGGAATCCAAGGAAGGGACGTGTTCATGCCCTTGATATTGCATTTTCATCATGATAGAGGGAGGAGGGAAAATATTTCAATAGTGTGAAAACATAGTCTCAAAATAATCCCTGCAAGAGAAGATATGGAAGCACAAACGCGAGCAGGAAACGACTTAATTTTTCATAAATACAAGCGATGAGAAATAAGTAGGAAAGGTGAAAAATTAATGAATGGTCATCCCCTTTAAATATCCGTGAGGAAAAAGAAAATCATAAAAGTAAAATTAGTAGTCCTTGCACTGAATCAAAAAGGGAAAAGTGGAAAAAGAAAAAAAACTTAGCCCAGATGGTCTTTGGGACGTTGGGATGCGCAAATATGAAATACCTGATATAAGAAGAGTGTAGAGAAAGTAGGTCCAAAGATCTCAAATGATCCATGGGACATTGGGATGTGAGGGATGTGAGGAACTGATTCAGATGATGTGGGAATAGTGGGTCTAGAGAGCACAAATGTTCCATAGGACATGGGGACATGAAATACGTGTAAACCCAATAAAGTTGATGAGTGAAGAGATGTGGGTAAATCAGAAAATTGAAAAACAAAAGGCCTGGAAGTACTTAGGATGCATGAGAAAAAATGAACAATGAACCGGACAAGTAGTGTAATGTGGAGAAAGTAGAAAATCAGGGAACAAAAGGCCTGGGCACACTTGGGACATAAATATCTGATTTACCCGCACAACACTAAAATGAATTCAAAGAGAATTTTTTTTTTTATCTTTCCAAACTTCTTACTTTACTTAAATAATTTTGAAGGGGAACAACTCAATTTTTTCACATTTTCTCTTTCAAAAAGAGGAGAATTTTGAGGGTGAAAATAACTGGCTCTTTCAAGGGGGATACTTGACTTGAAGAAAGGAATGAGGCAAGACAAGAATTCAAAAAAAAAATTGGGAAACCAGACCAGTGCCTTATCCATTGGGTAAATAGAGTCGAAGGGAAAAGCAATACAGAGGACAACACACAGAAGGGAAAGAGAAACAAACCAAAAGGGAAAGACCAAAAACCAAACACTATATACGATATACAGATTGACTGCCTAGTCACCTAGGACTTTGACAACTTCAAATACTACCCAATATAAGGAAGTGGAAGAGAAGATCCATCCATATAATCCAAGTAGAAAGAATTTTCACCAAGAAATTGTCTAATTTTGAATGGACCAATCCAAAGAGAATCAACATTACCATGGCTCACATGAGGTTCATGTCTTTTGTCCCATAACAGAACAATGTCTCCTACTTGAAAATATCTGGGTCTAGCCTTCTTATCAAAAAAATATTTCACCTTCAGTTGTTGAGCTGAGATTCTATCAAAGACTTGCATCCTATATTCATCCAACTTTTGGAGATACACAATCCTTTTGTCCAAGGAACTGATGAAACTTGAATCTTCAATAGCCTTCATTGAGTGTAAGGCTGGTAATTCCAATGTTACTAGAAGATGAACTTCAACACCATACACCACTTGAAATGGAGACATTCCAATTGCTCTTTTGGGGGTAATTCTTTCTGCCTCGAGAGAATCATAGAGATTCTTGTACCAATTCCTTTGAGATTCATTGGCAAGCTTATGAATGATGGCTACCAAATTCTTATTTGTGGATTCTTCTTGTCCATTTCCTTGAGGGTAATAATATGATGAATGTGCAAGGGAAATTCCATATCCATAACAAAAATCCATCATCTCGGAAGAAGACAAATTAAAAGCATTATCAATTATAATTTTGTTTGGTATCCCAAACCTTATCAAGATGCTCTCCTTAATGAAATTACACACCACCTTAGAAGTAGTGATTTTGACTGGAATAACATCTACCCACTTTGTGAAGTAATCTATAGCAGTTAACACATGAGTATGTCCAACACTGGAATATGTGTTGAGGGTCCCAATGAAATCCAATCCTCATTATTGAAAAGGGTCATTAATTATTACTGGTTGAGAGGTAAAGAAACCAATTTAGGTCTCCCAAAAAAGTTTTGATAGGATTCACACTTCCCTACCCATTTTGATGCATCTCAAAACAATGTAGGTTAATAGTACCCTGCACAAAGAATTTTGTGAGCGGTGACAATAGAAGATAAGTGCCCCCCACAAGCTTGATCATGAAAAGCTGGAAACAACTTATTTTATCATTCTTTGTCCACATACTTAAGGAATATTCCATCAATGCCTTGATTGAATAAAGAATTTTCCCATAATACATACTATGCATACCTTAGCTTAATAGCTCTCTTTTCCTTGGCACTCAAGTGAGATGGAAATTCTCCGTAAGTAAGAAAATGTGCAATATCAACATACCACTCGTCTGTTGAACTAAGAAAGAGGACAATAAGAGTCTCAACTTCTTCCTCGTCATATCCTTTTGTAATAAGTTCACATAAGCCTATACCTCAGAATAACTTCATTGGCTTAATATTAAGGTCATACTCTTGAACTTTTGCTACCCAATTTACCCTCTTAGTTCCAAACTCCTATTGTGTAAGAATAGACTTAATAGTTGTATTAAGCACAAATACAACAGAGTGGGAATTAAGGATATAAAAATGAAACTATTTGAAAACTTTAACCACTGCAAAAACATGTTTATCCATCGAAGTATACTTCAATTCATGGGTTTTAAAAACATAGATCATGAAGGCAATTGGAAGTTCATGATCCTCATAATTTTTCTAAGTGAGTATAGCAGCCAAGGTACTATCTGTGGCATAGAAATATGTAATAAAATCTTTGTTGAAATTAGGACATGCTAAGATGGGAGTTTTAGCAATAGCTTCCTTGATATCTTCAAAAGCTTTTTTCCTTCAGGAGTCCAACCGAAGGTTTGCTTTCCTTTCATTATGTGATCGATACTCATAGTTAGTTATATAAAATCTGGGATGAACCTCCTTAAGAAATTTACCTTACCAAAGAAAGAGTGAACACCATTTTTGCTTGTGGGAAGAAGAATCTACTGAATTTCTTGAACTCTTTATGGATCTATCTTAATTCCTTCTTTAGAAACAATATTCCCTAGCATCTTACCTTCAGTAACACAAAATATAAAATTCTTAGGATTAAGAGATACTCCATGCTCTCTACATTTCTGAAGAACCATTTTAAGATGTTTAAAATGATATGCTCTACTCTTAGAGAAAACAATCAAATCATCAAGGTATACAAAGACGCATTTTCTCTTTAGAATACAAAAGGATAAATCCACCCCTCTTTGAAAAGTGGCACCAACATTGATAAGGCCAAATGACATTCTCTTGTAGGTGAAGGTACCCCAAGGAGTAGTAAAATTAGTCTTGTGCTGATATGAAGTGCTAACTTCCACCTGATTGTATCTAGAAAAAGCATCCAACATGGACAAAATCTTAGAACCTATTGCCTTCAAAACTTGATCCATCATGGGGAGGGGATAGTTGTCTTTGAGAGAAGCTTGATTTAAATTCCTGAAATCCACATAGATATGAATCTCACCATTCTTTTTCCTTACTGGTACAATGTTGGCAATCCATGTTGAATGATGTATATGAAAAATAATCTTTGCTTTCAGTAATTTTTAGATCTCTTGAAAAATAGTATCAACAATCTTAGGATTGTATTTCCTTTACTTCTGGTTGAAAGGTTTGATCCTAGGTCTCAGAGGAATATAGTGTTGCATTTCTTTTGGTTGAAAGGCTTTGAGATCATCATATGAGTAGGAAAGAACATCGACATACTCTCCTAATAAGTTTTATGCTTTCTTCCTTTCTTCTTGAGTGTAGCATTTCCCAATATTCACTATTTTGGGTTCATCATTACTTTCAATGTTGATCTTCTCATACGTAGTAGATTGACGAGCCCCTTGAGGAGTTTTGGATCTGATATACCTATCATGTTTATCAAACAGATCTTCTAGACTCACTAGCTCCCATTATGTATCTTGTTACCCTTCAACTTAATACAACCATCCTGATCCATTTCTTCCTTGATATCTTCTTCATTAGAGGGTACATACTCTCTAGGCCGAGTCTTACTTCCTTCAAAATATAATTGATTGAAATTATCTTTAAGCTCCAAGAAAGAGAGAAAGTGTTGATCATCATTGAAAATTTTCCAATTGCATGCATTATCTGACACACTAGACCTATGGATCATCTCAATGGAAAATTTCTCTTGAGAGAAATATGGGTGAGGAATAAAAAAAGATCCCGAGACAACTAGAGAATCAGCTCTAGTGTTATTTTCTCTTGGCACAACTTCAATGGAGAAAGCATCAAGAAATTAATGGAATCCCAGACAAGATTTCTATAATGTTTCAACCTCATATTCTTGACTTAGAAAAGATCTCTGACCTGTTTCACAATTAACTCTACATCACCAAAAGCAACAAGATTATTTACTCCAATTTATTTTTCCATGTTAAATCCAAGGATGAGAGCTTCATATTCAGCTATGTTGATTGTATTTTCAAAGTAAAGCTTAAATGAAAAAAGGTGAATTTTCCCTTCTAGAGAGATTAACACCACACCAACTCCTGAACTAGCTGAAGAATAACTTTCATCAAATTCCAGAGTCCAAATGCCATTGGCATCATGAATCACTCCTTTAGGAAGTTTTTTCTCATCTTCTAATATGATCATATAGTTACCATGCCCTATATCTTCATAGAGTATTTGCACTTTTGGATCATTAGTCTTTTGCACTGTGTACTCAGTTTGTCTCTCTAGTAGCAGCTTTTTCATTTTTCCAGTGACCGGGATGAGAGTGTGCGACTAATCCATCTAGATTTCACCTCCTATTTCTTTACAACATTTTCTACTTAGTAACATACCATATGAGGGAGGAATATCAGCTATTAGAATAGTGGCTTTGACCATTTTCTCTAGAAAAGTGGCGAAGGCTACTTGTGCATCTTTAATCCTTCCAACCAAAGGTACTTCTCTAATCTCCATGGAGTAATAAGAACCAAAAGTCCGTGTTAGCGTCAGGCCCAAAGCATGATATATTTTTGTAGGAATTACATTATCTAATTCTCTTGAGTCAATGAAACAATTTCTGAGTTTATGGCCAACTATGAGAAGTGTTACATAGAATGGTTTAATTTTCTCATTAGGTGAAGTGACTACAGCTACAAAACTTGGTTGGGAGGAGGGGGAGTGGGTAAAAGACATTTATAAGTATTGGGTGAAGTTTTGGATTTGGAATTGACAAAATTTACTAATTTAGCAAAAGAATTTGGATGAGTCTGGTAAAATTCTACCTCTGAAACTTGAATCTTTGTCTTCTTAAGGTGGTCAATGATATCAAAAGACCCAAAGGTGGATGAGGCATAATTACTAGGAATAAGAGAAACTTTTGATTTATTAGGTTTAGGATTTGATGGACAAGAAGTTTTGGAAGTAGAGGTATAAGGATAAGAATTACCATTACTTACCTTTTGTGTGGAGGTTGTGGGAGTAGGGGCTCCTCTTCTTGCAACTACTAGAATAGTTATAGGAAATTCGTTGGAGTTTTTAGCAGGCTGTATCACTTTTTCTTTTATGTTCATTTTATCTCGATTCATAACAACATATGACTCACTATTCATATCTGCCACTACTTCATCATATTCATCTTCATCATTAATACCTTCAGTAGTGAGGAAATGAACTTGAGATTCACCAAGATCCTCTTGTTCTTCATCAATCTCCTCTTCTGGTTCTTCATAGTCTTCATTAACTTCCCCATGATTGGGTTCTTGAACTTCACAAGTTGCATTGACCGGAACCTTAACGGGTGGGCATTCAATATCCAATCTAGTTTGAGAAGAGGGTAAATGGTTCTTAGGCTGAAAATTATTTCTTGGAATATCTTGATAAGGATTATGTTGAGCCAAATGTTTCTTGATAGCAATGAGATCATTTTCTAATTTCTGCACTAACTGATTAGAGTTGGCTCCCAAGGAGGAAGAAGAAGATGCTTTAGACTTGGAGGGTTTTCTTTTCAATTTTCTAGACATGATAAAATCATCCTCAATGGTGATAGCCAATCGCTATGTAGACACCAAAATTGGGTCACACTCCCTTTGGTCCCTCGTCAAATAACCAACTCAAGCATACTCATCTAACCATGGCCCCTTCCACCCCACATCACCATTAATTTAATTAAATTAATATATATCCTCACAATATTTAATATCTAATTACCCTAATTTATACCCCAGTACCTCACCTAGACACCTCATCCAACCACCTCACCCTAGACCTATTCTTGACATGTTTCCATAAATAACTAAGACCTAATCTTACTTGCCTTAATGAGCTAAGATTTGGTCCAACCCTATTTCAATGCCTACAATTTCTCTAACCACATTCCTTCCCATTAGAAGGGAAGTTTCCATTCTGATCCATGTGACCAAATGAACTGGGCCAAAAGAAATCAGGAAAATGTGCCCATTTTAGTAAACATAGGGAATCCTACCTTAATCGACGTCGGTCAACCTAGAACCATTGTCAATTACCATTTATTCACCTAAACAACCTTGTTTTTGGGTTGGCACATTATGAGAGCAAGAGGAGGGGAGACCAAGGTTGCATGCAAGTAGAACAAACATCCTTTTATACATCAAGACATCCAGAGCCATCACCAGGAAAGATTTTGGAAGCATTGCACTCATGGAATCATTCTAGAAGCCAATGCTATGATATCCAACACTATTCCTCTGATTAACAACCATCTCCATTCAGCCATCTAAATCTACATCACAGTAAGTACATCTCTACTAGTATTGTTTATTTCAGCATAGTTAACTTTTTTCATTCCTCTCATTACTTTATACTTTACATGTTCATTCCTCCATTGCTTATTAGCTTGTAATCCCACCATTTCCCTTATACACACCACAAAATCACCATTCTGCCCTAATATTTTTTTATGAGCATACCTGATATCTCCACAGACCTTCTCATCCACTCTCCTAACCTCATTTGACCTCAAATCAGCCCCTTCAATTTGATCTATTTGAGTTTCTTTCACCTCGACCATACTGATGCTGGTTATCCACCGTTGTCAGTTCTATCTAAATCGACATCAGTCATACTTGACTGATGTTGGTCTCCGTGTTTTTCACCTTGACCAAGAATAGGCCCAACAATCATCTCACCAATTTCCCTAAAAAACTTAGAATCTGACCTTGACCAATTCCAACACCCTAATAACTACCCACCTTTCTGATCTAACCATAGCCTAGCCTTTTATGTAAAGATTTTCTTATTGTGCTTGAATGAGATACCTAAATCATATCAACTATAGTATGAATTTGTTTATTTCTCGCATTAACTTGTTTTAAATAGTGGATTGACAATCATCTAGGAAGTATCACACTTCTTGGAACTATCATACACTAGGCAGTCCCTTGTGATATATCATTTAACTATATTTTTGTGGTCTTATTTTCTATTAGAGGTAGTTCCTCCTAGAAAAAAGGAATCTCTCACAATCAGCTTTGGATCAAGAAGTCAGAACACACGCAACAACCATCAACCAAACAACATTGAATAGGTATTCCTCCTTGGCCCTTACCCTTATCTGTTTCATCACTTCAAAAATGTAAAGAAAATGGTGAAACATTTTGGCATGCCCGGTGAGACCCATCAAGGGTTCTTTTGTATTTATTCATTCCTAGGTGAAAGTTGTGTGTTTTTTCTCTTCGAAAATCTTCCACATTAATTTTATTCTTTGAAATCATTCTCCTTCTTTCTATTGTCTAAAACAATCATACTTTTGGTGCTTTAAAAAGAAAACATCTTCCTTTCTTCTGCATTGCATTACTGAAAGATCATCCCTCTTCTTGTTCATTACTTACTACATCGAATATCACACTTCGATTTGGGTTTAAAACACTTGCATTGCATTCTAATTTTTTACATTATTAGCTCACATTAAAACTAAGGGTAACCTATATGCTTGAAGTCATGCCTAGCTGATGGTTGACACAAAGAATCATACAAAGCTCATATTTCTCTCTTTCTGTGTCTTACCAAACATGCACAAAATCAAAATATACACATCTTTCTTAAACAACATCTTACCCGGGAACATCTGTCATTGATAACATGATTCGGTTGGTAGGTACTCCCCAACTTGTTTCCTCCGTCGAGTCATCATCTCAGAGGACAGACCACCCCTACCATAACATACCTAAAACCTCTCCTTTTAGATATCCTTCTTCGTAGGATGCCTTCCTAACCAAAAAATTCTGTTATGAATATACACAGTTATCCTTAAATAGCATAAGCTAAAAAACTAAGAAAATCACTATTAGGATCATGCTCTTTCTTAGCATTCTTCTTTATTTGTGTTTCAAGGTGTGAGACTGCAAATCTCCATTTTTTTCTTCATTGCACACTCCATCATCATAGTTAGAGTATTCTGACTTTGTTTGAGTGTGCCAGGACCCCATCTCCTCATTCTTAGATTTATGAGTTTGATTCCTCACTTAATTTAATTCACAAAACCCATTTTCTTCATTTCTTTCTAATTTCACAGTCACCGATGTCGGTCCAGTGACCGTCACCAGTTCACATCTGACCATCATCGGTTAAACACTAACCAATGTTGGCTTCTGGGTTTCTAGTTAATTTACCTAGAATAGCCTTCATCACTCTTTTTGTTCTATTTCTGGCCCTCAGGGCATCATCATATTTCTCCCCTATTGACACCTACTGTCATACACAGTTTTCTCAATAATTATCCAACATTCCTGTTGCATTCTTTGAGACTGGTTTTCTTCCACAATGACCGGTATCAGTTTCAGTAACCATCATCAGCTGGCCCTCAAATGTCACTGGTCAACTTGACCATCATCAGTTACCTGTGTTGGATATTCAAAATCTAGACATTGACTAGATTCACATACTGGACCCCATAATTCTATGTTTCTACTATTTTTTGTGTCATGTACAGAATACAATCTTACCAGGTCAACACTTGTTCACATGGTGATGACTCACAGCTAGACTAACACCCTCATATTCCACACTAGTGGTTAAGCACTCCCACCTAGTCCCTCACCACCTTTCGTCATGTCACCAATGGATCTAACCTTACCTACCACCATTTCTACAGGAGACAAAGAGTTTGCACAAATCCTTGATCAGAATCCTGCGGCCTTACAGTTCTACCTTTCCCTCTCTTCCACTCGAGACTCCTCAGGTCAGTTGATATACATCATGCTTGTATCCATCTCTTTTTCCCTTATAACTACTTCTACATCAGCCCCTAATAATGTGGCGTTACCCTCACCTGGTTCACCCCCAGTAGTTTTACAGCTAGGACCCATACCCGCCATGACCGCTACATCTATAGTATCACTCGCGCATGTCATATATTTTATCCCCTCATTGATCACCCAGGCCATAGCCCAGTCTGCATCCATTGTCTCACAAATACCCATTGCAACACAACCACCTATGTTATCGGTGATCCCTACTCCATTCCAAAATCCCGTCCTCTCCATCCCCAAAACACTACCCCCAATCACTACCAGAGTCACAACGACCATCTCACCTACCTACACATACTATCAACAACCCCATATCTCATCTGTCACCCATTCTAGATATGCACCTTCTATGTTGGTTCCCTATTCTCAACCTACCTTTTAGGTAAATATAAACCCCCTTATGTCATAGGAACTATCCCTCCATCAAAGGCTACCAATGACCTCATCAAGTTGATGATGGAAAAGATGTAGATACCGGAAGCATCCGTTTCTGGCTCACACAAATCTCTCACCTATGAAGAAATTTGTAATGAGCCTATTCACCAGTCCATTCCTATTCGACCATACCTCGTACATTGGGAAATGCCGAAATTCAACTGCTTCAATAACAAAGAAGATCCGCAACAACATTTGCGGTCCTTTAAACATGGGTGTTACCTGATTGCCCATGATGACGCTTTAGTTTTGAGGAATTCCCCAATGTCCTTCACAAGACCTACAATGGAATGGTACAGTGGACTACCAAGACACTCCATTTACTTGTTTAATCAAGTAGCCCAAGCCTTCCTAGATAACTTCTCCACCAACATTATTAATAAGGTTACCATGACTGATCTTTATTCCACATGACAATATGACGATGAGTCTATCACTTATTTTGTCGCTCATTGTCACAACCTCATTAACCATTTCACATTCTAATTATCTTAGACTGAGATTATAGAGCTGTTTACTCAGGCTTGTGTTAGACACATCTCACCAACCTTGCAAGTGTAGACATTCTATACTTTCGATGAGGCATTCACCATGGCACATAAATTGGAAATTCGTGCTTTCAAAGAAAAGAAAATTCAGCTTCGTAACAAGAACATTGTGTTCAAATAAAATGATGCTTCTTCATCTGCAAAACCCCAAAACAACTATTCAAAACCTAAAGGGCCTGCCAAATCTGTAGTTCTCAAAGCCGGTCCCCCTCATCAATAAAACCCAGCCAAACCCCCTTCTAATCTCTCTGGTATCCAAGCTTTCCAGTTCAGATGGGAACAATGAAAGTACACTTCCATAGGAGAATCTTATTCTTTTGTGTTAGAAAAGATTGTTAAGGCTAGTTCCATTACCATCCTACCTATAAAACCACATACTGGTTTTGACCCTGAGTGACCCATGCCCTCATGGTATAAGGAACATGACCCTTGTAACTATCATCGTGTCAAAGGTCATAGTGAAAATAACTGCACCACCTTCAAGAATATTGTCTAAGAAATGTTAGACAATGGAGACCTAGTCTTAGATAGACTAAATGCACCCACTAACCAAAACCTACACATATTCAAGAAACCATTCCCTAATCATGCCTCATCTTCCAACCAAGTTGGTGACACTTCCAACAGTGATACCAATGTTTGTGAGGTCCATGCTATTTTTGATGACATACTAGTTGCTTCCCTACTACCTCATGTTCCTTATATAGATGAGATCTTAGCTCGAGCTCCCTTACCTACAGAAGACTCAATGTCATCTATTCCCCCACCCACAGATACACCCCATTCATTTTATTCTTTACACATGGAAGAGCCTATAATTAACACGCCACATTTGACACCTCAAAATTATGATTAATTATCAGTGGCATCTCTCCTACTCATAGATGATGTAGGTCCACCACCTACACCAACACAAGGAGAGTCCAATTTGGCTGGTCCATCCTCTCCTCTACCCATGGAGGATCCTATAGAAATACCACTACCTTTATATGACCAGTCACCATTGTACTTTCAAGATCCCGATGATATGCTTTCGATTCTCTTATGCACAGAGTCTGAGGCTAGCCATTTCCTTGTATCTCAAACACATTTTATGGGGATCACCACTCAATCCACATCGACCCTGCCTATGTCAGTACCATTCTCATGCTTGGTTGATCACCTAGATTATGTCCATAGATACTTACTTTGGGGATGCCTTCTACTTCATATTTCAACACAAATGCAGCTATCGCTCACTGATACCTCCACTATCTATCCAAAAGTGTTTTGAGAAACCAAATCAAACAGAATCATGACTATTACAACACCTTCCATGTCACCACCCTTGGCCTAACTCACACCTCAGCCCATAACCCAATATACATATACACCCAAATACCTACCCACGCCTATTTCATCTCCCTTACCTAAACCTATCACTACCTTAGGGGTCATAGTGACAACTAGCCTTAATCACCTACTCACCAAATTAGATTCATCCACATTCTCTAAAACTGACACTAAACTCATCTTGGACCCTAAAAATAAGACCCAAACTCCTAGACCTCATACACCAACCTCTCCTACCAAACCATTTTCACCTCACCCCTACTGTCCATCCTAGGACCTCACCCCTTGACCCTGGAAAGAAAAACCCCATCCACCGATAAACCAAGAACAAAACAACCCACCTCCTCATCATGAACCTCTAATGTACCCAAGAGACTCACAAAACTTCTACCGTCACCCATAAACTTCTTACCACCCATACCTCCAATACCATCAATAACTTCTTCACTACCCACAACACTTCCTTCTCTTTGACTCATGCTTCCTGTCCAACCCGCACCACCTACCCCCACAGCACATTGGTTACCCCCATGGGTAACCCGCCCTCTTCCACCATCTACTTTTCCCTCCACATCTTGTACGCCCGTATCTCCTTTTCCCCAAAATATGCAACCTAAAGATAAAAATCCGCTACCCTCCAATAAGGTAGTTAAACCAGCCAGACCTTCCATTGCCAGTTCATCTACCATGCACCTTACCTAAGTAGATACGACCAACACCTAAGACCACACCACACACCAAACTAGTAGAACCAACCCACTCCCTCTTATTATAAAACCTATTCCTCCAAAATTAGCCATACCTGTACCCAAACCCACACTCACCTCCCATTGTGATCCACTAGCTGGATCCTATGCCAAAATCTTAACCAATATCTTTGAAACTTCCGTCATCACATTAGCGCCCCTTATACCTTACAACTCACTTAAACCCAAACCAAAAGGGTTTGACGAACACCAAAATTTGTGCCTACCATCATGTGCCAGGTCATGATTTAGAGAACTGTAAGGATTTAAAAACCACTCTTGTCCAATTGTGTTCTCCTAAAGAAAACTTTAACGATGATGATCTTCTTGATGAGGATCCCATTTCGCCTTCACCAATTTCCACAGATCTTTCTCCCATCACCTACTCAGTGACTAAGATCTCCACCCCCACAACTCTTGGATCCATCTCCAAGGTTCAAAATTAACATGGTTCCCATAAGAGAATTGACCAAACCACCACCAAAATGCCAATGCACCCAACTCATTTCACAAGGATCGTAACCCCCACTAGTAGGTTTCTATCCCATCATACCACTATACCATGCTCATAACTACACCCTCTTCATTTACCACCTTTCCTCAGATTAATATGATCAACATTGTCACCCATGCTCAAAAAGACAAGGGCAAGGAGAAAGCAAGTGTCCCATTAACTAATCTTGTACCCAATATACCATCCACACCTACACCCAAATTCATCACTTCGAGGTCCTGCATATCCCATTTCTAATGGGATCACACATCACATAATGCTAAAACAATTACACCAATCCCCCCTCAAGATGTCTTTATATGACCTCATCCAAACCTCAAAATCAAATCATCAAGCCCTCATGGGAGGTTCTTCAATCTATTGAAGTCTTACCAAATGACCCCACACACATGTGGCCTCCATTATTACCCCGCACCACGTAGCCCCTCTCACTAAGTCATCACCTTCCTCTACACCTCCATCCACTCGCCACAGTGGGATACCCTCAAATTTTTATATAAAGAGATTTCTCCCTTCCAGTCTGATGACCTTGACCCCACTCTTTTCATCTCCATATTTCATCGATAATATACGCATACGCCACGTAATGATCAATGGTGGTGATAGCATTAACATCATCTCCTCCCATGCATACCACCAAATGTGAATACCTACCAATTTCATGCATGATAACCCAGTGATGCTATGCTCCTTCAATGACACTATGACCTCTACCCTGGGTACTATTGTTCTCCATGTCCACGTGGGTCCCCGACACCGTTCTGGGACTTTTCTGTGTCCTAGAAGGGGAGTTCTAGTATAACTTGTTACTTGGCCGACCTTGGGTCCGTGTTATGGGTTGTGTCCCTTCGACGTCACATCGATGCCTCAAATTTGAACACGAGGGACATAACTACACCATCCATGTTGACCCCTCACCTTTCAAGACCTATAACATGCTATATCGACCCAATGATGTGCTTGTACTGGTTAAGGCATCTGCCACCACAACCACTTCACCTTCACCCACGAGCCCATCCACCAAAATTTCCACCACTTCTGTTGCATCTAACCTTGCTATCCCCATTGCAGTTGTAGCCTCTACCGTTGGCACCCCTTCATCTAGTGAACCATCCATACCCGCTACCCACATACCAACTATTGATCCCTTAGAAGGTGTTTTTCAATGCCTCACTCTGGGGGAATATCACCTATACAATATCGATACGTTCCTCACCCCACAAGAATATGGGAATCTGCATCAACACCCTAGTTATGACATCTGCATTGGTGACATTTTCCCTTATGGCCCTCCCCATCTTTGCACCAACCTAACGTATGGGAGATTTTATATGGCCACCTTTAAACCCGAACCTCCATCCCAAGCCCAAGCATTTTCATCTGACCTACACTCCCTCACTAACTGCCATTTTTCTCACACTTTCCTCCACCGGTGCACGTGGAAGGGATTTGGCTTCGGTTTTTATGAACAAGGCTACCATACTATCATCTCCTATACCTCTCGTAAACACAATTACTATAGTGGCATTGGTTATGACACTCCACCCGCCAAGAAGGTTCACATCAACCTTATAAAGGATGAGAAATATCCCCCCTCATTCACCCACATTACCATCTTCACCCACGGAGTCCATAGATCCTGAATCTATACCTCCTAACTTTTTTTTTTCCGTAAACACCATTTCCCTGGGACCACTGACCTATAAACATGATGGCGAGGCTCCCTCTTCTCTCCCATTCATGTATCCTAACATGATCGATGATGATACGCCTTCAATTAATGTCATTCAATGTCGAGATGATGAGTCTATCCTCACCTACCTTGGTGTAGAAGACTCTTATATTCATCGATCGTTACCCTTTGAGACACAAACCATGTTGAATGAATCGACCATCGAAATCAACATTAATAGTTAGGACAACCCACACATTTTAAATATCGGCCAATCCTAAGATGCTACTGAACACGAAGCCTTCACCTCTTTCATCTGGAACCATAGCAACGCATTTTCCTGGTCCTATGCCGATATGCCCCTGGAATTGACCCAAAAATCATGGTTCACAATATTGTAACCATTCTTGATGCCAAACACATCAAACAAAAGATATGGAAAATGCATCCTTGCATTGCTCTTCTAGTCAAAGAAGAGATTCAATGCCTTCTCTCTGTTTCCTTCATTCTACCCATTGATCATTCCCAATGGATTTCTAACACCGTTCCTATCACGAAAGTGACAGGGGGACTCTGCATTTACACAGATTTTCGTGACCTCAACCTCACCTATCCAAAAGATGATTTCCCACTACCAGGCATTGACCAACTAGTTGATCTCACCATTGGCCATGAAATGTTATCACTCATGGACGGTTTCTCAGGCTACAATCAAATATTACTAGCCCCAGAGGATCAACACAAGACTTCCTTTTTCACTCCTTGGGGGAATTTCTGCTATCGATTCTTACCTTTTGGCCTAAAAAATGTTGGTGCTACATATCAATGAGCCACGACTTACGTCTTCCATGACATCATGTATCGCATATTGGAGGATTACGTAGATGACCTGCTTTCCAAATCCAAGCATTGAACCGAACACCTACTCGTTCTTAAAATCATATTTGATTACCTCATCAAATATTGTATTTGTCTTCAACAAAAAAAGTGCGTCTTTGCGGTTCTTTTTGGAAAACTCCTAGGTTTCATCATTTCTTTATGGGGCATAGAAGTCAATCTTGCTAAAGTCAAGGCTATTCTTGAAATTCTGCCACCCACTAATCCCCATCAACTTAGTAGCCTACAAGGAAAGTTACAATCAATTCGTCATTTTATCTCGTAGCTTTTTGACCATTGTCAACCATTCCATCATCTTCTCAAGAAAGATGTTTCATTCAAATGGGATGATGAATGCCATAAATCCTTTGAAGCCTTGAAACAATACTTAATTCAACCACCAGTACTCATTCCTCCTAAGGATGACCAACCCTTCTACCTATATATTTCTAACACTGACCATTCTCTAGGTGTCATGCTCGCTCATCACAACAACCAACACTGAGAGCAAGCGGTTTATTACATAATCTGTACCCTTCTTGAATATGAAACTAGATATACCCACACCGAAAAAAATTTCCTAGCCTTATTTTTTGTTGCCACCAAGCTCCTCCATTACCTACTCAACTACAAAACCTTCATCATTACTAATACTGACCCATTGCGCTATATGTATGCCAAACCTTATCAAAATCAACATGTTGCATGTTGGCTTACGCTTCTAGCCGACCTCGACCTTGAATTCATCCATCAAAATTCCATCAAGGGCTAGGCTATCTCCGACCAATTGGCTGACGCACCTATTTCTGGGAATCAACCCTCTAACTTCAACTTCCCAGACGAGTCTATAGCTACCCTTTCCTTGGACGAACTCGCTTACCAAATGAAACTCTTCTTTGATGGCTCTAAGTGTCAGCGTGGGGGTGGGTCAGGTGTTATCCTCATTCCACTTGATGGTGAACCTATGCCTTTGTCTTTCAAACTCTATTTTGATTGTACAAACAATATTGCTGAATACGAAGCACTCGTATTGGGTCTCTAGGCTGTTTATGCATTAGATGTTAAATCAATAAACATATTTGGTGATTCTCAGTTGGTCATAAACCAAGTCAATGGTATATACCAATGCTGTAATGAGATACTTAAAAAGTATAAGCATCACATGGACATACTTTTGAACACCTTCGACTGTTACGCACTTCAAACCACCCTACATTATACCAATAAATATATAGATACCATGGCCTGCTTGGCTTCTCAGATACCTACTTTGCCCGCTGAATCTAAAATATTTGTCACCATACAAAGATTACAATCACCCTCTTATTTTCCTTGTGAAGTCTACTCTATCGGAACTGCTGCTCCTGACCCAAGTGACCTTTGGTATAAACAATATACAGATTATCTTCGTGCCTTTCTTAAAAGTGTATCATGTTATGTCATCATGGGTGGTCTTCTTTACAAATGTGGTTTCGACAGCATTCTCTTGCGATGCCTTACAAGTTATGAAATTATTTACACCATTAAGGAAGTCCACGGTGGAATTTGTGGAGGTCACTTTAGTGGTCTCGCTATCATAAAATGCATTCTTCACCTAGGCTATTATTGACCAACCCTAAATCATGACTGTTGTGATTATGTCAAACGCTGCATAAAATTCCAGCAATATGCTAATCTCCATCACACCCCTAGTCATGCCTTACAAGTCGTGCGAGACCTTTGGTATTTTTCTCAATAGGGTTTGGATCTTGTTGGTGAGATCAACCCCCATTCTTCACAACGCCACCAATGGATCATAACCGCTACTGAAGATTACACTAAATGGGTAGAAGCCATTCCCCTCATTTCTACCAAAGTCGAGAAAATGTGTGAATTCATCAACCTTCAAATCATCTATCGCTTAGGTGTCACTCATCACATTATCACGGATAACAGAAAACAATTCAAAAAAAAAACCCTATGCAAACTATGCGATGCTTTTGGCATCCAAGTCAGTTTCTCATAACCCTATTACCCATAAACTAACGGTCAAGCCGAATCAACCAATAAAACCTTGAACAAAATTCTTATGAAGGTAGTCAATGATACTAGGAAGGATTGGCATACACACATTCCTTTCGCCTTGTGGGCTTATCGCACTAGTATTCGCACTTCAAATGTTGCCACCCCTTTTCTCTGGTCTATAGTACTGAGGCTGTCTTACCTCTCGATGTCTTGATCCCATCTCTCTGTATCTCACTATAAGACATGCTCAATGAAAATGACTTTCACCAGGATCATTTGGCGTAACTTGAATTATTAGATGAATGTCGTCTCAACGCTCTTGATCATCTCCAAATCTACCAAAAATGTATCAAATGTTCCTATGACAAACATGTTCATGAATGAAATTTTTAGGTTGGTGACCTCATCCTAAAGGAAAATCAACATGTACCCAAAGAGGAAAAATTGAATGGGGAAAATTTGCTCCTAATTGTCTTGAACCCTATATCATTACTCATGCCTATGGATCATGTGCTTATCATTTGTCTTCACTCAAAGGTAAACCCGAACCTGATCCCCTTAATGCCTTGCATCTTCGACCATTTTATTGTTGATATCAAGTCCTACATCATTTTCTGTCAATTGATCGCTCGTCCCTTAAGTGTTGTTCACCTTCCATAATTACCCATTTTTAGGATCCACAACTAAAAAATAATCATGTGATTACCCGTCATCTTTTAGCCTTGTCTTCAATAAGAGTACCACGGCTCTTCTCATAGCATGATTCTCATGGATACTGTTAGTGTAGAATCATAACACGCCCAACTGAGATCTAAAAGATCTGCTTTTCTAAGGCAGACTCATTTGGTGTGATTGCATAACATAGAACTTTCCCCAAGGTGTGGGACCTTGAAAAAGTGGGAAATCTCTCCATATTGAAGGCTGGTTCCTTATTCCTTTGTCTAGGTGCATATGTGAGGATTTGCAGAGGATCTATTTCTTATACCAAGTCTAAACTTGCCAAGGGGACAGGGATAAAGAATACAGGAAATAAGAAATAACTAAACTACCAGGTGATGCACCAAAGGAATGATGAACACTTAGTTTACCTTTGACACGAACTAATAAAATGCATACCATAAACAAGCATAGATAGCCAAATCTATAATGAGAGACCAGATAGAAGAAAAAGAAACAAGAAGGATCTAAAATCGATCACAAACGTATTTTATTGCTCTATAGATTGATACAGTTCATTACAAAATAACCGAAAGATAGAAACATATTACAATTTTAATGGAAGGCTTGAACCCCCCCAAATCCTTTACTAGAAGGAGAAGGGAGCTCTACAAAACTAATAATATCCAACCCTTTACAATGAATCCTACCCCAAATTTATAGATTCAATCAAAGAGGAGAGAGAGAGAGAGAGAGAGAGAGAGAGAGAGAGAGGCAGATAAACACGGGTTGAAGCTCAACCACCATTGTTAATGCTTCTGCTAAGATCTTCCCCTGAATCCATCTTGTTGCATTGATCCTTGGTTTGGCACCTTGAAGGAAGAGGAAACGATGGAATAGATTGAATCCAATCTAGTTGTTGAGACTGATGATCCCGCATTCAAATCTCAAAGAAATTTCTCCATTTTACTTCCACCTAACTTCCTAAAAATTAAAGTTTCAGACTCCCATGGCGTAGAAGAGATCAAGATCTTTCCAACAGTGTCAGATTTGTAATATTTTGAGCCCTAGGTTGAAAGATATGCCCCTTTGAAGTTTGAATTGATTCCGTATAAATGGGCAAGAAAATGATTTGAAAAATGGGTCCCCCTTTTGGATTGGGACATGTGGTAGCCAGATTGGAACAAAATTCGGGCCCACGTAGGTCCATAATTCACCTTTTATCCTTTTGCGCAAAAAATACAAAACTTAAAAAAATTCTGTAGCCTCGAAGCTCCGCATGGACACGTGGCTCCTTTTGGTTAGATGGGAAATGCGCTCCCATTTTTACCTTTACGCCTTTTGGGTGAAAGACAAATTTTAACCTTTTCCCCCGACTCCCCTCCTTGGCTTTAACTCGGGTCTGGATGTTGACTTTTTCCTTGGGCGGAGTTGCGTGCCATTTTGCAACTTTTACTCCCTTTTGAGGTAACAATGGACGAACATCAACTTTTTCCCTGACTTCCCGCTTTCCCCTGGGACACATGTCACTTTGGCACTTTCTTGGGAACCTTTTCTCCATTTTACCCTTGAAACAATGCCCTTAAGACACTTGGTAGCCTTTGCTGGTCTGCTTATGCGTTGACTATTCAACTAACCTTGCCCCCCTTTGAGGTACACGTGGAGGCACTGCGCTTGTTTGTAAACCCGACCCAAAGTTGCCTTTGGAGGAGCACCAAGTTGACACTTGTCGGCCTCTAATACTCTATGGAATTTTCAATGGTTCTTCTTTTTTTTAGGCTTAAGGCTACATGGCGAGCTTGTGCTTGTTTGGGTCTCTGCCTTTGGACCAACTCTTGGAAATGCACCAGGCTGACACTTGGCACTCTTCACTTACACTTCTATACTTAGCCAATTTTGAAGCTTTTCCTCTCTGCCCCTTAACTTTCTTTGACCATTTTCCACATGGAGGGCTAGTGCGAGTTTGAGTTCCTCCCTTTGGATTCACTTTGAGAGAAGAGTCGTTAGGACACGTGGTCTCTTCCGCTGCCTCCTCCATACTTAGTTATTTTTTGGGCCCTTCCTGAACCGTTTCGAGCCCGAGGACGTCGAATCTTCATCGTTCTTCTTTCTTCTTGCTTCTGGCTCCTTTGTAGCATCTTCCCTACTTGCCCAACCTTGCTATTTGATGGTTCTACATCCCTGTAACTTGGGGAATGGATTTAAGATGTAGAAACGGCCCGACAGAGTCGTTTCTTTCTTTACAGGATCCTTTTCTCTTTCTTCATCTCTGCCACTTCGTTGCTGAATCTTTTTGCAACCAATTTGCAGGATTTGAATGAGTTTTCTCGGGTTCCTCCTACACGGGGTCATGATTCGATCCAATATTTAGTTCGGGGTGAAATATGGATAACAGATACTTTTCGTCTTCTTCAAGATGGAATCCCATGGTTGTTCATCACTCAAAACCACATATTTTATAATTAATATTTGTGTACTACAATCTTGTATTTTAAAACAAGAACCTGATCATTCTCTATAGTCTTGTCCATGACTTAAACGTCTAAAAACAAAAAGGGATACAACTCCTTGAGTCAAACTTCCAGCAAAAGATGAATCCCTCAAAAGGGACATCTCTTCTTTATATTCTAACACTGTCAATAGACCGCTCTCTTTAAGGACAACTATATATAGTCATTACAAACATATAATAACTATTCAAAATCTTCCTGCATTGATCATCTTCATGAAGACCTCAAGGAGATAATATACCCATCCCATATAGACTTCCCACATCGATTAGTCTATAATAATAATTAAAAAAAAGATGAAATTTTCGTCATTGATCTGCCTATTTTGGATTATGGGTTTCTTGTTCTAAAATACACGTTGTTGTACACTAACTTACGCTAAACCTCCCATTCTCACCCCCTTTCCTTTTTCACCTAAATTCCTCGTTACTCAAGGAACTTGCTGTAAACGAGACATTTCGTGATCATGTGACTTTTCTTCACCCTTAGAATAGTCCATTATGCAAGGCCTATAAGGTCTTATGTTCATAACCCCATCTGGGGTATGGTAGACCCATTAGGGTTCTTATCAATTAAGAACCTCTTTTACCATCTCTTACCATTTGCTTTCCTCATTACTTATTGATTATCCTATACAGGACCAAACCCTCGACACCTGTGTTTAAAAATCACTCAACCATGCCTACAACCTAAACTCAATTATGCCTATGACCTACATCACCCATGCCTCACACATATCAGCCCATTCCGCTATTTCATCATAATCTTCCCTAGCTTATGGGAGAATTACATCGGCCTAAGGTACCTTTTCGCCGGGACTATGTAGGAAGCACTCTGAGGGCATGGGCCCCTTGGAGGTTAGATCGGCCACTCTCTACCCTAACCAATTCCCTCTGCCCCTTTCCTATTCAAATTATACCCTAGTTAGTTTCCTTTTATATCAATCATTAGGAATTAAACCACACAAACAACATTTGCTTAACATCTTTACCATCATTACTCATACATTCATTTCATCTTGTCTACCATTTATTTACCATTATCATACATTTTCCTACAAAGTATCTTAACACGATCCACATTATCATTAATTGCACAAATTAATGAATTAGAAACTCATCCATGCCTAAGTCAACCTGACTCAATTCATACCTAAGACAACCTGACTCAATCCATGCCTATGACCTGACTCCATCCATGCTTAAGTCAACTTGACTCAATCCGTGCCTATGACCTGACTCCATCATGCCTGAACTGACCTGACTCCACCATGGCTACACAACCTCTAATCTAGCATGCCTAATCCACCTAATTTCCACACACACACACACACACACACACACATAATGAAAATTTAAAACATGTACACCATTCATACTATAAACACCACCATCTAATAATTGGAAAGTCTGTGTAAACATACACGTGAATATAGATACAAATAATAATCACAAAAATGTCAAAAACTCTCATGTACATCCTCACTCTCTTCGGCACATAGGCCAGTATATATAAAAAATACACAACTATACAAAAAAGGAGGTATATATGGCTATCAGACATCACCTTGCTGGATATTCTCCATATCTGTCTCACCTATCTCTTCCTCCTCCACTGCCCCCGTACGACATCGAAGTAGCATCTCACCACCCATCATTGGCCATGGCCAGAGCTCTGTTGGTACCTCACCTGGGGCTAGCCTCCGTGAATTGGTGGCCTCACGTTGACCCTGTCTTAGGGCTCGATGGTCCCCTCTGCTCTCCACACTGTGGGTACGTGACCTCCTCCTCTCACTCGAGCCTGTTGTGCTCTATACTCTCCAGAGGATAGAAAATATATCCATGCAGCCATCAAATTATCCTGATAATACTGGACCTCACCTAAAGCATCTCTCAACTGACCCATTGGTACTGTCTATGGTGGTGCCATCAGCCTCAGCCCCTGTACCTGTCTCTTGGGACCCTATCTTGCTTATACCTGTAAAGAGGGACCCTGTCCCGCTCCTGTCTATATCTAGGTCTGAAGGGCCATAACATGTGCATGTGAAGTGGTCAAATGGTCCTGCAAACATGTAACCTACGTCTGTACGGAAGCCACCTATACCCCATCTCCATCTCCACCCTATGCGGGTACTTGTCCCTGTGTGACCTGGGTCTGTAGAGTGGCCACCTATGCCTTGTAACATATCAAACCATGGCTTGTAACCTTTCAGCTGCCCCTACACCGTCCCCAACTGAGTAATTAGGGTCACCACCTTCCCCTATAGGGCATCCCTCTGCACTGTGATGGTGGCTAAATCCGGCTGCCTTGGCCTCGATGGTACTACTCGTAAGTGTGTAGCCCACTACTATCTATATCTATTTGAAACCCTAACATCATCAATCCACTGGTCTATCACCTTGTCCTCCTGCCCTATCGGTACTGTTAGCTATGGTAGAGGTAGAGGCTGCTCCACATCATCCCTCTCGTACTGTGGGAAAGGTGGTGGTATATCCTGAAGTAGCCTGAACTGCCGTCTAACCCTGTCCATGGGAATCATCTCGTGCCCTCCTACACGTTGCCCCTCTATCCACTAAAGTAACTGTAGACCCTGTAGCTCCTCATCCATCCACCCATATGACAGGAAACCCACATAAGGCCTCCAAATTATGTCCATGCTGGACAATCCCTCTAGAAATTTCCTATAATAATCTACATCATGTGTAGTTATAGCATCTCGGAACTCCATAATTGCAGGAACCCATCTCCTAAAGCCCACTCAAACAAAACATGAGTCGAATGCATCAGCCTGGGGCATACAAACTGGTTGCACACACATAATGTGCTCATATGCCCAATAATGAAGTAGGAAAGTACAACATAAGCTAAACCTCCGTAGCTACCCATAAGCCCATAACTCTCTATATAACTGAACCAAGAGTGTGGGTGCCCATGCAAAACGGGTCCTATCATCCACCATGTCATGAAAACCCCCATCAAGGATTGTGAGAACCTCCCACCCTTTGCATCTAACAGTGAAAAGCAGTAAACTGCCTCCATCAACAATACTACCAGCCTCATCTCCTCTAGATGAGCTCTGTACATATCTCCATAGCTCATATTGGCGCTATGAAATATCATCTCCATCAACTCCTCAGAGGCCTATGAGGAGATAGAATACACCTATGACCCCACTATCGGTGGGTGCAAGATCCTGTACACATCCTTCAGGGTGACTGTGATCTCATCCGTCGGTAAATGGAAGGTATTGGTCGCTGAATCCCATCTTTCGATGAGAGTGACCATCAAGCTTAGATCCCAGACTATGTGCTAGTAGTGTCTGACCCCAATCAAGAAAACCTATGCTACATGGCACCATTCATCAACTATCGCACCCCCATACCTCCACGAGCAAGGGAGGTACCCTATCTCTCATCCATAGTTGGTCCTTGGCCTGAATTCAAACAATCACACACATTAATAAACACTTGACTTTACCCAATATTGACCTTCAATTCCCTCACCCGCTATCAATTTTACCCACTTTACCTAACCTTTCCCCTTACCCAACCTAGACCTCTAGCCCCTTTTTCCCTAACCGACACTGGTTACTCCTGACCATCACCATATCAAAATAATCGACATCGGTTCCTCTCATCACTGAATGATCTCAGTGTGACTAGATTGACGTCAGCCATACCTTGACCAACGTCGATCACTATTCCCATGCCCTAAGTTTGAAACCCCAATTTTCTCCCCCCATTTATTTCCCATTTGCCCTACACACCTAACCAAACCTACCCCAAACTACCCTCAACCCTTTTTCCTTTACATATGACCTTTCCTCCTCGTAGTCCCTTAACAAATTCAACCACATATTTCAAATTCTCTACCCTGCCCAAAATGAACTACATATTCCCTTCTTCTTATATCAAATAAAAATAAATGGATTAGATCTTACCTCATCTCAGTGCTGTTGGTGAGGTGGCACGTCTAGTTGATGTGCCGGTGGTCCACCCGAAACTTCTCCTACCTCTACCATGTCTAATCACCAAATCTAATCCTCTCGACCTCCACCCTACCATAATCGATCCCCATGTGCTTGTGGACCAGTTTCCCTATTTCCTCTAGCCAACCGGATCTCTCCACCTCAGTAGATCTTGTCCCTTGTCCTTTCCTCCTAACAAAGCATAACTCGTTCAACGCTCTTTCATTTTCACAAAAGCCAAAATGTACAAATGAATCCGTATTATATTGATTTTTTCTTTTTATATACCCACTTCGACTTGACTGACATTGGTTATACCTAAATCGACATTGGTCTTGTGCCCTAGCACACCATGGATGGTTATACCCAAACCAACATCGGTCCTCTTCCATAATAAACCATGATCAGCTTACCTAGACCATCACTAGTTACATTTTACTGACATCAGTTACCTAGCATACTCTTGCCCATACCCTTTCCCTGTTTCTGACCAACAATTACCCAAACTAGTCACTGTTTGACATTACCCACCCTTATTGCAACCAACCTCCATGCCTACCTTACCTATACCTATCCTTAATTACATTTTGGGACTTGTTTTACCCATACCTCGGCCCTACCCGTGCCATGACCTAGTTACCTGGACCTAGAACATTATTACTGACCTATGACCTCATGTTCTCGCTATACCTTGCAACACTATTACCCGTGTTGTTTGACCTAATGACCTTACCTTTCCTATTGCTGTGCCATTTATCCTGACCCAACCTTTGGTGTACCAGAACATACCTAAGCATTCCTACACCTGACCTGTGATGTGCTTCTGCACCATATCCTATACCTTGGATACCGGAATCACCTCAACCTTGTTTGGATAAACCTATCGACCTTGGACAATGTAGATTTTTCATGCTCTTCAACCTGGTACCATGCCGTAGTTTATACGTATGTGTGAGTTTGACTGTCACTAACTTTGACCCTGGCCCATTACCTTGACTACCTGATTGGACCTTTACCCCATTACCCTCATTGTCCACCTTCCTCTTCATCACATCCACCTTTATCAAACCACTCCCTACTTTGGTCTTCTACCTCATCAGTTCCTAGTTTGAGGGGGATCACCTTCACCCACACATGGGGCACCCACATCTTATTTTTGTTAGTGTTATTTACCAATACAAGCTATGTAATAAAAAGGGGAAAAATGTAACACCAAAATTGGGGCACACTCCCCTTGGTCCCTTGTTAAATAACTAGCTCAAACATACTCATCTAACCATGGCCCCTTCCACTCCACATCACCATTAATTTAGTTAAATTAATATATATCCTCACAATATTTAATATCTAATTACCCTAATTTCTACCCCACCACCTCACCTAAGCACCTCACCTAGACACCTCATCCAGCCACCTCACCCTAGACCTATTCTTGACATGTTTCCATAACTAACTAAGACCTAATCTTACTTACCTTAATGAGCTAAGATTTGGTCCAACCCTAAAATCAATGCCTAAGATTTCTCTAACCACATTCCTACCCATTAGAAGGGAAGTTTCTGTTCTAATCCATGTGAACAAACAAACTGGGCCAAAATAAATAAGAAAGATCTACCCATTTTAGTAAACCTAGGGAATCCTACCTTAACCGACGCCGATCAACTAGGAACTGTCGTCGGTTACCATTTATTCACCTAAACAACCTTGTTTTTACGTTGGAACATTCTGAGAGCAAGAGGAGGGGAGACTAGATCTGCATGCAAGTAGAAAAAAAATCCTTTTATGCATCCAGACATCTAGAGCCATCACCAAGATAGATTTTAGAAGCATTACACTCACGGAATCATTCTAGGAGCCACTGCTATGATATCCAACACTATTATTCTGATCAATAACAACCTCCATTCAACCATCTAAATCTACATCATAGTAAGTACATCTCTACAAGCATTGTCTATTTAAACATACCTAACTTTTGTCATTCCTATCATTAGTTTGTACTTTAAATGTTCATTCCTCTATTTATTATTAGCTTGTAATCCCACCATTTCCGTTACCCACACCACCAAATCACCATTCCGACCCAATATCCATTTCTGAGCATACCTGAGATCTCCACAAACCTTCTCATCCACTCTCCCAACCTCATTTAACCTCAGATCAACCCCTACCATTTGATCTATTTGAGTTTATTTCACCTCGACCATACCGACACTGGTTATCCAAAACCGTCGTCGATTCTACCTAGACCAACATCAGTCATACTTGACCAACGTCAGTCTTTATGTTTTTCACCTAAACCAAGAATAGACCCAACTATCATCTCACCAGTTGCCCTAAACAACCTAGAATTTGAACCTGACCAGTTCTAACACCCTGACAACTACCTACATTTCTGATCTGACCATAGCCTAGCATGTTATGTTAAGATTTGCTTATTATGCCTGAATGAGACACCTAAATCATATCAACTACAGTAGGAATTTGTTTATTTGTCTCATTAAATTATTTTATACAGTGGATTCATAACCATCTCGGAAGTATCACACTTCCTAGAACTAGCATATGCTAGGTAGTCCACTATCATATAACATTTAACTATATTTTGTGGTCTTGTTTTCTATTATAGGTAGTTCCTCATAGCCAAAAGGAAGATCTCACAATCGGCATTGGATCAAGAAGTTAGAACATGCACAACAACCATCAACCGACCAACATTTAATAGGTATTCCTCCTTGGTCCTTGCCCTTATATGTTTCGTCACTTTGAAAACATAAAGAAAATAGTGAAACACGTTGATCAACCTCCAAAGTCATGGGGTTATCTCTCCTCAATGGATAACTTACTTCAGGTAACTAGGCATTGAGGAAGAAGCACTTCTAGATTTGATCTATAGGACGGGTTTTTTGTGGAATTTTATGAATTAGCTTGTTGAATTTGGCCACAAACTCTCTCATAGGCTCATATGGTTCCTTCTTGATATGAGATATTTGAGCTAAAAGAGCATGCACATCTTCAGCAGGTTTGAAACATTACTAAAATTAAGTTGTCATGGTGGTCCAATTAGTAATTGACCCAGCAACGAGATGATAAAACCAATCAACAACATTGTCTTGCAATGTTTACAAGAAAATCCTAACAGAGACGTCTTTGTGTTCAACCCTAAGAATCCCACATGCAACAATGAAGGCTGTAATGTGTTCATCTAGATGTACTTTCCCATCACCTCAGAATCTAGGAAGAGTTTTCCTGTTGCCCCTAGATAACTCATGCAATGGCTAAGGAAGAGCAAGAGGCCCAACCTGTTGTCCCTAAGGAAAAGGTGTCACCATCTTTGGGAAGATTGACTGTAGGGGTACTGTAACTCCAACCAATACTAGAGCATGGAGGTTAGGACTGAGTTGTTCTTAAGGAACCCTATCTTTAATAGGAGGTGTGCTCATAGAATGATTTCTTCTATTCCTTCCTACTAGAAAAAGAGGGAAGTTTTATTTCTCCAGAAGTTGAAAATGGGAATCTTCTACCCCAAGATCTTTCTTCTCACGTGTATACTGTAGAGTCACCAGACCGTAAAATAATCTTGAAATTTTATTTTAGAAAGGAATACATTGGAAACGTTGGAAAGGTTTTTTATTTAGCACATTTAGATGACCCAAAGTCAGGGGACACCAAGTCCCTCCTCTTATGGGAGACGTTCCCTTATTGAAAGAAAACAACAAAGCTTATATACAAATTTACAACTTTCATATTAATGAGGACCTCTTCTACCTTGAAATGTTCTTATATGAAACTAGATTATCAATACAAAAGAATAGAAGAACTAAGCAACAAGAAGAGTAGAATGTAACAAAACTTTCAAGAGATATATATATAACAAAATATAACCTTATACGTACTGAGAAAAGGAAATACATAATAGAATCATTCACATTCAATCATAATATATTATTCCATAGACACAAAGTTCTAGAAATAACATCCATAAGAACATAGAGTTTCTTAACATAAAAGATTAATAATCCACGGATTTCACATGAGCAAGAAAGGATAACATATTGTAGACACCTATAACGCCTGAACAATTTAAATACTTAAATTGTGCTAATTATCTCCTTTCCCGCAAATTGGCGACATATTGTTAAAAGCACTCATCTTCTCTCTTATCATCGTTAATCAATTACACTACACTAATTAATTAAGTTGCCTATCCAACAAGTACCCTAATTAACGAACTTTCATTAATTAACCCTTCCTTCTATCTAGACTAATTAATTATTATTAATTAATTATCCCCCCTTGCATTAAACTAATAAATCAATATTTAATTGATTTAATCCCTTTCTATATTCTAAATCATGCTAATATTCCTCCAAAAATATTTTATAAGCTTGCACATCTATTAATTAATTATCTTGATCAATTAATAAACCCCCTTTATCCTCATGAGTCACTAAAGGACAAGCTAAACTATCCTAAAGTTAACTCAACCCTATCTAAACCCCCCTTATTCACAACTAACTCAACATCTCTATTATCCCACATGCAAATGGATGTAGAGATTGATTTATCCATTGGGCTATATAAAGATCCCTCTTCCTACCTTTACACTTACACCTAAATTCCTTGAGAAGACAAAAACAAAAGCACTTAACAAATAGAATATAAGCTTTTTTATTTTTATTTTTGAGAAATTCACCATTTAAAGAGCTAAGCCTCCTTTCTTGCATTTTCTAGCCAAGTGCTTGGGTCATATGGGAATAGTCAAAAGGGTCTTGTAGCCAAGATTTGATGAGCTCCCATTCCTAGGTTCTTGAAGATCAAAACAATAAATTTGATTACCATGGAGCCTACATAGGTCCATTTGCTTTTTTTGGTAGTCTAGAGAAGTAGAGGGTTTGAATAATTTAGCATGTTAATTTGATCTTAGTTCAAAGTTAATGCATTATGCTTAGTGTTGATATTGTTTATCTCTCATCTTGATGGTGCCTAGATTTTGACTTAGCTTTGTTATAGAACTATTTAGGTGGTAGTTCTCATTCATCTAACTTAGCTTGAGCAAACATACATGCACACATTTGGCACACCTGGTGGGATGGATCCTTAGTCCCTTAGCATTTTTAGCTTGAATTCTATTGTTTTTGGCTAACCTATGATATGCACATGTAGTAAATAATGGTCAATCTCTTAGGATTTTTGCTAGTATTACATATGTAGGTTCTCATTTATAGCTATCATTTTAATGGGTTATTGCCAATTTTAAGCTAACTTGTTAAAATTTGAAGTATTGTGAGCTTTTTTGTGTTTTTTCCTATACTTTGGTTGTAAGAGTGGTGCAGGTGCACTAACAAGGGCACAAGCACACTTATAATGGCATTAGCACCTCTCGGGTGGCGTAAGTACATTATCGGAGCTTGTATCTCTATTTTCCAACCATGACACACATGCACTAACCCCAATGCACATACTCTAACCATGGTGCATGCGCACTAACCCAGGCATAGATGCTCTTTTGTACTGTACCTTCACTGTAATGGGAAAACCTGTTAGACCAACACATACACACTAACCCAAGCACATGCATCTCTCTAGTGACACATGAATTTTAATAGTAGCGCATGTGTTCTTTTAGAATTTGGTAATGTTTTTTATTAGTTGTGGTGCACACGCCCTAACCTTGGTCCATACACATCTCTAGTGGCACATGCACTCTGTCAGATCTTAATACTACTATTTACCTACCCCAGTGCACACGCCCTGATCCTAGCACACATGCCTTTCTGGTGGCATAGGTTCACTATAAGTTTGAAAAGCATAGAGGGGCACATATGCTCTAACCCACGTGCACACACCTAAACTGGGGCACATGTGTCTTTCATTTTTCTTGAAATTAAGGTGTTAAAGTGTTCACTTCTTTGTAGGTTTTAACTAATTAATGCCTATTTTTGTAGGGTATGTTTACATGCTTTTCCTAGACTAGATAGAATTTTCATGCTTTCTTATAAGAATAAGGTCACGTATGCTCTTCCCTCGCGTCCCTTGGGGCGATCTTGGGAATTAAAAACAATTATTAGGTCTTTTTGATGCTTTGAAATTGTTAGGAATATCTGAATTGGAATGAGTTAACTTGGTGTGTTTGAATTAAGTGTTTTTCCATTTAACATCTTCTTGGATTTTGGAAATGTCACATATTCTCTTCCCTTGCATCCTTGGACGATCTTGAGAATCAAAAAATGATGTTTCCTCTTTTTTATAGAAAATTACTAAATTCGTTGTGTAGGACCAAAACACATGATTTTCAAAGAAAGGTGGAATCAAAACAAAGTCAAAATACTAATACAATTGTTGTACAAGTTGCCAAAAGGTGTTCAAGAAAACCACATCAAAATTAAATAAGATAAAAAAAAATATTCAAAACACTGTATTGCAAGTTTTGGAAAAGGGTACGTCCCTATCTGCTCAACTAGAACATAATCCCTTTGGCATAATGCCTTAAGCTATAACAATGGGGGTGGTACAAGGAACCCCAAAGTAGTCCATGCAAGAGGGAACCTTGTGGATGAAACAGGAAGTGCTCTGCACAACCTACTTGACTAGTCATTCCTTGCGAGTTAGCATTACCAGTTGTTTGTATGGTAACCCCAATGATGGTACACGTAGACACACTACTTTCCTACTATGCTTGAAGGGGTAAAGTAAAGCTGAGATACTCCCAAATTAGTCATTGTGACTTTTTGGGTAAATCAAGATCACTTAAGAAAAATTTGTAACACCTAGGAAGATATTCTTTAGCTAGGAGCCCACTTTGACCATTTCAAAACAGCGTTGAGTTGTGAGCCATCATTCATCACGAAACGTGGGAAGCATTACTTCTGTTTAGTTTTTCACTTTCCTTAAGGTGAGGAAAAACTCTACTGAAGTAAAGCCAACAATTTTCATCCCCATTTTTGATCTACTTCCTTCACATTTTTTTGACACTTTGTTGATCAAAATAAGGGTGACTACTTGTGCATTACCAATTGATTATTTTTACCACTTGTTTATCTATTTAAGCCCATCCATGTTTGTGGCTAGGTAAGTTAAACATCTAAAGTGTGTAGAAGCATATTCATATCATTGGTGGCCTTTGTGATCTTGATACCCATGTCAGGATCGTCGTCATAGTTAGGTGTGGTTCACCATCTTGAACTTCCTTAGAAAGGTTACCTTATTTATATCGTATCACTACAATTTTGGTATTTATGTCTTGTTTCTTGTGAAATTGACCTAAATATCTGTATTGCAAGGTTACGCCATACACATTTTAATAATTCTTAGTTATACTTTAAGCTTTTAGTTCGATTTTATTACTACCTCGATTTTGAAAAGTGCTACATGTTACCACTTGTGTGTGTTATATCAATATAATCGTGATAGCAATACATTACTTTCTCACAAAGTTTGGTTAACATATCTTGGAAACATTGTTATGTCACTCAAAAATTGTAACTGGCACTTTTTGAGATATAGGTATTAATTGGATTTGGGCTTTCTTCTAGTATACTTTGTTAGGAGGTCACATTCCCTTCTTGTATTTACTTACATCTTGTTCATTCCCTTGAACTTGGCATAAGTGAGGACATCTTGTTAATTATCTTGTGACACCAACTAATTTTTTGAAGCATAGTTTAGGAGGTACTTCATTCATTAGATTGGCTTAGGTACCAAACTTTGTGTCACTGTTATTTTATCACTCTATCACATTGGTATGTTAGCATTTATACTCATTCATATTCTTGACAGTCATTTTACATTTCACTTAAATGTGATCACAAATTTTTGAACATGTTTACAACTTACCTTGGTGAAAATATTGCACATCATGGCTCCTAAAACATGATTAGGGCTCAAGAAGAAAACATACGAAGCACAACAAGTGCAAGCTTGGGAAGCCTCAAACAGACAAGGGTCAAACCCTTTTATTGGTCATGATCTAGGGCCTCTCTTTTCTGTAGAAAAAGAGATAGAAGACATGGTAGATCATAGTGGTGACGAATTAGAATCCCCACATGAGGAATTTGATTTTGACCCCAACTTATTAGATGAATTCCTTTTTAGGAACAAGGATAGGGTGCTAGCATGGATTGTAGAATTGGGGGCCAAAATGCCCACTGAACATGAAACAATCCCACCTACAAATAACGCTAATGAAGAAAAGTGACATCTTATCAACATGGAGGATATTTTAACACACGGACATGCTTCTACTTCCAATGTGGGAAATGATAATGTAGTGGGACATAGAATACCCTTTATCAAAGTGCCATGTAAAATCAAGTTAGGACATGAGAATGTTGAAGAACCTCCACAATATGAAGAAGAATAGGAACCTCTGGAAGAAGAAGTCACCATTCAACAACAAATTAACAACCTTAGTTGACAATTAGGCTTGCTAACCTCTTAGGTACAAAAGGAAGCAAGCAAGAATGTCCAAAATACAAGGTCTAAGGTCAAAATTAGTGAACTTCATAGAGAAAACCAAGGAGGGGACAATATGGAATACAATCGAGTGTATATACCTACTTCCCCCACTAAAGAACAATTTCTCACACAAGAAGTGTAATATATGAAAGAAACACTCACAAGCCTTCAAGAGAGAAATTTGGGGATCATAAGAAAATATCAATACGAAGAACTATGTCCCCATCCTTTTGACAAATCTATGAAATTTCATCCTTTCCCTAAAAATTTGGTATGCTGAAATTTGAAAAATATAGAGGAAAGGGAGACCCATGAGATCATGTCAAGGATTTCTATATGGCATGTCAAGAGGTGTCATATAGTGATAATTATCTCATACGACTCTTTCCCAAGAGTCTAGGAGGTCAAGCCTTGGAGTGGTTGACTCATTTACCTCAGGGGTCTATTTTTACCTGGCCAGAAGTGGCAGAGAGGTTTGTGCATCAATTCTCATACAATATAGAAAGTGATATCACCATGGAAGATTTATGTGGCATAAAAAAATGCCCTAATGAGAATTTTTCCAGCTTCCTACAATGGTGGAAAGGGATATTCAGTCACTTCCCTTGCGATTTCCCTGAAAAATAGATGGTAAGTATCTTTATGACCAACCTAAATCCAGACATCGCTTTCCACCTTCAAATGCATTGTGTTTGCACTTTTGAGGAGGTCACTAAAAAAGGCATTCAAATAGAGAAAGCCCTTATTTCCAAATAAACTCTTAAATCACAATCTAAAGATAATCAAAGTGTTAAAGCTACGGAGAAGCCAAAAATATTTAACAAAAACAAAAACGTGGTGGGAGATGGGATCATAGATTCCAAACGTGTGCAAACAATTCAAACTGGTCAACCTTTTAAACTAACCAAAGGACCTATTCAACCACAACCTAAGTGAAGAATTTTCACTCCTCTTAATGAGCCTTTGTTGGTTATCTTAAAACAATTGGATGCGGCTCATATGGTGACTTATCCCATGACACAACCCTTTGATGAAAATTCTCCAAAACCATCATGGTACAAAGAGCATGACTATTACAAATTACATCTTATCAAGGGACATAAAATAGAAAAATTTATGTGAATTCGTCACTATATCCAAGATCTCATTGAAAATGAGGAGATAGAGGTGGAAAACCTAGAGAAAACTCAGACACCCAATGAAAAGATGGGGGGATATATAAAGAACCATTCCCCAAACATGGTAAATCAGAAGAGTCAAATCTGAATCAAGGAGAGTCATCCTAGAGTTATAAAGCAATGAATTACTTATATACCAAGAAAGACAACAATCATTATGATTTGATTATTGGATGTATTCACTCTCCAAGTGACCATGTGAACACCATTTGAATCAAGGGAAAGGATTATGCCATGGTAATAAGGTGTGCCCACCTCATGATTCCTAAACCCTCCCCATCAACCCCACAAAATGGTAGGTACAACCTCTTAGAAAAACTTGAGAAAACATTTGCCAAGATCTCGATCTTGGATCTTCTTAAGATATCAAATGTACATAAAGACATTTTGTACCAAACTCTTCAGGGGTTAGGAGTGCCACTAGAGGTAGATCCTACACATCTTCAGGCTGCAGTAGCAAACATTGTACCAACTTAACACATTGCATTTAATCATAAGGAAATCCCTACTTTAAATCCAACATATAATCTTCCTTTATATATTGAGGTAGTTGTTACCTGCTAGAAGATAAAATAGGTGCTTTTGGACAACTGATCAGGGTTGAATATATGCACGTTGAAGTTGGTTAAATAGTTAGGACATACTAAAGCAGACCTCAAGTCAAACATCATTACTATAACCACTTATAAAAATGCATATATGTGAATAATGCTGACTTGAGATTCAATAAGGGATATTTGAGAACAAGGAGGAAAGGCTTGTGGTACTGTTGACAGATGGGAATTCTATACCATATGTTGAGCTTCTAAGTGAGGAGGGCTTAAACCAAATTAAGGTATGTGTTGTTCAAGACCCAGAGGTCAATGAGCCATCAAAAGAAGGCATCATATAGTGGGAGGATTATCATTCTATTAGTGATACTATGAGTATTTCTTGTGATAATTGGGCTCATGGTACATATGAATTAGTAGGGAACAAAGTAAAAAGTGTGGTTGCAAAAAAGAATGGACTTCGTTCGGTTTGATAGATAGGTAGCATCATACCTTGGTATAAAGGGGTAGAAGATCTTCCTGCATTTTTGAAATCCATGGAAACATAGTGGGTAGATCAAATTAAGAGAAGAGTTATGTTAGTATATACCTTACATAGGATAGTAACATGCTAATGGGTAGTACAGAGAGATAATATTATAGAATGGGAAGAGATTGGAATCGCCCTATCTATTAGGCTTGTAAGGAACAATGCACCTACATAGATCTACACTTATCATGGTGATAAACCTATTTAACATCACATTCAGTAGTGTGAGAGACTCTAGATAGGAGGAAAGGAAGAATTACCACATTTACTCTGGCTACATAGATTATACTTTACGTTACAAGGATGCGCACGTGCCTGGTATGTATATGCAAAACTACATTGAGAGATTGGAAAGTAGCAAAATTTGACTATAGGGATGATCCAGACCTTTGACTACTTTTCTTCTCAACCTCCAATAGAAGAGGTGTTAAAATTTATCAAGCACTTAACCATTGCAGATAGTGTAAGAGTATAAGAGCATATTCAGGAATTATTTAGTGAGATAGAGTCCGGAGCATGTTTTGAAAAGTAAGAAGAAACAAAATTCATACTACTTGAATGCACTTGCCTTGGGAAAGAGAAAAGAAAGATGGTTTACATCATGGATGATGAGGAAGTTGATAACCTGGATATTGAACATTCACAAGGGGTACACAAGTTCTTGGATAATGCAAACAAAGATACACGTACCTATCACAAACCCATGAAGAAAAAGAAGGTGAATATAGGTTCGGAGGCTGAGCCTAAAGAGGCCATAATTGGAGGCTACTGGTCAGACTCAAAGGTAACAAAGATCATTGAGTTACTCAGGGATTATTAGGACTTATTCCCTCGAGGGTATCATGAACTTAAAGGCATGCATAAATCAATTGGGGAAATGAAGATAAATCTTAAGGATGGTGCACACCCAGTTAGAAAGAGGCATTATAGAATGAATCTAATTTGTGGGAAAAAGTAAAAGAAGAAATTCATAAAATGTTGAAATTTTGAATTATCAAACCCCTTGATGAGTCAGAATGGGTTATCCCGATGGTGATAAATATCAATAAGGATGGATGAATTAGAATATGTGTAGACTCTAGGGAGTTGAATGATGCATGTGTAACATATCCATTCCCTACGCCATTCATTGAGGAAATACTGGAAGACATGACAGTGTATAAAATATCCTCCTTAATAAATGGGTTTTTTAGGTATCATCAGGTTAGGATTGCTCAGGAGGATCAAGAAAAGACAACATTGACTACTGAATGGAGTAGTTTTTCCTATACTATGATGCCTTTGGATTGAAAAATGCACCCATTGTATTCTCGCGCATAGTTGTTCAGGAATTCAAAAATTTTATTCACAACTTATTATAGGTCTACCTAGATGATTGGACAATATATGGGCTTGTGAAAGATCATTGTGACAATCAGTGCTTAATGTTTGAACGGTGTAAATAGTTGAGTATCTCTTTGAACATCAAGAAGTGCATATTTGCTACACCATTTGGAATATTGTTAGGACATATAATCTGTAAGGAAGGTTTTCTCATTGATCCAGCTAAGGTTGTAGTAATTTTAGAATTGGAAGCACCTACCAGTCAAAGCGAGGTGCACAGATTTTTAGGTCATACATGATATTATAGAAAATTCATCAAAGGGTATGCCAAAATTGCTATAGATTTGGAAGAATTACTAAAGGGGAAAGGTACATTTTATTGGGGAGAACCATAACAACACGTGTTTGAGATATTAAAGAGGAAATTACTAATGTGCCCATTCTACAATTTCCATCATGGGATAAACCATTTCATGTGCATGTGGCTGCCTCTGGCATGGCCATTGACACTATGGTAGCTCAACCTAGAGAAGGTATTGTCGATCATCAAATTTATTTTGCTAGTAGGAAGCTAACTCCTGCTGAAAAAAATTATGCAACTACAGAGCGCGAAGCTTTGTCCATGATCTATGCATTACACAAGTTTCGACAATACTTATTAGCAACACCATTTGTGTTTTATACAGATCACCTGGCATTGAAGTACTTGGTAAACAAGCCCGCCTTATAGGGGTTCATATGTAGATGGGTACTCTTATTTCAAGAGTTTGATTTCATAGTTGTGGTGAAGCCAAGGAAAAGCAATTCTAGACCAGACCATTTATCTAGAATCAACTCAGGAGAGGAAGCACAAAAAATTGAAGAAACCATGCTAGATGCACAGTTATATAGGTTACAACATGCACCATATGAATTAGAAGACATTGTTGTCTTTCTATGGACTGGTATAACTGATGTATATATCTTCCCCCCAAGTAGATATAGAAAAACGGAAGAATATGAAAATCAAAGAAACTCAGACCCCGACATTTATTGCACCCTGGCGCAGGTTAAGGGTGCAGTAAGTAGGATGTCAACATGAAAATGGATGTGCCCTGGCATAGGTTAAGGGCACAGTAAACATGACATCGACATGAAAATGGATGCACCCTGGCACAATAAACAGGATGTCGACATGAAAATCGATGCACCCTTGCGCAGGTGTAGGGTGCACATCAAAGGATGTCGACATGAAAATGGATGTGCCCTAGTGTAGTTTAAGGGAATAGTAAAAAGGGTGTCGACATGACAAAATTTGCGCCCAAGGCGCAGGTTGGAGGCGTACAACATAGAGTGCCAACATGAAAAAATTTGCGCCCAAGGCGCAGGTTAGAGGCGCACAACACAAAGTGTCGACATGACAAAATTCATGCCCAAGGCATAGGTTGGAGGTGCACAACATAGAGTGCCAACATGAAAAAATTCATGCCCAAGGCACAACTTTAGGAGGCGCAACATTTTGAGTGTTGACACCCTGACAGGAAGCAAACCCTGACACAGATATTCAAATGGCCATAATTTCACAGGGAGCTCAGATTCATGCAATGTTGGAATTTTTGGAAAGCTTATGAGGTCCTCTATCCAACTATGATTGGATATCTTTAATTGGGTGAGAACAAGTTCTTCAAAAATGTAAAATACAATTCACCATTTTTTTTCGGTTTGCTAGGGTTCTCACCTACCACCATAATGAGATGAATTAAATGCAACCTAGAGGTGGTTGGGGTAGTTTTGGAATTCCTCTCTCTTTTCTCTCTCATTGTTCCTATAAATTGTAAGGAGGGGCTTCTTTCTAAAGGTTGGACATTCTTGTTTTGCCCCTCGCTTCTTCTCTTTGGTAGGTGAATTTGTGGAGTTCAAACTTCTCATCTAAAACTGTAATGTAAATTTACCTCTCGGAATTTTTGTAGTGTATTGTATCAATATTTGGAGAAAATAATACATGTCTGTGGATGATTCTCAACCATCTCTGTGTTCATTTTCATCCTCCTAATATTTCACTACAAATCTAGTTATCTGTGCATGATCTTGCATTACATTTTAATGGTTTGTGTTTATTGGCAAGACAGATGTTTCTTCATTCCTCGGTGCATCACCTTTGTTAGTTTAGGTTTATTTTTATGCATCTTCTTACCCTATCTCCTTGGTAATTTAGATTAGGTTTTTGAGTAAACCCTCTGCATTTTTCTGTGTGCATCTGAACAGAGGAATAGGAACTGGCCTTCATCCGGAGAGCTTTCCTGATTCACAAGGTCCCACACTTGGGAAAAGATCCATGTTATACAATCACACTAAGAGTCTCAACCCATCAAGTTGCAGACATTCAGTGGTGCTGTGATTCACCATCAACAATAACACTAGAAGAAATGAAGGTATTAGAAAAAAACAACTTGCTATACACGTGGCACTGTTTATGTTAATAAGTGGTGACCTCTACAAGTAGGGAAGAGATGAAGTATTACACCATTGTGTATTAGAGCATGAGTGCAAGGATATTATGGAAGAAGCTCATGGTAGTATTGTAGGAGGCCATTATGCAGGTGATGTGACTTCCTGGAATATCCTACTTGCTAGATTATGGTGGGATTCATTGTATAAAGGTTGTAAAGAATATTGTAAGGCGTGTGATCATTGTCAGCACCTAGAAAAAAAAGGGCAAAGAGATGAGATACATTTGAGACCAATTACTAGTGTAGAACCATTTGAGAAATGGGCCATTGACTTTGTAGGGCCTATTTCACCAGCTGCGCATAGGACTGGATCACACTATATCATTACTTGCACAAATTATCTCACATGGTGGGTAGAAGAAGCACCTATAAAGGAATGTACAACAACTACAATGGCTAGGTTTCTATGGGAGAATATTCTTACAAGATATGGATGTCCTTTAAGCTTGACAAGTGATAGGGGTACACATTTTTTGAACAAGACAATGAGGATCCTATTAGATGAGTTTATGGTTGCACACCATAAAAAATACACCTTACCATCCTCAGGAAAATGGAACTGCTGAGGATTTCAACAAGATTTTGAGCCATACTTTGACAAAAAATTGTGATGTCAAAAGAAAGGATTTGGATGACAAAGTGTCAACTTTTCCTTGGGCATATAGAAAAACTTATAAGCGATTAAACAAAGCCACACCATTTCAGCTGGTCTTTGGTGTGAAAGCCATTATCCCTATAGAATTTTTGTTACCCTCTTTACGCATTGCACATGTTGGAGTTCTAGTTGATGAACATGATTTAGAAGAGCATATCAAGAAGATGATTCAACTGGATGAGTGATGAGCCATAACACGATGGATTCAGAAGTAGGAAAAGGCCAGGTAAAAGGTATGGCATGATAGAAACATAAGGGATAAGAAGTTTGAGATTGGACAAGTGGTACTTATTTATGACTATAAGTTCTTTCGCCATCCAGGAAAGCTCAAAGTACATTGGTTGGGGCTGTATGTCATGACTCACGTACTTGAAATAGGTGCTTTCCAGTTAGAAGAACTTATGGAACATGGATACCTAGTTACTTTAATGGGAGTAAGATGAAGCCCTATTATAAATAAGACTTCTTGGTGTTTGTAATAAGGCAGTATTTCCATTTAGATTAGGTTTCCCTTCTATATTTCCTTAATGTATTTCCTTCATTATCACTATGCTTTGTCAATTTAGTTATTGTTCTTGTGTAAAGTGCACTTGTGCACATCAAGCTAATTACTATGTGAAGAATGTTTATGCACAGAGGACTGTACATACCTTTAGTGTGGGGTGGTTGTAGTTATCCAAGTAAAAGATCTTGGGAATTGAAAGGTGAAAGGAATAAGCTGCTACAGGTGCCCATTAAGTCAAAAGAAGATTGCTTCTAAAAAGTGACCAAGGATGGAGATGAATGAAAGGGTAGTATAACACGAGGTAAGCGGAGGCCATGATAACTACCAAGAGAAGGTATAGTGATGAGGTACTCAAGTACAAGGGCATACACTGAAGAGAAGTATGTGACTAGAGGGTAGGAAGGCATGCTAGAAGGTTATAAATGGGGCGCGAAGATGTACCGTGTGGAAAGAATGAATTTGGTCAGTAAATGAGAGAATATTTGGTAGGTGAAGGAGCAATAAATGCATAAAAATTTGAAAAAAATTATATAAGGATGGGATGTAGATTCATTTTTACCATTACGACTAAGAGAATTTGAGGACAGAGCCAATTATGAAGATCCAAATGATCAGGTTAAGGTGTGAAGGGTGTGAAACCAAACATGATAAATAGATCTATGTGAAAAGAAGCTTGCATCCCGGATGGTGAAGGGTTTGAGTGAAACAAGGAGGTAGAGATGAGTTAGGGCATGAATTTTCCACCTAGGGCATGATTGAATCGAGATAGGGTTTGATTCGAAAGTTGCAGAGTTATAGAGGCGATAATTGCAAGGTAAAAAATGGCACCCAAGAAGGTAGTTGCAACAGTAGCAAAAGGAAAGAATAAGGTGGTCATCAAGGAAGAAGAGATGGCACTAGAAAGACATTTTAAAGAAATGCAATATCCAGAAGGAGTCATCGTTGGCTAGGAGTGGGATTCACCCATCAAAAAGAGAAAAGTGAGTGAATACAATCATAGGACCATGGAGAACAAGAAGGAGCTCAATTCATGTCTCACTGCTATGACAAACAAGTGTTCGGTGGATGACATGCTAGTTTTTGATGATGCAGGCGAGAAGCTTCTGAAGAGAATTGGGGTCTACCAATTATATGAGCTTCCATATTTTGGGAAGTATGAGCCCTTGTATCATTGGCTCATGAGAAGAGTGCATGAGGACTTTTTCTACCTTGTAGGATGCAGAGTTAGAATCTCATTTGCACCTATCTCATCAGTTACAGGTTTTACGACCGCAAGAGAGGACATAAAGAATGATCTCACAAATAAAGTTGTGATCTTGAAGACCAGACAAGAGTTGGAATACCTGAAGGGTCTGCGTGGTATGGATATAGATAAATTGAAGAACTGTCTAGTTGTGTAAGTAGTAACACACCTTGTTACAAAGTTGAATGATCAGGATCGATGGTCACAGGAAAATACTATGTGGTTACATGTTGCGTGTAAGATGTCAGAAGGAGCAATCTACAATATTACAGGCTATATTGTAGAAAAAAAATTCAAGGAATCATGCATAAGAGGGAATATCAGCTTTGGGGCTATTCTACTATCACTAGTATTCATGGAAATTGGAGTACTAGACGGGCCGAAGGAAAAAGTATGGGAATAACCCATGGAGAATAAGTCACTAGCTAAAAGGTTTAGTAAGTATCTATGTAAAGGGGCCATGACAGATGACATAAAGCAAAGGGTGGAGAAATGGTATGACAAGATCCGTGTGGCATTTGGAGAAGAGTGGCGCACCCCAAAGGACCTATCATCAGTAGTAGGGACACAAGTATCGTTTTTCGTATATCAATATTTCTATATCACATGCTTCCCAATAAAAGATGGAGTCTAGAGCCCTTGGTGTAAATTTCCTTATGCATTCACTACAAGGTATTTCTAAGCATCTGTTCACAAATTTACAGACATGCATTGAATGGTATTCAATACAGATAAAGTAGAATGTGACTACCACACGTTAAGAAAGAAGGATGTGTATCCTAGAAGAATTTCCTTCACTGAGAGGATCATTTCAGAGGTGTTGAATATTAAGCCAATAAGTCTGGATGTAGCAGATGTAGGGGCAATGTTGGTGTATCTTTAGCTGAAGCCAAAGATGGAGAATAAAAAATATGTGGAAGGTGAGTTCGCACTTCTAGAACCACCAAAGGGAGAGCATATAGTGGAGAACATCCTAGCGCCTAAGCCCAAAAAGCCAATTGAAGTGGAGGATAAGGAGGAGTGTGAAGATAGTGGTGGTTTGGAGCATAGAGGTAGGAGACATCCTATAAATAAGGGTGAAGCTGAGCACACCATTACACCACCTTAGCCACAAGAGGGGGATGATGAGGACTTAAATATAGTCTAAGGGGAGCATAAATTTAAAAATGTGTTTAGGAGAACAAGGAACCAAGTTGCTAGTCGTACCACGATGCACAGATCACCTAGAATCTCTCCAAAGAAGGAGGAAAATGTGCAAAGAAGGAGGAAACTAAAGTTAGATGAGAAGGCGGAAGATTCAGAAGAAAGCATGCCTAATTCTCTAACACTTCCAAAGAACATAGAAGAACATGGTGAGGAATCAAAGGGAAGAGAAGAGGATGAGAAGAGACCACAGGAGACAACTTCCAAGAATGTTCAAGACATGGAAACACAACTACCAAATTTAGAAGCTAAAGTCCCTAAGTAGCAATGGTCTAGAAGAACAAGTGGGGAACACATTCCACCAGCCATGGGGTATGTAGAGGATGTAGGTAAAATTATCCTCGCCCGCTTCTAGAGAACATTAGCATAGAAGGATTTATTTAGCTGGGAGCTAATGGATGAGGTTATGGCGACTGTGTGCACTTAAAAGAAACTATCATGGTCAATGCACACCCACATGGATGAGCTTAGATTTGATGTATGTAAAGAGTCATGCATTTCAAGATGGCTGAAGAAGGCACCCCAAGTTAGAAACATGACCGTAAAGCCTATTGTCATGTCAGATGATTTGGTAAGCAACACATTGGTGAAGGTTTCTACTGAAGAGGCTAGAAGAAACATGGACAAAGCTGTAACAATTAGATCACTGCACAAGGATTTGAAGACAAAGGATGTAGAGATAGTGCACATAACACAAGAGAGGGAATTTACGCAGAAGAAGAACAAAATATTTATCAGCATCACAGAGGAGATTAGGGACAATGTCATTAGAGCAAGGCCACACTTGGAGGCCAAGGTACCACAAATATTTCCTTCAGCGATACACTATGTAGGAAATTTGGTGGACTTGGTACTTGAAGATGAACCTCTATGCATGACAGCGCCAAGAAAGTCAGAGAAAGATGTAGAATGAGAGAAAGTGTCAGTGATGCAAAATATTACATCTTATGAAGGACTACTATAAGCATTACAAGAAGTATTAAAGAAAGTAGATCAGCTTTAAATATCTTCACAACTCCAGAGGTGCTTATCAGCATAAAGACCCTAGAAAAAAATAATGAGGTCTAGAAAGCAATGAATGATGAGACATTGGGCTGCGCAGAAATATTATCAATAGTTAAACAAAAGCACGAGTCCCTAGTAGCAGCACAAGAACCACACAAGACTCATCTGGAAGAGCTTGGGAAGATAATTGTGTAGAAGATGGATCTTTTAGAAGGAAGAATGACATCAATGTCAAATATTGTTTTGGTTCTATAGAATGAAAAGGGAGAGATTGCTAGGGATGAGTTGGAATCCATTGCTATGGACATCCCAGAGAAAGTAGAACAAGAACTCACTAAATGACAGGTTTTGGAGGCTGAAATAAAGGAGGAGTATCCAAAATTGATACTACAAAATGATACAAAGGAGGTTGTGTCATAAAAATTCTTTATTTTTTTACATTCTTTCATTCTTATTATTTCCATTATTCTATTCTTTACTTCAATTTTTGGAGGAATACCCATTGTCGGGATGACAATGAGATTAGTGTGGGGTAATGTTGATCAAAGAATACTTGTTAGAGAACACACAAGGAGTCCACACAAGAGAGAAGGCTAAGATTAAGGGTGCAGAGGGACAAGAAGGACCCACATGCAGAAGGAAAGTTCAACATTCAAGACTTAGCTGATTTTGAGCATGCCAACCTATTTTTAGAAGATGACATGTGGAACACACCAACAATGCAGAGACGTGCGTGCCATGCATTGTCTATTTTTGGAGGATCGGATCGAAGCATTTTACATGGAGACAAGCTAAGAATAGGATTGATACTTTAGTTAACTATAAGAGGCATATAAATAGCACACTTGCATGTGTGGCTATGCCTGTGAATGGTGCGTGGCTATTAATAACATGCGACCTATTTCTGGAATAGATAAACAGTGAAGGGTAAGTCCCCACCCTATATATATGATGTGAGGTACAAAGTGGTAATATATGAGTGAGATGGATGTATGGAGGTATAGAGATATACGTATATGACTGAATTACTATATCAGATCCATATGCACATTGATATCAATTGACATTATTGTAAGGAGCTTCTATTTTTATTAATAGATGGAAGATATTGGCTAAATCTAAGTGTCATTCCTGTGTGTAATCGAGTAGTGCATATTATTGATTCAGTCATGATTACTGTTTAAAGCTTGTTCTGTCATAGATTTCAATGTAGCATACATTGTAAAATGATTGATTAGTTATGAATCTATATGTTTCTTCCTTCATCACGCTAACATCTGCTACAACAATCCTAAATAGGGACCTGGTTTCTTTGTGTGCTTTGGGTGAGTGCTTAGTCTAGGCTGAGTGATGTGCCAGTGCATCTAGGGATTTATCTAGTAAATTCTAGGCTACATCAAATTTTCTCTTTTTAACAATAAGAAGACTATGTACTAATGCTTCACATTCTGCTACATTGTTGGAGCATGCAAAATACAACCTATGCTTGAAAAATAACTTCTCATCCTTGGGATAAATGAGAACAACACATGTTCCTGCACCATTCCTGGTTTTAGAGCCATCAAAGTAAAAATTCCATAGGCCAGAGCTTTCTTCTTTTTTCTTGAGCATGCGTGGTAACACAATGTCTTATTCAAGGATGAAGTAAGTACCATGTCCAGTTTAAAAGGCCTTAAGCTCTTTGTCATCATGATCAAATTTATGATGTCTCCCAACCCATTCATTTAGCAATAAATTAGGTATAGGAGGGGAAATAGGTTGCTCTTCTGAAACTGAAAATTTTTGTTGGCCTTCTTGGATGAGGGAATTAGCTTGGAGAGGGGATGGGTCATACGAATCAATATGATAGGAAAATATTGGCTCAAATTATTGTTATCCAAAATGAACCCCTTGCTCATTTTGTGGCTAACTCCCTTCATTCTTCCCTCTCTTGTGCCTCAGTCATAATTTTTTTCTTTTTAGGCACTCAAGACCTTCTGGAAATGGCACCATTGGAAAGAGATTTTTCTCAGATTTCCAGAAAGGTAAAATTTTCCTCCTAACTCCATGTATTTTTGAAGTTATGGCCCAATGAAGTTTTTGTGGGAAATTTTCCCCTAAAAGGCCCGCAGCTAGTAATATCGTGCCATGTGTCCTCGGAAGGGCAAAGGTAGAGGTAAACTTGGAATTTTTACCAAGTATTTGGAAAGGTTTCAGAAGGGATTTTTCACCTTGATGGCCCGCCAGCGAATGAGATCGTGCCATGTGTCCAAGGGGAAGAAAATAGAAAATTTGACTAAGTGTTGGCACCATGGAAAAATCTTCAGGAAAGGCCCGTACCCAATCACGTTATGCCACGTGTCCTTAGGCCAAGGGAGTGGCGGATGGTGGAGGAAAGATTGAAAATTTGGAAAAGTGATCGGCGAGGGCGTAAAGTTAAATTTTTTCCCCAAGACCTGCAACAAATGAGGACAGGCCATGTGTCCCCGGGATGTCGGAGCTTTGGCCGTCGGGGAGAAATTGGGGATTTTTCCCAAAGGTTAGTGCAAGGAGAAATGTTTGGCCCCAAGGCCCCACATCTAATGGGAGTTAGCCACGTGTCCTAGGACCAGTAGAATGCGAGGGAAAGTTTGAAATTTTCCCAAAGAAAAATGAAGGAAATTTGAAAGGGAAAGTCCACCCCCTAAATGGGAGCCAATGGGATCTTGCCACGTGTCCAGTGGTAGCAAAAAGTGCAAGATAGGCCCGCAGAGAAAAATGGTAGGGAAAGCCTGCATCTAATAGGGTTTTTCCATGTGTCTAAGTCAGAAAGGATGGTCAAAAGTGACAGAACAGATAGAGGAAAAAATCCCATGGAAAATCACATCGTGCCACGTGTCCTCGGGTCATCTAGCCGGCAGAGATTTTTTGGAAAATTTTCCAAAGGCCAAAACGATGGAAAATGAAGTGTAGAAGGCCCGCAATGAATGGAATCATGCCACATGGCACCAGAGCTCATTTTTTCACGTTCTTTATATCAACAGAAATATGGTGAAATTCTCTACAAGATTCAGGGATAAATTTTGTATTTTGAAGGAGTTTGGAGAGAAAAAATTGAAAAACCCCTCTGGCACATGGTAATGAACAGAAATGACATTTCAACCACCATTTTAAATGAAGAATGGCTCGCATTCTCTCCCAGCACGGCGAAAAATGTCAGGGAATGGATCTGTGAGGATTCCCATGTTGTTTATTATGAATTTGATCGGTGGTTGAAAGTTTTCTCACGTTTTCCCACGTTTCTCTCTCCTGGGCTCATTCCTTACACTGTAAAAGCCAGATTTGGCTCATTTTAGAAGGGTTAGACATTTTCATGTTTTGCAGGCTCCTCTTTTCACCGTGAAAAGTGATTTTGTGGAATATCAGACCTCTTCCAAGACTATAACATGTTTTCTACCGCTCAGATGTTGTAATGCATGTATTTTTGATATTGGAAATGACAATGCAAGCTCTGTGAATGAGTTTCAATCCTCTACTTATGTTGTTTGCTTCATTTCTAACCTTTCATTACATTTCATTAGTTTTTGCATGATGTTTTGTTTCATTTCTATGATTTGTGTCAATCTGCAAAAGTAAAAAATGCTCACCACTCCTTTGGTGGATCACCTTATTAACATTAGTTTAAGTTTTTGCATTCTCTATCTCTGTCCCCTCTGGAATTTAGATTAGGATTTTGAGTTTAAAAATTGTATAACTTGCAAGTAATACATCTGATCAGAGGAGTTGAGGAACTAGCCTCTAACCTAGATATTCTTTTCCATTTGATAAGTCCCACACTTGGGGAAAAGATTTAATGTTGTGGAATCACACTGGATGTCCAAAATGTCAAACTAGAAATATGATCAACATCCAGGGGTGTTGCTGATTTGCACCAATAGTTTTGGCATGCTCGGTGGGACCTTAGAGGTCTTCATCTTCATTGCAACAAAATTGATGTGCATTTGTTGCAAGTTTCTTGCTTAAAAGAGCCCTAAATTACACATCTGGCGACTCTAAGGAAGAAGAATCAGCTGGTTTTAGCAGTGTAGACCTGAAAACTCATGAGAAGAATCACCACAAGGTCAAGAGTTGGAGAAGAAGAGGTGTTGTTTGAATATCTGTACAGTTATCTCTAGGAATAAGGCAAAGAGGGAGGAGAATTCAAAGGTCTCCATCTCCACCAAAAAGAACTCTCTCAACTCCTCCACTCTGTTAGGCCTTTCATTCAATCAACAAGGATTCTAAGGCCAATCAGAATGGCACAACACAAAACCTATGTCAATTTCACAAGAAGCAGCCCACTTGCTCTCAATGCACAAAATCCAATTGCAGTTGTAGCATTGAAGAACATTCCATACTTTACTGGAGAGAATCAGACCACTCTTGGTGATCATGTCAAGGATATTGCTAATATTTGTGCAATCCATGAGATTAATGAGATGCAAGTTGCTGTCAAACTACTGGCATCTTCATTCAAAGGGAAAGCTTTGCAATGGTTCAGGAGTCTTGCCTTAGGTTCTATCCAAAATTGGAACCAACTATGTATAGCCCTCCATGAGCAGTTTGGAGAAAAGGGAGATAACTTGTCCATTTTGGAACAACTGACAACCATCAAGAGAGCTCCCAATGAGTAGCTGACTGAATTCAACTTCAGATTTCAAATGACTTGGGAGAGAATTCCAGTGGCAGTATGGCCAACAGTAGAAGGTTCTTTTCTATATTACCTTAAAGCTCTAAATTCTGATATTTCTATGTTAATTCAATCCATGGGAGGCACAACTATCCCTGTTGCTTATAACATTGCCATTAGAGCTGAAAATTATTTGATTCAGGCTGGCAAGCTAGCTCCTAGGCCTCCAATGCCATTTTATCCAAGTTTAGAGAGCCCAAGTAATAGTCAAGTGCCTATTTTAGCTCTTATTCCCACTCCTAGAAAGTAGAATTCAAGTGAAGCTTCTACTTCATCTTCTAGTGCCTCAAATGAACTTCAAGAAGTCATGAAGCAATTGCAAAATTTAGGCAATGAGCTGGTTACACTCAAGAGGCAGCAAGCCCAAGGTTTTAGACCTTCTTTCCAGCCTTAAGCTCAACCTAACAGACAGCCATACCAGCCTCAAAGACCACCCAATCCTAGTTGCAAATCAAAATCAAGAAAGACCTCCTGCCAACAGACCATTTCAGCCCTATAATCCCAATGCTACATCTGCCTCTAAAGCAATAGTTCCAGTGCAAAAAAACGTAGCTCAAGAGTATGATTGGTGTTTCCCATGCAATGAACCCCAAAAACTAGTCTATGTGCTTCAACAGTGACTTAAATCAAGAATTAATGGTGACAACTACTGGTGTGGAGAGTGAAGGGAGTCAAGGAAATAACCAACAACAAGAAACATTCCAGCAACAATCAGCTCTAAGTGACACCACACTTGTAAACTGACAGGCAGAAGATTTTTCTGGCATTAATCAAACAATCTCCCAAAGTGTTGCAGCCAACACAAGGTCAAAAAGGAGAAATTTGGGTGAAGAAAAACCATTGGCTCCAAGTAATCCACAACCTCTACCACTCCAAAAGTTATTGGCAAACAAAATGCAGTTCCAAACACACAAGGACTGCCTAAAATAGAACCTAGGCCAACTTAGATGCCAGTTGTTGCTACTCATGTGCAAGGAATGAATGTGCAGGCTAAGGGACAATAGAGAGATGCTTCATCTCCATTCAACATCATTAATCAGATGAAGAAGACAAATGTAAACATATCCATGTGGGAATCACTATCCATCCCAAGCCAAAGATATTTGCTATAAGCTACCATGAAGGACTGGTCAACTTCAAATCAAGTAGGTCCAAATGCAAGAGAAGGTACTCACAAATTCTTCCCAACCTGAAGAAATCATGGAGGAAAAAAAGGTAAAATGTTGAAGCCCCCTCCATTCTATGTTTCATTGATCATTGGAAACCAATTAGTACATAACTGCATGATTGATTCCGAAGCAAGTAGTTTAGTAATGCCCAAGCAAATAGCTGATCAGTTGGGGCTTCAATATGAATTCATATCCAAAGGGATAGTGCAATTAGATGGGACATTAGTGACAATAGTGGGAGTGATAAAAAACTTGAGTCTTACTTTGCATGCATGCCCCAACATTGTTGTTTTGCAAGATGTCTCGGTAATAGACCTTCCACCACTTTTTCCCTATGTTTATCAAGGAATTTCATAGCCAAGATTGGAGGGTACTTATTTGTTGATTGGTCACACATGTTTTTCAGAACAAGATATGGAACTAAAGCCACAATCAAGTATGAGCCTATTGTAAACTTTCACATTGAGCCTCACACTCCAAGCCAAGTCAATACCAATTGTTCAAGCGTTTCATCAAGAAGATTATCCAAGCATTGATGAAGCTGACACCAAGGTTGGAAGTATCCTAGATTTGAATCTTGATGAATGGGCAAGCAAGGTGCATGTTTTTGATCCTTATCAAGAAATAGAAGAATCTGAGCTAGGAGTCTATTGCATGCATGAAAAAAATCAGCCTATCCCTAGCATCACCAAGCCAGACCAAAAGGATGACAATGAGGTATGGCAGTTATTTTTTGATGGATCAAGGAGTATACAAGGTACAGGAGGGGGAGCTATGCTTGTTTCACCTCAAGGAGTTAAGTATTATTCAACTTTTAGATTTCAGTTTGCATGCTCTAATAACATTGCTGAATATGAAGCTTTGATACAAGGATTGCATTGGTTAATCAAGAGGGGAATAAAGAAGTTGTAGGTCTTTGGTGATAGTGAGTTGATTGTCAACCAAGTTAAGGGGCAGCATGCTACCAAGGATGATCTACTCAAGTGCTACAAAAATAGGGTGTGGGACATGTTATCCAAAATGTGCCCCCCTGCTCATTTTGTGGCTAACTCCTTTCAGTCTTCCCTCTCTTGTGCCTCAGTCATAATTTTTTTTACTTTTCAGGGACTCAAAAACTTTCTGGAAAGGGCACCATTGGATAGAGCCCTTTCTTAGCTTTCCAGAAAGGTAAATTTTTCCTCCTAACTCCATGTATTTTTGATGTTATGGCTCGGCGGAGTTTTTGTGGGAAAATTTCCCCTGAAAGGCCCGTAGCCAATGAGATTCCACCACGTGTCCAAGGAAGTGACGGGGTCGGAAGAAAACTTGGTTTTTTACCAAGTGTTTTGGCAAAATTTCAAAAAGGAAGGTTTTCCCCGCAGGCCCACCGGTGAATCAATTGGTGACACGTGTTTAGGGGAAAAAATTGAAAAAACGACTAAGTGTTGGCGCAGGTAGAATTTTAATGAAGAAGGCTTGTGCCCAATCATATTGTGCCACGTGTCTTGTGGCACCGAACCAGCAGAGTACGAAGGAAAAGTAAAAATTTTTGGCAAATTGTTTTTCCAATTTTCAAAAGGAAGTTTTTGTCCCACTGCCCCTACCAACCAATCATGTTATGCCATGTGTCCTCTGGGGATCGGAGCTGTGGAACGCAGGAGTAGATTAGGATTTTTCCCAAAAAATTGTGCACAAATAAAAAATGTTTGTAGAGGGCCCACGGCGAATGAAACTATGCCACATGTGTCAGACCGTAGGAGGCAGGGAGAAATTGATAATTTCTTCCCAAGGGAAAACAAAGGAAATTTAAAAGGAAAAAGCCCACCTCCCAAAATGCAAGCCAATAGGGTCTCGCCACGTGTCTGGTGGTTGCCAAAGCATCACCAAGCCCGTATGAAAAGTTTGAAGGGGTAAGCCTGCATCCAATGGTGTTTTGTCATGTGTCCAAGTGGTTTCAAAATATCAGTCAGGCCCGTCAGAAAATTTAGGAAGGAAGGTTCGTGACCAATTAGCATGAGCCACGTGTCCTCAACTCATCATGGCCCGGTGGAGTTTTTTGGGAATTTTTTCCAAAAGGGAAAACAAAGGGAAATGAAGCGCAGAGGGCCCACATCCAATCAGAACACACCACATGTCCCAGAATGGCAGAGCACGAGGATTTTTTGGGAAATTTTCCCAAATGCGAAAAAGGTGAAAAAATTCAAAATTTTGCCCACCAACAAGATTTGGCCCTGTTTTGCCCTAAAATTTTAAACGGCCATATCTTTCAATCAAGAGCTCAGTTTTCCACGTTCTTTATATCAATGGAAAGCTAGTGAAATTATCTATAATATTATGAGGTTATTTTTGTATTTTGATGGAATTTGGAGAGAGAAAATTGAAAAATGCCTTTGGCACGTGGTCATGGATAGAAATGACATTTCAACCACCGTTTTTAATGAAGAATGGATCACATTCTCTCCCAGCATTGCTAAAAATGTTAGGGGATGGGCATGTAAGGATGTACATGTTGTTTTGATTGTGTTTTGGTCAATGGTTGAATCTTCCCCATATTTTCCCATGTTTCTCTCTCCTGGGGTCGTGGCTTGCACTGAAAAATCCAGAGTGGGTTCATTTTGAAGGAGATAGACACTTTTTCAGCTCTGCAATTTTCCTTTTTCTTCCTTTTTGGCAGAATTTGTGAAAATTTTTACCTCTCCATGTAATACAGCACCCCTTCTTGCCTCTTGATCACTGTAATGCATTGTATTGGATTTGAAATGTTAATATATGTTTTGTGATTAAAATCCCTTAATCCTTTCATATATCTATCATTGTTTTCCTGATCTTGCATTACATTTTGAGCGATTTGTGCATGATTTGTGCTGTGTTTTATTTTGGATTGTGTATGTATTGCATTATCAGGTGTCTACAACTCCTTTGGTGAATCACTTCATTAGCATTAGCTTCATTTTCTTGCATTCCCTATCTTTGTCCCCTTGGAATTTAGAGTAGGAACTAGGAATTCAAACCTCTGCAACTTGTAAGTGACATATCTGATTAGAGGAGTTTGAGGAACCAACCTCTAATCTAGAGATTCCTTTCCTATTTTACAAGTCCCACACTTGGGGAAAGGATTCAATTTTGTGCAATCACACTGGATGTCTAAGATGTCAAACTAGAAGTCTGATCAACATCTAGGGGTGCTGCTGATTTGCAACAACAGGACCTCATTGAAGATTTTGAGGGTTTTGGCATAAAATCCATTCCTAGAAAAGAGAACCAAGCTGTTGACAGGATTGCAGAAGTTGGGGCAGCCTTTGAAGTTGTTGAAAGAATTCAAAAAGACAGGGTACAACCAAACATCCACGTGATTGTGAGGCCTTCAGTACTAGACAACAATGTAAGTTGGCAAGTGTTTGAAAATGATTAGCAAATCATTCATTTCTTGCAAGAAGAGGCTGAGTTCTCAGCTAAAAATCAGGAAAAGTTGGAGCAACTGTATGGTGACCAAGTGGTACATCTGAGAACCAAAGAAGCTACCCAAGGGACTTATTACTTTGGAGTCCATTTTCAATCCTAATGACTAGTTTAGGAAGGAGAAAGCAAACATCCAAGTCAAGGGAGAAGATTCAGTGTCCATCTTGGTGGAAGAGGGAAAATCACTCCAAGTTGGTAAGATGACAACTGAACAAGAAAGGTATGAGTTCATACAACTTTGTCAAGAATTCCCTGATGTGTTTTCTTGGAGCTATGAAGATTTGAAAGGTTTTAACCCCGAGTTAGCTCAACACACCATTGAATTGTATCTAAGTACTAAACCCATCAGGAAAAAACAAAGGCCAGTTAATCCACACATGGAGCCTCTCATGAGAAAATAATTGAATAAGTTGATAGAGTCAAGAATCATATTCCCTATCAAGCATTCTAGTTGGGTGGCCAACTTGGTTCTAGTTAGAAATAAGAGTGGGGAAATCAGATTGTGTGTTGATTTCAGAGATTTGAATAGAGCATCTCTCAAGGATCATTACCCACTTCCTTCCATGGAGAAGATTTTACAAGTTGTTGCTAGCTCTGAGAGGTTTCATTACTTGATGACTATTTAGGGTACAATCAGATTATGGTGAAAGAGGAGGATCAGTTTAAGATAGCCTTTACAACCAAATGGGGGACTTATGCATACAAGAAAATGCCATTTGGGATGTCCAACGCTGGAGCTACTTTCTAAAGGGCAATGGACATGGCGTTTAAAGGTTTTATTAACAACATGGTGTTGATATATCTTGATGATATCATGTTTTTTTAAAAAAATGTAGCATCCCATCTCTTTCATTTGAGACAATTGTTCCAAAGGTGTAGAAGATTTGGTGTATCTTTGAACCCCAAAAAGTGTATTTTTCTAGCCTATGAAGGAAAAATCCTTGGCCACATTGTATCCAAGGAAGGATTAGCAATTGATCCAGAAAGAGTTGAAGCCATAAGAAGGACCTTCAAAGTTTCTTGGGGAGAATAAATTTTGTTCAGAGGTTTGTCACAGATTTTGCAACCCTAGTCAAGCCTATCACCAAGATGTTAAAGAAAAGAATAGCTTTCAAATGGACAATAGAAGGAAAGGAAATTTTTGAAGCAATAAAAGAAGCCATCTCTCAAGCCCCAACTCTCATTAACCCAGATTTCTCCAAGGATTTCATCCTCTATGCATTTGGGGGTGATGATACTATTTCTGCCATCTTGGTACAACAGAACAAAGACAATGATGAGCAGCCAGTTGCTTTCTTCAGCCAAAGCCTAGAGGACTACAAGGTGAGGTATTATTTCATTGAGAAACATGTTCTTGCAGTAATTAGGATCTTGAAGAAATTCAAGCATCTAGTTTCAAACAACAAGGTTCAATTGATGGTTTCTCATGTGGGATTTAAGGACTTCCTCCTCAACAAAGACCTGAATGAAAAGAGAGTAGGCTAGATTACTTGTGTCATGGAGTATGACATTGAGATCAAAGTTACCAAGTTGGTCAGAGGAAAAGGATTGTGTGAGCAGCTAGTCTTGAATAAACACAAGGAAGCATGCAATGAGAAGGAGGTTGTTTTGGCATTGCAAGACAACCATGAGCAAGGAAGCACTCAAGAGGAAAATAATGGTGTCCTCACTCCCTGTTGGACCCAAGATAGAATGCACTTCCTAAGCACAGGTCTATGCCCTCCATAGATGAACACGACCAAAAGAAGACACTTCAGGTTATAGGTTGTCCCATATGCCCTTGTTGATGGTGTTTTGTTCAAAAGGGATGTGAATGGAGTGCTGTTGAGATGCATTGATACAAATCAGATTCACAAGGTGTTGGAAGAGTTCCATGGTGGATCAACTAGTGGTCATTTTGCACCAAGAGTGATAGCTCTAAAGATCGTGAGAGTTGGCTATTATTGGCCCAATATTTTAAGTGATTGTTATGCATGGATCAAGAGGTGCAAAAATTTTCCATTCTTCACGGGTAAGGAGAGGCTAGCTTCCCTTCCGTTGCATCCAATTTCAGTTTACCAGCCATTCATATAATGGGGTTTGGACTTCATTGGACTCATTAATCCAAATTCAAGCCAAGGGCACAAATGGATTCTAATAGCAATAGATTACTTCACCAAGTGGACTGAAGCATTAGCACTCAAGGAAGCAAATGAATCTAGCATCCTGGACTTCTATGAGGGAATAACAACCAGATTTGGCATACCTGCTACAATAATATCAGATAATGCATTGGCATTCATTGGGTCCAAGGTAATTGAATGGGCTATCAAGAATGGGGTCTACCTAAGTACTTCATCAAATTATTACCCTCAGGGTAATGGCCAAGCTGAATCTACAAACAAGAACTTGTTAAGGATCATCAGGAGGAATCTTGATGAAAATCAGAGGTCTTGGCATACTAAGTTGAAATCAGCCTTATGGGCTGATAGGATAACTCCCAAGAGATCTACAGGTAACTCTCCATTTAAGCTTGTTTATGGAAGAGAGGTAATTTTGCCCATGTCACTTGAGTTGCCAACATTAGAACTCATAAAATAGTTGGAGTTGTTGGAGTTTGAGCCCATGGAGGTTAGATATGCAGAATTGATGGAGCTCTAAGAAATCAGAAATCAGGCATCCCAAACAATGGAGAAGGATCAGGCTTTGATCAAGAAGACCTTTGATAGAAAGGCCAAGGATAGATCTTTCCAAGTTGGAGATCTAGTGCTAAAATGGGATGCAGACAAAGAAATATTGGGGAGGAATTCAAAATTTGATGTCATTTGCAGCGGCCCATACATGGTCACAAAGTGTAAGGACAACAATGCCTTCCAATTGTCTACATTGGATGGTGAAGAGTTACAGATTCCAGTCAATGGAATCCATCTGAAGCATTGCCACTAAAGAAGTACTCCACCTTGTACATATTAGCTTAGGTTTTCATTCCTCCAAGTGCTTATGCACATTGTTTTTTTGTAGATTAGCTTTGCTTTCCCTAAGTGCTTTGACACAACTTGTTGTTCCAGGAAATGTGTTTTGTAGGCCTTGCTCCAATCAGATGGTGTTCTACCTTCCATCTTCCTCCTTGCAATGTTCTAATCATTTGGGGTACCAAACAGAGAATTTAATGAACCCATGCCCAATGGATTGCTTCAGGTAACTGGTAACCTCATCCAACAAGTAGATGACCCCTTTGAGTCGCCAAAATTGTTATCCAAAATGAACCCCTTGCTCATTTTGTGGCTAACTCCCTTCATTCTTCCCTCTCTTGTGCCTCAGTCATAATTTTTTGATTTTCAAGCACTCAAGACCTTCTAGAAATGGCCCCATTAGAAAGATTTTTTTCTCAGCTTTCCAGAAAGGTAAAGTTTTCCTCCTAACTCCATGTATTTTTGAAGTTATGGCCCGATAGAGTTTTTGTGGGAAATTTTCCCTTGAAAGGCCCGCAGCCAGTAATATCGTGCCACGTGTCCTCTGAAGGGTGGAGGTGGAGGTAAACTTGGAATTTTTACCAAGTAATTGGCAAGGTTTTAGAAGGGATTTTTTTCCCCAATGGCCCGCCAGTGAATGGGATCATGCCACGTGTCCAAGGGGAAGAAAATAGAAAATTTGACTAAGTGTTGGTGCCATGGAAAAATCTCTAGGAAAGGCCCGCACCCAATTACATTATGCCACGTGTCCTTAGGCCAAGGGAGTGGTGGACGGTGGAGGAAAGATTGAAAATTTGGAAAAGTGATCAGCAAGGGTGTAAAGTTAAATTTTTGTCCCAAGACCCGCAGCCAAGGAAGACAGGCCACGTGTCCCCAGGACGTCGGAGCTTTGGCCGCTGGGGTGAAATTGGGGATTTTTCCCAAAGGTTAGCGCAAGGAGAAATGTTTACCCCCAAGGCCTGCATCCAATGGGAGCTTGCCACATGTCCCAGGACCGATGAAATGCGGGGGAAAAGTTGGAAATTTTCCCAAAGTAAAACAAAGGAAATTTGAAAGGGAAAGTCCGCCCCCTAAACACGAGCCAATGGGATCTTGCCACGTGTCTAGTGGCGGAAAAAAGTGCAAGATAGGCCTGCAGGGAAAAATGGCAGGGAAATCCTATGTCCAATAGGGTTTTGCCATGTGTCTAAGTTAGAAAGGATGGTCAAAAGTGATGGAACAGATAGAGGAAAAAATCCTGCAGCAAATCACATCGTGCCACGTGTCCTTGGGTCATCCGGCTGGTGGAGATTTTTTGGATAATTTTTCAAAGGCCAAAACGATGGAAAATGAAGCGCAGAAGGCCCACAATGAATGGAATCATGCCACGTGGCACCGGAGTGGTGGAGCACAGGGATTTTTTGGGAAATTTTCCCAAATGCAAAAAGTGGGAAAATTTTAAATTTTTGGCCCGTCGACTCGTTTTGGCCTTGTTTTTCCCTAAATTTTCAAACGACCATAACTTTCGATCTAGAGCTCGGTTTTTCATGTTCTTTATATCAACAGAAATCTGGTGAAATTATCTACAAGATTTTAGGATAAATTTTGTATTTTGATGGAGTTTGGAGAGAAAAAATTGAAAAACCCCTCTGGCACGTGGTAATGAACAGAAATGACATTTCAACCACCATTTTTAATGAAGAATGGCTCGCATTCTCTCCCAGCATGGAAAAAAATGTTAGGGAATGGATCTGTAAGGATTCCCATGCTATTTATTATGAATTTGGTTGGTGGTTGAAATTTTTCTCATGTTTTCCCACGTTTCTCTCACCTGGGCTCATTCCTTGCACTGTAAAAGCTAGATTTGGCTCATTTTAGAAGGGTTGGACATTTTCATGTTTTACAGGCTCCCTTTTTCACCTTGAAAAGTGATTTTGTGGAATATCAGACCTCTTCCAAGACTGTAATATGTTTTCTGCCTCTCAGATGTTGTAATGCATGTATTTTTGATATTGGAAATGACAATGCAAGCTCTGTGAATGAGTTTCAATCCTCTAATTATGTTGTTTGCTTCATTTCTGACCTTTCATTACATTTCATCAATTTTTGCATGATGTTTTGTTACATTTCTATTATTTGTGTCAATCTGTAGAAGTGAAAAATGCTCACCACTCCTTTATTGCATCACCTAATTAGCATTAGTTTAAGTTTTTGCATTCTCTATCTTTGTCCCCTTTGGAATTTAGAGTAGGATTTTCAGTTTAAAACCTGTATAACTTGCAAGTAATACATCTGATCAGAGGAGTTGAGGAACCAACCTCTAACCTAGAGATTCTTTTCCCATTTTACAAGTCCCACACTTGGGGAAAAGATTCAATGTTGTGTAATCACACAAGATGTCCAGAATGTCAAACTAGAAATCTGATCAACATCTAGGGGTGTTTCTGACTTGTACCAACAATTGCATGGTAAAATGGGTACCATACCTTGTTCTTAGTAACATATGTGACCAATAAGAAAATAAGTAACCACTCACTTTAGCAGTGAAGTCTCTTGATATAAAAAGGGAAAACAAAGGAAGTAGATCAATGATTGACACATCTTGAGTTATGGCTTGGCTTGGAAAGGCATGAAGGGTTAACTCAAGATCCTTGATGACTCCTAGAGTGGTGACAATTGAGTAATCCAACTACAAGACTAATTTGACCATAGGGCTATATTTAAGGCCTAAGACATCAAAAATTTTTGTTGGCAAAATAGAAGTACTAGCACCCGAGTCAATCATATAATTATGAGCAAAGCATTTACCTTTGATCAAGGACATATAGAAGGGTGGGGTTTTGAAAACCTTACTTACTTCTCCTTTTCTTGACAGATATTGAAAAAAACATGAGGGTTTTGAATAACTGGATCAATGTGTGGGAGTTACGTAAGAACTTACGGAACAGGTCACACTGAGATGGAATGGCCAGGGCATCCCACATTGTGACATTTACATTTATCTTATTCATATATTCTACCTTGTTGAATTTAAGGCCCGTGGACTTGTACATTTGAGGCACAACAACATATCTTCTTGATTGCTCAGATGAAAAGGTAAGGACCTTAGCTTACATAGAGGATTGAGCTACTAAAGGAAGGGTGCCTTCTGATTCTATTAAAACATTGTGCAAAACCTCATGTGTAGGAATTTATGTGCCTTAACCTCATCTCTATGCTTCTAAGGATTGACCCGCGTGACAGGAGCTGAAGGTTGCGCACTAGACTTGAGCATTCTTTTTTTGTACCTTGTGTTATTAACAACTTGATTAATTAAATAGAAGTCTTCAGTGATAAAGAACATAAGGTTGGCCTCAGGAACAACTTCTCACATTTCTTGATTTTTAGGCTCACACATGCTAGTGGATGGTTCATAATTTAAAGTGGTTTTAATCATATCAGCATGTGCCCACACGGAATTGACACAACTATACTGACTATGAGGCATGTTGTAAGGGAAGCACCATCATGAATCTTGTGCCATATTGTTTTGGACTTGAACAAGTGCTTGGGTTATGCTAGGCACTAGAAGAGGTTGCACAGGAGGAATTAATTACAACAGGAGGTATGTGTTTGCATGCCATCTGTCATTCTGCTGGTTCTACCCATATATTTGATTTAGATATTGGTTCTAAAAGATTGATGGCCTTGGCTATACCTTTGACTAGAATTATTCCTGAAGGTTTGCGCCTGTTGTTTTTCTAAGGATATGAATTTATTTGACAAGTTTCTAACTAGGGTCTTCATTTATTCGTCTTCCTTCTGTTGTAGGAGAGAATAATATGTGAAAACAATGGGTTGAGTGCTCTACTTTGGAATAGGGGTAATAGAAGGTTGGGGCATGTGAGGAATTTCTAGGAATAAGGACATGGGCGGTCTAGGAGCTAACTTTAATACTTGTATTAGATATTTTTTAGCTGTAATAGCTAAAACATAGGCCCTAGTTAATGTTGCACCCACATAGATTAGATCATGATTACAATATCATAATTTAAAGCCCTTAAAAAGTATAAGAAATCACCTTCTAGAGTTGGTCTTACCAGGGTTGGAATCCTTTTCCTTGTTTTATGAAATCTAAAGTTTAAGTTTGCCATGAGCTCATTGGGAGCCTTCTTTATGGTTGTGAAATATTCTAGTAGAGAGAGGTTATCTTCCTTCTCTCCAAATTGATTGCATAGAGTTCTCCCCATTGATTCCAATTTTGAATTGACCCAATTGTCAGACTCCTGAACCTAGAGTTCATTTTAAAACCCCTCCCATTTTTTTTTATATAGATTCCTTGGTGAATATGTGAAAATGACTTTCAAAATGATGGAGAATCTGAAGAAAACTAGTTTGGAACAGTTTAATAATGGTGTCGACCGGTAACATATTTTGATGAACAATATATGTTGGCTAAAAACATATGTAATTTTTTGAAATTTTTTTTTTGACAATAGCAGTTAAAATGACCAGCTCAATGAGAAATATGTCCTCTGAAAATATGGTGTGATGAATTTTTTTTTAAAAAAAGTGATTTTTTGAAAAATTATAGTTTTCACTAATTTTGCATGGGGAATTTTTTTTGAATTTTTTTGATGTGAGTTGTTAAAATTATTGTCTCAATGTTAGCAATTAAATTGTTGTCAGTTGGTAACACTCTTGATGACATTATTACCAACTGGAAAAAAGGAAAAATGATACCAGATGGTAACACTTTTGATAACATCATTACCGTTGACAGCAATGAAAAATGCTACCAACCAGTAACGCATAAATTTTTTTCCACATGAAAACTTAGAAATGTTGTCACATGATTTTTTTTGTGTTATCGTATGGTAACAAAAAATGTAGCCACATGATAACACAAAAATGCTGTCGTATGACATCATTTTTGTATTACCGTGTGGTAACACAAATAATGTTGTCATACGGTAACACAAGAATGTTGTGACACGAAAATATTTTTGTGTTACCGTGCGACAACATTTTTGTGTTATCGCATGGTAGTAGTTTTGCGTTAACACACGACTTGTACATTCAAAATTTTCACTAGAATACTCTCTTTTATCTTTATCTTCGACTCTAGATCTCAAACTTAACGATATTTGGAATTATATTTTATTAGTGCATTACATAGAATTAATCCTATATATAATAGTATATTATAACATAATGATGAATATACCGACATTGGTCGACCCTTATTGAAACAAACGGGTGAAACTAGGGTCAAATTTATTTATGAACTAATTTTTTTTGGCAAACCTGCTACCATACAGTGATGAAAAAATCACCAAATTATAAATTATAAATTACTAATATTCTCCTATTCACAAATATTCACCACTAAAATAAACCTTTCTTGAACCATTGCAAATTTCTCCCTTTGAATGAACAGGCTAATAGCCTAATAGCCACATCTTGCTCAAGAACTTGGTGGATGGCGCAAACATTAGCAATTTTCCTTTATGTGATCATCTTGAGTAGTATGGTTCTCCCTAATGAAGAAAGGGATACTCTTGAGTGAGGATGCTGGAATATGATTATTAGCATTAAGAGAAAGAGGACTACTACCAATGAAATTAAAAAATCCATAATTTTTTTGCTTCTACTGTGCGGCCATGATGATGGGCCTAATATTTCAAGCAGGCTATTAGGAAGGTCTGCCAGGAGGTGGTGTTGAAATTACATGGTGCGCTAGACATGGAGATGCACACACGGTTGCTTTGTTGCGTGTTATTCTTAAATAAATATGGAGGTACTTAAAGGACTCTTTGGCTGTTGTGTTTTTGTTGTATGTATCATTCTCATGAAAAAAGGTGCACAAGTTCCTAAAAATAGTGGAGATGAGTGTTGGGAGTCACCAAATGTGTTGAAACGAGCCTCTAAAGGATAGAAATCACTAAGCCACACACCAAAACTTAGTAATGATGAAATTTAAGATTTTAATGCCCAATCCCATTGGGTGTACAAAAAAAAATTGGAGGTCAAAATTGTACCCATCCCAGATCAAAATAAAATGGGATTTTGACATAACATGGGTCTGTCTCCAAGTTGTGGGATCTTGCATGCTTGAGAAAAACCTTTGGAGAAGGTCGGTTCCTCTACCTATTTCTACTACTACAACTACTCCTAATGATGAAATCAAATCCTAAACTAATCATGCCAAGGGACCAGAGTTATAAGTATGTGCAAGAAAGGAAAAATAATTTAAGGGAGGTGATATCACTAGAAAAAAAGGGGAATTAACATATTTATCTTGTTAGAGTAGGTATTTACCTTAGCTCATGTTCACCTAGGTACTTTATTTACCTTTATTATATTTATCCTCACCCACTTATGTGTGTGGATATTTCCTTTTATTTATTTAGATATTAGGGGGATATTATCTAGTTGTTAGGTATAGTTCTTTCCTTGATCTATGGTATTGAATATATCCTTGATATCTAGTTCTCTCATAAATCTATGGAATTAACTAGTTCTTTCCATGATTTATGGCTTGATCTACGACCTTGACTGGTTCTTAGATTGTTATTCATTTCCTATATAAACAAGGCCCATTCTCATTGTATTTCAATGAGTTCCATAATAATATATGATATTTCTTCTCATTTGGTTGTAAGGGTTTTATGTAAACCTATTATGGGGAATTGCTTTCATCTTGTTGATTGTGGTGTTTGATTAACATCTGTGTTCTTGTCTTGGTACGATCTAGTTATTGTTCTTTTATAGCTTAAGCAAAAATGAGGGAAAGTATGCACAAAGAGAATAGACACACATATCACAGTCTAGAATGCAGCCACACATTCATTTTCCATGAGCATGATAAAAAGAGGAACATGCAAGGGATGTGAGATAACACAACAAATAGACAATGTAAAAGAGAGGTAAGGAAAAACAATAAAAACAAGCCAAGGAAGAGAATAACCACAAAACAAAGCTTCTATTGCTTCTAGAAGATACATAGTTGATTAAAATGGTGTATGAGATAGATATACAAATGCAGAGGGCTGGATCTAGAGGCTTACAAATAAAAATTCAAATAAACAAATTCCTTAGCAAACCAAAGGGTTCAACAAATTTTACAATGATAGTTGATCTGACATTTATAGAAGAAGGAGAGAAGAAGAAGAGAAGAAGAGGGAAACTCGAATTTGAAATCTAACACCAAAAAAAGCATTGAATGTCTATAAATATTCCTGTAATGCTGAAAAATGCACCTCCCCATGTCTTTTTTACTTGTAGAAGGAGGGAAAATTAGTTTATATCTAGTGGTTGAGTCGATTATATGTTTGCATAAATGGCTAAAACATTTCCCTACTTCTAACCTACCAAATCCCATTAATATTTGAATTTAAATGATATGGAGTGTATCTCATGTCAACATCCTTCTAATAATAAAATTACACATCAATATGAGATTTTCAGCAAAAGTTATGACTGTTATAAGATCCGCAGTGCAAACTAGGCACACAATGAAACATGCCACACACTGATTGGTTAAATGATTGACCAAATATTCATATGTTTTATATTTTCTTCAATGTTTCACACAACACTTCATTACAAGGATTTTGTGTCCAGTTAGCACACTTTGATAGGTTACGTGTAGCACACTCAAGTTTGATAGGTTTCCACATGTTGTAGTGGCTAGCACAAAAGATTGCATAAGGAGTGCGTAGAAGAAAAAGGTAAAAGAAAGGGAAAACAAAGAAAAGTGTGCAGATAAAAATGGTGCATATATATAAGAGACCAATAAGAAAGTGGGGTGTGAATGTTTAATTGAGGAATGCACAATAGAAAGAAAGGAAGGGGGAGTGGGGAACTGCGTAAGGGACTTAGCTATATTTGAAGGCAAGTCATGAGTGCACGCGAAGGGTGTGCAAACTATTGGGAAGAAGGTGGGTGCATGATAAGTGCATGTAATGGAAATGGAAGAAGATAGAGGAATGGAAAAGGAAAGTGGAAAATGTTTGAAGGGAGAAGATGCACAAGGGCGCGTGAGGAAATGTAACTAAGGAAATTGTGCCAATGGGACAACTGGAGTGCACATAACCTACAATATTTAAACTTCATAGCTAGAATGGGGATGCAAGTTGTTAAAATAACTAAGGGAGTTATTTTAGACAAGAAAAACATTAGTATTTCTTCAAGTGATATGAGGTATCATGTACTAGCCTTGTACAATCTGTGTTTTCATGTTAGGTCAGTTTAGCTCTTGTCTTGGTCATGATAGTCTTGTTGTCATCATGAAATGTGGTTGATTATCAGAAAATGAATGTGTCTCATACTTTATAAGCATGGAAGTGTCAAAATCTGTAAGGAAGTGTGATACATGTTAATATTTTGGGTTAAAGTCTCAAGGATAAGTTATATGAGTGTGAACAATACCTTTCATAAAGAAGTTTGTTTGAAATATATAAAAATGGTCCATGTCTAATTCATATAGTTGGTATATGAATGGAGTTTTGGTGGTCTGAAAATAATATTTGAATCAAGAAGTATAAGGTCTCTTTTTTGTATCTCCAAAGATGGTATTGAGTTATCAAACTTATTTACAAGTATTGATGTATTTTGAAGGGAAAGGTGTCAAAAAGTGGTCTTGTCAGATAGTACAAAGGTTGGTATATCTAAGAAATTACAAAACCAGCATCTACGGAATCTACAAAGAGAGGTCAAGTGTATTGTGCACTCTAAGTGTAAATTGGTTTCGGTATAGTTAGATGTCTATGAAGACCAAAAATGTTATGCTAAAGGTATTCTAAAGTATGCAAGTTGGTATTTTGAGTCTAAGTGATAAATATCTCTCATCAAAGTCAAAACTCAACTGTGTGCACTGTGAAAGTTTAAGAAAGTATACTATGATCCTGTAAGGTACTCCTTGTACAAGTATATGGTAGATGGAAGGATGAATGTTTGTATAAGGTCTTCACCACTGTGAGCTATAGATGTAAAATCTATTACTTACTATCACAAGACACTCAAGGATAGATAGATGTTTTGTATGTTGTTTGTAGTTGGGGATCACACCTATCTTCTTGTTTGAATTCAAGAATTGAGGGAGTGGATAGCACCTTCATAAGGGTTTTGATCTAACCCTCACTATTTTAGGTTGTGCCTATCAAACAAAGTAAGAGAACCTATATTACAACCCTTGTATGGTAAAGGAGATGAAGATATCCTTATGTTTTGCATATGACATGGAAGAGGCCTTGTGAAAAGATGATCAAGTATCCATTATCCAAACTCAAAGGAGTTGTCACTACTAAATGATGGAAATGTTTTCAAAAAAAGGCTAGAGCTGCTAAAGACTTGATAGAACCCTGATCAACTTTGTGCATTTTTGTGAAAGGATTGAATTATTTTGTGGACACACAATGCAGATGTAGGGGTATTGTAGGTAGGATGATTTAGTTTAAAATGAAATTCTGATGAGAGATGTTGGGACAAGAGTAGTTAGGAGTCATCACCTTCTTTGGGAAACCTTGCGAAAGAATTACAACACCTAAACAGTAGAGATATTTCAATGAATTTGAAGTTCTCTTTCAACCAGGATGTGTGCACATATGGATGCCCAAATCTGCACTATTCCATACAAACTTTGATATCCTACCACAAAGGCTTGAAGAAAAATATGAATAAAGCATTCAGAACTCCTTGTTAGATCATTATCTAAGGTACACCCAAAGGTTTACAAACACCCTCAATTTACAAGGAAGGTAAGATGAATTTAAATCTGTTTATCTCCACTCAAATGAATGCTCTTCTTAATGGAAGATTGTAGATGCCTTCAAACCCTCTACAAGAAATGAGACCATGTATGACCAATAAAGATCCCAAACACAAGATTGCAACATGAGCATGAAACATAAATTGAAAACATACTGAAATACAAGTGTATGCAAGCTTTGACAAGAGATAAAACCAGTTAATCCAAGAATTTGATCAAATATATCAGCAAGGGAATGTTATTTAGATAATGTCAAAGATTTTTGATGGCTTTAGAGCTAAAAATAACTCAACATGATGAACATTTTATGCAAACTGGAATAAAAAATGGCTCTCAGGTAGTTTCTCCAAAAGGAAATGGACTTCTTCCAATTTTTCCCTGTGAAAATTCTTCTCTTTTTCCAAAATTCTCAACAGACCTTTCAAAATGCTTCCAAATTACATCATATACCCTATGCCAACTTGGATCCTTGCATCCCAAGCAAAGAATATGCCAAAGGGATCAAATTTGTTACAAAACCCTATCCATTTGATGAAAAATGATATAAAACTGCAAAACAGCTCGCCAAATGCCAAAGATGCACAAATATTTTAAAATATTGCAAGAACTCAAATCCTTATCCATCCCAAGGTCACATTTTTGGCATTCCACCATGCCGACATGGATTTTCAATCATTTTTCACCTTTTTCCCTCACCATTTTTAACTCTGCAACTTTTTACTTTCACCTTTCCCGTTTTTCACGGGTCGAGGGAAAAATTTCATCAAAAAACATCATAGGGCACCGAATCAGCTCAAAAGAATGGTGCCATTATGTTCAGAAGGCCGAAGGGATGCAAAATCATATAAAATTGTACGTGATTTGATGCAAAAATGATGATTCCACACTTCTTGGAGCATCCATGGCGCCCAAAAATGAAAATGCATAGCAACCGTTGATTAAAATCAACTTTAAAATTCCACCCTCCATGTGTTTTGATGAGATTCATCATGCAGACTAAGAAATATCTTCTTTGAATTCTGGATAAAGTGAACACGTGTCCAAATACCATTGGATCGAGCCTCCAACCTTAAAAAATGCCTTTTGAACTTTTTCTGACCATGAGAAATTTTGAAAATTTTCCCCGTGAGCCCCTAGATGCGCCATGTGTCCCTTTTTGGGCCTTCACCAAAATTGTGGGCCAATTTGATGCATTTTACCATTTTTCTGAGAAAAGGAAAATTTTCTCAAAATGTTCCACAACCCCGAATCCCTGCCGCCGTTTCTACCACGTGGCAGTTACCCATTCGCTGCGGAACCGACCCCTCCTTTTCTTCCCTCATTTCTCCGCGAGCATCAAAACTTCATGTGGGCCTGAGCTTTCCTTTTCACCTTTTGAAATGTGCCATGTGTCTCTGTCCTATTGGATGTGGAGATGACCCTCAAAATTTTTTCATGGGTTTATTTTTCACCTGGAGATTTTTCACTAAAATTTTGCAAAATTTTCAACTTTCTCTCTGCGTGCTCCATATCTCTGCGACCTCCCAGACATGTGTCCCCCTTTCATTGGTGGCAGGAGCTTGGCCCCAAAATTTTCTTTTTACCTTATGAAGTGAAGTTTAAAAACTTCAAATTTCTCCAAACCTCCACCCCTCCAATTCATCCCCATACACACGTATCATTTTGCCATTTGGTGCGGGCCTCTAGGTTGAAATGTTTCCTTTGGAATTTTGAAGCCAAAAACTTCAAAAAATTTCCAACTATGCACCTCTCCATACTGAATCTCGTGGACGCCTGTCACCATCCCATTGGGCACGAGCTTTCGGCCCGAATCGTTTCTCTAACATTCTGAAGCCAAAATTTTTCAAACTCTTCCAAGTCCCCGCCTTTCTGATTGACATCTCTGGACACGTGTCACCCTTCCATTGGGTGCAGGCCCTCAGAGAAAAATTTAACATTGATAACTTTTTTCAAAAATGAAGAAAAAGTTTTGAATTATGCCCCGCCACCTGCCTGACCATCCTGTGTTACTTGTCATCATGCCATTCGCCGCGGGCCTTGGGGTAAACATTTGATTTTGGGAAATTTTCCAAAATGGAAGAAAATTTCCTAAGTGTGGCCTGCCAACCACCAATCCATCATCCAATCAAATCGTGCCACGTAGGCACACCACTGTAGCACTGCGGGGCCGCAGACAAAAAATTTCCTTTTGCAAAACTTCAAAAAGTGACAAGTTAGCAATGTTTTTCCCACATATCCCGACCAATGAGAGCCTGCCACGTTAGCATAAACGTTGCAATGATAAATTTGATGGGTAGAACATGCTCGTATGCCGTCAAAATGCAAAAATGTAGGGGATGCTTCTAAAATAAAAAAATTTCACAAGGAAGGTAGATTTTTCGGTTTTGAATCCAATGAAACATGATTTTACATCTATTTCAGCCAGGGGATTGGAAAATCATTTTGCACATAAAAGGAAATTGACCAAAACCTGAGTTTTGAATGATTTAACAACGGGAAAATGATATGGCCCAAAAAAGGAAGGAATTAGGGCACAAAAAGAGAGCAACTCGGAATTCGTTTCAGATTAGGGTAAAATGACAATATTGAGGGCAGTTTGGAAGCATCCAACTAAAAAAAATGAGTTACAGATCACCAGTTCGAGCCAAAAAGATGTTTTGGAGTAAAAATGGAACATGGAGAATTAGCGTAAAGTGTGCAAACCCAGAAATTGAACCAACAAGTTGATTGATCAGGCTACACCAACGAGCAACAAAATCTATGATAGATTTGTCGTCATACTGACACGTAGAGTAGAGGTTAGTCATGGTAACCTTCTTAATGAAATTAATGGAGAAGTGATCCAAGAAGGCTTGGGCTACCTGATTAAATGAGAATATAGAGTGTCTAGGTAACCCTCTATACCAATCTAATGTGGGTCCAGTCAGAGACATGTGAAAGGTCCTCAAGAGTAAAGCATCATCATGGGCGATTAGATAAAACCCGTGTTTGAAAGACTGCAAATGCTATTGCGGGTCCTCTTTACTATTGAAATGGTTAAATTTAGGCATCTCCCAATGCACGGGATATGGACAGATAGGAATGGATGGGTGTATAGGATTATTACAAATCTCATCGTAGGTGAGAGTGTTGTGGGAGCTAAAAACCGATGCCTCTAATGTCTACATCTTTTCCATCATTAACCTGATTAGGTCATTGGTAGGTTGTGATGGATGGGTGCCTCCTATAGTGTAAAGGGGTTAGTATTGGTCATATAACGGGGGTGGCATTCTAGTATATGGCGCTGCCATATAGGTAGATTGAGAAGGAGGGAGTGAAATATGGGGTATGTACCCAACATGAATAATAGATGAAACGGGAGGCTACTGATAGTACTTATATGCAGGTGGAAGGGTCATGGTGACCCTAGTGGCAATGGGTGCTAAGGATTGTGGAATAGAATGGAGGATGTTTTGAAAAGGGTAGGGGTCACCAACACCGGGGGTGGCCGTGTAGCTATGGGTATATGTGATATAATAGGTGTGGATGAAGTTACATTCTGGGTGGTTCACAAAGGTATAATAGATGTGGCAGGTGCAATAGATGTGGCCAACATGGCGGTCATAGTGGGTATAGGGCCTAGCTGCTAAATGACCAGGGGCAAGGTAGATGTTGGCAACACGGAGCTAGTGGAGGCTAGAGAAAAAGTAGGAACGAGTGTCGGGGGGATAGATATGGGCATGTCATATATCAAGTAACCCGAGGCATTTTGAGTGGATGAGTGGGAAAGATAAAACTACAAGGTGGCAGGGTTCTGGTCAAGGATTCGTGTGAACTCCTTGTCCCCTGTGGCAATAGTGATAAGTTGGGTAGGATCCATGGGTGATAAAATAGAAGGTGGCGAAGGGCTAGGTGGGAGTGGTTGATAGATAGTGTGGAATATGAGGGTGTTTGCTTGGCTACACATCAAAACCACATGAAAAAATACTAATGTGGTAGGACTGCTTTCTATAAATTCCCTAGAAATACAGTAGAGATAAGAGAAACTAGTGGTGGTAGGTAGATTAGGTACAAAATGTCAGTTAGAAAATTACACAGACTAACCGATGCCGGTTAGGGTAAACCAATGCCAATCACAAGTAACCATGGTTGGTCACTGTGGAAAGTGGACAGTTTGTCAAAACAAGGTAAAAGGCCAATAATTTTCCAAGTATGCAAGATACTGATGGAATTTACCAAGAAAGTGAATATGATAAGAGTGATACAAACTCTGAACAACAAAGAAGGTGAAACATGTGTCCTTTTGGGTAATTTAACCAAAAGAATAGTAAACCGATGTTGGTTTGGTGAAACTGATGACGGTTAGAGGGTAACTGACAACGGTAGCTGGACCGACACCATTTACTGTGAAATTGAAACAAAAATGAAGAAAATGTGGTTGTGAGTTAAAATTAGATGTGGAATCAAACCTATAATTCTGAGAATGATGAGAATATGGTCTAGGCACACTCAGATGAAGCTGAAATACACCAACTGTAATGAGGAACATGCAAGGCGGAAATAAGAAAATGAAGAACAAATCCTCTCACCTCAAAACACAAGCCAAATAGAAACACTAAGCAAAATACGATCCTAAGAGTGATTTTTCTATTATGTTTGTTTAGATTATGTTATTTAAGGACTGACTCATGAAATTTAGAATAGATTTTTTGGTGAGGATGGCTTCTTATGAAGAAGGATATCTACAAGGAGAGGTTTCAGGTTATGTTATGGTGGGGACGGGCCATCCTCTGATGGGGTACTGGACAAAGATAACCAGTGAAGTGGCCACTATACCATGATCGTGTGATCACCTACAACTTATTACAGGTGAGAAGTTGTTTAAGAATGTGTGTATATATATATATATTTTAATTTTGTGATGTTTGGTAAGACTCAGAGAGAGAAAGAGAAAGGAATTTCTTTTCTATGATTTTTTTGTCAACCATCAGTTGGGAATGACTTCCAGTGTATAGGTTGCCCTCAATTAATGTGAGCTAATGTAGAAAATCAAAATGAAATGAAATGATTTTAAAAAAAACTCAAATTGAAATGTTGAATTCAATGACACAAAAAGATGAACAGGAGAAGGGATGCTCTTTCACTAATGTGATACTAATGAAAGGGAAGAAATGTCTGTTTTAAAGCACCAAAATACAATTGCTTTTAGATAATAGAAGAAGAGAAGGTTCTAAGGGAGAATTTTTAATGTAAGAACCTTGTAGAAAGTAAACAAAAATGCATATTTTCACCTAGAAATGAAAGAATGCAAAGAACCTCTGAATGGGTCCCACTGGGCATGCCCAAAATGTTTCACTTGATTTTAGATCATTTCTTCGAATGTTGACGAAACAAATAAGGGTAAAGAGCTAAGAGGAATACCTATCGAAATGTTGGTTGTAGGTTTTTGCACATGTATGACTTCTTGATCCACAACTAATCATGAGATATTCCTTTTTACTTGGAGGAACTACCTAAAGTGGAAAAAAAGACCACCAAATGAAAGTTAAACAATATATGCAGTGGACTGCCTAGCATGTGCTAGATCTGGGAAGTGTGATACTTTCTAGATGGCTGTCAATCCACTATTTTAAAACAACTCAATGATAACAATAAAGGAAATCATACTATAGTTAATGATTTAGGTATCTCATTCATCTATAATAAGTAAACTTATTCACAACAGCCTAGGATATGATTGAATCTGTAGATCAAGGTCATTGTCAGGGTATTAGTATTGGTCAGGGTAAGGTTCTAAGCTGTTTTGGGTATTGGGTAGAAGTTTTAAGTTTTTTTCTTAGTTTCTGGTCAAAAACACAGAGACCAACGTCAGTCTGGTATGACCGATGTCGATTTAGGTTAACTGGCAATGGTTGTGGGTAACCAACGTTGGTATGGTCAAGGTACAAAAAACCCAATAAAAACTCGAGATGAGGGTAGATCTGAGGCTAGATGAAAATGGAATGGCAATGACAAGGTTTGTGTAAGTCTCAGATATGCACAAGAATGATTAAAATCTGGGTATGGGTAGTTCAAGGATGTGGGTGAAGGGTTGGTCAAGTTTGCATGGAGATAAATGGTTGTGGAATGGAAATGAGAGCATAAACTAATAACAAAAGTAAAAGAATTTACCAAATCAAAAATGGACAAGTATTGGTTAACAAAGCACTTACTATTTGTATGAGCTTGATGTCTGGTTAGAAATGGTGGGTGATCAAATGCAAGGAACTCGATGTGGTGCTTGCGCTTCCCCAGATGCTCCCGTGAAGTAAGATGGCTATGTGGGTGCTTCTGATGCATGTATGAATGTTGGTTTTTTTTGCATGCAGATCTAGTTTCGTCTATTTCTCTCAAAAGACGTGTTAATCTCTCATTAATGTGTCAACCTTGAAATAAGGTTGTTTTTGGGGTTAAATGATAATCGACGGTGGTTCCAGGTTGACTGATGGTAGTTTAGGGTAACCGGCATCAGTTAGGGTGGGATTTCCTAGGTTTACTAAACTGGGTGGAGCCCCTTGATTTTTTGGGATCTCCTTCATTTTTACTCCATGGATTAGAATGGAAGCTTCCTTTCTAACATGTGGGAATGTGGTTAGAGGGAATATAGGGTTTGATTTTTAGGGTTTGGGTAGGTTATGTTTTGGCAACATACTAAGAATAGGTCTTAAGATGAGGTGGCTAGATGAGGTGTATAGGTGAGGTGGATGTGTGAACATTATCTCAATTAGGATATTTAAGTAACAAATATTGTGAGATAATGAATTAATTTAATTAAATTAATATTAGAGTGGGATGAAAGGGGCTATGGTTAGGTGAATGTGTTCAAGGTGTTTATTTGACGAGGGACCAAGGGGAGTGTGATTCAATTCTTGTGTCTACAGGTATCTAAGGTATAGGATATGGTGCGGAAACACAACGTAGGTCAGGTGTAGGAACATTTAGGTATGTTCTAGTACACCAAAGGTTTGGGTTGGGATAAACGGAACAAAAATAGGCAAGGTATGGCTGTTAGGCTAAAAAAATGTAGGTAGTAACATCACAAGGTATAACAAGTACATAAGGTCAATGGTCACACAAAGTAGGTTGGGTTCAGAAAAATAGGTCATGGCATGGGTAAGGCCAAGGTATAGGTAAAATAACAAATCCCAAGATGAAACTAAGGAAATGTAGGGGTAATGTGGGATTGTAGGTATGGTTCAATAGGTATACGTAATGATAAAAGGTGTTTGAGCACAAATGGTTGTAGGTAAAAAGAAGCTTAATAAAGACAAATGGCTATAAGGGTTGACTAATGTTGGTTATATGGTAACCCACATTAGTTGGCTAGGGAAAAAATATAACCAACATCGATCATGTCGAATTGGGGTTAAAAAAGGAAAATTCTACTTTTTACGGAATCATTTGTCATTTTCCAATTGTAGAAAATGACAGAAGCGATGTGGAAAGTTAGAAAGTGATAGAAAATGATGGGGAGATGAGTTGGTGAGCCTCATAGTGGGTGAATGGCATTTGGTTAGTGGGTCCATGAGATCAGGTCGAGTGATTTGATTGGTTGTGAGGGTGGGGTGTTGATTTGGGCATGACAGAGGTGGGAGAGGGTTTGGGTGGGACATCGGTACAATGACTAGACATACCGCCACACCTAAGGAACTAAGATGAGGTAAGATTTGTTCCCATTCGAAACTTGTTAGTTGAAATTGTTTGTAGAAATTGGTTTGGGTAGAAATGGTTTTGGGTAGCAATTAAATTTGCATGTGGAAGTAAATTGGGAAGGGTAGGGAGTCCAATGTGGGTTAAATAATGGTGGGAAGGAAGATAAGGGAGATTTGGGTAGGATAGGGTAGGTATATAGGTTAGTATGGTAAATTTTTTGAAAAATGGGGGAGGGTTTTAGGGGTTTTTTTGGCATGACAGTGACTGATTTCGGTTAAGGGTAGCTGATGTTGGTCATCCATAGGTAAAATCAGTCAAATAACAAGTGACTGATGCTGGTCATGATGGACCGATGCCAGTCACTAGTGACCGATTCTAGATGGATTTTGATGAAAAATGTGTCAAGAAAGGGTTATGGTGGGAGTTAAAGAGAAAGAAAGGTAGTGAGGTATAAATGTAAGTGTTTTGAGAATAGGTAGGGTAAAAGGTATATATGATACAAGTTGAGGGGTGTGAAAGTGGGATGGAGGAAAGGGGTATGTTGTTAGGGTTATGGGGAAATAAATAATAAGAATTTTAGGAATAGGTTAGTCAAGTAAGTGATATGATAGATGTGGTCAAGATTTAATAATGGTGTGGTTTGTTGGGTGCAGGTTAGGGACCAGTTACAGAAGAGAGATAGAGTACTACCTCTATTACTAGCGGTACAAGGGAGCATAACAACTAAGGAGTGACATAACATTACATATGTTGACCTAATTAGGGTTAGACGCTACAGGCACATATTTTGGGATCTGAGCTTGATGGTTACACTCATCGACAGATGGGATTCAATGACTAATACATTTCATCTGCCGATAGGTGAGATCATAGTCACCCTAGAGGACATGTACAAGATCTTTTAGTTACCGATAGTGGGCACACATATTTATTCTATTTCTTCAGAGGCATCAAAGGAGATGATGTTGACGGTGTTTAGAGAGGGGATGTAAGAGATGAGGTTCCATAACACAAGCATGGGCTATGGATACATGTATGCAGCCCATCATGAGGAGATGAGGTTAGTGGTTCTGATTATGGAGGTAGTGTATTGTTTTGCGTTTCCAGATGCAGAGGGTGGGAGATTTCCACAGGCACTGATAGGGGTTCTCCATGACATGATGGAGGATAGGACCCATTTTTCTTAGGAACCAACATACTTAGTGTAGTTATACATGGAGTTATGGGCCTACGGGTGGTTGCGGAGGTTGAGTTTGTGTTGCACCTTTATTCTCCATTGCTGGGCATATAAGCACATTGTATGTGTGCATCCAATTGGTATGCCCCAGACGAATGCATTTGATCGTAGGCTTGGTTCGAGTTGGGTATAGGTGTTGGGTGCCTATTTTTGGAGAGCATAGGGTTACTAGGGCCACTCACGATGTGGTATATTATAGGTAGGTGTTGAATGGGTTATGTAGTGTGGACATCATTTTGAGGCTATATGTTGGCTTTCCTTTATACATGAAGATGATAGTAGAGCTGGATGAGTTACATTTATTGAGGTGGATAGAGGGGAAATGTGTCAGTGAGTACGAGATGATACCTATTGAGAGGGTTAGGTGGTAGTTTGGGCTACCCCAGGATGTGCCACCACCATTCCCTTAGTACAAGAGAGATGATGTCGAGAGGTGTATGCCTCTACAATAGTTGACAGTGTCGAACGGGTAGGAGGAGTAGGTAGTGGACTGGCGGATTGATGATGTTGGAGTCATAGATAGATATAGCTAGTGGTTAGAAGTCTAGCAATGAGAGACACCACCTAGGCTAGGACAACAAGACTTGGCTATCCTTATAGTTCAGAGGGATAATTTGTAGGGGTGTAACACCCTTAATTGTTGTTATTTTCCTCCTTTACATTCAAGTGTTGATATGTGATTTTCCTTATATGGATATGTTCTTCTGATTATTGGAAATCATGCTTGATATGGATAAGTCTTTTCTGCTCTTAAGATCCTATGATCGAACTGGTATGACTTCTCTGAATCCATTTTTTAGTTCTGGTAGGTGAATTGCAATTTGGTTTAAGAGTTGTAAACTTGTCTTTTTGTCTGACTCATCCTTGGATCAATTTCAGTGATCCAAGGAATGTTTTTAATAATTCCCTATTGAAGTGAATGGTAAAATCAACATTCCATGAGTTAAGTTGCACGATGTACTGAAATTTGTTGTTCCAAGTTCTTTGAATTTTGTGTGAATGCACTTCCATTCAGTAGGTTGTATGGCTTAGGTCCTTGAAGATTGACCATGACAGGTCATTGCTGATAACGATGGGAATGCAACTGTTCACAGCATAGGAGAAAGGTATTTGGGATCCTATTAAGGATTGACTTCCAGAACCCTAAGCTAGGTGAAATTATTCCTACCTAAGCTATGTTACTTTATATAATTTTTTTGCTAACCTAAACTTGATACTACAGGTTAGAAGGGTTGATAAGTATTAACACTAGAACCTAACACTACAATGTTATTTGGTTATTAAACCTAGTTTGTAAAAGCTATTGTATTTTTGATTACTTACCTATGTGGAGTTATCTAACCTAATTTCTAAATACCTATGTTGGAGGTTAGTGGTTAGTGTTAAAACCTAAGGTACTAATTTAAATCCTACCTAAGATCTAACCTAAGCAATCTAACCTATCCTAAACTAATGGATGGGAATTGGGAACTAAAAGGGTCGTATGTACATTGGAAATGATTTCTAAGAATTTATGAAGGTGATAAGGTTTATTAATTCCTATAGAATGCCAACTTTGGTAGGGGCTAGTTTGGTTGGCGGAGGCCTAGGTGGCAGTATCACTAAAAATGGAAACTCATTATTTTGTTGATTTGGAACTCACCAGACTTGGCAGGCAGTGGCAAGGAAGATTGAGAGGGATATTTAGAAATGAATGCAATTGATTTTCTTGTATGATGAGCCCGAACCGCTTTGGTAGGCATGCCATCATATTTTTGTGGGTTGTTTCATTTTTCATGCGTTTCGATTTTCTTCATGCACTCTATTTTTTTTAACCAGCAATGTACACTACACTGCATGGCTATTTTGGAGGTTTCAAATGTATTTTTGTTTCATGGAGAGTATATGAGGCATTGTGGAAAAAGAATTTTTTTGTTTTGATCTTTCATGGAGGAGAAGGGAAGAAGTGAACTCAACTGGAAGTCTTTTTTGATTTTTCAGCGACACTATCAGGCATGATAGGCCCTAACTGTTAAAATTATTTTCTTTCCTCTAAGTGTTTTCATTAAAACAACTTTTCTCTTATGAGCCATGTGCATTCATGCATTTTTTTGGTAAATAGATGGAAGGGATTTGTATACTTGCATTTTGTTTTGAATTTATGATTATACATGATGCTGTTGAAAACTGTGTTGCATAAAATATCTATGCATGCTCAAATAATGTTGGTAACTATGTTAGCTTCTTGGTTATTGAAAATGGTTTACTGGGTTGACCACTTTTGTTGATTGCGAATTACTAGCTGAGTTTTAAAAAGGAACTCTTGAGTTCCGCCTATGTTGTGGAAATTATTGTTGGGTGAAATAGTTGCGTCTTGTGAATTAAAACAGGTAAGAACTCCAGTCTTATTATTTTAGTATGCAAGATTGAGATTCATTGGGAAACTTGTTTAGTAAAGTGAATTGTAACAGAGATTCTAAGGCTTTGTTAAGTGAGCATTTTTTATCCTTAGTTAAATAGAATAGGGATAAACCCATATATGGTTTGGGGTTGTATCCTTCTTGCGAAAATTGTTGACTGTTATCAAATTTTGCATACTCTATGGATAAACTTGTATATATCTAGTAGTTTTTTTATTTATGTTGTGGAAACTTTGACTGTAGAAAAGTTCTTATGCACTGGAAAAACCCATATATAGTTTAGTTTCTATATATCTCCTTGCAAAATCATGCACTGTTACTAAAACTTGCATGCACAAGAAAACCATATTTGGTTTAGTTTGTATTTCCCTTTGTGAAAACTTGTTTGATTTTGGAATAGTATTGAATTGGAACTTGTGTTTGTTATTTTGGGTAACTAGACTGTAACTTGAAATATCTTTGGCATGGTGCTTGTGGAATCTTTTTGTTAAGTCCACATCATTGGTTTTTGAAGATTCCTTATGAACTCAACATTTAATTCGTTCGGTCTGAGCTCTATCAAAAAAATTTTTACATCTCGTTTAGGTTTGGAAATAGGGTTGAAAGGATGTTAATGAAGAATGGAAGCATTTATTCTTACTTCAAACTATATGTAAATAGTTTTACTACTCTCAGTCTAGTCCTAGGATGCTAGCACATTCTGTAATTGTGTATGTGGTATTGAGATGCATCACTATACAAACCATTTAATACTTGGTGTTCTTAATTGAAATAGAAACCTGAACACCATGTTGGTTCAAGTATTATGGTCTTTTGATTATTTATTTCACCATTGAGGGAACATGTAGCTACTTAAACTTGGTTACATGTATTTGAGTTGTTTAGATAAGAATATTGATTATCCACAACTTACTTAGTTGCTTCACATTTAGGGGTAATACTTTAATCCCCTTTTCCTACTTATCCAAGATAAACGCTTTGAAACATATAAATAACATGAATAACATCAACAAAATAGGAATTCCATTTCTTTTGCAGAGTACAAGATAATTCACATAATCCGTGCAAGTAAATTCTCATTCTATATTTCCTTTTCAAACTTATAAATTTACATACATACTGCATATTAACAGCCTTCATTAGAAAGATAATAACTTTTCTTTTTTCAATAAAACTTAAGAACATATCAGAATTATTCACAAGAATCAACATAGGTCAGACAATTCATCATATAAGTTTTTTCCTTCTCTTATCACTTATGAAGTCCATCCGTAAAAATTGCTAACACGGGTCAGTTCAATGAACAAAGCATGATAAGCACTAATCCTTAAAATGATGTGCATTCCACTAATTGTTCCAACAAAAAAAACCCTGCTTTAATGAACAACAAGCAATTCATACTCCTAAGCATAAGTAATACCAATAAAAAGAAGAGCAATACTAAATAGGTTTCAACACAAAGAGGAACAAATACAATCTATAATACCTATCCCATAAATTGAAGTATATTTGATTCCATCAATTATCTTTACCAACAACCAAAACATAATATATCACTGTTTCTAATTTTCATTTGCCAATCTAACTTCTATCTCATTCCACTTCATTTTAGTTAAATGAAAAGTATATAACCTTAATAAACGTTGTTTACCTTTTTCAATAAGAGGATTAAAGTATTACCTCTAAACGTGAAGCAACTAAGTAAGTTACGGATATTCAATGTTCTTATCCAAACAACTCAAATTCTTAAGCTAATGTGTGATGAACTTACAATAAAAACTAACAACTTTTTCGGGGACATAAAGGGTGTGTTAAACCCTAGAACTTAGGAGGAAGACTCTTCCTCTCTTACAAAAAGTAAGCAAAAAGGGGAAATATGAATACAATCATTAGACTACTTTTAATAAAGCCTACTAAGTTACAACCTCGGTGGTTGTTAAACTTCCTTGAATAGTTAATTTACATTGAAGGAAACTTAAGATGTTGTTGTCCTTAATTCTGGGTGGATGTTGTTTAGCCAACGTTAAAAAACATCAAAAGCAACCTTAACAAAAGAAATTTTTGTAAGGGTTATTAGAACTTGATTGGAAAGAAAATTAGGGAGGGTTAGATTAGGTTCTAGGTAGGATTGCTGAAATCCACCTCTAGGAATCCAAATTAACTAACTTAAAATAATCTCCTAAGGGTATGTATATCTTGAGAAGGCTATTCTGTAGGAAGCTGACACACGCCGAATATAGAGTTGTACCTTCAAGGAGATTAGGATCTTCTCGAGGATACAACATTGTAGTTTACATGTGGCAACACCCTTCTGCATTGATCGTCCATATATACACAGTTTTTGGACTTGAACTTAGTTTCTCTCAAGGACTGGGTAGTAGTGTAGTTGCGATACGAAGTAGACCTCTTGGACTCATGGTATATTGGCACATAGGGTTGACCTAGGTTGACCCAGTATGCCAACCTATCCTAAGTCTTTGTGAACCCCTTCCTATCATAACCTATGATGTAAACCAGAACTAGGGATAAACCTTGAGCAAGAGGAATGACGGAATTCAGTAAAGGACATTCTAGATAACAATAGAGTGGGGTGAAGGACGTATTCTGGATTGATGAATATGATGTTAAGGAATAAGTAATATGAACAGAATGTTAAAAATCTTTGGCCAAAGTATCGCAAGCTACTAATTACGTTGTCCTATGTAACCTAGTCTAAGGATCATGATGCAGATGAATACTGGTGACAACTATTCAATTAGGTTCCTTAGAAAGATCACTCAATACCCAGAATAGGGTAAGAGAACCATGTATACGTAGTATAAAGAAAAGTATTCAATACTTAGTGTTAAACATGAATAGATCGGTAGTTTACCGAGTCATGAAATGAATAGATCGGTAGATTACCGAGTCATTGCAGCTGCATATGGTTATCTGTTATAAGAATGTTCTAAATTACATATTTAAAATAGGGAACATTATTTAGAATGTGTGTTCTAAATTACATATTTAAAATAGGGAACATTACGCAAAAAAAAATCCTTGTTTCTAAAGTCTTAAAATGGGAATGTTACATCTTGGTATCAGAGCTGAAAGGTTACAGCTCTTGGACCTATTGTGTCCATAATCTGATAAAAACTTGAATTTTCTTGTAACAGAAAATGGTTAGAACAAGAGGAAATGTTGCGAACAATGCTCCACTTGATGAAGGAGCAACAACAGCCCAAAAACTTGATGAGATCCTTGCTACCCTGTTAGACACAAGAGATCGTTTGACTGTTCTCAAGAAACAAGTGATGGGTAACGAGGAGGAAGATGAAGCTGGTAATAACAATCAGCCACCTCCTGAGGACAACCCCAATATGGGTGTTGATAATAACAATGTTAATATACCTAACCAACTAGAAAACAAAAAGGCTAGGTTGGCTGCTGAACTCACTAATGATATAAAAAGAACAAGTCCACAAAATGGAGAAGTTGATGGCACCACATTAGGTGATGGATCTAAGAACTAGCTCAGTGAGATGGAGAAGTACTTTGCAATAAGGAACTTCTCCGAAGAGACCAAAGCTATTTGGGGAGTGTATCAACTTTCCCATGAAGCATCTTCATGGTGGGACAACCGGAAGGTAGATCTAAACATTGATGAAACTAACATCACTTGGGATCAATTTAAAGGTTATTTTAGGCAACGATGGCTGCCAAAACTTTATTATGATCAGAAAATGATTGAATTTCAGAACTTAGCTCAAGGGAAGTTAACTGTAACTGAGTATTGGGAATAGTTTACGAAACTACTCAAGTATGTATCTCAGTATCAAATTAATGAGAATTTTAAGATACAGAAATCCATCATGGGGTTGAATCCCATCATTGGGGGAGAGTTTGATGTTCACAGCCCAACCACTACAGAAGGGGTTGTTGAAAAATCCATAAGGCAGGAACAAAATTTATAGTTTATTTCTACTCACAAAGAAGAAGTACCGAAGAAAGTTCAAAACTCTTCTTCAACTTCTCTTAACCTAAGAAAGGACCATGGAAAAATTTTGGTAACAAAAGTAAGTTTCCAACTGATAATAATAAGGAAACAACAATAAATAAGAATGCTGATAATACACAGAACAATTTTTCCAGAAATAATAATAACGAGAAAAATTCCTATGGAGGTCAGAATGATAACTTCAAGGCTAGAAATAATTCTGAGCCCAAAAAGGGACCGGTAGGAGGATGTTATAACTGTGGCAAAGATCATTACGTGAATCAATTTCCTTTGAAGAAGGATGATCGTAATCAGTAGCACAAGATACATGTGGTAGTATAAGAAATTTATCTGGGATGATAAATATGAATCTGATTTTAAAAATTTGAAAAGTCAGTTGACTTCAGCACCTATTTTAGCTATACCTGATCCTAATGGATACTTCACGGTTGTAACAGATGCATCTAGGGAGGGTCTTGGAGGTATTTTGTTACAAAATGATCATGTCATAGCTTATGAAAGTAGAAAACTTAAGTTACATGAGTTGAATTATGCTCCACATGATTTAGAGCTTGCTTCTATAGTTCATGCACTTCAAGTTTGGAGGCATTATCTGCTTAGTAAACCATTTGAGTTGAAAAATGATCATCTTGGACTGAAGTACATTTTTACTCAGCCAAATCTGAATGCAAGACAGTGAAGGTGGTTAGATTTTTTGTCTCAGTATGATTTTGACATAAGTTACATTAAAGGAAAAGAAAATAGAGTGGTTGACGCTCTAAGTCATAGGAAGCACATTTCTGCTCTTATAACACTAAGAACTCAGTTTAAGGATGAAGTAAAAAGTGTTATGGAACCTAATTCTTACTTTCAACAAGTGAAAGCAGCTCTTGCTGTATATCCAAAAGATGAAAAGTACAAAGGTTTTCACTTTGATAATGAAGGAATCTTAATTTATGAAAATAGAGTATAAGTACCATTACTTAATGATTTGAGAAAGAAATTGTTGACAGAGTTTCACAATTCCCCTTTTTCTGAACACCCTGGCATTACAAAAATGCTTGTTGATATAAAACAACAATATTTCCAGAAGGGAATGAAAAATGATATTATAGATTTCGTGACTCATTGTCTGGAATGTCAATGAGTAAAAGTGGAACATATGCATCTAGCTAGTTTGCTATATCCTCATAGCATACCGCAATACAAATGGTAGGTAATACACATGGATTTTTTACAAGGGTTGCCTATGTCAAGAAATAAACATGATGTTATTTTGGTATTTGTTGACAAACTAACGAAAGTAGCTCATTTTATTGCTAGAAATCTAAAGGATGATTCTCCTATTTTGGGTAAAAGATTTGTACACAAAATTTTTAGATTACATGGAGTACCTGAATTAATCATATCTGATAGAGACCCTAGAATGACGTCAAGGTTTTGGTAAATGCTTAACATAGCTCTTGGCACTAAATTGAATTTCAGTTCTGCGTATCATCCAGAAATGGATGGAAAGAATGAAAGGGGTGAATCAGGTTTTGGAGGATATGTTACGGATGTACTATATGGATCAGCAGTACAAATGGGAAGAGTACCTTCCCTTAGTTGAATTTGCATACAATAATACATATCATGCTTCTCTTAAGATGGCACCTTTTGAGGCACTTTATGGAAGGAAATGCAGAACCCCAATTAGTTGGGATAACATTGAGGATAGAGATGTAATTGGACCTGAAATCCTTACAAAAATGGAACAACAAGTTAAAATGATTTGTGAATGCTTGAAAGAAGTAGCAGATAGGTAAAATAGTTATGTTGACTTAAAGCAGGTTGACAGGAAATTTGAACTTGGAGAAAAAGTTTTTCTTTGGGTTACACCGAAAAAGAGTTCCATAACTTTTGGCAAGGCTACTAAGTTATCACCTCGATATGTGGGACCTTTTGAAATAGTTGAAGTAATCAACCCTGTAGCTTATTGTTTAGCACTACCACCTGCTTTGTCACGAATGCATGATGTTTTCCATATTTCTTTGCTTAAGAAATACATCTCAGATTTATCACATGTGTTAAATTGGAATTCCTTGTAAGTCCAAGACCCAGGAATAATAATGGTTAAGCCCATTTGAGTGTTGTGAAACTCACCACTTGCATCTAAGAAATAGAGAAATACGTCAATGTAAGGTCTAGTGGGACCAGTTTAACAAGGAGAGTGTAACTTGGGAAAATCTAGAGGATATAAAAACTAATTTTCCATATCTATTTGAACAAAATTGAATCTGTTGACTGATAAAATTATATGAATTTAATCTTTAATGAAGTTAAGTAAGCCAATTTTGGGCAGATATTTACTTTATTTGAATAAAAATCTATTTAATACTAATTTATGGAACTACAAGGTTTTGAAATATTTGGCTTAGGATAAGAGAAGTGAATGAATTGACTATCCTTGATGTAATTTGTTAAAGGATGTAATCATTGAGGTGATGATTCTTTTCGGAGGGAAGCATGTAGCACCCTTAACTATTGTTATTTTCCTTCTTGACATGAGTTCGGGGCTAAGAGAGGAGTGGTGGATGGGGTATCAACTATTTTTTATTTTCTGGTGGTGGGAAAGGAGGTTCAACCACTTATTTCTTTGGAGGGGATGGATTCAGGGAAGAGAAAAGGGTAGAGAAGTTTAGGTGGGATGGGAGAGTGGAATATGGAGAAAAGGAATCTACACTAGGGGTGACAGGTAAGAATCTTAGAAATTAAATATCAGGTTGAGATGGTGTACATAGAGAAGGAGAAAAATAAATACTTTGAGATGGTGGTGAACTTACCAATTGACAAGTTTTTCTCACACCAAGCTCATAATCTTATTAATCCTTAGCCCACTTTGCAAGTTATGGGATCATCTCAACCAAGAAGTCAAGCTTCTCCTACAGGCTGAAATGTCTTGGCATAGAGACCTCCCATGGAGAAGGGGTCATGAAGAAAATATTAAATGATTTAATTTGAGTAGTACCCCTTGAATGCACCATGTATGCCTCCATTCTTTGGATCTTTATCTACAACTCAACATCACTAGGTGTGAGGTAGCCGCCATAACTTGTATACTCTTGTTCTTCAAAAGATGCATAGTTCGGTGGGTAACTAAAATGACTTCTATCTTCCTCATGTACGTATGCACACTTCTGATCTTCATTATGGTATGAATCTAGAGGGGTTTGATAATAACCCTAGAATGAGTTTTTTAATTTTGGAGATGTGTATGGCCAGTATTTCCATTGCTGCAAGTGTGGATTCCATGCAGGGAATGAAGTCATGATTACACGACTTCATGGAATAGAAGAAAATGAAAGATGGGGAAGTCTGTAACTCAGAGATGGGTTTTTTGGACAAATGGAGCCACTAGTTGAGATTTGCAATGTGCCTCTAAAGGATGAGATTTCATCAAGAGAAAAACAACTTGATGAAATGAAAATATTGAATTTGAAGGGATCAATACCAAATTTCGGGAGTTGCACCCTGTTCTTGTAGCTGTTGATCTTGAAATACACAGGGCATAACTTAGGTCATGCCATGCAACCTACAAGACATGGATTTCCTTAACTGAGTCTTTTTTATGTTTTTCAACCTTGGCTCCTGAAATGCTTACAAATGCCTCCAAAGTTGCGAGTCAGATATTTGTGATGGAACACGTCTAAAAAATATAACTCTGACCTCTTTGGGTCCCACCAGGTGTACCAAAATTGTTATGTAAAAAAAGTAGCACCCTAGGATTCATGCAATGCAAAAACCTACTTTTGAATAACATCGGTCTATCTCAAGGTGTGGGAGCCACGTGACTAAAACAAGCCTCTAGAGAAGGCTAGTTTTTCTACCTAACCCTAATGCTAACATTACTCCTAGAATGGAAAAATGTGACTATCCTATAGCTAACCTAGACTTCCAAGTGACTAGGGAAGGGATAAATGCATAAAATGTAAAACCTAAGCTAATGAAGGTGATACCACCAATAAAAGGGGTGGACATATTGCTACTAAGTGAAAACAGGGGGAAAATGAGGTAAGAGAGAACATACAGAGATGTCACGATATAAAACCATACTCAAGTCTCCATTTTCATATAACAAAATAGATTTAAGCCCTACAAAGAATAAGACATGCATAAGATGCTTGTAAATATAATGGAAAATCAAAATAATACAATATAATTGAAGAAACTATGAAAAAGGCCACAAAACATCAATTTTATTGATTAAAATGGTGCACAATCCATTACAATGCAAGAACAAGGAAATAATCCTTCAAAAAATGCCTCGATTTAAGGATTTACAACTCACAGAAAAAAATCAGCAGAGTTACTCTACAAATTCTCCAAAACTCTCCCCTAAAAGGGGTAATGAGGGGTTTGAGTCATTTATATAACAATTTTTCCCTAACTACCCGTATTAAATGCCCAACAGGTCGCTAAACCATATCAACCACTTCCATTAATGTAATGCTTGTAGCTTTGGTTGTTGAGATGTCTTTTCACATTTAAATGCCCAACAGAAAGCATTAAATATTATGACAGGTAACATTAAATGTTCTGATAGGTAACTAAGTTATCTTATCATATCTACCTTTTTTTGATCCCTAACCCATCCATCCTGTGAGTAGCTCGATTCTCAAGACCATGACCCATCCAACTAGGTTGGGTTGCATGTTGTCCAACCGCATTGGGTCGTATAACTCTGAAGTAACCACCCAACTAGATGACTTATGATATTTCATTGTGGGTTGTCCATCCTCCGTATGTCATTGACCCATCTAATGTAGAGTCCGTCATTACGCTGCCACAACAATTAGTCAACCAACCTGGCCAACCAACCCAGGTGACTATCTAGGCATCTAAATTTTGACGAATCCAGTGTGTCACTTACCTAGCCATCTAACCCAATTTATCACCTAGCTGGCCATCTAATTATCATCCAACCCAGGCGTCCAACTTGACCAACAAACCCCCAAGTTATTTTCCCTCAAATTCAACCAATTTTAAGATGATCGCAATCACCAATTCTACCATTTGTCATGACAAGGACGAGCCATAACATAGGTTGTCTTTCTCTTCTGATTGGGGATAAAATTGAAGATCATCTACATGTTACAAACATGCACTTAAAATCTTAAATAGGTTATATGAATTTGAAGGGGGTGCAAATTTGGGATAACAGGAGCTAAATGAAAAGAAGAAGGGAACACAATACAAATTAGCCAAAGGGTTCAAAGGAATATCTTCCTAATCATATGCGTATTTGTTTTGGAGATAAAATTAGAGTTTCCACTAGTCATGATTACCTTAGACAATGAGGAAGATATTTAAAGAGTCAAAGGCTAGCTTCAACACCTCCAGAAACTAAAAGTAGAGTAACTTAAGGAGGTATACATCATTTTTTCAGCTAATACTTTAAGCAATAAGGAAGTGCGGGATATGATTTCATTTATACCATGTGATTTAGTTATAAAACTAATCACATAGCTACATTTTATAAGAAAAGGAAGTAATCTCCCCCATCCTATATCAGGATGTGTTTAGATTCCTTTGCCTTTGGTTAGAGTAGGAGTAGAATATGTTTATTTATTGCAAAATAAGTGCATTGTGCACACTTTGTATGTTTCCCCTTGAAACATATATGATTTTCCATGTTTATACATAGGTTTTTGGATTTTTTTCTATTGTAAATCCCATTTCAAGTAGGTTCCATAGAATAAATCAGACAGTTGGAGTATTTTTCAGTGTATATCCTTCAACTCCACAAGATTAACTTCAATAAGTGCTAAGTTCATATAGATTCAAGAGATAGAGTTTAAAGGCTTAAGATCAGTTTTATTCAAGATTATTCTTGAATCCATGAAAAATGAATGCTTCAAGGCTAATGGTCTTCATCATCTAGTAGGTAGATGTCCCATGTAGGTCACCAAACTATTGTTTAAAATTGCACCCCCAAGAAATTTTGAACTTATCAAAATTTTGGACTAAGGAAAATTTTGCTCAGGAAGCATAGAAACACTATCTTGGTTTTCTGTGGAAGGTAGGAATTTTGTTTTCCATGGGTTCTCCCAACCCGTTGAATAAAGGGAAAAAAATAAAAGACTTAAGAGGATTTGGTGTAGAGTTAGTGCTGTTGTCGCCAAATCACTGCACCCTCCGAATGGCTAGGATGTGAATAGGACGTTCGGTGTGATTGGGACACATGGGATCACCTCTCAAGCTGTGGGACTTGGGCTCGAGGTGAACCTCCGGATAAGGCCGGCTTCCTCTTCCTAAACTAAGTGTTGTACTACTCCTAGTGTAACAAAAAACGATTATCTAGTCCTATGCTAACATTTTCATGGGGTTTTAGGGAAAGAGAGTTACAGAAATGAAACTATACTAGGGATGGTGATGCACCGAATAAAGGGTGTCTTCAGATTCAGGAAGGGTTAATTTGAAGAGGGTGTGTGCACCACAGGTCAACTTCACCTACTGTAACTTAGAGAGGGTAGATGATACCACAGGCTAAGGGACACGCGTTCCTTTTGTTAAACTTTATCAGACCGAGAAATATACCTGTTTCCCAGTGAAGAAGGATGAACTCAAGAAGGGTGAACAAACACCACAACTCAACTGCATGTAATACTTCACCACTCGATAAGCACAGAACTCCAAGAACCTGCAATAGAAACTTAAACTTGCACAGTGTACCTGCAAGTATGAGAAAGGCACAAAGAAGCATAGAAGGATGAAAGGACCGAGATTAGTCACAAAACACACACTTTTATTTCTTCAATAACATGCACAATGCATCATACATTCAGAAGAGGCAATAGTTGCCATTACAGTCTTGAAGAGGAGGCTTGAAAGTTCCCTCAACACACAAGAACAACTTGCAGAAGAGAGAGGACCCTTGAAAAGTATACACTCTTGCCTGAGATATCTAACTGTCCAACTTGTCTGAACTGTTGGAACCCTTTAAAATGAGCTTCCAACTTACATTTATAGAAGAATATGTGAGAAAGAAGAGGAAATGGTCATAATTACATTCCTAAAATGAAGGCCCATGATGTAGTTATTACAGTTAGTTGAACTACCTGAGAAGGTTCCATCATGGGTCATTAATTGTCTGATGACCAAGTCTTCTCAATTAATTAAAAGAATATTTAAATAAAATATTTAAATAATAATAATAAATATTATTATTAAAATATTTAAATAAAAATATTAATTTAATTAACATAATGTTGGGACCCCCCCGTTGACCCGTTTGACTTGAAGAGGAGGGGGGTCCATGTGGATGGAGTCTGTACAAATCTCAACTCGATGAGTTTCTAATCCTCTAACTCGGTGTTGCAATCGATTTTGAACCCCACTCTAACTCTTTCCTTGCCTGCATGCCAACTCACCACCAATGTATCGAGCTCTAAAATAAGCTTTGTCTTTTACTCCATGATCAAGTCAAACTCCTCTTATTCCTTGTCATCTACTGACTCAACGATCCGAGCTTCCTTACATTAAACTTCTCTTGACGCTGCATTGGTCTACCTCGAATGAAACCACCTTGTCATTCCAAAGACTCCCAACAGCTGCGAGCTCAAACATTCCACCGAGCTCAACTCATTTTTGCTGAGCTCCACGATTGACTCGAGCTTCTCAGCCTCCCATGTATTACTTTGATTGAAAGTCTCAAAACTTTGTTTGATTCGCTTGTGAATTTCCTCGACAGGCCTAACTTGCCCGGATACTTCATTCCCCATCTCAATTTAACTCGGGTAACTCACTTACTATTTCCTGGCAAACGTGACTTGGTCATCCGAGCCCTTTTCACGAGTTCATTTCTGAGCCAAATTCACACATCATTTCATCGAATCTGGTTTGATTTGGTACCTTAATGGCACGTTGAGCTCTTCCTAACACCGAGTCAATATCATTTTCATGTTAAAATAATCAAGCTTTTATAGGTGATTATTATAAAGCTCAAACAACTTAAACTTTATAAATCCATTGATTCCAACTCGTCGTCGAGTTCAACCTCATGTGGCTCACGTTGATCTGACTTCCACGAGCCTTGCATTGGCCATAGCTCATTTCATATCAGGCTTCCTTCGCTACTGAATCATCTGGCCGATCAACTTTGTGCATTAGATTGATTTTTTGGCCAAAGAGCCCTTCGGTATTTGGGTAGTGCACTCAGCAATCTCGGCTCCAATCAACAATTATGCCACTATTGGGATCTTAGTATGGCATAGGTAGCTGTGAGCTACACAATATACTAATTTTTCAGAAACTAAAAGATCCTTTATGTTACAATCTGCAACACATAAAATAAGCCCTTCAAAAAAAATACGTTGAAAAACTAGGGCAACCAAAAGGACCTTGGAAAAATGTACAGGTAACAACCATATGAATTCTTCCTTAGTCGTGAATCAAAGGCTAATAGAAATAAGCTAGATACAATCAGCTCGAAACTACAGTATAATCGTCCATCGTTAAAAATAACACAGTTTCTCTGAACCTGCTAAAAGAAAACTATTATTGTCTGATTGGACATATATAATGGAAGGGTATAAATATTGCCTACTGCACACAGAGTTTCTCAAAGAGACCATTTACGAGTGACAAAGATGTGGCATACAAAACGGCCGACCAGGTATTTTCAGAGTTGACCTTCACATTCAATTCGCTTCTAGGAGAAGAACATGCTGAGCAATATGAATCGTTTCATTCTGCACCATAATAAACCTTCCATCTCCTGGTTCGGGAAAATTTTATGAAGCCTTGAACAGCGTGACTCCAATCCATCGTACACGGCAGTGAATATTTGTTTTCTGCAACTGTGCTTGACCACAGCAAGTTTAGTCTTGTACAGACCACTGAATGCAGAAGGTCGTGGTAGCTGGCAGAACGTATGCTAGCATAGGCGAACTGATCAGGTTCGCCCATCTCTGTGTTACAAAACGGGCCGACCAGAAAACCACGTATCAATACTATCGTGAGGAACATGTGTGTCCACTGTAAGCTGAAATTCCCATGGTATCTCCATGAGAACTCATCCCTCCGTGTGAAAGCATATTCGCTACAAATGCAGGTCCGGACCACTCCAAGATATGTAGACGGAATTTTACAGGGATCTCTATGCCATGCAGAAGTCTCATGTGTGGATTGCCATCCGTCACCTATCTCCACGTCATACTGGCAGTGTTTGGCCAGGCTAGACCACCACGTCCAATCCTGTTAAACACTTCAACTTTGGTCATTCCCACGTTCCACGACTTATATTTCCTAGCAACTGGCAGTTTGACTCGGATTTCTCCCATTTTTTGCGCTGTAGACTCAACTTCTCCCATGGCCCGTGCGGATTTCTTCATGATGGCTTGACATCACGTAATATTTCCACGCTTGGCATTGCTTGATCCGATTATTTCCCATTCATGCAGAGAGTGAACGGCTTGGTTTACCAACCCATTAATTTCCACTTGGCGGCCCCGGCCTCCAACTCTCGCCACGCGTGGAATTTCTTCCTTGGCTTGCAATCCATGAAAACCCACTTGGCATTTCTCCACCTTATTTCCCACGTCCAAGATTGCAGTGCAGGGTTTTGTTATCATTTGGCCATATTTCATTCTGGACAAATGGCCGACCGATTTTCACTTTTCTACTCAGATTTGAGGATACATCATTAAACTCTCAGTGCAAACATTTCAGCTGTAGCTTGTAAGGTGTGATAATCCCGATAGAATCCTTTGTGCCCGCCAACTTAGTGACTCGCTGAAGATGCTCATATAATTGTAAAGCAAATTATGCTCCATGAATATTCTGATATGAAACAGTTCCACCTCTATGAGATCCGTTTCCATGAGTTGCATCATAAAACAAGTAAGATCTCGATAGAGAATCTTTGTAATAAATTTCATCAAGTCTCCCGGTAACATTCTTACTGTCACTTAATTGATTTTCATAAAAATATCTTGAAGGAAAATCCTGAATTTGAGGATGCATACGATGCTGATCAGATAAACAACATAGTTGGACAACTTACTTGTTGGAAGCGTTCAAAAGAACTTCTACTATACTGCAACATCCCTGTGCATCGAATGCTTCGGCCGCTTTGAGCGTAGAACTGAAATTATCCTAGGAAAGTGCCGTGAGGAAGTAATTGGTTATACGCAGCAGCTACAGGGTAGAGAAGTAAAACTTATCTCAGAAAATGAGTGGCCTCCAGAGAGAGTTGATTACGACAGCTACCGCAGGGTGATCCCAAGGAACTGTTGGTGTTGATCCTGATGTTCTGGTTGCATGCGACCACAATTGTGATCAGTTGTTGTAAAATCTTGCCGTTGTAGTAGAAGAATGAGATAAAGTTTTAGTTGAGTTGTCTCGCCCTTTCACTTTGGAAAGTCACTTCCATGGAAGAAGCTCGACTGAATCTTGAGGCAGCTATTGTCTCCGTCGAGTCATTAAAACTGAATTCATATTCCAACAAGGAAGCATCAATCTCTGCATGTTGAATTAAACCGGGTTGAACTCATCATTTCTCTGCCTCAATGAGTGAACCATCGAAACATCCTCCGCTCCTATCGAGACTCTTTTATGACAAGCCAAAGTTGGACAACCGAACTTACATTTCCTACTCATGAACTCGTCTAAGGCTTGTGATCTGAGTTATGACCGAGTTAGGACAAGGCACGAACTCCTCTGATGACTCGTCTCTTTATTCCCAATTTGACACTGTTTTAGCTTGACCGAGCGAGATAAGCTTATCAAACTCCTCGATGGCTCGCATTCTTGGAAAAAATGAGCGATCTCACTGTTATCCAAATTTCACCCCCCAGAGTTAATTTGATAACATGCATCAAAGTTTTTAGTTCCAAGTAAGTAGATTGATTCAGGAGAAAATCGTAAAATTGGCTAAGTCCTGCTCAAGGCCACCTTTGGGACAGTTGGAACAATTATACGCGGAAGGCACGGATCGGCCGAAAAGCCTCCAGGCGGCCCAAACAGAAAAGGGACATCTGGGACAAATGGACGCGAAATGCCCGAATCGGCCGAAAGAAAGAAAATTTGTCCAAGTCCTTTACCAGACAGCACTGGGACATTCGGGACAGATGGACGTGAAGGATGCGAACCGGCTGGTTCGGCTGAAACAGGAAACTTCAGCACAAGGACAAGTGGGACAAAGGGACGCATGGGACGCGGATAGCCGAAGGAGCCGAAAGCCAATCAGATCACGCCACGTGTCATCGGCAGAAAAGGGACGAGGAAGCCCATTTCGGGTGGATCAGAGGATTCTGTCCCGCGAAGCACTGGGACATCTGGGACAAAAAGATGTGGTGGACGTGAAAATCCAACAGGTCCATGGACAAATCACAGCATGACACGTGTCGCCAAGGAAAAAGGTCCAAAAGGTCAAAGGGGCGAGTTTTCGAGCACTGATCCGAACCAATGAAATAGTGCCACTTGTCCAAGTTTAAGGGGCCCAAAAGAAAACGTGCTCAGCGAACCAAAACCTGCCACGTGTCGTCCAGATGGCAGAGTGCGGGAAAAGAAATTTAAAAATCTGTTTTCACCTGTTTTGTGCCCTAAATCTTCAGATCATCATTTTGATCCAGAGCTCAGACACGTTCTTTATATGGAGCTGTTGAAGTTCTCTACATGATTCTATGGTCAATCTTGCATTTTTGGTGTGGTTTGGAGGGAGAAAATTAAGAAAACGTCTTTGACGTGTGGTGATAGACAGAAGTAATGCTTCAACTACCAACTTTAATGCAGCAGACAGCTCACCATTCCTGTTAGACATCCCGTTGTTTTGCCAGAATCCACCACTTCTGCCATAATGAGATGATTTTAAATGCTACCAAGAAGTGGTTGGGGCATATTCTAGATTTCCTCTCTCTCCCCTCTCATTTTTCTTCATATATATTGTAAAGAGGAGCTCCTTTAACAGGTCAGACATTTTTGTTTTGCATCCTCCCTTATTCCCTCGCTTGCCAGAGAATTTGTGGAGCTTTCAAACCTCCCATATGGGTTGTAATGCCAGTCTTTTTTCCTCTTGGCCACTACAATGTACTGTATCGACTCTTGAGCAATAATATATGTGTTGTGATTGACTCTTAACCCTCTCATGTATTCATTGCTGTCATTTTGATCTCTTATTGCAGTTTGGTTACTTGTGCATGGTGTTTGTATTGCGTCTATGTGGTCTGTGTTAAATTTGCAAAACGAATGTCTAACATTCCTCAGTGCATCACCTTTGTAGTTTAGGTTTTATTCTATGCATTTTCTTACCCTGTCTCCTTGGCAAGTTAGATTAGGTTTTAGCAAACCCTCTGCATTTTTTGTGTGCATCTGAACAAAGGAATAGGAACCAGCCTTCTCTGGAGAATCTTTTCTCATCTTTACAAGTCCCACGCTTGGAGAAAGGATTCCATGTTGTGCAATCACACTGGATGCCTGAACATCAACCTAAAAGCCTGATCTACATCCAGGGGTGCTGTGAGTCTGCAACAACAGTTTTGGCACACCCGGTGGGACACTAGAGGTCTCATTTTTATTGCAGCAAAGTTGATATGCATCTGCTGCAGTTTTCTTTCTTATAAGAGCTATTATCTGCATATCTGGTGACTCCAAGGGGAAGAATCGACTGGTTTTCAGCAGTGCAGGCCTGAAAACTCATGAGAAGAATCACCACAAGGTCAAGAGTTGGAGAAGAAGAAGTGCTGTTTTAATACCTGCAGTTATCTCCAAGAAGAATTCAAAGAGGAAGAAGGATTCAAAGGTCTCCATCTCCACCAAACAGAACTCTCTCAACTCCTCCAGCTGACAGGCCTTTCATTCAGTATACCAGGGTTTTAAGACCGATTAGAATGGCTCAGAACAATCCCTACGTCAACTTCACAGGCAGCAGCCCACTTGCTCTCAATGCACAACATCCAGTTCCTATTGCAGCCTTGAAGAACATTCCTTACTTCACTGGAGAAAATCAGACTACTCCAGGTGATCATGTTAAAGATATTGCTAACCTTTGTGCAATCCATGAAATCAATGAAATGCAAGTGGCTGTCAAATTACTGGCATCTTCATTCAAGGGTAAAGCATTGCAATGGTTTAGGAGCCTTGGAGCTGGTTCTATCACAAACTGGAATCAGCTGTGTATTGCACTTCACGAGCAATTTGGAGAGAAGGGAGACAACTTGTCTCTTTTGGAGCAGCTGACAACTATCAAGAGAGCCCCCAACGAGTAGCTGACTGACTTCAACTTCAGATTTCAAAGGTCTTGGGATAGGATTCCAGTGGCAGTCAGGCCAACATCAGAAGGTGCTTTTCTATATTACCTTAAAGCTTTGAATTCTGATATTTCTATGTTAATTCAATCTATGGGAGGCACAACCTTACCTGCTGCTTATGGTATTGCCATTAGAGCCGAAAACTGTCTTATTCAAGCTGGTAAACTGGCTCCTAGGCCTCCCATGCCCTTGTATCCAAACTTAGAAAATCCAAGCACTAGTCAAGCACCCACTTTGGCTCCTGTTCCCACCCCTAGAAATCAAAGTTCAAGCGAAACTTCTACTTCATCCTCTAGTGCTTCAAATGAACTCCAAGAGGTCATGAAACAGTTGTAAAATTTGGGAAATGAGCTGGTTACTATCAAAAGACAGCAAGCTCAAAGTGCTAGACCGTATCAGCCTCAAGCACAGTACCAGGCTAGGCCCCCATACCAACAAAATAGGTCACCAACTCAGGCTGCAAATATGAATCAAAATCAAAGCCAAGTAAGGCCTCCTGCCAATAGACCATTCCAGCCCTATAATCCAAATGCCATATCTGCCTCTAAGGCATTAGTGCCAACACAGAATAACATGGCCCAAGAATATGATTGGTGCTTTCCATGCAACGAGCCTCATAACCAATCCATGTGTTTCAATGGTGCTCTCAATCAAGCACTGATGGTGACAACTACTGGTGTGGAGGGCGAGGGCAGTCAAGGAAACAATCAACAACAAGAAACATTCCAACAGCAATCAGCCCCAAATGACACCATGTTGGTGAACTGGCAAGCAGAAGATTTATGTGGCATGAATCAAGTAGTTTCTCAAGGTGTCACAGCCAGCACAAGGTCAAAAAGGAGAAATTTGGGTGAAGAACAGCCATTAGCCCCAGCCAATCCACAACCTTCCATGGCTCCACAAATGATTGGCAAGCAGAGTCCAGTTTCAAATACACAAGGGCAGCCAAGAACAGCCCCTAGGCCAACTCAAATGCCAGCTGTTGCTGCCCACGTACAAGGAATAAGTGTACAAACCAAGGGAACAAAAAAAGGATACTTCATCCCCGTTCAGTATCGTTGAACAGATGAAGAAGACTAACGTCAATATATCAATGTGGGAATCCCTATCCATCCCAGGACAAAGAGATCTGCTGCAAGCTGCCATGAAGGATTGGACAACTTCGAATCAGCAGGTTCAGATGCAAGACAAAGTGCTTACAAATGCTGCCCAGCCTGAAGGAAGCCATGGAGGGCAACAAGGTAAAATGTTGAAGCCCCCTCCTTTCTATGTTTCATTAATCATTGGGGATAAACTAGTACACAATTGCATGATTGATTCCGGGGCAAGTAGCTCAGTGATGCCCAAGCAAATAGCTGATCAGCTGGGTCTCCAATATGAAGTAATATCTAAAGGGGTAGTGCAATTGGATGGGACAACAATAGCAATAGTTGGAGTGATTAAAAACTTGAGTCTTACCTTGCATGCATGTCCAAATGTTGTTGTCTTACAAGATATATCAATCATAGACCTTCCACCACTCTTTGCCCTTTGCTTGTCAAGGGACTTCATAGCCAAGATTGGGGGGTATTTGTCTACTGATTGGTCTCACATGCTGTTTAGAACAAGGTATGGAACTAAGGCTACAATTAGGTCTGAACCTATTGCAAACTTCCATATTGAGCCTTACACTCCAAGTCAGATTAATGCCAATTGCTCAGCATTTGATCAAGAAGATCACCCTAGTACTGATGAGGCTGACACCAAGGTTGGAAGTATCCCATACCTAACTCTTGATGAATGGGCAAACAAGATACATGCTTTTGATCCCTATCAAGAAGTAGAAGAATCTGAGATGGGAGTCTATTGTATACACGAAGAAAATCAACCTGTTCCTAGCATCACCAAGCCAAGCCATAATGATGACAATGAGGTATGACAGCTGTTTTTTGACGGATCAAGGAGTAGGCAAGGCGCAGGAGGTGGAGCCATGCTTGTTTCACCTTAAGGAATCAAATATTATACAGCTTTCCATTTCCATTTTTCTTGTTCAAACAACATAGCTAAATATGAGGCCTTGATTCATGGACTTCATTGGGCTAGGAAAAAAGGGATAAATAACTTGCAGGTGTTCGGGGATAGCGAGCTAATCGTCAACCAAGTTAGAGGACAACATGCTACAAAGAACGACTTGCTGAGGAGCTACAAGAATAGGGTATGGGACCTCATTGAGGATTTCAAAGCTTTCAACATTGTGTCCATACCCAGGAAGAAAAATGAAGCCGCGGATAGGCTCACAGCAGTTGGAGCAACGTTTGATGTGGTTGACAACATCAAAAGGGAAAAAACACAGCCACATATCCATGTGATTGTGAGACCAGTAGTTCCAGATAATAACACCAGCTGGCAGGTGTTTGAAAACGATCAACAGATCGTCAATTTTTTACAAGAAGAGGCTGAATTCTCAGCTAGGAATCAGGACAGATTGGAACAGCAGTATGGGGATCAAGTAGTGTAGCTACGAACAAACAAGCTTCCCAAGGGTTTAGTAACGTTGGAGTCTATCTTCAACCCTAACGACCAGTTCCATAAAGAAAAGGCTAACATACAGGTCAAGAGGGAAGATTCAGAGCCAATTTTAGTTGGGGAAGGCAAAACACTTCAAATTGGTAAAGTGGCCACTGAGCAGGAGAAATCAGATTTCATACAGCTTTGTCAAGAATTTCCAGATGTCTTCGCTTGGAGCTATGAAGACTTGAGAGGATTCAATCCGAATTTGGCACAACATACCATAGAATTGGATCCAGATGCTAAGCCCATCAGGCAGAAGCAGAGACCTGTTAATCCTCACATTGAGCCTCTAATGAAGAAAGAGCTAAATAAGCTAATAGAGGCAAGCATTATATTCCCGATCAAGCACTTAAGCTGGGTTGCTAACTCGGTTCCGGTCAGGAAGAAAAGCGGAGAAATCAGGTTGTGTGTGGACTTCCGAGACCTCAATAGAGCATCTCTCAAAGATCATTACCTGCTTCCTTCAATGGAACAAATATTGCAAGTAGTATCCGGTTCAGAGAGATTCTCTCTCCTAGATGGCTACTCAGGGTATAATCAGGTGATGGTGAAAGAAGAAGACCAATTCAAGACAGCCTTCACAACTAAATGGGGCACATATGCTTACAAGAAGATGCCATTTGGGCTGTCCAACGCTAGTGCTACCTTTCAAAGGGAAATGGACATGGCATTCAAAGGCTTGATCAACAAGATAGTGCTGATATATCTAGATGATATCACTGTCTTCTCAAAGAATGCAGCAGACCATCTCTTTCACCTCAGGAAAGTGTTTCAGAGGTGTAGAAAGTTCAGAGTATCTTTGAACCCCAAGAAGTGCATCTTTCTTGCTAATGAAGGAAAGCTCCTTTGCCATGTTGTCTCGAAAGAGGGAGTGGCAATTGATCCAGAGAGGGTTGAAGCCATAAGACAACTGCCATTGCCAAGTCACAAGAAGGCTCTTCAAAGTTTCTTGGGAAGGATCAATTTTGTCCACAGGTTTATCCCAGATTTTGCAGCCCTTGTCAAGCCCATCACCAAAATGTTAAAGAAGAGCATGGCTTTTAAGTGGATAGCAGAAGGCAAGGAGAGTTTTGAAGCAATCAAAGAAGCTATCTCTCAAGCACCAACTCTCATCAACCCAGAATTCTCCAAGGATTTCATCCTCTATGCATTTGGAGGTGATGACACTATTTCTGCCATTCTGGTACAACAGAACAAAGATAATGATGAGCAGCCGATTGCCTTTTTTAGCCAGAGCCTAGATGACTGCGAGGTGAGATACTCTTTTATTGAAAAGCATGTACTTGCAGTAATCAGAAGCTTGAAGAAATTCAAGCATTTAGTCTCAAACAACAAGGTCCAGTTGCTGGTCTCACATGCTGGAGTTAAGGACTTCCTCCTCAACAAGGATTTGAATGAGAAAAGGGCAGGTTGGATCACCTATGTCATGGAGTATGACATTGAGATCAAGATCACCAAGCTGGTAAGAGGGAAAGGACTGTGTGAGCAGCTGGTTTTAGGGAAGCAAAAGGAAGTATGCAACGAAGAAGAAACTGTTTTGACAGTCCAAGACAGCCATGAGCCAAGCGGCAATCATGAAGAAGACAATGCTTCCCCCATTCCTTGCTAGACCCAAGGTATTATGCACTTCCTAGGTACAGGCCAGTGCCCCCCAGAGATGAAAAAGACCCAAAGGAGACACTTCAGATTACAGGCTGTCCCATATGCCATTGTTGATGGAGTTTTGTTCAAGAAAGATGTAAATGGAGTGTTGCTGAGATGCATTAGCACAGTTCAGATTCAAAGGGTATTGGAAGAGTTTCATGGTGGACCAGCTGGTGGCCATTTTGCACCAAGAGTGACAGCTCTAAAAATTATGAAGGCTGGTTATTATTGGCCTAAAATCTTCAGCGATTGCTACGCATGGATCAAGAGGTGTAAGAATTGTGCATTCTTCACAAGAAAAGAGAAGTTTGCTGCCCTTCTATTGCATCCAATCTCAGTTGACCAGCCATTCATGCAATGGGGTTTAGACTTCATTGGAGTCATTAATACCAATTCAAGCCAAGGGCATAAATGGATTTTGACAGCCACAGACTACTTCACCAAATGGACAGAAGTAGTAGCACTCAAAGAGGCAAATGAGTCTAGCATCTTAAACTTTTATGAGGGAATAACAACCAAATTTGGTGTACTTGCTACAATAATCTCTGACAATGCATTGGCATTCATTGGATCTAAGGTGACTGAGTGGGCTGTCAAGAATGGTATTTACCTAAGCACTTCATCGAACTATTACCCTCAGGTTAATGGACAGGCCGAGTCTACAAACAAGAACTTGTTGAGGATCATTAGGAGAACTCTTGATGAGAATCAGAGGTCTTGGCATACCAAGCTGAAATCAGCCTTATGGGCTGATAGGATCACTCCCAAAAGATCCACAGGTAACTCTCCATTCAGGCTTGTCTATGGAAGAGAGGCAATCTTGCCCATGTCACTTGAGTTGCCAACATTGGAACTCATGAAGCAGCTGGAGTTACTTGAATTTGAGCCCATGGAGGTGAGGTATGTAGAGTTGATGGAGCTGCAAGAGATCAGAAATCAGGCATCCCAAGCAATGGAAAAGGATCAAGCTTTGATCAAGAAGACCTTTGATAGGAAGGCCAAAGATAGATCTTTTCAAGTTGGAGATCTAGTGTTAGGATGTGGACAGAGCAAAACCAGGAAGGCATTCAAAATTTGATGCCATTTAGAGTGGCCCATACATGGTCACGAAGTGCAAGAGCAGCAATGCTTTCCAATTGGCCTCATTAGATGGTGAAGAACTACAGATTCCAGTAAATGGAATCTATCTCAAACATTGCTATTGAAAATAAAAGGTTCACCCTTGTAAATATTAGGCTAGATTTCAATTCTCTAAGTGCGTATGCACATTTTCTTGTTGTAGTTAGGTTTCAGTTTCCCTAAGTGCTTTGGCGCAGGTTTTTTCGCTCCTAGATTGAGTTTTTTATAGTTCAGCTTGCTCTCGTAGAGGGAGTTGCAGCATCAGGCTCATTTTAGGTTATTACTTATGACTCCATGCCCAATGGATCGCTAAAAGGCCACTGATCTTCTACCTAGCAGGCAGGTGACCCCGAAAAGTCACCAAATTGTTATCCAAATTTCACCCCCCAGAGTTAATTTGATAACATGCATCAAAGTTTTTAGTTCCAAGCAAGTAGATTGATTCATGAGAAAATCGTAAAATTGGCTAAGTCTTGGTCAAGGCCACCTTTGGGATAGTTGGAACAATTATATGTGGAAGGCGCGGAACGGCCGAAAAGCCTCCAGGTGGTCCAAATAGAAAAGGGACATCTGGGACAAATGGACGCGAAATGCCTGAATCGGCTAAAAGAAAGAAAATTTGTCCAAGTCCTTTACCAGATAGCACTGGGACATTTGGGACAGATGGATGCAAAGGACGTGAACCAACCGGTTCGGCTGAAACAGGAAACTTCAGCACAAGAACAAGTGGGACAAAGGGATGCGTGGGATGCGGATAGCTGAAGGAGCTAAAAGCCAATCAGATCATGCCATGTGTCACCAGCAGAAAAGGGACGAGGAAGCCCATTTCAGGTGGATCAGAGGATTCTATCCCGTGAAGCACTGGGACATTCGAGACAAAAAGATGCGGTGGACGTGAAAATCCGGCAGGCCCGTGGACCAATCACAGCATGACACGTGTCGCCAAGGAAAAAGGTCCAAAAGGTCAAAGGGGTGAGTTTTCAAGCACTGATCCGAACCAATTAAATAGTGCCATGTGTCCAAGTTTAAGAGGCCCACAAGAAAATCCCACGAAAAGGTGGAGAGAGAAAATTTCTCAGCGAACCAAAACCTACCACATGTTGTCCAGATGACAGAGTGCGGGAAAAGAAATTTAAAAATCCATTTTCACCTGTTTTGTGCCCTAAATCTTCAGATCATCATATCTTTCGATCCAGAGCTTGGATTTGCACGTTATTTATATCAACGGAAAGCTGTTGAAGTTCTCTACATGATTCTGGGGTCAATCTTGCATTTTGGTGTAGTTTGGAGGGAGGAAATTAAGAAAACATCTCTAACGCGTGTTGATAGACAGAAGTAATGCTTCAACTACCAACTTTAATGCAGCAGACAGCTTGCCGCTCCTGTTAGACAGCCTGCCGTTTTGCCAGAATCCACCACTTCTACCATAATGAGATGATTTTAAATGCTACCAAGAAGTGGTTGGGGTAGATTCTGGATTTCCTCTCTCTCCCCTCTCATTTTTCTTCATATATATTGTAAAGAGGAGCTCCTTTAACAGGTCAGACATTTTTGTTTTGCATCCTCCCTTATTCTCTCACTTGCCAAAGAATTTTTGGAGCTTTCAAACCTCCCATATGGGTTGTAATGCCAGTCTTTTTTCCTCTTGGCCACTGCAATGTACTGTATCGACTCTTGAGCAATAATATATGTGTTGTGATTGACTCTTAACCCTCTCATGTATTCATTGTTGTCATTTTGATCTCTTATTGCAGTTTGGTTACCTGTGCATGGTGTTTGTATTGCGCCTATGTGGTCTGTGTTAAATTTGTAAAATGAATGTCTAACATTCCTTGGTGCATCACCTTTGTAGTTTAGGTTTTATTCTATGCATTTTCTTACCCTATCTCCTTGGCAAGTTAGATTAGGTTTTAGCAAACCCTCTGCATTTTTTGTGTGCATCTGAACAAAGGAATAGGAACCAACCTTCTCTGGAGAATCTTTTCTCATCTTTACAAGTCCCACGCTTGGAGAAAGGATTCCATGTTGTGCAATCACACTGGATGCTTGAACATCAACCTAAAATCCTGATCTACATCCAAGGGTGCTGTGAGTCTGCAACAACACTCACCTGATGACCAGAAGTGGGTCCCTGGGACCAAAGTCATGATTTGATAGTAATAAGGCCCTGTTTTCCAATTTTTCCATGTGCGTAAAATTGGATAACAGTACTATAAATGCTTTATAAAATATTTCAGTAAGATTCTTGCCCCCCATTTCTTTGGGATGAAAAGTGCCAGCATGATTTTGAAGAAATTAAAGACAAATTAATCAGTGCCCCAATATTGAGAGGTCCTAATTGGGAAAAGCCATTTCATATCCAAACAGATGCCTTAAATTATTCCATTGGTGTAGTATTGGGACATAAATATGAAGAAGGAAAGATGTATGCCATTTACTATCTTAGCAAGAATATTACTCCCACTGAAAAGAATTACACCACCACTGAAAAGGAATTTGTTGTTGTAATTTATGTAATCAATAAATTAGGACATTATATTACAAGGTAGAAGATATTTGTATACACAAACCATTCAACAATTAATTATTTTATGAACAAACCAGTGGTTGGAGGAAGAGTCATTAGATGGTTATTACTTTTGTAATAATTTTATATTACAATTGTGGACAATCTAGGTAAATCTAATGTGGTAGCTGATTTTTTGTCAAGACTAACCACCACAGGGGAACAAAATACAGTCAAGGATAACTTTCCATATGAACAATTGTTTGTAATCTCAGCAAGTAGACCATGGTTTGCTGAAATGGAAAATTATCTTGCAATAGGGAAGTTCCCTCCTTCATTCAATAAGAAACAAATAAAGAAGTTAATTAAAACCAGTGCACAATTCAAATGGTTAAATGGAATTCTATTTAATTGTGGTCATGATTTTGTCTTACGCATGTGTGTAAGAGAGGATGAAATCTTTGACATCCCCAGAGCATGTCATAATGAACCAAGTGGAGGATACTATTCAGTAAAAAGAACATCTCATAATATACTTGGAATTGGTTATTATTGGCCATCCCTGTACAAGGATGTGAAAATATATATCAAGATGTGTGATTCTTGTCAAAGGATGGGACAACCAGATTTCACCAATGAAATGCCTTTTCAGACTCAAGTTGTGGTTGAACCATTTGAGAGATGGGGATTGATTTTTGTTTGTCACTTTAATCTTACTTCACAAGGGAAGGAATATATTCTTATATGTACTGACTATGTGACAAAATGGGTAGAAGTGTAGACATTGACAAATGCCACTGAGGAAGTAGTTGATGATTTCCTTTGGAGTAAAATTATGATCAAGTTTGGAGCACCAAAGAGCATAGTTTCAAATCAGGGACCACAATTCATGTCTAATATGATCCAAACTTTCACAAGGTATTACCAAATCAATCATAGGAAGTCATCTCCTTACCATCCACAGTCAAATGGACAAGTTGAAGTAACAAATAGAGAATTGGAGAACATCCATACCAAAATGGTTGATGTTGGGATAAAAGATTGGGTAAAGAGACTACCTGAAGCTGTCTGGGCTTATAATACAACTTGGTAAACTACAAGAAGGTTTTCACCATATGAATTAGTCTATGGGAAAAATCCCTTGTTTCCTATAGAATTTGAACTTCAGACATTGAGGACAATAGTGAAGGTGGGAATAGAGTTGAATGCATCTCAAAAAGAAAGAATCCTTCAACTCAATGAGTTGGATGAATTAAGGTTGGAAGCACTTCAACAGATATAGATGATTCAAGAGAAAAGGAAGCAATGGCATGACATACATATCAAGAAAATGCAACTCAAAGTAGGAGATTGGGCATTACTGTTTGACTCTAAGTACCAACAGTTCAAGGGAAAATTGAGAACTAGATGGTTAGGACCCTATCATATTCATAAGATTTTTGACACTGGTTCTATTCAGTTAATTCTTAGTAATAGCAGTAGCATAACACTCTTGGTCAATGGACATAGGAAGCCTCCCACTAAGAATGAATTCTTGATGAAGATTGAAGCAAACAAAGAATTTGATCATATGGAAGAACTCAGTTCTTCCAAAATGATCAAATAATCAGATGATAGATCCAGAATAAAGGGAAGAAGATGAAAACCAACAAATTGCATTTTCTTCCCCTAAAAAATTATAAAAAAATAAAAGAATAAAAAATCTCTCAAGGTTAATTGAAAACCAGAAAATGGCGGTTGACCTCTTTTTGGCTAGTTCAAATAAAGGAATTCTTTTGAATTCCAGATGTCTTATCTAATCATGTTTTATTCCACTTGTAGGAATGATGAGTCATCATAGCAAAAGGATTACATCATCAAGAACTGTAATTATGTCTTTTAACTTATTTAGGGTTGATTAAATGTTTGCATGTGTGATGTGACTTAATTTAAAAGTAGGTATGATGAGTCATCTATTTATTCATTATGATTACAAGTTTGTAATCATGAATTGATTCAAATGGAATAAGTGGTGGAATGGTTATCATTAGTAATCATTATTTCAAATATCAAGTGAAATAAAGATTGCAAAAATATCTTGAGGATTTAGAACTCATGCCTTTGATAGGAGATTCAAGACACATTACCTTGCCATTCTGCAAAAAATTATTGATGCCTTCACTTCTTATGAGGAGGAAAAATTTGAAGATATTTATGAAGAATGCTAGAAAAGGTGGGGACTCCTTACTATTTCTTTGAAAAGAAGGGAATTAATTTCCCCCACAAATCTGATATGGAGTTTAGAGAGGGCCAAAGCATTATGCACAATAATTCCCCAAGTCAATGAAACCTATGGAAAAATATGGATGGGAATGCAAACAAGGCCACCTCTACTTTAAACCCCCATATCTCCTTGGTAGAATAGAGAACCTCAAGATCCTGCTGAATTTGAAAAGTGGGAGAGGAAAATAGAGAAAGGAGCTGGGTACATACATCTGAGCTTAAGCAATTGAAAATTCAGTTTCAGCCTTTTGATTTGAGCAATCAAATGGAATGTAAAACATATGATCGCACTTTTGAAGAATGAGTTGGTAAAGGGACTTACAAACAAGTAAGTTTGGGGGAAATGATGAGGCCATAATATGTCTGATTAATGGATAATATATGATCTCATCTTACTCTCTTTTTGATTAAGTTTGATTGCATTATGTGAATTTTAGTTGATCTGATATGAGTTAGGATGTAACTATCTATCTTTTGATTGATTGTGATCCTAATGTTAAAAATATCTAAAGTTCCTGACATAGTGTGTGTTTAAATTCAGTTTTGTAATACAGTAGGTCTAATCAGTCAAGGAAATGAAGCAGGTGGTGTTCAGTATTTTTTTGATAGTGTCTGTTCCTACAAAGCTTAGTTCAAGAACAGCCAAGCTAGTTCCAGAACTCCATCACACAACCATCATTAGTTCTGGAACTTTTAGAATTAGTTTCGGAACCCCATCATTTAGTTTTGGAACTCTAATATTTAGTTTTAGAATTTTCAGACTTAGTTTTGGAACTCCTAGGCACAGCTCCGGAACTCTCACAGGTTTTGATTCTTAACAATTTCCTATGGTTCTAGAACTTATCAAAAGTTCCAGAACCTATGGGAGTTATCAATTTTAAACCACATCAGGAGATTTTACATCTACGACCACTTCAATCATAAAGGACGAGAATATTTTTGAAAGTAGATCTAGGGAGAGTTATCCTACAGCTATCTGATCAACCTCCATCTGACTCAACATCTATTCTAGGACTGATTTTATTTCAACAGAATCATTGAGAAAACTATGATTTTAAAATGTATATAAAGTCAGACCTTCAATAGATAGATAATAGAAGATAGAGATATAGAACAAAGAAAATAAATAGCTTAAGTACCCAGATCTAGTACAATGTAATACTGAATGTTTTTATCAATAAAATAGCCATTCCTATTTGAGAGAATTCTAAGTTGTTAAATCCTAATTCAAGGAGGAGCAAGGGCCTACTCCCCCAAGGACTAAGATATTCGTTTATTTGGTATTTATATTTCTTTAGCAAATAGCTTAGATATATTAATTTTTGATTGCTTTAGTTCTTTCAGTTAAACTCTGTTGTATACTAGTTCCTGCAGGTGTTTAAATAAATCTTTATAATTATTTCATTTGTTTTCACATATTTTAATTTGATTGTTTATATTTACAAAAGTAAGAGGGTTTAATTTCAGAAGCAAGTGTGCTTATTTTCCAACAACAAGTGTGTTTCCATTCTGCACGGTGTGTTTCCTTTCAGCAAGATTTGAGTGTGTTTTACTTTCAAAAAGTTTTCATAGTTTTATTTGAATAAGGTTTTACCAAGAAGTCCTTAAGACATTAAAGAGATCCCCCAGAAAATATAAAAATAGCTACAGTCAACTACTAGATCGGTTAAAGTACTCTTGTTGCATATAACTTTAGACACACCCCTGGTTTGATATGACATCAACAAGAAGTTGATTAAATGAAGGGAATGACGACACTCATCAGCATGATGGAGTCATGTTAGTTTAGGCATGATGGATTCAAGTTGATTTAAGCATGATGGAGTTAAGTCAGTTTAGGCATGATGGAGTCAGGTCGGTTTAGGCATGATGGAGTCTTGTATAGGCATGGTTGAGCTAGGTCAGTTTAGGCATGTGTCAGAGTGTTTTTGGTTTTGATTTAATATCCAATTTATTAGTAAGATGGGAAATAAATGATGAGTTATATGTATGTTATGGTGTAGATTTCCAAAATCTTTTATATTATGGAAATGTGAAATGATTGATTGGATGTTTTTATGATGTGATAACATGGTAGATATGTATGTTTGTACTATTTTCCAAGTCTTGTAGAAAATGGGAACTAAGATAGAATATGAAAAGGATAAGGGGGGAAAATTGGTTAGGGTAAAGAGTGGCTGAGATAACCTCCAAGGGCCCCATGCCGTAGGAGTGCTGCCTATATAGCCCCAGTGAAAAGGGGCCTTAGGCCGATGTATTTCTCCCATAAGCTAGGGAAAAATATGATGAAGTAGAGGAATGGGTTGGTAGGTTTTAGGCATGGTTTCAGTCTTAGGTGATAGGCATGGTGGAGTCATAGGTGATAGGTATGGTTGATTCTAGGTCAGAGGCATGGTCAAGTCTTAGGTCAGTTAGGCATGGTCATGTATAGGATAATTAATAAGTAATGAAGAAGGTGAATGGTAAGAGGTGGTAAGAGAGCTAATTAATTGATCAGAACCCTAATGAGTCTACCATATCAAATATGGGATTATAAACGTAAGAACCTACAAGCATTGCATAATGGACTATTCTAAGGGTGAAGAAAGTCACATAATCATGAAATTTTGTAGTTATGGAAAGTCCCTTGAGCAGAGAGAAAATCAGGGTGAAAAGGAAATGAGGTGAAAGTGGGTGGTTTAGCGTAACTTAGTGTAAGACAACATGTTTACCTAGCAAGAAACCCATGATAAAAAAATAGGAAAGTCCATGAATAAAGGTTATCATTTTCTTCCTTTTTTTGATATAATGGTTGATGCGGGAAGTCTATATGGGATCAGTAGATTATCTCGTTGAGGTATTCGTGAAGCTGATCGATGCGGGAAGCTTCTGAAAATTTTATTGTATTTTTGAAATGATTTTATATAGCTTTCCTTCAAGGGATTAGTCTATTTATAACAACGCAGTTAAGAGAAGAGATGTCCTTTTTTTTTTTACATTTAAGTCATGGATAAGACTATAGAGAAAGATTTTGTTCTTTTTTAGAAGATAAAACCATAGTACATAGAGGTTAACTATGAAAAAGATGGTTTCAAGTGATGAATGACCATGGGATTCCATCTTTGAAAAAGATGAAAAGTATCCATGAGAATCATGCTATGAGTAGAGCCACACTACTCATATTGAAGATAAGGTTGAAAGGTGATAGGTAATCACATGATTCTTGTTTAGTCATTGATCCTAAAAATAGGTAACATGGAAGGTGAACGATGCTCAAGGGATGAGTGATCAATAGACAAAATGTGATATAAGACTAGATTTCAACAATAAAATGGTCTAATATGTAATGCATTAAGGGGACCAGGTTTGGTTTTAGCTTTTAGTGAAGACAAGCAATAAACACCTGATCTATATGTATGAGTAATGATATAGGGTCCAAGCCAATTAGGAGAAAATTTTCCCTGTTTACTTTTCTCTTCTTTGGTTATATATTGATTTTCTTTTAGGACAAGGTCACTGATTTGGAAGGTTCATTGGTGGACACATTTATCATAGGCAAGCTTGATACATTTGTGGTATATTTTGAGATGGTCAAGCACATTGAGAAGACATTCATCTAACAACTCAAGTTGCGCTAAACGGTCATGGAAAAATTCATCATCGTTGAGCATGTCTTGTAATGAGATGCAGAGAGATGGAATTTGGACTTCAAGAGGCAAGAAAACTTTAGTACCATAGACAAGAGAGAAAGATGTGGTAGCAGATGAAGTGCAGATACTAGTGCGGTAGGCCCATAAGGTGAAGGGAATGTGTGTATGCCAATCCTTCCTAGTATCATCAACTGCTTTCATAAGAATTTTGTTCAAGGTTTTATTGGTTAATTCTACTTGGCCATTTGTTTGTGAGTAGTAAGGTGAAGAGAAACTGAGTTGAATGCCAAAAACATCATAAAGCTTTCACAGGGTTTTGTTTTTGAATTACTTTCCATTATGAGTGATGAGGCGGTGAGGAACACCAAAGTGAAAAATTATGTGATGGTTGATGAATTCACATATTTTCTCATATTTTGTAGAAATGAGGGGAATGTCTTCTACCCATTTAGTGTAATATTTAGCAGTAGTTATAATCCATTGATGACATTATGAAGAATGAGGATTGATATCTTTGACATGATCCAAGCCCCATTGAGAGAAAGGCCAAAGGTATCGAATGACTTGTAAGGCATGAATAGGTGTGTGATGAAGATTAGCATGTTACTGACATTTCACACAATGTTTGACATAGTCACAATAGTCACGGTTTAGGGTTGGCCAGTAATAGCCAAGGTAAAGAATGTATTTAGCGATAACTAAACCACTAAAGTGGCCTCCAAACATCCTATCATGAACTTCCTTGATGGTGTAGGGAATTTCAAAACTTGTAAGGAATCGTAAGAGAATACCGTCAAGGCCACACTTATAAATGAGACCACCCATGATGACATAGCGAGAGACACTTTTAAGAAAGGCACATTGTCCATTATGAGTGAGATCAAGAGGTAGAATGGAAAGGGAAAGGTAGTCTGCAAACCACTTATACCAAAGGTCATGTGGGTTAGGTGTAACAGTTCTGATGGAGTTGACCTCACGAGGTAAATAAGAGGGTGATTATAACCTTTGTATTGTGATAAATAGTTTAGAGTTGACAGGCGAAGTGGGTATCTGAGAAACCAAGCAAGCCATGGTATACACAAATTTATTGGTAGAACGTGGGGTGGTTTGAAGTTCATAATGGTCAAAGGTAGTCAAAATTATGTCCACATGATGCTTGTATTGTTAAATTATTTCATTACGACAATGATATATACCATTGACTTGGTTTACAAACAGTTGGGAATTACTAAAGATATTGATGGACTTAACATCTAAGGCATAAGCAGCCTGAAGACCTAATACGAGTGCTTCATATTCAGTGATACTTTTTGTATAATCAAAATCTAGTTTGAAAGATAAAGGCATGGGTTCACCACCAAGAGGAATGCGGATAACACTAGCACCGCCCCCAAGTAGACACTTGGAATTGTCAAAGAAGAGAGTCATCTGGTAAGTGCTATCATCTAAGGAGAGGTTAGCTATGGATTCATTCAGAAAATCAAAGTTAGAGGGTTGATTTTAGGAGATAGGTGCGTCTGCTAGCTGGTCGGCAATGGTTTGGCCTTTAATGGATTTTTTACGAATGAATTCAAGTTTGAGGTCTGTAAGAAGCATGAGCCAATGCGTAGTGTGCTGATGTTGGTAGGGTTTGGAGTACATGTAATGTAAGGGGTCAATATTGGTGATGACAAAGGTTTTGTGGTTGAGAAGGTAATGACGAAGCTTAGTGGCAACAAAAACTAAGGCTAAGCAGAGTTTTTCGGCATGGGTTTATCTAGTTTCATAGTCCAAAAAGGTACAAATTATGTAATAAACTGATTTCTCTTTGTTTTTCTCATCGTGATGAGAAAACATGGCACCTAGGGAATGATCAATAACAGAAATATACAGGTAAAATGGTTGGTCATCCTTAGGAGGAATGAGTAATGGTGGTTGGAGAAGGTATTTTTTTAAGGCATCAAAGGATTTATGTCATTCATCATCCCATTTACAGGAGATGTCCTTTTTGAGGAGATGATGAAATGGTTAGCAGTGTGGTTGGAAAGTTACGAGATAAAACGATGAATAGATTACAAATTACCTTACAAGATTTGAAGTTGACAGAGATTAGTAGGTGGAAGTATTTCTAGAATAGCCTTTACTTTAGTAGGATCAACTTTTATGTCATGCAAATAAATGATGAAACCAAGGAGTTTTTCTAAAAACACCGTAAAGACACACTTCTTAGGTTGAAGGCAAACACAATAATGGATGAGGTGATCAAAGATGAACTTAAGGACTATCAAGTGTTCAGCCCGATATTTGGATTTGGCAAGAAGTTCATCTATGTAAACTTCCAAGATGTGATGCATGATGTCATGGAAGATATAAGTCATGGATCGCTGATATGTAGCACCAACATTTTTTAGCAAAAAAGGCATAACTTGATAGTAGAAGGTCCTCCAAGGAGTGATGAAGGTAGTTTTGTGTTGATATTCTAGAGTGAGTAATATTTGGTTATAACCTAAGAAACCATCTATGAGTGACAACATCTCATGGCCAATAGTGAGATCAACCAGTTGGTCAGTTCCTGGTAGAGGAAAATCATCTTTGGGGCAAGCTAAATTGAGGTTATGGAAATCCATGTAAATGTAAAGTCCCCCTGTCAATTTTGTGACATGAATGATATTATAAATCCAATGGGGATTGTTAATGGGTAGGATTAAGGAAACTGAGAGAAGTCCTTGAAGTTCTTCTTTGACAAGAAGAGCAATGCAAGGATGCATTTTCTGTAGCTTTTGTTTTATGGGTTTAGCATCAGGAATAGTTACGATATTGTGGACCACAATGTTTGGGTCAATACTGGGCATATCATCATAGGACCAAGAAAAAGAATTGTTATGGTCTCAGAGGAAAGAAGTAAAGGTTTCCTGTTCAATAGCATCTAAATATTGGCTTATCTTTAGAATGTGGGGGTCTTCTTGATTATTAATGTTGATTTCAATATTCAATTCATTCAACATGGTTTGTGTCTTAGAAGGTAATGAATGGTGAATATAAGAATCTTCCGAACCAAGGTAGGTGAGTATAGAATCATCGACCTAACATTAAACATCATTAATAGAAGGTGTATCATCATCGATCATGTCAGGATATAGGAAGGGAAGAGAAGAGGGATCCTTGCCATCTCTTTGATAAATCAAAGGTCCCATGGAAATCATGTTTATGAAAAAAAAAGTTAGGAGGAATAGATTCAGGATCTATGGACTCAGTGGGTGAAGGTGGTGACATTGGTGAATCATATGGAGAGGGTTTATCTTCCTTAATGAGGTCAACTTTGGACTTCTTAGAAGGTGGTGTGGTAAAGCCAATACCACTACAGTCGTTTTGCTTATGGGTGGTACAAGAAATGACAGTATGGTCGTCTTGTTCATAAAATTTGAAGCCAAAGCCTTTCCATGCACAACGATGAGGGAAAGTGTGGGAAAAGTGATGATTAGTAAGGGATTAGAGGTTAGATGAAAATTGTCATGTTTGGGATGGAGGTTTGGGTGAGTAGGTGGAAGTGTCAAGTGCCCCATACATTAGGTTAGTGTGAAGGTGGGGAGGACCATAAGGGAAAACCTCACCTATATGAAATTCATAATGAGGGTACTGGCATAGGTTTCCATACTCTTGTGGAATGAGGAGTGTTTTAATATTATATAGGCCATACTCCCTTAGAGTGAGGCATTGAAAAATACCTTCTAAGGGATCAGTATTCGATATGTGGGAAGAAAGGATAGATGATTCATTAGATGATTGGGTAGGAGGGGTATTAGTTGGTTGGAAAGTAGACGGGTTAGCTGTAGATGCTCTAGTAGTAGTAGGAAGAAAAGTGTTAGATGTGGGAGATGTGACATCAACATTGGTGGATGGGCTTGTGAGTGAAGGAGAAGTGGGGGTAGTGATAGATGCCTTGACTGATACAAGTACATCGTTGGGTTGGTACAACATGTTACAAGTTTTTTATGGTGATGGGTCGATGGGGATGATATAGTTATGTCCTTCATGTTCAAATTTTACACAATAGTGTAAATTTGAAGGGACACAAACCATGAATCAAATCCAAGGTCTACCAAGCAATAGGTTATATTGGAACTCTTCCTCTAGGACATAGAATAGTTTCGGGTTAGTGCGAGAGCCTACAAAAACATGAAGGATAACGGTGTCAAGGGTGGAGGTGATGGTGTCATTGAAGGAGCACATCATAATAGGGTTATTATGTATACAATTAGAAGGGATACGCATTTGATTATATGCATGGGAGGAGATGATTTTAATGTTAGCACCACCATCGATCATGATGCGTTACACACATATGTTATCGATATAGATGGAAATGAAAAGGGAAGGATCAAAGTCATCTGACTGGAGAGGTAGAATCTCCTAATTAGAGAAGCTGAGGGCAGCAACTTGAGGAATGGGCATGGGGGTAGAAGAAGGAGATGATTTGTTAAGTGAGGCCACATGGTGAGTGGTGATAATAGTGGCCACTAGTGTGGGGTCATTGGGTAAAACTTCAATGGATTTCAAAACCTCTATAAGGGCTTGTCTATGAGATTCAAAAGTTTGGATGAGATTGTATAAAGACATCATTAGAGGGGACTGATGTAATTGTTTTATCATTGCGTGATGGGTGACCCCGTTAGAGATAGGGTATAAAGGTCCGAGGATGGTAATTTTGGGAATGAGTGTAGATGGTTTATTGGGCATAGGGTTGGTTGATGAGATAGTTGTTTTTTCTTTGCCTTTGTCTTTCTGAGCGTGGGTGGAAATGCAAACCATGTTAATCTGAGGAAGAGAGGTAGATGTATTAGGTGTGTTATGAAAGGTATAACAACATGAGGGACAAAATCATAGCAGTGGATAAGAGCCTTGTGAAATGAGTAGGGAACACTAACATTTAGGTGGAGGTTTGGATAGCTCTCTTACATGGACCATGTTGATCTCAAATTTTTAAGGTGGAAAAAAGGGTTGTGGGGGTGGAGATACTAGTCGGTGAATGTGTAAAGGACGATGATGTGTGGTGACAGATGAAGGTGGAACATGGTCCTCATAAAAAAGGTCATCATCGTCGAAATTTTGTTCAGGAGGAAAAAGTTGAAGAACAATGGTCTTTAGAGCCTTACAATTTTCTACATCCTATCCTGACACACAATGATAGGCACAAATATTGGTTTCATCAAAACCTTTTGGTTTGGGTTTGAGAGGATCGTAAGGTCGAAGCAATAGTAATGTGATGACATAATTATTTAAGAGATTGGTTAAAATGTTGGCATAGGACCCTGATAGTGGATCACAATGGGAAGTGAGTGCGTGTTTGGGTAAAATCATAGATGATCATGAGGGAAGAGGTTTTATAGGAGGGGGAATGGGTTGAACCATTGGTTGGTAAGTAGTATTGTCTTAGGTTTTGATGGAATATACTTAGGTAAATGTGTGGTAGAAGAGCTATTGATGGAAATTTTTGTTGGTTTAACTACCTTATTGGAGAGTAGTGGGTTCTTATCTTTGGGTTACACCTTCTTGGGTAAAGGTGACAAGGGGGTACATGATGTAGAAGGGAAAGAAGATGGTGGAAGAAGATGGGTTACCCATGGGGAAAACCAAGTTGTTGTTGATTAGAGAACACTTGATAGAATTCAAAAAAGAAGTCTGTGCAGGAAAAAAGGCTAGGTTTAAGGGTGCGAGTGAACAGGAAGAACTCGCGCGCAGAGGGAAAGTTCAACATTCAGGACTTAGCTGATTTTGAGCATTAAGACCTACTTTTAGAATATGGCGTGCGGAACACACCAATGATGTAGAGACATGCACACCATGCATTTTCTATCTTTAGAGGATACAATCGAAGTGTTTTGCATGGAGATGAGCTAATAATAGGATTATCACTTTAGTTAACTATAAGAGGGCTATAGATAGCACACTTGCATGTGTGGCTATGACTGTAAATGGTACGTGGCTATTAATAGTATTCCATATATTTTTAGAATAGATAAGTGGTGAAGGGAAAGTCCCCCACCCTATATATATGTAGTGAATTACTGAAGAGAGGGGATGAGATATATATAGGTATATGCAGAGTGTAAGAGGTAAGCATAAAGGGATATGTGCATATGACTGGATTACTATATCGGATCCATACATGCATCAACCTAGAATGCCATTATTATAAGGAGATTTTGTGTTTATTAATAGATGAAAGATATTTGATGAATCTGAGTGCCATTCCTGTGTGTAATTGAGTAGCACATGTTCTTGATTCAATCATGATTATTGTTTAAGCTTGTTCTTTTATAGATCTAAATATGGCATGCATTGTATAATGATGGATTAATTATGGATCTGATATGTATTAAGTCCTTCATCATGCTGAACATATCCTGCTACTAGTAACCTTAAAGAGGGGCCTGGTACCTTTGCACGCTTCGGGTGAGCTGCTCATTCTAGGCTGAGTGATGTGCCAGCGCTTCCAGGTTATTATCTTGTAAATTCTAGGCTGCATCACTTGGTTCTTTGAAAGACCAAGATTAGAGATTAGAACATTTCTCAGGATGGTTCATGATGAAGACGTATCTATCAACTCTAAAAAGTATTAAGGTGTTGAAACATGATCTAGAGGAAGAATCTGCATGGTGGTCTAGCATTGGATCTGAGTTCAATGCATAGCACTTGGGTAGACCAATGAATATATTTTGAAAAATCTCTCCTTGCCATAGTTATGTGAGCTTCTTCTTCAGTAGAATTATATGAGTGGCTGATTGCGTATGCAAACAAGCAAATATTGTGTAATGTAGTTGTGCACGGTGACAATACATAGTAAGAATTTTAAGTCCTTTATGCTTCCGATCAAAGCTAACTCATATCTCCATATATGGTTTCATAGTGTTACCAACTAAGTTATATTCTCCATATATTCAATTTCGATAGTATTACTTTCACAGAGGTAGATGAATTCCAGGTTATTTACGGTAAACAAGAGGAGAATAAAAGTTTGCAAGGTAATTTCCTTCTTATCAAGATCTTTGTTGGGCGACAAGACCTTTGCATGCTTGGAGAGTAAGAATTATGGCTAACTTTCCCTTTTCACCACCTGTTTTGGATGAACGGGTTTGCTGAACAGATGGAAAATTCTCTAGCTTTTACCCTTGAAGAGAGATTAAAATTGTACTTAAGTTTTTCCATGGAGAGCGACGTAAGAGTTCCCCGATCCAGACGCGTTTCTAGCGGATTTCATTTCAATACTTCTAGGATATTGTAGGCATGAGATATCCGGGCTGCGGTGGAAGAATATTGTTCCTCATGTAGAAGGTATTTGGAGCTAGAGCATAAGAATCATCCTTTCATCTTGTCTCTTTCCTGAAAAAGTATCAACCTTCTTCCTTTACACAGATTTCTGTCACCATCAAAGACTACTTGGGCTGCAGTATGGCGCTATAAAATAATCTCCAAAGAAATGTCTCTTTGCCGTTAATCGCTTTTCTTGATTCCCTCATCTAGCTACAAGAGTAGAGCAAAAGTTTCACTTCTGAAGTTGATCTATCTCTGACGGCGTAATGCTAGGGCTCACGTAGATTATTCATAAGACCTCCCTATGTCTAATGTTAGATTGGAGGAACATTTTGAGGCAAGCTTGATTACAACAAAATCTTAGTGACCGCATTAATGTTGAAGATTCACCTCTGGAAGTCTTAGTACCTCATAAAATGTAGGGTTCAGTATTCAGTACTTCTATGGGTGGATCTTCAGATTATATTTCTACTTCCAAATATTTAGCTATTAGGTTAATGGATCAGGTTGTATAGGTGGTTCTAGTTGTCAAGGCCTACATCAATTGCAAAATATCGTATAGGGGGATGTCACTTTCTTCATTCCTGGATTTATTTTGGTGGCCGAGATCTCTTAGTAAAGAAATGTGCATAATGCTCGTGAAATCTTTTAGCATACATTCGTGGATCATCACTGTTGAATGCGGAAGGCAAGTGCCACCGATATCTCTACCAACAAGTCTATAGGGAAATACACTTCAACTCTTTAGGCAGTTTCCTTCTTCGAGGAAGCTTAAGTGCATTCTAGTCCCGCACTGAAGGATGCTTATCTTGGAAGAGTTCCAGTAAGGTGATCCTAACTTTGAGTATGAATCCGTATAAGTCTTTTTCAAGGATATTATGTAAGGCACTACTGTAGCATCGGATTGTGAGTAAAATGTTTGGCTTTAAAAACACTCCTGGGTAAGCTTTCCCCAAAAGTATCTCACGGAATCCCTCTGTTCGCGGGTCAAGTAGGTTCCACTCTTTAGAATGATCTTGATTTCACTCATTTTCGAAGAGGTTTGTCAATCATTGGACATGGAAAGTGGTTATCTTGTGAAAAACTGGTCGTCTCACACTCATTCGTTATGTTCTATATGCTAGTTCCTATCATTGAAACTAGCTTAGTCCATTATCGCGTATAGGCCCAAAACTATCTTTGTTTAAAATCAGTTATAGAAGCTTTCTTCGAATCCTTCTTATGAAACACACTCATGGTACTTTTGATGTTAAAATATTTCATCTCGTCAAATGGTGAGAAAGTCAAATATCCTTAAGAGACTAGGTGATGTTGGTGTTTTGGATATATGGGTTTGCAAAAAATCGTTGGGGGCAAAACTTATCTAGAGTATAATTAGAAATCCTGGATTCTAGTCATGTATCCTTTGTTACAATATCACGATAAGGAAGAATGTATCCTGCTTTTGCAAGATTTGTAGGTCCACAACCCATAATACTGAGGAAGCCTTGTCAATTGATTCCTGTAAGTTTTCATGATGTCTTGTTGTTTATAGCAAATCGGGGTACGATAGGCACATTGGAAATGAGCTCTGGCAGATTTCTAAGAGGAATCTTGAAATGGAGCATACCCCCGTAGGATCATAACGTCAAGGTGCTATGAAGAGGAATGAGGGATCATCATAGAAATAGGTCTTTCTAAGAGGATTTCGATTATCGTCTTTAAGGATGCTGACGGAAAAGACCCTTATCCTGATTTGGAAGAATTGGAGTTTTCATGGGGCATGTCCCTATACGAGTAGTCGGATACCTTTTTTTCTATTTGCACAAATGGACCTCAAAATATTGCGTGTTTTTTGTCTCCAGGAAGAAGATCATATTTTTTGAAGACAGGCTCTAAAATTTATTTTTAGCATCTAAGCAACTTCTTCTAGAAAAAAAGGCATCAGGATGGTTAGAATCCAGTGGGTAGTCGAAGATCATTGGATGCCCAAGATAGCACCAGGACCTAAGGCATCGATAGTGAAGATTATGACATGAGCTACTATTGATATGATTCACTAAGCAATAAAATTACTAATTGCACCAGATGTCTTTGGCCACCTTTCAGGAGGTTTTGCATGTAAGCTACTTTCAGATCCTACTCACTCAGAAGGAACTTTCTCAGGATGCCTTTTTACTTCTTTCGACATTTGTCATCCTGGACACTAGCACCCAATTGAAGGATGCCAGCGTCAGAAAGCCCTCATAAACTGTCCAAGCACTCCTGATCCCCATTGATAATCTTAGATATCACTGTTTTAGGTCGTTTCTAGCCATTTGAGAACTTATATTTTGGTAGTTGGCATTATTAGGGCTACTTTTGGTTCAAGCAAATGAATCTGTACATACCAAAAATTATAGGGTACTGCACCGTCAGAACAATGTAAGACATGTCCCAATGATGATACAAGTCTCCTCGCAAGGTGTTCGGGATCCGAAAAAGCTCCCCAAGTGTGCGTTAACATCCCGCATGTCCTCGCTTAGCCCCCGCGTGCTTTGTTGTTCTCTTTTTCCCTCTTTTCTTGGCCTTTTGCTCTTCAGTTACGAAACTGCCGCCCTGCCTGGGTGAGCGGTCTCGTGACCACCGCCCTAAGCAGGGCGGCGGTTTTCCTGTAACTTGACTCCTGCTCAGGGCGACGGTCCTTTATGCGTTTTCCAGAATGCTCTTTTAACACGACTCACGTAAATTTCAACGTTTACCATCTTTTTTTCACTGCCATTTGCTTGCATTAATGATTCTGGTTCCCTGGAATAGTGTTTTGCCATTGTTTATAGTTTAAGAGATCAATTTGGTTTTTACCTTTGGGTAAATGTAAATGCTATAAATAGATGGCTTGTGCTCAAGCAAATGGCCCCTCAAATTTTCCTCTGAATTTCTCATTTCAATAGTTTAGCCTTTCAATTTTTGCTTAGAATTCATAGTTTCATTTGTTGTATGCATGGTTAATATTGTTTAGTTTTCAGAAAGCCACATATCCTCCTTCTGCAAATGCTGTTATTATTTCATCTAATCAATTGGAGTAGGATAGTTTGCTTTTCAAAAGGAAGCCATTAAATTTTGTAGGTTTTGTTCCTCAAATAGGATAGTTTCAGGTTCTGGACATTTTATGTTGCATGACTCGCAATAAATCCCGCTAGGAATTACATAAGCCAAGCTCTGTACTCTTGCGCTATCCCTCTCCTACTCGCATTGTATTCAGTCTGTATCCTAACCTACCATTTCTCTAATATCTACTTCTATTGATGCTAGCATTACATGCTTTTCTGGGTCCATGTGAGCACAAAGGAACGAGGAGATCACACTGAGGGGAAAAAGTCACACACCATCAGATTCGCCACTGTTTTGCAGAATCCAGGTTCTCTCTTTCAAAGTTCTAGTTAAAAGCATATCAAACAGAGTAGCTAATCATTTCATTTTAGTTAAATTTTACTTTCAATATTACCAAGGAACCTGTGGGGATTGATAGTTTCTGAGAAACTATGATTCACTCCTCACTTCTGAGGTAGGATCGAGAGTCTTTGAAATAGAGTAGATCAGTTATCAGGTTATTTAGAATAGATCTAAAAATTACACAGACAAGCAACTATACTTGGTTGCTTTGTTTGTTTTAATTACGTTATTAGTTTAGTTGTCAATTTTAGATATATTAGATAATTTCTCATTAAAATCTGTTTAGTAGTTTATCAATAAGTATCAGAATTAGAAATATACGTAGATATATCTTTCATATTTGGTTTATTTTGTCATTAGTTAGCTTTATATCGTTTTCTTTTGTATGAAAATCATGGGACCTAGAGATCCCAGAGAATATGTATTGGATCCAATTGTGCCTCAACCCAATATTATTACGGCAATAACTGATATAGATAAGAGCCTTAGAATCCAAGTCTTCCAAACAACAATAGATTTAGAACAGATCAGCTCACAGTTAAGCGGGTTAAATATAGAAGATGACCAAGTGCACACATTTTGGTCAAATAAGCCAAACTACAGATTACCCTAGATAAATATCCACATGACTGTAGAAGGGATTAAAAGAGAGCAAATGTTTGGTTATGACCCTTTGGTCCCATAGCCAGACGCACGAGACGCTCTCACAGACATAGATACTAGCTTAAGAATTTAGGTTGCAGGAACGCCTATGAGATACTTTGAGAAGATTGCATAACTGTTAATTCTGAACATAGAGGTTGAAAAGGCATACGACTATTAGATACTAGGGATTAGGGACTGACCCCGCACATGACCATAGCAGATCCACAACAATAATGAATCTATGGTTGTGACCCAAAAATCTCACAACCCAAAGATTCCATAGGTTAATTAGACATAGATGCTAGCTTACACACATTAGTATTCAGATCTATTCCACTTCCGCCTACCATCATCACACAATTATCCTTGTTAGACATAACAACTAACAAAGCTAAAGATTTCTGGACTAGACCAAAGAATTTACCATAGAAATCCGCTATATATCCATCATCCATCATATGACCCTATCTGGAGACATACATGAAACCATCCCAGGTCATTTTCCATGTATCCCACAACCTATAGATCAGATCACACCAGAGCTCGATATTGATTGGAGCCTTCGAGTAGTCATCCTTGCCGACCTATCTATCACACCATTTCAGGTTAGGAGGGCCTTCTTTGCCTTAGATTCACAGATTCCATTGGTGCATGTCGAAGACATAAGATTTCTTGACTAGTTTTCCTATACCCCGCATATGTTCCATCCCCACCGGCTGTCTCGGCACGACCTCGGGAGGTCGGGTACGAGGAAGAATTACTTGTAGATTCCCATGCTCGCTTGTCAGTTTTCAATCATACAAAATTGGTGAACCCGACGTGAAAAACACAGTGCTTTCACTATTACCCCTTTCTTCCACCTTCCCTCCTTCCCATTATTCTACGGGTGTTCATATACCCCTCGAATATGTCAGGATTCGATGTATATGGCAGACCTCTCCGAGGTCTTGAGGTATACTATGCTCAACTGAATAGACAATCCTCACCCTTGCTCTCAGTATGGGGTGAAAATTATTCAGCCAACCGGTTGTCAACACAAACTCCACCTCCAAGGACTAGGTATAGCTCATATTTCCAAATAGAGGAGTTGGATCAGCTCGCTCAAACACAAAAAATAGATCCTTCAAGCTCAATCAATATGATGTTCATAGGAGAATTTGGTTTGTTTCCTTAGGTGCTGCTTAGACCAAAAATTAGTAGACAATCAGATCCATACCTGGTTTTAGATGATGAGCATTTAATGCGTTATGCCAGGAATGAAAAACGTTCTTGGAGTATATACCCATCTATAGGAAGTTTACAAACACAACCCAAGATCTCATTTCAAGAAAGTACCTCCATGCCACTACATATAGGAAATGCCCTTGGGGAAACTTGGCAGGGCAATGACCAGTTCATAGTGGGATATCACATGCCTATACAACATTAGGATATACAACAAATTCCACTAAGGAAAAATACCGTGACTTCACCGAATGAAGTCATTTCGACTTTAGTAGAAAAGGTTAGAGGATTAGAACTTTCTCAAGAAAATCAAAATTCTCAATTCATGCAGGCAAGAAGTTCCAATCCTCCACACCATCCTAGCCAAGTACACCTCCTCACAGGAATAGGCACGTTGTGTAACATCCTCATTTTAGACAATAGAACAAGTCAATTTTTTTTTTTGATAATTGCATACTGGTTCTAAATACATAATTTAGAACTCACAATTCAAATAACCATTTATATAACAGACAACCATATGCAGCTGTAATGACTCGGAATACCTCCGATCTATTCATTCCATGACTCGGTAATCTACCAATCTATTCATGAGTAATAAGAGTCGGTGTTTTCATTTAACACATTACTCTTGCAGTTATCTTCCCTAATCTGGGATTCAGAATGCTCTGTCCAAGGAATCTAACTGAATAATTGTTACCATTATTCATCGGCATCTCATCCCTTAGACTAGGTGAATTAGGACAACGCAATCAACAGCTTGCGATACTTTGGCCAAAGATTTGAAACATACTGTTCATGTCTCGTATTCCTTAACGGCATACTCGTCAATCTGGAATACGTCCTTCACCCCATTCATATGTTATATAGAATGTCTTATACTGACTACTGTCAGTCCTTCCTTTCACAACTGAATCACTCGGAGGCAGATTAACAAGGTGATAATGCTATATGGATGGCCACGAGGGTTAGGGATATGATGACATACTGGTTCAACCTTGCAGTTCAACCAGTGTGTCATGATACCCCAAATCTCCTAGGCAGCCTTATATCATGACCACGTTCTTAATCGGTCCCAGGGTAACTCGTGCGAAATCAAGTGTAAATCTTAGCGATCAATGCAAAGGGTGTCGCCATAAGTCATCTGCATTATTGTAACTTCGAGAAGATCCTAATCTTCTCGGAGGTACAACTCTGCAGTTGACTTATGTCGTCAACCTTTAAATCCGCCTCGAAAAGATCTACTCAGTATCCAGCGTTACGCACTAGGGTTTAAATTACTTTTAAAGACTTTTCCCTAAGGTTAGCCTTTCCAAATCCCTGGATTCTTCGTCTTAAGATGACCCTCCTCTATAAAAACCCATTACATGGTAGAGGTATTACGGTCAGTTCTCATCAAGGAGTCATTAGAATACACTTGTTTCTAAAGCAACAGAATCGGACAATATCTCATAACCTTTGCTTGAGATTGCCTTCTGAACTCCATTTGTTTGCATATCAGTTCTCTTAACTGAATTTATATCATACTTTTTAGTATAAAGATATAAATGATTAAGAATCCAATTTAATATTGCCCTGTCATACTTAGGACTAGGGATTAGTAATTTAATCCAGTTTGTTTATCGTTCACTTTTAGGCTCACTTTTAACCTATCTTCTAGAAAGACAAATATTTAATTCCAATATTGCTTTCGCTAGAACAGATTAGAACTTCTAAATACTCATAAGAATTCAATCTCATTTTCTTGCAAGCTTCCATTGTCAATCACAAAAGCATCCATATTATACAATGATAACAATGCCCCTTCGTTACATAAACCGAAGAAGGTCAACTTTCAGAAATAGAATACAACATATGTGTATCAAACACTTATTTCCATTCCTTTCAAAACTATACAATTACATTTTATGCAACAACATACTTGATACAATGCTTAACGGAAAAGAAACATCTTTTCTCATATAGTCCATCTATAAAATCAAGATGCAATTTATTATAAATCAAATAAACAATCTGATCAGCCTGTCAGATCTGCATTGCTTTTACCTCTTACGGCAACCATCTGCAAAAATAGTCAACATGAGTCAGTTCAATGAACTGAGCATGATAAGCACTAACTTTTAAAACAATTGCAATCCATCAATTGTTTTCATTAAACACCCTGTTTAAATGAGATCAAATATCCAAATAAGTAAACATATTCAGACTATGTCCTTGTAATACAGAATGATTACAAATATGTAACTCTATCATTGTTACAAATAGTCTTATTCACTTTCTAATATTTCATCAAATATTAAAAGAATCAAGGAACGAATGTACACAACAATCATTGAATCCAAAATCACAACATTGGTCAGATCGTTTCATTCTTCCAAAAGGGAACAACATAACAATTCAGAATTCCACCAATATGTTACAAAACAATTTCCCACTGTTAGATAAATATCAACAAGTATTAAATAAAGGAAGAGAAAGAACCTATCCATTCATACTTCCTTTCACATAAGTTCATCATTGTACGGTCCTTAGATATAAAAACATTCAACCAGCATATAAATGAACAGGTTAAACAAGCCACAAGCAAGATCGCTGTTCTAAATCAAGAAATAGAAACACAGCAAAACTCCTGTACAGCAACTAACACATCAACAATTCATGTATCAACCCTAAGCCCAATGCTAGTTCCTTTTACATAGTAAGGCTTTGACACAAGTTGAAAACAAGAAACTACAAGCGTATCGCTGAAAACAACAACCTTATTGCATCAAGCAATTTAAGGTTTCCAAGGAACTATGCTATGTTGACCACACAGTATTTCCAAATCATGCTCAGTCAAATCAGACTGAATAAATGGAAAGGAACATAGCATACTTATTCTTGCTCAGTCAAAATCGGACTGAAGTAAAAGAAATGAATACAACCAATCGATCCTTACCTTGGCGCATGCAAGTCTTAGTGTGATATTCGCGACTTACCCAAACAAGGTCGGAACACGAAACAATCATCCATACTCAAGGATCTCAACAGTGACAAAGACAATGTCCAAAGTCAAGTTCAGAAAGAGACAGAAGTACCAGCTACCTTTCCAGAATTCTAATTGATTCAAACGGAGGTAACAATTCAAGAAAATGCATATGAATTCATACTGTTGTTCATCAACGAAGCATAATAAGAATCAGACGAACAGATTAATCTCTGATTTCAAACCAAGAACCCGACTGAACTCTGCCAACCTTTTTACACAAATTTGTACAGGTTGAAGACGTACATGTCCACCTAAGAATCTGTACCTCAAAATCCCTAAAACACGAAGGAATTCCAATCGCAATAACAAGATCGAAAAACATGTTATTCCATTAAGTCGCCGGCACATAAAATACCAACAACTTAACTTTACTCGGCTCAAAAATAAAAAGAATCATTCAATCGACTCCTCATAGTCGTCCAATTCACAACAGTATAAATCTATATATTCACACTGTAAACTGTTAATGGTTTTGTACTCATAACCACTGAACCCTACAGCAACGTACTATGAAAATTGGTTGATAAATCCATCTATGCCATTCATGGCAAACATTCAGAATGAAACAAGTGAAGCAAATCGAATACCCATTTCAAGCAAGGAAATCAACTGAGCCGCCTCGAAACTTTCAAACAGCTTTCACAAAGAAATGCAATACATACCCAGGAAATCTATACTCATTATTTATTGCAAATAACCGTGGTCAGAAGGCCTGTTCCTTTCTCTATAAGGCTTCCACGAAATCAAATAACAAAACACAAGGATGAATCTACATCCACAACAGTAGATAGCTATATATAATTCAATCAAGGACTCCACTGTGTCGTTATAATAAAGTATAGATGTAACAATATTATACACAGTCAACAATAATCCCGTTTCCACAATAACAAGGAAAACACTTCCGCTGGGTCGTAAAGACTACGGTAACACAACAGTTGCCTGTTCCAAGCCAAAAATTTGAAAACAAATGAAACCCGAAAGTATCATTAGTCGCTGTCAACAAATCCCACGACAGAGTTCCCAAAGAAGCAATAATACTGATCAATCTTACAGTATTCATCAGAATCATTCCATACAGTTTCCATAACAAGAAACAGCGACCACTAATCAAAAACATACAGTGGTCTTATACTACACACAGGTATATTCTAAGGGCTCACGCCAAACAGGCCGAACACTCAAACTTTTATAATTAAATACCTCGCATGTATAAGCCAGAATGAATACTCAAAGCAAATAGAGCCGAAATTCGATTTCAATAAACACCCATCAAGAGGAAATTGAAAAATCGAACCAGAAGAGATACAGTGCCAAAAATCAAACAAGATCTCCATAGAAAATTCATCTAATTTTCACAAAACATTTGAACAGAGTTGTTCTAATGAAAGCACTTGAAAGACAGCAAGATATTTAAAGGTTAGGGCCTAACATGCCTGTATTTTGATAAAATTTCCGAAGCAGACCACAGGAAGAGCTCAAACTTCCTTTTCTTTTCCTCGATAAAGCGACCAACAAAATTTCACTGTCTCCATCACATATATATCTTCCAAGACAGAGAAAAGAGCCAGAGAAATTCATTCTTGCCATGCAACTCAAGGAGAACTGGTGCGAAGAACCAGTAAACAAGCAGAGAGAGAGAGAGAGAAGACCGAAAATCGCGACAAACCAAACAAACCTTCAACTTCCCGTTTGCATGCCTTCTCGCGAGTTTTGAGCTCGTCTCCCTAGAACATTGAATGTCATTAAACCAACTTTCCCGCTTAAACTCAACTTCCACCGACCGCCAGAATTGGCGACAGTCCAACTACAACTCATGCTCATTTCCAAACTTAGCGACCTGCCACGTCTGCACAGGTTAGCCGTCGCCTAAACCTCCGCCATGACCTATCCCTCATCCTTATCCCCAGCATTAATTTCCATAGAAAATGCCGCCCATGGTTCGCACCCCCTTCCATAGGCCCCTTTTCCATAATCTCCTCATTAGTTAGGTTAGTATCTTAGGTTAGAATTTAGGGTCATACCCATACTAACCAATTTACACATAGATACTAACTTAGGATATTAACACATAGCCTAGGTCTAGGTTAGATTAACAGTAATCTAACCCCTAGGTTAGGTTTTAGTTTAAGGTTACTAACCATTAATAATTCCTGTTAGGTATAACATTTTATATGCCAAGGAAAAGACCTAAAATCATGCATCTCCGAACAGGGTTTACTCTACAGCCGTTAGGCTACAGAAATATACATGACAGAATTATTACTGGGTCCACGACCGAGACCTTCCAGATATACCTCCATATCGGGAACCAATTCATTTCTCAAGATCAGCCTGAGTCATACTCCTGACCAGCTTAATCAATGCTTCCATACCTTGCAACCTGTTCAAGGTCTGTGATCTAATTTATCACAAACAGATTTAAAGCATTACTTGGATCAATTCCACTAATCCAAGTCTAGATATTATAGATGAATATCTCTATAATTCATTCCGTGATCAGATTAATATTCAGACACAAAATGAAATAAATAAAAGAGTCTATTCATATTTTGACTCAGTCAAGATCTGCAATCTGCAAGAAATTCAGTACATATCAAGCATGATTTCTGAATCGAGGAACACATCCTTTTACAAGAAATCACATATCAACACTTGTATGCTTAGGAGAAAGTAACAACAGTTCAGGGTGTTACATGCTTCCCTCCTAAAAAGATTCATCGTCCCGATGAATTTCATATTAAATTAACCTTCAGGTCAATCAATTTATTAGTACACAAACAATGTGACTACTTCCATATTAAATAGTTTCAGAAATCAATGTCACAACACATTTATTCAACCTGAATAAAGTCTGCCTTAATCTGGCTTTCATAAATACTTAAAACAATCAGTTCATAAAAGTATATCTTTGTCAACAGTTTTCATTCTGTTGCAAAAAGAGAAGGAAAAGCAATTTTCATCTCTTCCAGGTTTTCCCAAGTTGCACTTTCTTCGTTAAACTGGTCCCACTGGACCTTACATTGCTGAATATCACGATTTCTCAAGTGCAATTGGCGAGTTTCCAGTACTCGTGTGGGTTTAACCATGATTATTCCTGGGTCTTGGACCTGCAAGGAATTCCAATTTAAAACATGTGACAGATCTGAAACGTACTTCTTAAGCAAAGAAATATGGAAAACATCATGCATGCGAGATAAAGCAGGTGGCAATGCTAAACGATACGCTACAGGATTGATTATTTCGACAATTTCGAAAGGTCCCACAAATCGTGGTGACAACTTGGCAGCCTTGCCAAAAGTTATAGAACTCTTTCTGGGTTTAACACGCAGGAAAACCTTATCACCAAGCTCAAACTTTCTATCAACCCGCTTAAGGTCAGCATAGCTCTTCTGTCTATCCGCTGCTTCCTTTAATCGTTCACGAATCAGCTTAACTTGCTGTTCCATTTCTGTGAGAATCTCTGGTCCAATTACCACTCTATCCTCAACACTGTCCCAACTTACAGGGGTTCTGCACTTTCTTCCATAAAGTGCTTCAAATGGTGCCATCTTTAGAGATGAGTGATAAGTGTTGTTATATGCGAACTCAACTAATGGAAGATATTCTTCCCATTTATACTGTTGATCCATGCAATACATTCGCAACATGTCCTCCAACACTTGATTTACCCTCTCAGTTTGTCCATCCGTTTCTGGATGATATGCAGAACTGAAGTTCAGTTTTGTTCCTAGGGCTGCGTTAAGCGTTTGCCAAAACCTTGACGTCATTCTAGGATCCCTGTCAGATATAATCAATTCTGGCACACCATGCAATCTGAAAATTTCATGTACGAACCTCTTGGCCAGCACTGGTGAATCATCCTTTAGATTTCCAGCGATGAAATGAGCTACCTTAGTCAGTTTTTCTACAACTACCAGGATAACATCATGCTTATTCCTGGACATAGGTAGTCCTTGTACAAAATCCATGGTTATTACTTGCCATTTGTACTGCGGTATGCTATGAGGATATAACAGTCCAGCAGGGTGCATATGCTCTTCCTTCACCCGCTGACATTCCAGGCAATGAGTCACAAAATTTATCACATCCTTTTTCATACCTTTCCAGAAGTATTGCTGTTTCAAATCAGCTAGCATTTTTGTGATACCTGGGTGTCCAGAGAAAGGTGAATTATGAAATTCAACTAACAACTTCTTTCTCAAATCATTCAGCACAGGTACATATACCCTATTTTCATAACGCAAGATTCCTTCATTATCAAAATGAAAACCTTCATACCTTTTATCCTTAGGTTCTGCAGCAAGCGCTGCTTTTACTTGCTGGAAGTATGCATCTGATTCTGAGGCACTTTTTACCTCGTCTTTAAACTGAGTTCTCAATGTTATAAGAGCAGAAATGTGCCTCCTACGACTTAGAGCATCAGCTACTCTATTCTCCTTCCCTTTGATATAGCTAATATCAAAGTCATATTGTGATAAAAATTCTAACCACCTTCTTTGTCTGGCATTCAGATTGGGCTGAGTAAAAATATATTTCAGTCCCAAGTGATCAGTTTTCAACTCAAAAGGTTTTCCAAGTAAATAGTGTCTCCAGACTTGAAGCGCATGAATAATGGCAGCAAGTTCCAAATCATGAGGGGCATAATTCAGCTCATGTAACTTAAGTTTTCTACTTTCATAAGCTATGACCTGATCATTTTGTAACAAAACACCTCCAAGGCCTTCCCCAGAAGCATCCGTTACAACAGTAAAATTCCCATTAGGGTCTGGTACAGCCAATATAGGTGCAGAAGTCAATTGGTCTTTCAGACTTTTGAAAGCCACTTCGCACTTGTCATTCCACATGAATTTCTTATCCTTCTTCTGCAATGAAGTTATTGGTGCAGCTACCTTAGAAAAATCCTTTACAAATTTTCTATAGTAACCTGCAAGACCCATGAAGCTTCTTACTTCGTGCACATTCTTTGGTGCAGGCCACTCAGTTATTGCCACTATTTTTGAAGGATCTACAGCGATTCCTTCTTTACTTATGACATGACCCAAATAGTGAACTTCTGAATCAAAGAAAGAACATTTGGATAACTTACCATACAACTTTCTCTTTCTCAAAATTCCCAAAACTATCTTCAGATGCTCATTGTGCTCTTCAACACTTTTAGAATAAATGAGAATATCGTCCAAGAATACAAGTACAAACTTGTCCAGGTATTCTTGAAAAATATTGTTCATTAAATTCATAAAGGCTGCGGGTGCATTAGTTAACCCAAAGGGTAGAACTGTAAATTCATAATGTCCGTACCTTGTTCGGAAAGCTATTTTATGAATATCTTCCTCTTTAATCCTTAACTGATGATAACCAGATCGAAGGTCTATCTTAGAATAAACCTCTGCTCCACGCATCTGATCAAACAGATCATCGATCCTAGGAAGTGGATATCGGTTCTTGACTGTTGCTTTGTTCAACATCCGATAATCAATACACAGCCTTAGTGTTCCATCCTTCTTTTTCACAAATATCACAGGTGCTCCCCAAGGTGAAACACTTGGTCTAATCAATCCTTTAGAAAAAAGCTCTTGCAATTGTGCCTTAAGCTCGACTAACTCAGTAGTAGTCATCCGATAAGGCACCTTGGAAATAGGTTCAGTTCCAGGCTTGATTTCAATGGTAAAATCAAATTCTCTCTTGGGTGGTAACCCTGGTAATTCCTCAGGAAAAACATCCCTGAAACTTTGTAACAGTGGAATTTGCTTCATGTAATCACCATCTTCTTCTGAAGATTCAGATATCTTTACTGCATAAAGAGTACATCCTTTATTCTTAGCCTTTTTAAGCTGCATAGCTGACAGTTTTCTAACTGAAATTTCTCGTTTCACACCTTGAATCTCTGCTGATTCCAGCTGATCATCTAAACATTTTATGTTCTTTTCATAGCAATCTACCTTTTCTTTATGGTCAGCTAACCAATTGACACCAATAATAATGTCATACGATCCCAAAGGTGCAACATAGAGATCAACTTCCGTGGAGAAATTAGGTAAATCAAGGACTGCTCCAAAGAGACACATACTCACTGTATGAACAGAATTATTACCATACTCTACAGTCCAAGATTTATCCATTTTCCCAGCTTTTCTTTTAAGTTTAGAAGCAAGTTTATTAGAAATAAAACATTCAGTAGCTCCTGTATCAAAAAGAATAGTGACAGGTATGCCGAATAACTTACCCGGAACTTCTATAGGTGTTGCTTGCTTTTCAGCTTGCTTGTCTGCTACTGCAGCATGTATCTTATGCTACTGATTACGATCATCCTTCTTTAAAGGACATTGATTTGCGTAATGATCTTTACCACAAGTGTAGCAGCCTCCTACAGGTCCCTTCTTAGGCTCAGCATTACCTCCAGCCTTGTAATTGTCACGCTGTCCTCCATAGGACTTCTGTCCATTATTATAATTTTTAACAAAATTATCCCTTATATTTCCAGCAGGCTTATTTACTGCTGCTTTCTTATTGTTATCTCCTGGAAACTTACCCTTGTTTCCAAACTTTTTCCATGGTCCTTTTCTGGGTGCTAGAGAGGTTGAAGAAGGGTTTGCAGTCTTCTTCCGCGCTTCCTCCTTATGAGCAGAAATAGCCTTTAATTTCTATTCTTGCCTTATGGCCTTTTCAACAACTCCTTCCATAGTGGTTGGAATGTGAACATCGACCTCTCCCCCTATCACAGGATTCAATCCCATGATGAATTTTTGTATCCTGAACTTTTCGTCAGTTTGATACTGCGGTACATACTTGAGGAGTTTTGTAAACCGCTCCCAGAATTCAGTTACCGTTAGCTTCCCTTGAACTAAGTTCTGGAATTCTGTCATTTTCTGATCATAGAAAAGTTGTGGCAGCCACCGTTGCCTAAAATAGCCTTTAAATTGATCCCAAGTAATGTTGGTCTCATCAATGTTTAGCTCATCTTTTCGGCTATCCCACCACGAAGACGCTTCGTGAGAAAGCTGATAGGCTCCCCAAATAGCTTTGGTTTCCTCCGAGAAGTTCCTTATAGCAAAGTACTTCTCCATTTCGCTGAGCCAGTTCTCAGCTCCATCTCCTAATGTGGTGCCATCATACTTAGGTGGACTTATCCTTTTTATATCATTAGTGAGTTCTGCTGCCAATCTGGCCTTTTTGTTTTCTGGTTGGACAGGTGCATTTCCAGCATTAACATCAACACCCATTTCGGGGTTGTCCTCAGGAGGTTGCTGATTATTATTATCAGCCTCTTCATCCTCTTCATTTCCCGTCACCTGCTGTTCAAGCACAGCTAAGCAATCTCTTGTGTCCAACAGGGCAGCAAGGATCTCATCAAGTTTCTGGGTTGTTGCCGCTCCTCCTTCAGGTGGAGCATTACTCGCAACGTTCCCCCTTGTTCTAACCATTTTCTGTTACAAGAAAAATTCAGGTTTTTATCAGATTATGGACTCAATAGGTCCAAGAGCTGCAACCTTCAGCTCTGATACCAAGATGTAACATCCTCATTTTAGACAATAGAACAAGTCAATTTTTTTTATTTTTTTTTTTGATAATTGCATACTGGTTCTAAATACATAATTTAGAACTCACAATTCAAATAACCATTTATATAACAGACAACCATATGCAGCTGTAATGACTCGGAGTACCTCCGATCTATTCATTCCATGACTCGGTAATCTACCGATCTATTCATGAGTAATAAGAGTCGGTGTTTTCATTTAACACATTACTCTTGCGGTTCTCTTCCCTAATCTGGGATTCAGAATGCTCTGTCCAAGGAATCTAACTGAATAATTGTTACCATTATTCATCGGCATCTCATCCCTTAGACTAGGTGAATTAGGACAACGCAATCAGCAGCTTGCGATACTTTGGCCAAAGATTTGAAACATACTGTTCATGTCTCGTATTCCTTAACGGCATACTCGTCAATCTGGAATACGTCCTTCACCCCATTCATATGTTATATAGAATGTCTTATACTGACTACTGTCAGTCCTTCCTTTCACAACTGAATCACTCGGAGGCAGATTAACAAGGTGATAATGCTATATGGATGCCCATGAGGATTAGGGATATGATGACATACTGGTTCAACCTTGCAGTTCAACCAGTGTGTCATGATACCCCAAATCTCCTAGGCAGCCTTATATCATGACCACGTTCTTAATCGGTCCCAGGGTAACTCGTGCGAAATCAAGTGTAAATCTTAGCGATCAATGCAAAGGGTGTCGCCATAAGTCATCTGCATTATTGTAACTTCGAGAAGATCCTAATCTTCTCGGAGGTACAACTCTGCAGTTGACTTATGTCGTCAACCTTTAAATCCACCTCGAAAAGATCTACTCAGTATCCAGCGTTACGCACTAGGGTTTAAATTACTTTTAAAGACTTTTCCCTAAGGTTAGCCTTTCCAAATCCCTGGATTCTTCGTCTTAAGACGACCCTCCTCTATAAAAACCCATTACATGGTAGAGGTATTACGGTCAGTTCTCATCAAGGAGTCATTAGAATACACTTGTTTCTAAAGCAACAGAATCGGACAATATCTCATAACCTTTGCTTGAGATTGCCTTCTGAACTCCATTTGTTTGCATATCAGTTCTCTTAACTGAATTTATATCATACTTTTTAGTATAAAGATATAAATGATTAAGAATCCAATTTAATATTGCCCTGTCATACTTAGGACTAGGGATTAGTAATTTAATCCAGTTTGTTTATCGTTCACTTTTAGGCTCACTTTTAACCTATCTTCTAGAAAGACAAATATTTAATTCCAATATTGCTTTCGCTAGAACAGATTAGAACTTCTAAATACTCATAAGAATTCAATCTCATTTTCTTGCAAGCTTCCATTGTCAATCACAAAAGCATCCATATTATACAATGATAACAATGCCCCTTCGTTACATAAACCGAAGAAGGTCAACTTTCAGAAATAGAATACAACATATGTGTATCAAACACTTATTTCCATTCCTTTCAAAACTATACAATTACATTTTATGCAACAGCATACTTGATACAATGCTTAACGGAAAAGAAACATCTTTTCTCATATAGTCCATCTATAAAATCAAGATGCAATTTATTATAAATCAAATAAACAATCTGATCAGCCTGTCAGATCTGCATTGCTTTTACCTCTTACGGCAACCATCTGCAAAAATAGTCAACATGAGTCAGTTCAATGAACTGAGCATGATAAGCACTAACTTTTAAAACAATTGCAATCCATCAATTGTTTTCATTAAACACCCTGTTTAAATGAGATCAAATATCCAAATAAGTAAACATATTCAGACTATGTCCTTGTAATACAGAATGATTACAAATATGTAACTCTATCATTGTTACAAATAGTCTTATTCACTTTCTAATATTTCATCAAATATTAAAAGAATCAAGGAACGAATGTACACAACAATCATTGAATCCAAAATCACAACATTGGTCAGATCGTTTCATTCTTCCAAAAGGGAACAACATAACAATTCGGAATTCCACCAATATGTTACAAAACAATTTCCCACTGTTAGATAAATATCAACAAGTATTAAATAAAGGAAGAGAAAGAACCTATCCATTCATACTTCCTTTCACATAAGTTCATCACTGTACCGTCCTCAGATATAAAAAACATTCAACCAGCATATAAATGAACAGGTTAAACAAGCCACAAGCAAGATCGCTGTTCTAAATCAAGAAATAGAAACACAACAAAACTCCTGTACAGCAACTAACACATCAACAATTCATGTATCAACCCTAAGCCCAATGCTAGTTCCTTTTACACAGTAAGGCTTTGACACAAGTTGAAAACAAGAAACTACAAGCGTATCGCTGAAAACAAACAACCTTATTGCATCAAGAAATTTAAGGTTTCCAAGGAACTATGCTATGTTGACCACACAGTATTTCCAAATCATGCTCAGTCAAATCGGACTGAATAAATGGAAGGGAACATAGCATACTTATTCTTGCTCAGTCAAAATCGGACTGAAGTAAAAGAAATGAATACAACCAATCGATCCTTACCTTGGCGCATGCAAGTCTTAGTGTGATATTCGCGACTTACCCAAACAAGGTCGGAACACGAAACAGTCATCCATACTCAAGGATCTCAACAGTGACAAAGACAATGTCCAAAGTCAAGTTCAGAAAGAGACAGAAGTACCAGCTACCTTTCCAGAATTCTAATTGATTCAAACGGAGGTAACAATTTAAGCAAATGCATATGAATTCATACTGTTGTTCATCAACGAAGCATAATAAGAATCAGACGAACAGATTAATCTCTGATTTCAAACCAAGAACCCGACTGAACTCTGCCAACCTTTTTACACAAATTTGTACAGGTTGAAGACGTACATGTCCACCTAAGAATCTGTACCTCAAAATCCCTAAAACACGAAGGAATTCCAATCGCAATAACAAGATCGAAAAACATGTTATTCAATTAAGTCGCCGGCACATAAAATACCAACAACTTAACTTTACTCGGCTCAAAAATAAAAAGAATCATACAATCAACTCCTCATAGTCGTCCAATTCACAACAGTATAAATCTATATATTCACACTGTAAACTGTTAATGGTTTTGTACTCATAACCACTGAACCCTACAGCAACGTACTATGAAAATTGGTTGATAAATCCATCTATGCCATTCATGGCAAACATTCAGAATGAAACAAGTGAAGCAAATCGAATACCCATTTCAAGCAAGGAAATCAACTGAGCCGCCTCGAAACTTTCAAACAGCTTTCACAAAGAAATGCAATACATACCCAGGAAATCTATACTCATTATTTATTGCAAATAACCGTGGTCAGAAGGCCTGTTCCTTTCTCTATAAGGCTTCCACGAAATCAAATAAAAAAACACAAGGATGAATCTACATCCACAATAGTAGATAGCTATATATAATTCAATCAAGGACTCCACTGTGTCGTTATAATAAAGTATAGATGTAACAATATTATACACAGTCAACAATAATCCCGTTTCCACAATAACAAGGAAAACACTTCCGCTGGGTCGTAAAGACTACGGTAACACAACAGTTGCCTGTTCCAAGCCAAAAATTTGAAAACAAATGAAACCCGAAAGTATCATTAGTCGCTGTCAACAAATCCCACGACAGAGTTCCCAAAGAAGCAATAATACTGATCAATCTTACAGTATTCATCAGAATCATTCCATACAGTTTCCATAACAAGAAACAGCGACCACTGATCAAAAACATACATTGGTCTTATACTACACACAGGTATATTCTAAGGGCTCACGCCAAACAGGCCGAACACTCAAACTTTTATAATTAAATACCTCGCATGTATAAGCCAGAATGAATACTCAAAGCAAATAGAGCCGAAATTCGATTTCAATAAACACCCATCAAGAGGAAATTGAAAAATCGAACTAGAAGAGATACAGTGCCAAAAATCAAACGAAGATCTCCATAGAAAATTCATCTAATTTTCACAAAACATTTGAACAGAGTTGTTCTAATGAAAGCACTTGAAAGACAACAAGATATTTAAAGGTTAGGGCCTAACATGCCTGTATTTTGATAAAATTTCCGAAGCAAACCACAGGAAGAGCTCAAACTTCCTTTTCTTTTCCTCGATAAAGCGACCAACAAAATTTCGCTGTCTCCATCACATATATATCTTCCAAGACAGAGAAAAGAGCCAGAGAAATTCATTCTTGCCATGCAACTCAAGGAGAACTGGTGCGAAGAACCAGTAAACAAGCAGAGAGAGAGAGAGAAGACCGAAAATCACGACAAACCAAACAAACCTTCAACTTCCCGTTTGCATGCCTTCTCACGAGTTCCGAGCTCGTCTCCCTAGAACATTGAATGTCATTAAACCAACTTTCCCGCTTAAACTCAACTTCCACCGACCGCCAGAATTGGCGACAGTCCAACTACAACTCATGCTCATTTCCAAACTTAGCGACCTGCCACGTCTGCACAGGTTAGCCGTCGCCTAAACCTCCGCCATGACCTGTCGCTCATCCTTATCCCCAGCATTAATTGCCATAGAAAATGCCGCCCATGGTTCACACCCCCTTCCATATGCCCCTTTTCCATAATCTCCTCTTTAGTTAGGTTAGTATCTTAGGTTAGAATTTAGGGTCATACCCATACTAACCAATTTACACATAGATACTAACTTAGGATATTAACACATAGCCTAGGTCTAGGTTAGATTAACAGTAATCTAACCCCTAGGTTAGGTTTTAGTTTAAGGTTACTAACCATTAATAATTCCTGTTAGGTATAACATTTTATATGCCAAGGAAAAGACCTAAAATCATGCATCTCCGAACAGGGTTTACTCTACAGCCGTTAGGCTACAGAAATATACATGACAAAATTATTACTGGGTCCATGACCGAGACCTTCCAGATATACCTCCATATCGGGAACCAATTCATTTCTCAAGATCAGCCTGAGTCATACTCCTGACCAGCTTAATCAATGCTTCCATACCTTGCAACCTGTTCAAGGTCTGTGATCTAATTTATCACAAACAGATTTAAAGCATTACTTGGATCAATTCCACTGATCCAAGTCTAGATATTATAGATGAATATCTCTATAATTCATTCCGTGATCAGATTAATATTCAGACACAAAATGAAATAAATAAAAGAGTCTATTCATATTTTGACTCAGTCAAGATCTGCAATCTGCAAGAAATTCAGTACATATCAAGCATGATTTTTGAATCGAGGAACACATCCTTTTACAAGAAATCACATATCAACACTTGTATGCTTAGGAGAAAGTAACAACAGTTCAGGGTGTTACACGTTGGGCATGCCTCCTCAATATTCACAACAAACGCCAACTAGAACTTCCATTTCTAATACTGTTCCAGTACCTCCCGGTCTAGTACAAAATAATTCATTCCTAGACAATCCCCCTTCATACTTAAACATGTACTCCAAATCACCATAGGGAGATATTTTCTCCTCTCCCGACATGTTTTCTCAACCACAGGGGTTTCCTTATGCCCCTACCAATGCATACACTACGCCATATCAACAACCCATTCCACCACTGCCTCCTCAGCAGGTACCATCAATGGTCGAAAACTACACGATAGGGACTTATTTAGAATATTTGAAAAAGCCCTTAGACTTCACCATATGAAGTGTCATGCTTCCAAGACCTCTTCCCAATTTACCCAAATACAAAGGGGAGGGAGACTCGAATGCACATATCAAAGCCTACGCCACAGCCATTCGAGAACCGATCCCTTGGAATGGGTTTGTTGCTAAAATATTCCCCAAAACCTTGGAGGGCATCGCCCTTGATTGATATTATAAAATACCTGAGGCTTCCATCCATTCATTTAAACAGCTCGTTATAGAATTCATTAAAGTGTTTGACATAAAAAAACTATTGAGAACATGAATCAGGGAATTCTTGCACATTAAGCAAGAACATAATGAATCTATCGCTCATTTTATCTAGAGATGGCGTACAGTCCTTTATTCTTCAGCTAGTACTCCAAACATGGACAAAATGGAACTATGTGATTTATTCCTTCATTATCTCAGTAGATAAGTGAAGGAAGAAGTCCAGAAGTTCCCACTAAAGACTTACGATGAAGTACTTGAGAGTGCTCTCCGAATAGATCAAGCGGCAATAGATAGCGGTCATAAGACATATGGAGCAAACGAGAGGTTAATCACCTCCAACCAGAATACTATGACTTACCCTACTACCACAAGTGTCAATCAAGGACCTAAAGTCCTTAATAAAAATCATGGAGTGACAACATATGGAGTAACTGATCAGGCTAAAAAGGTAAATGTTGTGAATACTCCACCACTAATGAACAACCAACGAAACAACAACTTTACCCCAACAATCAATGCAGTGGATTTTAATCATCCAAAACAACAACAACAACGACGAAAAAACCTTACAAAGGGTCCAAGCCAAAACTCAACTAGATATCAAAACCAAAACTAAAACCAAAAACAACAAATGAAAAACTTTAATCCTAATAGGTAACGGTTTGATCAGAGTTTTGGACCACAATATGCACCAAACCAGCAACCTAGGAATTACAATCCTAACTCATATTGTGTTTTCCAAAAAATTCAAGACCATGACACTAGAATGTGCTGTGACTACAATAAATTCATGCAACGTTTTCCATAGGAACAAAGACAACTTTTCATAGATATGTTCTTGGTAGATCCTGCATCACCAGCACCAAATACTTTTGCAGGGGCAGTTTCCCCTCAAAACGCACACCTCAAAATCTTTAATGATCTGCTCCTAAACCACAATAACAACAGGTTAAATCCAAATGGGAAAAATAAGGGCATGATGATAGGAAGTAATGATCATGAAGCCTTGACTTCACTAAATCCATTAGTTGCACCACAATTAGGAAGTCAGTTGTGGCCCAAGATAGTCGGTTTAGTGGAATTAGACACCGAACTACCCATGGAAGCTGTAACAAGGACACGAGAGTACTCCTCTTAGCTAAGTCCAAGTTACCTGCCAGAGATAGATAACATCCAACAAATATTAGTAAAACCTATGGGTGCCTACGATTTAATTAGTGATCTAACAAAAACCTTCTCGCACATTTCTTTTTTGGACTTACTGAATAACTCTCCTGCCCACAGGGTTGCTCCTTTAGAGGCATTAGGTTTAGGTCATTTAATTAACATCACTCCACCTCCCAAAACACAAGTAAACCATATAGACTTTGATATCTACCCTCCAGGGCAGCTGGATAGGGATATTGAGTTTATATTCGAAATAAACAAAATGCCAACAAATGCTGAGATTGCATGTAGAGGTGATCCAACCTTACAGTTGCAAGTATGGGTTTATAACAATTATGTGAAGTGCCTGATGGTTGATGATGGGGTAGTGGTTAACATAGTCCCCTTATCTTTTTTTCAAAAGCTAGGGTATGGAAAATGAATTGGTCCATGACTCGAAATACATTAAGAGGCTATGATAGCCTTAAAGCCAGATCGATTGGAATGATAATACTACCAGTCACCTTAGGACCCAAAACAATCCTGACTGAGTTTTATATTATAGATCGGGAAACTAACTATAATATGATCCTTAGCCAACCATGGATACACCGTATGAAGGCAATCCCCTCTATATTATTTCAAGAAGTAAGATTCTTGCATTTAGGAAAGGTGTTCGTAGCCAAAGGTGATCCAAAGCCATTTGATATACACCTAGCTGACTTAAAGAAAAGACCAGGCGTCCACTCAAAGTTTGAACTCCCAACAAACCGACATTGGTTCCTACCATTTTCCTTCACTTATGGAGCTGGGGCAGGTGTAATCTTCACTTCTCATGAGGGAAAAATCCTACCATTTTCCTTTAAACTAAATTTCAAATGTATGAACAACAACACTGAGTATGAAGCCCTCCTCTTTGTGTAGACACCAAATTTGTGTCTCACGACACCTTGTGCCCCGCATCTCATTTCACAACCTAACCTCACCACCTACACCTTGCACAATTATTTATTAATTACCTTATAATTAATAAATCCACATTTTCAAACCTGCCACCTCATTTTGCCACCTCATCATGACCTAGCCCTAATCCTAAACTAACCTAATTAAGACCTATAACTTGGTCTACATCCACACCCATGACTAATTACTCCTCACCCGCACCGAAACCAACCTAATAATGACTTGACCAAGCCCACAACTAATTCCTCTAGAGAAAAGAAGGGAAGGTTGGCTATTTTACTAAAAATAGCCCACTTTGACTTAACCGACATTGGTTCCTACTCGACCGCCGTCGGTTACGTAACCGTCATCGGTTCCCTATAAATGACCTCCCCTAACCAAAAACAAAGGATGGGAAGTCATTGGAAGGATCTGAAATTCACTTGATAGAGCAGAGACAACTGAAGGAAAGAGAAGAGTTTTGCAGGGAAGGACATCAAGCCCAAGACTGCAACTAAGTAACCAGAGCTTAGTGACACTCATCGAAGCATTGGGAGAGAAGATAGCTCATCTTGGATTGTCAGATCATCCTACCTGAACCTTACCTTCATCATCACAGTCCTTGCACCTGTATCTTCATCAGGAACTAGTAAGTAGTGTCTGGTACATTCTTTTAATAACATTTCTTAGACTTCTGAATCACAGTTATTATAAGTCTACTCCCAGATCCACTACCCGGTAACACCCTACATCTAACTGTACCTCCTCTACCCTTACATTGCCCCAAGAACAGTCCCCCATATTCTCTGAGTCTTCTCCATCACCCCCATTACCTATCCCTAATCATTTACCAGCCTAATAAACACCATAGCCACCTTATAGCCAACCTTCACTAAAAGCCCCTAAATCACTGCCCCTACTGATATCGGTTATCAGAAACCGGTACCGGTGACAGTGACCGGCATCGGGCAATGTGACTTAAAACCAAAACCATCCTTTCCTCTATTGTTTTAACGAGGCAATTAAATTGTAATTTGGCAATAGATTCTTTGTTAGAATTTGTGATAATTCGTATTAGCAGGGGAAATGACCACCTTCGAAAGGAAGTCTAATATTTACTGGGCCCAAGGCAGTTCCCTCATTTATTGTCTAACTAAAATATGGTGGTCTTGTATTCTTATTTACAGGTAGTCCTTCCCAGAAAAAAAAGAGTTCTTCACAATCGATCTGATCTCTATTTATGGTACGCACACACCCTCTCAACATTCAACAGGTATTCCTCCTAGCCCTAACCCTTATCTGTTTCTCAAGAGAATGAAAGGATAGAAGCAACTCTATTCTAGGAATTGAACCATTATGTATGAAACATTTTGGCCGTTCTTTTAATAATATTTCTTGGACTTCTGAATCATATTTATTATAAGTCTACTCCTAGATCCACTACCCGGTAACACCCTACATCTAACTGTACCTCCTCTACCCTTACATTGCCCCAAGAACAGTCCCCCATATTCTCTGAGTCTTCTCCATCACCCCCATTACCTATCCCTAATCATTTACTAGCCTAATAAACACCATAGCCACCTTATAGCCAACCTTCACTAAAAGTCCCTAAATCACTGCCCCTACTGATATCGGTTATCAGAAACTGGTACCGGTGATAGTGACTGGCATCGGTCGCTGTGACTCAAAACAAAAACCAACCTTTCCTCTATTGTTTTAACAAGGCAATTAAATTGTAATTTGGCAATAACTTCTTCGTTAGAATTTGTGTTAATTCGTATTAGCAGGGGAACTGACCACCTTGGAAAGGAAGTCCAATATTTCCTGGGCCTAAGGTAGTTCCCTCATTTATTGTCTAATTAGAATCTGGTGGTCTTGTATTCTTACTTGTAGGTAGTCTTTCCTAGACAAAAAGGGGTTCTTCGCAATCGATCTGATCTCTCTCTACGGTACACGCACACCCTCTAAACATTCAACAGGTATTCCTCCTAGCCCTAACCCTTATCTGTTTCTCAAGAGAATGAAAGGATAGAAGCAACTCTATTCTAGGAAATGAACCATTTTGTGCGAAACATTTTGGCATACTCGGTGGGACCCATTTTGGGTTTCTTTCTTTCTTGCTTGCTTTCATATAGGGAGCATACTTGTTGTTTGTTTCTGATAAGTATTCACAAGATATTTTATTATTTTTTGGTAAAAGAATTTGTCTTGCTTTCACATCTTTGCATTAGTGAAAGTCATCTTATTTTCTTCATTGAATATCATTTTCGATTTGGGTTTAAAACACGTGCATCACATTCTTGCTTGCCGTTTTCACTTCTAGTGAACATAGATTAAGTAACAGGTCGTACATGTGGGGGTGATATCCACGGTATTGACAAGAAATTAATCTTACTTTCACTGCACAACACATGCCAAATCACATCATAAATTAACACAACAGCTCAAACATCCCCCCTTTTCCGTGGTATTCCTCTGCTCGATTGAGGTAACCTTATAAGCCAAAACAAACTTGACATTTCCCCTAGGTCTTTTGTTTAGGATTGACATCATTTTGCATCTAAGGCATAAGCCCAAAGTGATTAAAACTAATCCTAGGGTTAGTCTGTTAATTTGCTTGTGCATCTTGCTTGTTTTTAGTTCTATTTCTCTGTCATACACTGTTTTCTGTGATCACTTCAGAACAATTTAGTAGGTATACTAAGCATCGTTAACCTCAGATCAACAACTTCTTACAGCTTCTTACACTAGTCCTATTATATCGACATCGGTTAGCTTACCGACGTCAGCTATAGTCTGACCGATATCGGTTACTGTCTTTCATTGTTCCCAAAACTAGCAACCTACCAATTCCAACATTTTGTTGCTGCTTTTGTTCCTGATAGATTACATCCCTACTGTGTACTCTTGTCCATGGTTGTTATCACTTAGAAACAAGCCACAACCATGGTTTCACATGCCTGCTCCGTGCCTTGTCCTAAATCACCCCCTTCACATCCTGTGGGGAATCCTACGGACACCAGCAAGGTTCCCAAAATCCCTGTAGGAGATAAGGAATTTGTGAAATTTTTGGATGCTAATCCTAGTGCTGTATAGTAGTATTTGTCTCATGCCCCTGACCATACACCCGATGGTCAACTCCTTGTTGGAATGCCTATTAGTATAACCGCTCACTTAGCTCCTTCCCCACCTGATAACTCTGCCTTGCCTTCTTCATCCTTAGCCCTGTCTCCCAACTCAGTGGCTTCAGGGGTTCATATGGCACAGATTGGCTTTCTTTTGGTTAATCTGGGGCCCAACATATCATTACCGCTGACTACTCCTACCTCGTCTCTCTCGCAGACTGCTCCTTTCATAACTTGCTCTCTGCCACCTATCCACACAAGCTTTCCTTCTCAAGCTCCTCCCACCTTTTCATTTCCACACACGTATCCGGTGACTTCAACATCTTATATAGGACATCCTTATTTGATTGCCTTAACATATTCATCCTCAATACCTTATCAACATTTAACCCCACCATTGTCTAGTGGTGGCCTTTGGCCCAATCCTCCTCCGTTGATGGCAACCGCACCATCATCTCATCCAACCACTGATTTAATCAAACAAATGATGGACAACATGCAAAATCTGGAAGCTTCTGTTTCAGGAAGCCGTAGCACCCTGACATACGAACAAGTTTGTCGGGAGCCTATTCATCCTTCTATCCCCCTTCATTCATATCCTCCTTAATGGGAATTACCAAAATTTATTCGTTTTAATAGTAAGGAGGATCCTCAACAACACTTGCGATCATTTAGACATGCCTGCTATCTGATTGCTCATGACGATGCTTTACTACTCCTTACCTTTCCCATGTCCTTATCAGGACCCACCTTAGAGTGGTATAATGCTTTAACCCAGCACTCAATATTCTCTTTTAACCAATTAGCCCAATCTTTCTTAGATCATTTCTCCATTAATATTGCTAAGAAATTATCCATCACCGACCTCTATGCCGTTCGAAAATTTAAAGATGAATCTATCACAGATTTCGTTGGACAATGGCGGGGCCTCATCAACCAACTTACTTATGCCTTGCCTCAGGTCGAGCTCATCGAACTCTTTACGTGGGCTTGTGCTAAGCACATTTCTCCTACCCTCCAAATTCAAACTTTCCGCACCTTTGATGAGGCCTTTACTATGGCTCAGAAACTAGAAATTCGAGCCTTAGAGGAAGAGAAATTACGGTTGCGCAACAAAAACCCTAATTTTGAAACCCAAGACTCCACTAACAAACCCAACACCACCAATTCTCACGCATCGACTGCTTCGAAATCAAAAGGAGCTGTCCATGTGGTGATGGTCAAATCCCAAGCACCGTCTAATACTCTGCCAAAAACCACCTATAAGTATAAAGCCGAGCCCATCAATTACACTCCCTTAGGAGAAACTTATGGTGTCATCTTGGAAAAATTGCTCAAAGCAGGAGCTATTACCTTGCCTCTTGTTAAACCTCATTCCGGGTTTGATTCCACCTGTGTTATACCTTTTTGGTACAAAGAAAATGACTTCTGTAAATTTCACCGCGTGAAGGGACACAATCACAAAAACTGTAAGATGTTGAAAAATATAGTGCAGGAAATGGTTTATGCAGGGGATATAACCCTCGATAATCCTAATGCCCATGCTAACTGAAATTTGAAAATCTTCAACAAACCATTCCTGAACCACTCATCTAACAATAACATAAACCAGGATATCTTAGCCAAGGAGAGTGTTCATGAAATCCATGTGATCTTCAAATCCCAACCAAAAGCCTCTATCGAGAAAATTCTGAATCAAGCCTCTTCACTAATGCAGGAACCCGAACCCCCTTCACCACCATCAAGACAAGATGAAATCCTTGCCGTTCCTTTACCCATACAGGAATTAACCACCCAGAGTTCTCTTCTCACAGATGAGCCTTCTTACACCACATCCTTACAAGACTGTGAGCGGATGTTATCTAACTTATCTATTTCCCAAACATCTCCTTCTACCACTCTTGCTGTACAAGAGGAAGGCTCACCACTTTTTTCGTCATCCTTAGATGAGAAACCCCTTGAACCAACATCACCAAATTCTTTAATCATGACGGATCCTCTCAAACATGCCCTTCTACCTATTAGTTCTTCATCGCCTAAATCTTTTCAGTGATCGGTTGACCTCTTAACGCCCATTGATACAGTGCCTCATTTACCCCCTGTATCACACCCACATTGGACCGGAATCACAACCCACCTTTCTTTCATACAAAAGTTCCTATTCACACGTGCGGATTGTCACCCCTTAGAAGATAGACGAGTCCTATGGGAACGTTTGAGTACACCATATTCTACTCAAATACAGATGACCGATCCAGATGCCTCTACCATATACCCGAAGTGTTTACAAAAGCTCAAAATGCCTATGTCCTCATCTTCACCCCCCTCATCTCTACCAAATACCTCATCCACCTTTACTAACCTAACCAAACCTTCCCCTACGCTTGGGACTTCACCAATACCCTGCTTAACACACCCACCTAAACTGTTAGATTTATCCAAAAATAAAGTCGTCCATCCACCTAAGAGACAAATTCGATCCCCTAAAGCCCAAGTCCAATCTATGCCTCTGTCACAACTAAAACCCTCGCCGTCACACCTACCTTCTATATTAGGACCTCACCCCTCCACCTTGCCTCAATACATCATACCTCCAGCGTTTTCTATAAAAAGACCTGCATCTTTTACACCCATACAGAGATCCACGGGTGTATCAACAGCATCACCCCAAGTATCCTATCCACCTATCAACCCTAAACAAACTCCACCATCAAAGGATTTGTTTACTATCACTCCTCTTTCTCTGTGGTTGTTTTTTGCCACCACGTCATCTAACCAGCGAAACATAACTTCTGCGCTAAAGAAGCCACGTTTAGTTAAATCCAATTATCAAAACCCCTTAGCTAAGCCACCACCTGTAGGAATCAACCATACCCAGTCATTACCGAAACCCACCCAGTCAATAGCCTCATCTTCCTCTAACTTTGACCCACTCAAAGGGTCTTACGCCAAAATCCTTGCTATGTTGGTGGAGAATGCAACCATTTCCTACCCCCACTTAGACCCTATGATCCATCTAAACCTCGACCTATAGGTTATGATGAGTCTAAAATCTGCACTTACCACCGCACACCAGGACATGATGTAGAGGGATGCAAAGCGTTGAAACCCTTACTTCGTCAGTCACCTCTCTCGTATAGAAAGGTTAAGAAAGACAACTTACGAAGGGAGAAACCTTTAGCTTCAATCCCCTCTCCTTTAGCACCTATCCCCGTCTCACCAAGATCTATCATTATTACAACCCCACCTCTCAAAGACCATGACTTATACCTACCGTCTTCCTCCTCTCGTGTTCACGAGATCAACATGATTAGTGTTGCTACTTGAGGGTAGAAAAACAATGGGAAAGCTAAAGAAAGCACACCTGCGGCCTCTCTTTCTCCGTCCACCATCCCGATCGCACCACCACCTAAAGTGGTTATTCATGGACCTACCTACCCTATCTCTGATGGAGTTGCCCACTGAACCATGATCAAACAACTTCACCAATCACCTGTAAAAATGACACTGTATGATCTCATTCAAACCTCTGAATCTCATCGAAAAGCTCTCATTGAAATCCTTCAAGGGATAGAGGTATTACCTTATGAAACCTTGACCGTTACCTCCATCTTAACACCCAACCACATTGCTTCTCTCACCAAACAATCTATCACTTCCGTCCCTGTACAGCAAACCGCTACTGTCAATTTCTCCGAAGATGAAATTGTTGACTTTGGTGTAGAAGATCCTAACCCTGCTCTTTTCATCTCAGCTTACGTCTGGGACATCCGGGTGCGTCATGTTATGATTGATGGGGGTGCTAGCCTAAACATCATCTCTTCCAAAGCCTTTCAACAAATGAATATCCCCTCTAGCTGCATGTGTGCCAACCCCACCATGCTGCGTTCATTCAACGATGCTATTACTTCTACCTTAGGCACTGTGATCCTTAACATTAGTGTAGGGCCACATACCTTACCCAAACTCTTCTATGTCCTTGAGGGTGAATTCCAATACAACATATTGTTAGGCCACCCTTGGATCTGGGCTATGGGATGTGTTCCCTCTACCTTACATAGATGCATAAAATTTGAGTACAAGGGGAAGTCCTACACCGTAAAAGCTGACCCTCCCCCCTTCAAAACCTACAATATGTTATATCACCCTAATGATGTGCTTGTACCAGTCAAGACACCCATTCATCCAACCTAACCATCCACTTTAACCACACCTACACCTTCAACCAATGAAACCGCCGTCGTAAATATGATTTCCTTTCCCGTGGACAATATCCCAACCTCAGATCCCTTAGTAGATGTCTTTTAATTCCTTACGCTGGGGGAGTATCGCATGTATAATGTTAGCACGTTCCATACCCCATAGGAGTATGGACAGTTACATGTGTATCCTACCTACGACCGTCATGTGGGGGAAGTAATCTCCTACGGACCACCTAATTGTTGCACCCAACCAAACAAGCCTGACCCAAGGCCGTAACCAACCAATCAGGCCTGACCCACGGCCCTCACTAATCACTCGGCCCGACCCAAGGCTACACCAATTAAATACCTCACCCAAAACCCACAAATTACAATTTTATCCACTCATCGTGTAGCTTTTTGTTCAATCAAGCTCACCTGTTCATGTTTTAGCATGATTAGGGTACTTGACTTGATCAGTCGACCAAATTTTCCTAGACCAAGACCGTGATGTTTATCTCAACCAAACCAACCATTTGGTACTGCCGAACATGCCTAAACATTCCTGTACCTTACCCATTATATCCCCTGGAGCTACTTCCTATGCCTTGGATACAAGGATTATATCACCCTTGTTTGGATAAACTATCAACCTTTGCCTATGAATTGCTTATTTGCTCTTCAAATCATGTACCCTGGTCACACTACTTCATTTCAATGTGCGTCTGATTCCTTGAACTTACCCCACCATCTTACCATCATCTCAACACCATTCACCCTTTATCAACCCTATCCCTAATTTCACGTCGCCTCAATCTGTGATAGATTTGAGGGGGATTACCTATACCCTTAACGGGAGTAACCACTTCTTATTATTGTCAGTGCAGCTTTACAAGACAAGCTACACGACAACAAGGGGCTAATGTAGATAATAAATTTGTGTCTCACGACACCTTGTGCCTTGCATCTCATTTCGCAACCTAACCTCACCACCTAAACCTTGCACAATTATTTATTAATTACCTTATAATTAATAAATCCACATTTTCAAACCTGCCACCTCATTTCACCACCTCATCATGACCTAGCCCTAATCCTAAACTAACCTAATTAAGACCTATAACTTGGTCTACATCCACACCCATGACTAATTACTCCTCACCCGCACCAAAACCAACCTAATAATGACTTGACCAAGCCCACAACTAATTCCTTAGGAGAAAAGGAGGGAAGGTTGGCTATTTTATTAAAAATAGCCCACTTTAACTTAACCGACATCGGTTCCTACTCAACCACCATCGGTTACGTAACCACCATCAGTTCCCTATAAATGACCTCCCCCAACCAAAAACAAAGGATGGGAAGTCATTGGAAGGATCCGAAATTCACTTGACAGAGCAGAGACAAGTGAAGGAAAGAGAAGAGTTTTACAGGTAAGGACATCAAGCCCAAGACTGCAACTGAGTAACCAGAGCTCAGTGACACTCATCGAAGCATTGGGAGAGAAGATAGCTTATCTTGGATTGTCAGATCATCATACCTGAACCCTGCCTTCGTCATCACAGTCCTTGGACCTGTATCTTCATCAAGAACTAGTAAGTAGTGTTTGGTACATTCTTTTAATAACATTTCTTGGACTTCTGAATCACAGTTATTATAAGTCTACTCCCAGATCCACTACCCGATAACACCCTACATCTAATTGTACCTCCTCTACCCTTACATTGCCCCAAGAACAGTCCCCCATATTCTCTGAGTCTTCTCCATCACCCCCATTACCTATCCCTAATCATTTACTAGCCTAATAAACACCATAGCCACCTTATAGCCAACCTTCACTAAAAGCCCCTAAATCACTGCCCCTACCAATATCGGTTATCAGAAATTGGTACTAGTGACAGTGACCGGCATTGGTCACTATGACTCAAAACCAAAACTAGCCTTTCCTCTATTGTTTTAACGAGGCAATTAAATTGTAATTTGGCAATAAATTCTTCATTAGAATTTGTGTTAATTCGTATTAGTAGGGGAACTGACCACCTTCGAAAGGAAGTCCAATATTTCCTGGGCCTAAGGCAGTTCCCTCATTTATTGTCTAATTAGAATCTAGTGGTCTTGTATTCTTACTTGCATGTAGTCCTTCCTAGACAAAAAGGTGTTCTTCGCAATCGATCTGATCTCTCTCTACGGTACGCGTACACCCTCCAAACATTCAATAGGTATTCCTCCTAGCCCTAACCCTTATCTGTTTCTCAAGAGAATGAAAGGATAGAAGCAACTCTATTCTAAGAACTGAACCATTTTGTGCGAAACACCTTGGCCTCATATTAGCTAAGAGGATCGGTGTTAATAACATCAGGGTGTTAGGAGACTCACAATTAGTAGAAAACTAAGTCTTTGAGGTGTATGAAACCAAAGCTGAGCACTTACAATGCTACAAAATAGCGGTATTGGATTTGAGCAAAGAGTTTGACTTCATATCATTTGAAGCAATCCCACAAGAATAAAATATTCTCGCCGATGCTATAGCAACCTCAGCATCACCCATTTCATGGTATCCCTTCGTACTGAACCATTGGTGAAAAAAATGTCAAACCCTCTTTTAACAAACATAGATGAGAACAAATCTACTATCCTAGACCACATTGATAGTGATAGAGCCACTCTAGATTACTTAAACACCTATGTAGCACTACATCTCACCCATCATGTGATAGATTTGTACTTAATCCCACATTCATCTTCCTACTTCAGAAATCCCATGATAGAGCTTCCCCCACAAGAGGAACTCTACATATACACAATAGAAAATGGAGACGATATGGAATTACTTCTGGCCCTGCCTGAGTTTGAAGAAGGTAACGCTTCTTTAATCAAAGAAACAATTTATATTAACATCGGAACAGAGGATGAACCAAAGATCTTGAAACTAGGATCCTCGTTAACTCCAGTAGAAGTAGAAATACACACTCGAATCCTCAAGGAGCATCAGAAAGCCTTCACATTTAATTATAAAGAAATGACAGGAGTTGCACCGTACATTGTGGTACATAACCTCGTCACCAAGTCAGATGTAAAGCCAATTAAATAAAAATCAGGACCAATGAAACCTAAAGTAGCTCTCATGGTAAAGGAAGAAGTAATGAAACTCCCCCAAGTAGGATTCATCAAACCAGTTGATTACTCTCTATGGGTATCTAATATCATTCCCGTTCTTATAAAAAATGGGAAATACACATCTGCATAGACTTCTGAGACATTAATAAGGCATGCCCCAAGGATGACTTTTCGTTACCATCCATTGACATCATTGTTGATGCAACAACTGGATTTGAGCTTTTGTCCCTCATGGATGGGTTCTCAAGATATAATCAAATCAGAATATCTGAACAAGACCAAGCCAAAACCACATTTATAACTCCTTGGGGAACCTATTGCTACGCTGTTATGCCATTCGGTCTCAAGAATACTGGCACTACATACCAATAGGCAATGACATACATATTTCACGATATTATTCAAAAAATCATGGATTCCTATGTAGATGACTTGTTGGCCAAGGCCAGGAAGCTTTGTGATCACCTGGAAGTACTCCGCATCATCCTTTCATGTCTAATAGAATACGGAGTCACACTAAATCCAGAAAAATGCTTCTTTGGTTTGACAAGAGGGAAGCTCCTAGGTTACATTATATCGTCACAAGAGATCGATGTAGACCCAGCCAAAATTTGGGCTATTCTCAAAATGATCCCACCTTCAGATGAATTCAGAATCAGGTCATTTCTTGGAAACTCGGTGCAATTTGAAGATTCATCGCTGATTTAAGGTTTGCCATTCATCCAATTAACAATCTACTCAAGAAATATTATATTAACGATTGGACTAAAGACTACAACGAAGCTTTCAAAGTTGTTAAGTGTTTCTTGTCGTCACCACCCACAGTAATGCCAGTTAAGCCAGACCGCCCTTTAATCTTATACTCACAAGCTACCAATGTCTCACTAGCGTGCATGCTAGCCTAAGAAGATGATGACAAACGAGAATGTACGATCTATTTCATTAGCCGAACGTTGCTCGACTATGAAACACGTTATACGCAAGTAGAATGAGAATGCCTTGCCATAGTCTTCACAACCAAGTGCTTAAGACATTACATGCTAAATCAAGAAACAAAAGTCATTATAAAAATAGACCATTTATGAACTTTCCTCATGCAAGGATCCTTGTCTAAAAAGGTTGGATGCTTTATAACCTTAATGGGTGAATTCGAATTAAATTTTGTTAACCAAAAATATGTTAAGGGGAAAATCATTGCAGATTGGTTAGCTGATAACCCATTAGACAAAGGCGGTCTAGTAGATCTAGAATTTCCTGATGAATGCATATACTACGTCGAAACTAGACCTCCCATATCTGAATGTCCTTGGTATACTGATATTATTAATTATATCATGGACCATACTTATCCAGAAGATGCTACACCACAACAAAGAAGGCGGTTACACATTATCATAACTAAATATGTTATTATAGAACAGGTGCTCTATCGTAAGGCTTTCGATGGAATGCTCCTAAGGTGTGTTGACATAGAAGAATCCAAAAAAATTCTATATGAATCTCACAGCGGCATGTGTGGAGGCCACTTCGGTGGCCACGCCACCGCTCACAAAATACATCGGATGAGCTATTTCTGGCCCACTCTAGAACACTACACAGTAGAGTTTGTATGCAGGTTTCATAAATGCCAAGAATTATCCCATGAGATTCATATGCCGGCACAAGCTCTACATCCAATCGATACTCCATGGCCCTTTTCTATGTGGGGCCTAGATTTGATAGGGAAATTCTCTCCCTCATCTACAGATGGCCATAACTTTATAATCACAGCCACCGAGTACTTTACAAAATGGGTAGAGGCTATGCCTCTTACCACTATACCAGGTTCCGTGATCGCCAAGCTCATTTTGAACCAGATCATTTATAGGTACGGTGTCCCAAAAATAATTATCTCAGATAATGGTACTTCCTTTAAGAATGACGAGGTCCACAAACTATGCAATAAATTTAAAATAAGTCATCATACAGCCTCTTTGTATTACCCTCAAGCCAACGGGCAGGCTGAAGCAACAAACAAAACATTAAAGGCCATTCTTCTCAAAATGGTGAAAGAAAACAAAAGAGATTGGCATTTAAAGTTATACTTGGCCTTGTGGGCCCACTGAACCTCAATAAGAACACCAACAGGAGAAACTCCTTTCTCACTGGTATTCAGAGCGGAAGCAGTTCTCCCACTTGAGGTTGAAATACCCAGTCTCCATATTTCATTACAAGGGATTTTGGATGAAGAAGCTTATAGAGAAGCACGTCTCTCCCAACTAGAAAGCCTAGATGAGGCCAGGTTAGATGCTGAACAATGGCATAGAGTTTATGCTGACTGGATGTGTTGACAGTATAACAAAAAGGTCTATGAACAAGATATATATGAAGGAGATCTAGTTCTAAGACTAGATCGCCAGATCGATAAAAAGATTAGCAAAGGAAGGAAATTCCGGCCCAACTGGTTGGGCCCATATCGAGTCACGAAGGACTATGGAAATGGTGCATATCTCTTATGTACACTGGAAGGTGAGGAATTTGGTGAAACTGTCAATTCCCTGCACCTTAAAAGATTCTATGCATAAGCAACCAACACTATTTGTATAAATATATCTACATTGCATCTTCATGTAGTTAGGTTCATTTTGTCCACTTGTTTTGTATAATTTTTTGATCAAGGAACTCATTCTCAAAGTAATTCATTACAACTTCTGATGTTATTGGCATGAACACTCTAATCATACTTCTTCACTTCTATAGCATCATCAATCATGTCATAATCATTTCATTAGATAAAGCTAGATATAACAAAGCCTTAACAGTAACCATATCAAGATCTGCATGCTTGTTCTCATCTTTGGTTTCTTCCTAGGATAGGTGCCTTGCCTATGGTCTGTTCTAGAAGATTCATCATGTCACATCTATCCCCTATGTATATCTATTTGGAAATAAGAACACACTGACATTTTTCTCAAATAAGCAAGTCAAACATAGATCAAACAGAAAATTTTATTTTTACACATTTCCTTGCCCTACCAACCTTCGGTGATGAGCTTGCATCTCTTACTAGTGATGTAGGGTTGGGAAAGGATGGGAATGCCCTTACTCGCCTATACCTTGTCCATGGTGATAAGCCCATGCTTCTTACTAGTAGCATGGGGCAAGGTGTAGGGGGTCCTCTTGAAAAATAAATGTTGAAGGTCATAAGCAAACAATTCCAACAAACTTTTGAAATTTTGAGTCAAAAACAAATGAATCAGATGTCCAAAATTCCAAGAGAGTTCAAAACCCTGAAACCCAGATTTTGTCTACCATGTGGCCATCTACGGATCTAAGTCTAGGTAAACCGCAAAGCAAGTTGCATCCCAAACTATGGAGTCACTCGAGTAGAGTAAGCTTGTAGCATCCTAATTTGGTTCCACCAAAGCTTTGTCTATATCTCATCACTACCATTTCAACACATTTCATAACTTGTGCCCTTTCTAGCTCTCAGTGATGAGTCGTCGCATCTTACTAGTTGCATGGAGTTAGGAGTGGGGAAAGTTTATCTGCTCATCGTACTAGTTTATCATCACATTTTGTCAAAACAAATATGAAGTACCAAAAAATTGCTTATAAGAAACTAGAGTTTAAAATCACATTGTGTTTACATTATCATATATCAACATCACGAAATATAAAAAAGAAAATAAACATTTGTATCATTTTTTCTCCATTGCATAAATTCTGAAAAGCATATAAACATAACATTATAGTTTACATATGGAAAACAAAGTTAAATGCCAAGAATCTGATCCAAAAAGAATATATATATATATATATATATAAATGATCAAGTTTCATGTATAATGCCATCATGCGCTAAGCATGGTCAAAATGCTCAAAGAGTCTGGGAAATACAAAATACATCATACAAACAGTCTAAGAGAGCCAAATGGCTTCTCAACCCCTATGAGATCCCTCTGAGGGTGCACATCCATGTCTAGGACTTTGGATACACTGGCACTCTGAGTGCACGGAGGGCTCACGATCCCGAGGAGTAGCTGCGGTCTCACCATGAGAGTGACTCCTCATCAGGCGCTCTGCTATCTTGTACCCTAACAACTTAGTATAGAGGGTAGACACCATCCTGGCCACATGCCAAACAAGAGAAAAGATGTCGGTATTCCTACCGGCTGCTGAAGGCTCCCCTGCATCCACAGATAGCTCTGCACGGATCTTCTCCATAGGGATCATCAGGGTATCAGTACATACCCGGTGAATCAGATCTCACCACTCATCAGCAGTCTCTGCAAGCAAAGGAGAAAATCCAATTAGAAATAATCAAGAGATAAAAATAAAAACAAACAAGAGTAGAGACAGCAACTAAGACAAATCCTAGCTAAAGACAAATATTAAGAGAGGGATGGTAACTCACTTGGATCTCCAAGCCTCCAAGAGGGATCCCTAGGGTCAACACCTGCCACAAATGTTGTTGCTGACTGAGGTACTCCTCCTGTGGTTGGAGCAACATAGCATCCCACTACGGACTCATCCTCTCCACCAAGGCCCTAAGAGAGTGGCTCCTCTGAAGCCAGAGTCACCCTCTCTGCACTCTGCTCCGCCCTTTCCGCCTGTAAGATATCCTGAGTGTCATGCCACTCAGGATCGCTATCCTCCTCTCCACCTAAATTGCTGACCTCATCCTTGGTCACCTCCTCCGTCTTCCCCCCTGTGAACTCCTCAGACTCAAATTCTATGTCAATGGGGTCATCACTGCTGTGGACGGGACCGGCGGCAATCTGAAGTAGGGGTGCCTAAGGGATACTGGCTCTCCCTCGAGCTTGTACTTCCCGCCTAGCTGCAATAGGGACACCAAGAGTAATAACTGTCCAACCAAGGCCTCTAGGACCTCCCCTGGCCTCTCAAACTGATCTATATACTGGTACCACCAGGGGAAGCATACCCACGTAAGGCAGGCCAAACTGCTAAGGAACTCAACCAAAAGGATGTATCTCCACCCTCCCCACCCTGTCAACAAGCTGCCCTGTGGTGGAGCAAGAAATCAAAGTAAGAGCCTCCTCGCCCCATAAACCTACCATGGCCTGATAAGGTGTAGCCTCCATGTCATTAGTGGTCAAAGGGGCGACCGGCTGGTGAGGTACTTTGAGCACCAACATGTCTGTCCATCTGGCTGCCCTCATAGCTCTAGGATCTGCCACCTCTACACCTCTACCATAGGGGATGAAACACTCGTAGACCCAGCTCATAACCAGGGTCAGATGGCTAAATGACTGCCCCTGTAAATGGACCACCTTGTACAAATCATGGTAGGTAGTCCCAAGTATGTCGGCTCCCCAGGCGTAAATCCGGCCATGTCCCTCAATCTGTGCAATGATGGGGGACCAACAATATAATAAAGTGTCTCCTCCCTTATCCTTGATCAATCTCGAGGAAAGGATCCCCATAATGGCCTGGAAAATCAAGGGGATAGGCAAGCTAGGAATAGATCAGACCCTCACCCCCTTCTTTGAACCAGTGGAGATAACTGCATCTCCCATATATGAGGCCCATTGTATTGTCTGAGCCCATGACTCTGCTGTCTCAAGAGTGAGCCATCTCTTGATGATCAAGACCCCCAGTATACGGTAAACATCCTCTAAAGTAATGGTCCACTCACCTTGGACCCCTGGTAATCAGAAAGTGTTCCGATTTGCATCCCAATATGAAAATAAGTCACAGAGTATGTGACTAGTTGGTGCAACATGCAGAACCCGTGATATGCGTAGTATACTGGCCCTCTAAAGAGTGTCCTTCTCATCCTGAGAAAGGGCATCTAATACTGCCGAGAGCCAATCACACACACACACACTCTCTCTCTCTCTCTCTCGGCTCCATTGAACATACTCCTCCCTTGCCTGCATACACCCACAAACACACAAAACAGAGTAAGTTAGTATCCAAATGACTTTATAAAAATCATGAAAGCAGGTAAAGATGCTAAAAATGCAAAAAAAAATTCAAATAAGTGTTATTTAGGCATTTTTTGAAGGACCACCACCTTAAGTAGGGTGGTGGTTCCGTAATCATCACCTTAAAGGTGACAGTCTTGTAACTGCCGCCATGATCAAGGCGGTGGTCATGTAACCGCTGCCCTGCCCAGGGTAGCGGTCATGTCCTAAATTTTTGAATGGGTCACATGCCCTAAATTATGCCTAAAAACACAAATAAAGCTCATTTTGACTCAAACAGATACTACCCAGTAGGCACCCCCCTAGATAAACCTATTAAAACTGACATTTTCGAAAATAACCCCCCCATGACAAATATTTCAACATTTTAATCTTTTGGGGATAAAAATGGTAAATCGAGAAAAACTAACTTGTGATCTCGTAGGTCAGCGTTCTGCTCATGGAGGCATGATCATGATCTCGTCCCGAACATTTTGACTATACTCTCATGAGAAACCATCACCGTGGGTCCCAGAGTTCAAAATCAAGCAAATCAACACGCGTAAATGAATAGGAAAATGGGCCCAATTTTACATATATAGCACCCTAACTTGTTTTAAATTCCCTTTTCATAGGTTTGGAGCACCGATGGAGATAAGTTCACATCCCCACACAAATGGTACGTCCCCATTTCATAATGTTTTAGTATTTATTATTCGATCTCTTTTGTCTATCTGCACTTGAGTCCTCTTTTCATTTTGTAGGTGGCGAGAATTCTGGATGGCGTCATTTCGACACACGGACATGTCGGGTATCACTTCTAACTTCCCATTTTGGGACCTCCATACTTGGATCCACCATTTTTATGCCTCTTCATGGCTAAAACGATTCTCTGAGGGAGAAATATGTACGTACCCAAAATTGTAGGGTACTGCACCACTGGAACAACGTAACACATGCCCCAATGATGATACATATATCCTCACAAGGTGTTCGAGATCCGGAAAATCTCTCCATGTATGTGTTAACATCTCACATGTCCCGCTTAGCCCCTGTGTGCTTTGTTGTTCTCTTTTCCCCTCTTTTCTTTGCATTTATTTCTTCAGTTATGAAACCGCTGCCCAGGTAGGGCGGCGGTCCTTCATGCATTTTCCAAAATGTTCTTTTTAACATGACTCATGTAAATTTCAACATTTACCAACTTTTTTCACTGCCTTTGCTTGTATTTATGATTCTGGTTCCCTGGAATAGTGTTTTGGCATTGTTTATGATTTAAGAGATCAATTTGCTTTTTACCTTTGGGTAAATGGAAATTCTATAAATAGCTCGCTTGTGCTCAAGCAAATGGCCCCTCAAATTTGCCTCTGAATTTCTCATTTCAATAGTTTAGCCTTTCTATTTTTTCTTAGAATTCATAGTTTCATTTGTTGTATGCATGGTTAGTATTGTTTAGTTGTCAGAAAGCCACATATCCTCCTTGTGCAAATACTATTATTATTTCATCCAATCAATTGGAGTAAGATAGTTTGCTTTTCAAAAGGAATCCATTAAAAGTTGCAAGTTTTGTTCCTCAAACAGGATAGTTTCAGGTTCTGGACATTTTATGTTGCATGACTCGCAATAAATCCCGCTAGGAATTGCATAAGCCAAGCTCTGTACTCTTGTGTTATCCCTCTCCTACTCGCATTGTATTCAGTCTATATCCTAAGCTGCCATTACTCCAATATCTACTTCTGTTGATGCTAGCATTACACACTTTTCTAGGTCCATGTGAGCATGAAGGAACGAGGAGATCACACTGAGGGGACAAGGTTACACATCATTAGATTCGCCACTGTTCTGTAGAATCCAGGTTTTAGCTTTCAAAGTTCCAGTTAAAAGCATATCAAATAGAGTAGCTAATCATTTCATTTTAGTTAAATTTTACTTTCGATATTGCCAGGGAAGCTATGGGGATTGATAGTTTCTAAGAAACTATGATTCACTCCTCACTTCTGAGGTAGGATTGAGAGTCTTTCAAATAGAGTATATTAGTTATCAGGTTATTTAGAATAGATCTACAAATTGCACAGACAAGCAGCTATACTCGGTTGCTTTGTTTGTTTTAATTGCGTTATTAGTTTAGTTGTCAATTTTAGATATATTAGATAATTGCTCTTTAAAATTTGTTCAGTATTTTATCAATAAGTATTATACTTAGACATATACGTAGATATATCTTGCATATTTAGTTTATTTTGTCATTAGTTAGCTTTATATCATTTTCTTTTGTATGACAATCATGGGACCTAGAAAGCCCAGAGAATACGTATTCGAGCCAATTGTGCCTCAACCCAATCTTATTATGGCAATAACTGATATAGATAAGAACCTTAGAATCCAAGTCTTCCGAATAACAACAGACTTACAACAGATCAGCTCACAGTTAAGCGGGTTAAATATAGAAGATGACCAAGTGCACACATTTTGGTCAAATCAGCCAAACTATAGATTACCCTAGATCAATATCCGCATGACTGTAGAAGGTCTTGAAAGAGAGCAAATTTTTTTTTGTGACCATTTGGTCCCACAGCCAAATGCAGGAGACACTCTCACAGACATAGATACTAGCTTAAGAATTCAGGTTGCAGGAACGCCTATGAGATACTCTAAGAAAATTGCACAACTATTAATTCTAAACATAGAGGCTGAAAAGGCATACGACTATTAGATACTAGGGATTAGGGACTGATCCTGCACATGACCATAGTAGCCACAACAACCATAAATCTATGGTTGTGACCCATAAATCTCACAACCCAACGATTCCACAGGTCAATCAGACATAGATGCTAGCTTACGCACATTAGTATTCAGATCTACTCCACTTCCACCTACCATCATCACACAATTATTATTTTTAGACATAACAGCTAACAAAGCTAAAGATTTATGGACTAGACTAGAGAATCAACCATAGAAATCCACTATATATCCATCATCCATCATATGACCCTGTCTGGAGACATACACGAAACCATCCCAGGTCATTTTCCACGTATCCCACAACCTATAGATTGGATCACACCAGAGCTTGATATTGATTGGAGCCTTCGAGTAGTCATCCTTGTCGACCGATCTATCATGCCAGTTCAGGTTAGGAGGGCCTTCTTTGCCTTAGATTTGTTGATTCCACTGGTGCGCGTCAAAGACATAAGATTGCTTGACTAGTTTGCTTATACCCCGTGTATGTTCCATCCCCACCGGCTATCTCAGCACGACCTCGGGAGGTCAGGTATGAGGAATAATTACTCATATATTCCCATGCTTGCTTGTCACTTTTCCATTGTATAGGAACACTCCACACGAAAGTATTGAGACCGGACAATAGATCCTGCATTCGAATCTTCCCCCTGATAGCATTGCCTATGACAAGGATATTATTTTGAATGTTGTTATGGATGGATGGTTGTTGAGCAACATATTGATTGATACAAGTATGGAAGTAAATGTGCTTACATTAGATGCATGGGTTCAAATGGGGAGGCCTCCATTGTAGCCATCATCTAATGTGTTGTTTATGGAAAATAGGACTAAGGTCACTCCCATAGGAGTTTTTAAGGATACATCTATAACCATACAAGGGGATAAATTCACTGATTATTTTGAGGTATTAGCATTTGCTGAAGCAGACAATTGTCCAGCCTTACTTGGACGCCCTTGGTGTTATGCGAATAATGCTTACTTGAGATTCAATAAGGGGTATATCAGCTTTGAGAACAAGGAGGAAAGGGTTATGATATCATTGACAGATGGGAAGTCTACACCATATGTTGAGCCTCTAAATGAGGAGTAATTAAACTGAATTTATGTACGCACTATTTAGGACCCAGATGTCAATGAGCCATCAAAAGAAGGCATCATACAGTGGGAGGATTCTCATTCTATTAGTGATACTACAATTATTTCTTGTAATAATTAGGCTCATGGTACATATGAACTAGTAGGGTACGAGGTAAAAATTAAATTTGTGCACAGTTCGACAGATAGGTGGTGTAATACCTTGGTATACAGGAGTAGATCTTCCTATATTTTTGAAAGCCATGGATTCATAGTGGATAGACTAGGAGAAGAGATATGTTAGTATATACCTTGCGTGGGACAACAACACACTGGTGGGTAGTCCATAGAGATAATCTTATAGAATGGGAGGAGATTGGAGTCACCCTATCTACTAGGTTTGTAAGGAGAAATGCACCTACATAGATCTAAATTTATAATGGTGATCAACCTATCCAACATCACATTCAGTAGTGTGAGAGACTCTATAAAATAGGACATGAAGCATTACCACCTTCACTCTGGGTGCTTAGATTATACTCTACACTACAAGGATGCACACACACCTGATGTGTATACACAGAACTACATTGAGAGACTAAAAAATGGAACAAATTGACTACAAGAATGTTCCAGAACTTTGACTACTTCTCGACTAGACCTCTAGTAGAAGCATTAAAATTTTCAAGCACTTAACTATGGGAGATAGTGCAAAGGAAGAAGAGCATACTCAGAAATTATTTGGTGAGACAGAGTCCAGAGCATGTTTTGAAAAGGAAGAAGGAGAATACTCCATATTGCTTCAACGTGCTTGTCTTGAGAAATAAAAAGGAAATATGGTGTACATCATGGATGATGAGGAAGTTGAAAACCTAGAAATTGACCATTCACAGGGGGAGTGCGAGGTCTTAGATAGTGCATATAAGGATACACGCGCATACCAAGAACTAATGAAGACAAAGAAGGTCAATATAGGATTAGAGATTGAGCCTAAGGAGGCCATAATTAAAGACTACTAGTCAGACTTGGAGGTGGAAAATATCATGAACTTAAAGGTGTGCATGAATCACTTGGGGAAATGAAGATAAAGCTTAAGAACGGTGCATGCCTAGTGAGAAAGATACCTTACAGAATGAATCCTAATTTGCATGAAAAGGTAAAAGAAGAAATTGATAAAATGTTGAATTCTGGAATCATTCGGCCTTTGGATGAGTCAGAATAGGTTAGTCCAATGGTGATTAGTATAAAAAAGGATGGTAGAATTTGAATTTGTGTTGATTACATGAAGCTAAATGTAGCATGTGTCACAAATCCCTTTCCTACACCATTAACTGAGGAAATACTAGAAGGAGTAATAGGGTGTGAAATATATTCCTTTACAGATGGGTTTTCAGGGTATCATAAGGTTAGGATTGCTCAAGAGGGTCAAGAAAAGACAACTTTTACTACTGAATGGGCTATTTTTTCCAATACTGTGATGTATTTTGGATTTAAAAATGTGCCTACTGTATTCTCGCAGATAGTTGTTTAGGAATTCAAATATTTTATTCACAACTTCTTACAGGTCTATCTTGACGATTCAACAATATATGGGTTTGTTAAGGATCACTGTAACAATCTGTGCTTAGTGTCTGAATGATGCAAGAAGTTGAGTATCTCTCTGAACATCAAGAAGTTCATATTTGCTACACTTTTTGGAATACTATTAGGACATATAATCTGCAAGGAAGGTTTGTCGGTTGATCTAGCTAAGGTTGCAGTCATTCTAGGCCTGGAAGCACCTACCAGTCAAAGTGAGGTGCACGAATTTTTGGGTCACACAGGATATTATAGAAAAATCATTAAGGGGTATGGAAAATTTTCTACACTTTTAGAGGATTACCTAAAAGGAAAAGGTACATTCTATTGGGTAGAATCACAATAGCACATCTTTAAAACATTGAAAGAGAAAATTACTACTGCGCCTATCCTACATTTTCCTTCATGGGACAAACCATTTCATGTGCATGTGGATGCTTCTGGCATGGACATTGGCATTGTGTTAGCTCAACATGGAGAAGGTATTGTAGATCATCCAATTTACTTTTCTAGTAGGAAGTTGACTCCTACTGAATAGAATTATACAACTACAAAGCACAAATCTTTGTCCATGATCTATGAATTACACAAGTTTTGATAGTATTTGCTAGCTACACCATTTGTATTCTATGCAGATCACATAGAATTGAAGTATTTGGTGAGTAAACCCATCTTACAAGGGTGCATCTGTAGATGGGTACTCCTATTTCCAAGAGTTTGATTTCATAGTTGTGGTGAAGCCAGGGAAAAGTAACTCTGGACCAGACCACCTTTCTAAAATCAACTCAGGATAGGAAGCACAGACAATTGAAGAAACCATGCTAGATGCCTAGTTATATAGGTTACAACATGCACCATCAGAATTAGAAGACATTTCTATATTTCTATGGACTGGTGTGGCACTAGAAGGAATGAAGGCATTAGAAAAGAAACAACTTGCTATATGCACAACACCATTTATGTTAATACATGGTGACCTATATAAGTTAGGCAAGGATGAAGTATTATGTTGTTATGTGATAGAGCATGAGTGCAAGGATATTATTGAATAATCCCATGGTGGTATTGCAGGAGGCCACTATGTAGGTGATGTAACTGCTTGAAAAATCCTACTTGATGGATTATGGTGGGAGACATTGTATAAAGACTGTAAAGAATATTGTAAGGCATGTGATCATTGTTAGTGCCTAGGAAAAATAGGGCAAAGAGATGAGATGCCTTTGAGACCAATTACTAGTTCCAAACCATTTGAGAAATGGGCCATCAAATTTTTAGGACCTATTTCACCAGCCGCACGTATGAATGGATCACCCTATATCATTACTTGCATATATTATCTCACATCATGGGCAGAAGCAACACCTATGAAGGACTGTACAATAGCTACAACATCTAGGTTTCTATGGGATAATGTTCTTACAAGATATGAATGTTCTTTAAGTTTGACAAGTGACAGGGGTACACACTTTTTAAATTAAACCATAAGGATCCTATTAGATGAGTTCATGGTTTCCCACCATAAGACTACACCTTACCACCCTTAGGAAAATGGAACTGCTGAGGCTTTCAATAAGATTTTGAGCCAGAAATTGACAAAAATTTGTGATATTGGAAGAAAGGATTGGGATGATAAATTTTCAGCTGTTCTTTGGGCATATAGAACACCTTACAAGAGATTTAACAAATCCACACCATTACATTTTGTGTTTGGCGCAAAATTTATTCTCCCTATAGAATTTATGTTACCTTCTTTGCGTATTGCACATGTTGGAGGTATAGCTAATGAGAACACTTTAGAAGAGCAAATTAAAAAGATGATTCAGTTGGATGAGTGACGAGCCATAGCACATTGGAGTCAGAAGCAAGAAAAGGAAAGGAAGAAATCATGGCATGAAGGAAACATAAGTGATAAGAAGTTGGTAGTTGGACAAATGGTACTTATTTATGACTTAAAGTTCTTACGCCATCTATGCAAGCTCAAATTACATTGGTTGGGGCTGTATGTCATCACTTACATACTTGAATTAGGTGCTTTCCAGTTAGAAACACTTGATGGAACACAGCTACCCAATTACTTTAACAAGAGTATGCTAAAGCCCTACTATAAATAAGTCTTCTTGGTGTTTTTAAGAAGGCAATATTTCCATTTATATTAGGTTTCCATTCTATCTTTCCTTAATGTATTTCCTTCATTGTCCTTATGATTTGTCAATTTAGTTATTGTTGTTGTATAATAAGTGTGGTGTTCTTGTGTAATAAGTGTGCTTGCACACATTAGGCTAATTACTATGTGAAGAATGTTTATGCGAATAGGACTGCACATACTTTTAGTGTGAGGTGGTTGTTGATATCCAAGTACAAGACTGTGGGAATTGAAAGGTGAAAAGAATAAGCTGTTATGGGTGTGCTTTAAGTTAAAAGAATATTACTTCTCAAAAGTGACCAAGGATGGAGATGAATGAAAGGAAAATATAATGTGAGGTAAGAAGAGGCCATGATAACTACCAGGGGAAGGCATAGTGGTGAGGTACTCGGGCGCAAGGGCACGGGCTGAAGAGAAGTCTGTGACCAGAGGGTAGGAAGGTGTGCTAGAAGGTTATAGCTAGGGCATGAATATGTACCACATGGAATGAAAAAAATTGGTCAATAAATGAGAGTATATTTGGTAGGTAGAGGAGCAATAAATGTATCAAAATTTGAAAAAATATATAAGGATGGGATGAGAATTCATTTTTACCGTTGTGACTAAAAGTATTTGAGGAAAGAGCTAAGTGTGAAGAGCCAAGTGATTAGGTGAAGGTATGAAGGGTGTAAAACCAAGCTGACAAATAGATCTGTGTGAAAAGAATCATGCATCCCCAGTGGTGAAGGGTTTGAGAAAAGCAAGGTGATAGATAAGAGTTAGGGCACGAAGTTTCCACTTAGGGCATGTGTTTCACATAGAAATGCTTCCGTTCCTGGAATAGAGTTGCTTCTATCTTTTCATTCATTTGAGAAACAGATAAGGGTTAGGGCTAGGATGAATACCTGTTGAATTTTGAGAGGGTGTGCGCGTACCGTAGAGAGAGATCAGATTGATTTCAAAGAACTCCTTTTTTTCTGGGAAGGACTACCTACATGTAAGAATACAAGACCACCAGATTCTAATTAGACAATAAATGAGGGAACTGCCTTGGGCCCAGGAAGTATTAAACTTCCTTTCGAAGGTGGTCAGTTCCCCTGCTAATATGAATTAACACAAATTCTAACAAAGAAGCTATTTCCAAATTACAATTTAATTGCCTTGTTAAAACAATAGAGGAAAGGGCTAGTTTTGGTTTTGAATCATAGTGACCGTGTAACATCCTCATTTTTACACATTAGAACAAGTAAATTGTTTTTTGATAAATGCTTCTTTGTTCTAAATACATAATTTAGAACTCATAAATCAAAACAACCATTCTTATAACAGATAACCATATGCAACTATAGTGACTCGGAGTACCTCCGATCTATTCATTCCATGAATCAGTAATCTACCGATCTATTCATGTGTATTAAGAGTTGGTGTTTTTATTTAACACATCACTCTTGCAGTTCTCTTCCCTAATCTGGGATTTAGAATGCTCTGTCTAAGGAACCTATCTAAATAATTGTTACCATTATTCATCGGCATCTCATCCCTTAGACTAGGTGACTTAGGACAACGTAATCAGTAGCTTGCGATACTTTGGCCAAAGATTTGAAACATAATGCTTATGTCTCGTATTCCTTGACGGCATACTCATCAATCTGGAATACATCCTTCACCCCATTCCTATGTTATGTAGAATGTCTTATACTAACTTCTGTCAGACTCTCCTACCCCAAGTTATTCACTCAGGAACGGATTAGTGAGATGACAATGTTATAGGGATGCCCCTGAGGACTAGGGATATGCTGACATACTAGGTCAACCCTAGTTAATCTAGTGTGTCAAGATACCCCGAGTCTCCTAGGGCAGCCTTATAACATGACCACATTCCTAATCAGTCCCAGAGTAACTTGTTTAAGTTAAAGTTGTAAATCCTATCGATCAATGCAAAGGGTGTCATCATAAGTCACCTGCATTGTTGTATCTTCGATAAGATCCTAATCTTCTCAAAGGTACAACCCTGTAGTTGATTTGTGCCATCATCCTTTAAATCCACCTCGAAAGGATCTACTTATTGATCAGTGTTACACACATTGAGTTAAAATTATACTAAAAGATGCTCCCTACAGGTTAGTATTTCCCAATCCCTGGGTTCCTCACCTTAGAATGACCTTTCTTAATAAAACCCATTACCCAAGAGAAGTTATTAAGACTAGAGGTCCCATCAAGGAGTTCATAGAATATACATAATTCTAAATCAACGAAATTGGACAATAACCCATAATCTTCACATGAGATTGCCAACCAAACCCTTTTTAGGTTTATATCAGTTCTCATAATTGAATCTATATCTTACTTATTAATATCGAGATATAGTGATTAAGAATCCAATTAAACGTTGTCTTGACTTAGATCAAGACTAGGAAGTAATAATTTATTTTGCTTGTTTAGCTTCCTGCTCAGGTTTATTTTAACCCTAGCTTCTAGAAAGACAGTGATCTAAATTCCAATTTAGCTTTAGATAGAACATACTAGAACTACTAAACAATCATAAGTATTCAGTCACATATTCTTGCAAGCTTACATTGATAATCACAAAAGTCTCCAAATTATAAAATAATAACAATGCTCTCAAGATCATTTGAACCAAAGAAGGTCAAACTATCAAGATACGAATACAATCATATAAGTAACAAATAACTCTTTTCATTCCTCTCAAGCTAATCAAATACATTTTATGCATTCAGCATATTTGATACAATACTCAACAGAAAAAGAACATCTTTCTACAAGTAGTACATTCAGAGAAACAAGCTGTAATTCATCATAAAACCAAATCAAACAATCTGATCATCCTATCAGATCTACGTGCTTTTACCACTTACGGCAACCATCTGCAAAAATTGTCAACACGGGTCAGTTCGATGAACTGAGCATAATAAGCACTAACTCTTAAAACAATTGCAATCCACCAATTATTTTCATTAAACAACCTGTTTAAATGAAATCATTTCACCAAACATGCAAACATATTTCAGATTATGCTTTTGTAATACATTAAGACTATACAAGCGTAACTCATATTTTAGTTACTAAATAGTCCTAGATACCTTCCCGAGATTTCATCATAAACGTTAGTGACCAAGAAGAACAAATTCATCTAAAACAACTATCCATCTGAATCCTAAGGACAAAAAACATCAGACAGACCATTACAATCAACATAATAAAATGAATATCATAACAATTCATGATTCCATCAGTATGTTAAAACAATTCCATAAGTTAGATAAAAATATATCAACATATACTTTACAACAGAAGAGAAAGAAAATGATTCATTCATATTTCCACTCAAATCAAGCTCATGACTGTACCGTCTCCTCAAGAGTAAAGCATTCACCTTATACACATGCGAATAAATCAGATGAGACCACAAGAAGCACCACAGTTTTGTTTAAATTTAAATATAACAACTTCCTATAGCTTACTAGCTGTACAGTAGCACTCGCGCCAAGGCAGTGATGAATAATCTATCAAATAGACTCCACATAACCTTCCATACAAATCAAAAAACGAGAAAATATCCAATGCCATCGCTTGTCAAGGTACAGTTAACAGTTCTTTAGTTCAGTCAAGCTCATGACTAGATATTCATACTAACAGAAGACGTAATCATGCACAAGCATGACATCAATCCCACCCAGCAATGTATAGCTCAATCTAGTCCCTACTAAAACTCTGCAAGGACTTAGATCCCAAGGCCAAAATCAAAAGAACAACCTTTTCATCACAGTCAAACAAGAGGCTCAATAACATTAAAACAAATGATGTTTCCCTATGCCTATGTCGAGATATTCATACTGAATCCACACAACATGCACAGCCTCATTTAACTAGAATAAATTCTTAAATAATACAGCCATGACTTATATTAGAAGTCGTTTTCCAGAAAACAATCTCAACAAGATCTCAACCAAGTAAGGTATGAAAAGAAAGCCCTTCCTTTTACTTTCCACAGAAGCGGACAGAAAGGGACACAAGGATATAAAATAGGAGTCCGAACGTTATGCACGCACAACAAAGGTTTAATATAAAATCAAGCCAACTCACAACATTTCAAAACTCCAACAGTATCCATACCACTAATGCTCAAAACAAGTTTAGATTGAAGTTGCTTTCATGTGACCACAACTCAAGAATCATAACAGTATTCACGACTGAGATTATTCAAAAGGGAAAACATAATATACGCCCCCGGATTTAAAAAGGAGTCTTACCCATGTGGTATTCTACAAATAAACTTCTACAGAAGTAGAAGGATACAGGATACATATCAAATTCAAGAATTCTAACCAAAATAATAACATACCGTATTCACATCTGAACTCCTTCAGAGGTAGAAACGTATGGCATTCACGAACCACTTCTACAGAGGCCAAAATACATAATATATATATAAAGAATTCTAATATAGCCAAAACAATAAGTATTCACAACCAGGATTATACAGAAATCCAAAATATGCGAACAATCCAAGGACTCCACAGGGTCATTTCATATGTATATTTATCTTGCAACTTTCATCGAATTAAATACCATAATTGCAACACAGGGAGAACTTCTACAAAGTCACATTCAAATACTATAAACACAACAAGTTATCCGTTCAAATGTAACTTAAGTATTATAGCAAAACCAAACAAGATTCAGTAACCACAACTTATATAACCCATGACAAAACTTATAAAGAAGTCGAAATATACTGAACATTCAAACAAAAATCCAACAGTATCCTTTTCGACAAGTGTCGACAGCAAGTATCGACTGTAGCCTAAACCCAACAAGGAAACAATTCATGGACTCCCACAGAACCGATTTCGGGTATTTTCCTTGCAAGCATTTCCACAAATTTATTCGAAATGCAAAATACAGTGAGATTGTATAATAGTTCGAAACACAATACACACCCATCAAGGGTTTACTTAAAAAAAATTGAGCCAGTAAGAAGATACAACAACTAAATCACACAAGATACCATAAAAACCAACTGAACCCAAAAATCATCTGAACAAAGTTGTTCTAAAGAAATCATTTGAAAGAAAGCAAGATTTTTAAAGGTTAGGGCCTAACATGCCTGGTAATGTTGCTTAAAAATCCGAAGAAGACCACTGAAAGAGCTCGAGCCTTCTCCTCTTTTTCCACGTTAGATTCAGCAACAATAATTTGTTATTTCCATGCCTTATAAACTTTCCTTGACAGAGAAAAGAGTGAGTTACACTCATTTTTGCCATGTAACTCCAAGTAGACTAGTGCGAAGAACCAGTGATCAAACAAAGAGAAAACCGGAGCGCATGAAAAACCAGACAAACTACTAGTTTTCCATTTTACATGTCTTCCCGAGAAACCCGAGCTCGAAGACCGAGTTCATTAATCACTTTAAATCCAAAATTCTCACTCAATCTCCATTGCCACCGACCACCATAGTTGGCGATGGACAAATGCAAGTCGAAGACCATTTCTAACTTTGGCGACTCTGCCACGTCAGCCTTACTAGCCGTTTGAAACTTCCACTAAATCCCTGTCCTTCATGCTTATCCATCCCATTTAATGCTATAGAAACTGCCGCCCATGGCTCGCACCCCTTCATAGGTCCCCTTTCTTCCTTGTTCATTAGTTAGGTTAGAAACATAGGTTAGGATTTAAGATAATACTTAGTCTAACCTCCTTAGCACTAGGTTACTAACTTAGAAAATTTAGCTTATAGCTTAGGCCTAGGTTAGATTAACACTAATCTAACCCATAGATTATAGTTTAGGTTTAGGTTATTAACCTTAATAAATCCAGTTTAGGTCTAACATTTAGAATGTTCAGAATAAGAACCTACAAACATACATTCATGAAAAGGATTCACTCTTGCACTGCCAATAGGCTAGTTGAATAAATGTATCTAAATTTATTACCTGGCCCACGATCAAGACCTTCCTGATATTACGATATCGAGAACCAATTCATTTAACATGATCAGCCTTAGTTAGACTTCGGAATAGCTTATTCAACGCATTCAGACCTTGCAACCTGCGTAAGGTCTATAATTTTAGTTCATCCCGAATAAACTTAAAGCATCTCTTGGATCAATGCCACTGATCCTAGGCTGGGTCTTATAGATGGATAAATCCACAATTCATTCTGAGATCAGAATAAACTCAGGTGCAAAAATGAAAGAAATAAAAGAGTCTAATCATATTCTGACTCAGTCAAAGATCTTCAATTACAAAGAAGATACAGTCCATATCAAGCATGACTTCACAATCAAAGGAACACATCCTTTTACAAAAGAAATCACATATCAACACTTGAATTCTCAGGAGGAAGTAACAACAGTTTAGAGTGTTACAGACCGATGCCGGTCACTGTCACTGGTACCGGTTTCTGCTAACCGATATCGGTAGGGGCAGTGGTTTAGGGGCTTTTAGTGAAGGTTGGCAATAAGGTGGGTATGGTGTTTATAAGGTTGGTAAATGATTGGGGATAGGTAATGAGGTGATGGAGAAGACTCAGAGAGTATGGGGGCTGTTCTTGGGGGCAATGTAGGGGTAGAGGAATGGCAGTTAGATGGAGGGTGTTACCAGGTAGTAGATCTAAGAATAGACTTGTAATTACTATGATTCAGAAATCCAAGAAATGTTATTAAAAGAATGTCTAAGACACTACTTACTAGTTCCTGATGAAGATACAGGTTCAAGGACTGTGATAATGAAGGCAGGGCTCAGGTAGGATGATCAGAAAATCAAAGATGAGGTATCTTCTCTCCCAATGCTGAGATGAGTGTCATTGGGCTCTGGTTACTCAATTGCAGTCTTGGGCTTGATGTCCTCCTCTGCAAACTCTTCTCTTTCCTTCACTTGTTTCTGCTCGGCCAAGTGAATTCCCGATCCTTCCAATCAATTCCCCGGTTCTAATCAATGAAAATCCAACCCTTTGTTTTTGGTTGGGGGAGGTCATTTATAGGGAACCGTTTCCCCACAACTCTCTCTACACCCGTGAACTATTTCCCTCCTTGTTTGCAGATCCAAATTGGTCACTCACAGTTAAATTTCACATTTTTTTCTTCACACAGATCAACTCTGGAAACCCTAGTTTGCAAAATCTCTTCCTTCTCATAATCACTAAGTAAATAATGAAGTGACCAACCTTCTATTTATAGTTTTTTCCTCTTTTTAACATTAAATTCCACTTCACCTACCACCATACTTTGACACTTAATGTGGCTTTTTCAAACAATCTCGTCTTTAGCACCTTGACTCACGTGCCCAACCTTGCCCGGATGATTCTCCAAACTTCTAGTGTGCAACCAATTCATCTTGACAGGAGACTCTTGCATGCGCATAACCAGTGTCATTTTTCTCTAAATTCTTCTATCATGATTGAATTTCTCTCAGGGTTTGACCTCATGATGCATTGTAGTGTTAAAGAGGAGATGATTGTAAGGTAAATTTGGTAGCCTATAATGTAGCCTGCACCCTAGCACCAACCAGGAAATTTTCACCTGGTCCTCTCAGGAGCAAGAGATGGCACTTCACAGAGCCATTTTTCATACTAGGCTAATATCCAACGCAGGAGTGCCTTCCTGTTCACAGGCTTCTATTTCTTCCACCTTACTCTACCCCACACTATCAATGCCATGTGCAGTCTAGCTATAGCAATTATATACCTTCAAAAAGTAATGTAGATTCAGTTCGATGCCCAAGGTGCAGACACAATAAGTATGTGGAAAATGAATTTGGAAACACAGAGCCACTGAAGGAAAATGCACACAATGGAAAATATGCCGGTAAGCTAACTAGGTCCACATACTACCTTATTTAAAGCAGAGGATGACCAAGAAGAGCATTATTTATAGTAGAGGCTTCAGCCTAGCTCTCATTAAAGTGTCCATTTTACAAATATCAGTCCCATCCAGCGCTTGTAACTGGCACGTGCCTGATGTCAGGGATGTATGAGATGATGTAGGGACCCATACCAATGGAATTTGAACTTCTCAAGATGGCACATAAACTTTAAGAATGTATACAGTAAGACACATCTACCCAAGCCTCAAACTTCTTGTTCTTAATGGTAACGATCATGTCATGCCTTTCGTTTTACTTTCTCATTTTTTTTGAGACCTCTGAACCTAAATAGGAGAAGATCGTCTCTCGTCAAATTGCATTGACTTGTCAATTCTCTCTTCCAGCACTTATTCATTAACTAGTCCTCCTACGCGCACTATACACAGAGAGGGTAACATGAATTCAACTGGTAGGACAGCCTCTGCGCCAAACACCAATTGAAATGGTGTGGCCTTATTCAACCTCTTGTAGGTTATCCCATACACCTAAAGAATGGCTGATACTTTGTCATCCCAATCTTGTCTACCAACATCACAGATATTATTCAATGTGTGGTTAAGTATTTTGTTAAATGCCTCAGCAATTCCATTTTCCTGAGGGTGATAGGGAGTAGTTTTGTGATGGGCCACCATGAATTCTGATAATATAATCTTGACTATTTCATTGAGGAAGTGTGTACCTCAATCACTTGTCAAACTCAATGGGCATCCATACCTACTGATTATGTTTTCCCATACAAATCTAGTAGTAGTAGCTGCTGTACAATCCTTTATAAGCATTTCATTTTCCAACCTTGTCAAATAATCAGTGCAAGTGAGGATATACCAAAAACTAGTCTTTCACATAACTGGCAAGATTGGTTCGAAAAAGTCAATAACCCACTTCTCAAATGGTTCCATACTAGCTACTATTCATAAGGGCATTTCATCCCTTTTCCAGGTTTACCGAGGTGATTGAAGACAATGGTCATAAGAGCCTAGGCAAAACTCAATGCAATTTTTATAAATGGTCTCCCACCAAATCCTTTCCCTGAGTAGAGTACTTCATGCACGGAAATTGTGGTTTACCTGGTACATGAAGATGAACCTCATGCACATCCCAGCGCTATGTGCCTCAAGAACATAGATTGTAGACGTGCTTATGAAATTCTAACATGTGATGCGAAACATTAAAACCTCATCACAGCCCATTTTGTATAGATCTCCACTAATTATTCAAGTAGGGCGTGGCACATGATGGCCAACTTCTGCACTTCTCCTAAGGCACTTCATTCTATCTTGCACCACACCTTTCTTAAGGAATACCACAATTTCCTCCAGAGATCTGAAAGCACGCACCACAACCTAAATAGTTATGTGTCTGTGCAGAAGTCTCTATCAATGCTCTAAGCAAATGTGCAAGGCCTCTGATATCAATGCAAGAGCAGCAAATGACTCAAGTCTGGAATTAGCTTTTACTATGTTTGACAGACCACTGTGTAAAAGATCAATATTCTTGGAAGGAACAGTGACCCACTGACATATGTGCAGCCTTGTAGAACGGGCTTGTTGCAATAATTATTTCAATGCCATATGGTCAGTGTATGAATATAAAAGGGGTTTCCATTACAAATGGACTATTCTAGAATTTAGTAGAAGCAAACACTCACTGATCATTGACAACGCCTTGCAGGCTCGATTTGTAGTGTAGTTCTATTCTACTGAGTGTCAATTTCTTGCTTCCAAACTGATACAAAGGATGCTACCTCATAAAACTTCTATATTCATCCAGGTTCTTGCATTCTTAGTACTGCTCCAATGATGGTTCCTGAGGCATTACATGAATTTTTGGAGATACCCATTATCGGGGTGAAGAAGGGAAACGTAGTGATGAGTGTAATGTTGATTAGAGCCTATCACTTTAAAGTGTTGAATGTCACTTTTGAATGTGCCTCTCTCCAATGAAATAAACTCTTATGTTTAAGGATGTAACTGGATCTAAAGGCACCAATGATCGTGGAGGCATAGTTCAGCCTTGATGAACTTATTGCTAGTACCCTGTATGCCCAAGAAGATCTAAGCAGTATGCTTTGACTAGTAGGATCCCTCTGTAGACACCTAAAATTGGTTACCCAATTTAGTGTCACCTGTGTTTGTTTACCTTCTCAGGTAACCTGGGGCACCTTTATATCACCACTTTTCCTTTAGGGTATTAATTAAATATATAATTAAACATCTATCCTAAGTTTATTATACCCCATTGTATTTTACCCATGGATAATTAAATATTAACTATTTAATTATACTTTTTACATGTATCTTAACCACTTATCTACCCCATATCAATTCCTAACCTCCCATATCAATTATTATCCATCTATCCCCCCTATTTATCCTCTCCCCAAAATGTGCAGCAGGATATTTCCCATATTTGAATCGGAAGGATACTACTCGTATCTTTCCAATTCATCTTTTTTGGCCATTTTGGGAATCTATTCCCTGATCGGTGCCGACCCTGGTACTCAGTCGACGCTGATTTTTCTGGAATGGCGCCGGATTTGTACCTCGGTCGACGCTTTGATTATAAATACAGGGCCAGAGAATTTAGTTCTAAGCGTTAGACAGAAAGAGAGATGTAAAATCCCTTAAGCCTTGAGCCTTCACAATCGTACAATCTGGAAGAAGAGACCGAATTTTAGTCCAAATCAATCCCTGAGAGGTGTACCTTTGTTGGTTACTCTACCCTCGCAACATCGACATGCAGTGAGGATTCCTTGATCAACCTCTTAGTGACTCAGCACTAATCCTGTCATCTAGCTAAGGTGAAACTTTGTCCAGATCCTCTTTGCAGCCCCTGCAGGTGTTCACGATCCAGTCCTCATCAATCATCCATCAAGCTTTCTACAACTTGGCCTGTCGGTCAACGCCGACCCATTCCAGTGCCGACCCGAACCGATTTACCCTAATCGATCAATGCCGCTTAAAGAAATTGACACCGATCACAATCTGATCGATGCCGATCAACCTGTAGACAAGTGCTAAGTACAGGTAACATAAGTCTAGCATTGTTTTCACAGTTTCCTGTGTTCTGTTTATATTTTGTCTACTATTTACATTCTATCTTTTATTTTTAATTAGAAAATCTAAACATTTACCTACATATTTTATCATGTATGTTTCTTTCCTTAATTGAAAACGTGGATTGACATCCACTGAGGAAGCTCATCGCTTCCTGGACCCGCTTTTTGGGTAGTCACCCAAATATCTTTTAACGTTGTCTTTTTCTGCCAAGGATTTGTACATTGCAGGTTTTTCGGATCTACTTTGTAGGATTGCTCATGTGCGCCCGTCTTTTCTACATTGGCTTTCCTCCCATCTACATCTTCGGATCCTGTCTTAACTATCAAGTATCGATTTCATTTTATTTTTTCAGGACTTTTGTGTTTAGTTTAGTGCATTAACTTGGACATGTAACAAGCGCGGAAATTTTTGATCTACATTCTGGCATGTCCGGTGGGACTAGGATCAAAGTCCCTTATTGGTAAGTTCATTTCTTTTCTGGTTTTGAGTTTTAGTTCTTTTTCTTCACTGATTTTCATCAGTTTTCTTTAAGCATTTCCTTTCTTCATTTTGGTCTTGTTTCTTTCGTTTATAATTTGCAAAATCAAAATTATTTCTTTCTTGCATATCTAGATTCCCATTTCTATTTCTAAAATTAGTAAATCTTTCATTTGATTTCAAAGCTGCACTTTTTGATTTATCTCTTTGTGCAAAATTGTCATTTTCTGGAAAGTTTTCTAGTTTCTTAAATAAAAATTTCTCTTCTACTAGTATCTATTTATCTGGATATATCTTTCTGGATTTGTTTGCGTGTTTGCTTAACCTTTTCTTGTGGAGCACTTTGCTTTTTCACGGGATTGTTCGAGGGGAAGAGCTCAACAACGCGCTTTTTGAAGTCCACACACCTTGGAGAGCTAAATCTATAGGTATTTCTCTTTTGCGGTGTTTTCTCCTTTTTAAGAACTTAAAAACTTAAAAATAACTTGTTTGTTTGTTTTTATCACACTCAAACACTTCGGTTTCGGGGCTTAAAAAGAATTAATCGCATTGGGAAAGAACTTGTTTGACTTGTCTTCATTGAAATCAAACACTTCGGTTTTATTGCTTAAAAAGAACTTTTTCTTTGTCATTTTTGTTGTATGTTCTTCATCTAGTTTTCTAAATAGGTTGGAAAATTGATCAAAATCAGTAGTGACACTATTTGATTTTTATTTTTCACCCTTGCACACAAAGCCAAAATCACTAGGTATAAAGCATTTAAACAAAAACTCCTTCCCTAGCCTCGCCTACTTGGAAGTGACATCCAAGAGGAAGAGCCTACGCGGTACTCAGGCCGCGCTATAAATTCACAGAAGTTCTGGTATATATTGGCAAAGCACCTGACTCCCTTATCGTAATGGTGTGTGAAGTGCGGGGGTAGGCCCCTATATCAAGCCACGTACCGGTCTTTTACTGAAGTGCCTTCGGGACTCCTCACCAAAACATTCCCCAAACCATTCTTAGTTTGGCTATTTGAGTAATTCCTGTTCTAAAAATCCTTCCCAAACATTTTCTTTCTTAAAAAGCATGAAAATTTAAAAGAGATAATCACCTATGCTACTTGAATTGTCTGTGCATTAGTTAGGTCAATCTTTTTTCTATGTTTTTGCTTGTTTATGACGGTCATCACCTGGTCACAATCTAGAAAAATGGCTCAACTGGCCTCTTCTTCATCCAAGATCACCACTAATGTGGATGTTTCGGCACCCCTCAGGTCTTCTTCGGGACCGCTATTAGTTGGTTCCCCATCTTGGTCATATAATCCTTTCTATCATCCTAAAGTGATCCCATCACGACCAGCTTCCCCCAGTCCTTCAGAGGTGTCATCTTCTTCTGATATAGAGTATGTTCCTCATGGAGATCCTGAATTTCAGGCACTCCTTGACCACAAACTGGTAGCCCTTATGGACTACCTAGTGCATAAGTTTGTTTGAATATCTGATCAGGGACCACCGATCCAGCAAGTTTATGATTATTCTCATGAACCATCCCAGGCTTTTATAGAGCAGTTAGCATGCTTTTTCTCGCCTCAAACCACGAAAGAAGGTGGCACATCTATGCCTCCTTTTTCTCTTCCACTGACCATGTCGACTGGTTCTCAAATGACCCTACCTATCCCTAGTGCCACAGCTACCTCGGCTACTCCACAGCCTACTTTTGAGAGGCCCTCTTCTTTAGCTATGATGAGTGCGTCCATGCTCCCAAAAATTGTTGTTAATTCTTCTATGTCATCTATTACGTCTCAGGGTCAGTATCTCTTTGCAAACCAACCCCCTCCTACGAGTCAGTCGGTTCCTCCTTCTCATCCTCCAGCTGGTCTTTCTTCTAATGCTCTAGTGACAATGACCTTTACCCATCCTTTGGTGTCGGCACCCCTGATAAATAATCTGGAAGTCAAGAGCCTCATTCAGAGTTTGCTCCCCACCATATCAAATCAAATCAACACCCACATTCCTCAATCCATTCTGATTCAGTCGGCAAGTGTAGGAACCCACCAATCACAGGCTCCATCTTTCATTCAACCACCTTTCTCTCAACCACTTGTCATCTCACAACCTGTTTATACGTAGGCTCCTTCACAACAAATACCTCACCAGGTGTCACCCAGAATGCCTAGTTATTCCTCTTATCATCTTGTTAATCAGCAGATGAATCCCCCATTAACACCTCAACAAAACCTACCATTTGCTTCTTATGCGGGACATACCAACATACCCCCTCCTCAATCGGATGTCGTACAACTTCTTTTTAAGAAGATTGTAGACCTAGAAGCCTCCACCAAAGGGGCTCATCCTTCATACTCTTTTGAAGAAGTATGTAATGAACTGATTCATCCAGCAGTGGCTTTTAGGCTTTATCCTCCCCAATGGGAACTTCCTAAGTTCTCTAAATTTCATAGCTAGGGAGGATCCTCAACAACACCTGTGAGCATTCAAGCATGTTTACTACCTTATAGTCTAGGATCAGGAGCTTATGCTTCGTACCTTTCCTATGTCTTTAGCAAGGCCCGCTTTAGACTAGTACAATAACATACCCCAACATTCTTTGTTTTCTTTCTCTCAATTAGCTCAGATTTTTGTTGAAAACTTCTCAATAAACATTGCACATAAGATCTCGATTACAGATCTTTATAACATTCATCAATTCAATGACGAGTCTATTGCAAACTTTGTCACTCGTTGGAGAGGGATAATAAATCAATTGTCTTTCTCCCTCCCTCAACCTCAGCAAATCGAGTTGTTTACTTGATCTTGTGCTAATAATATTTCTTCCACTTTAAGGATTCAAACCTTTCATACATTTGAAGAAGCCTTTACAATGGCACGCAAAATTGAGTCCTGTGCCATAAAACAAGGGAAGCTAAAACTTCGTTCTAAGTCTAAACCAGATTTTTCTCGGTTTACAAAATCAAACTCCTTCCGCTTCTAACAAAGACAAGAATCAGGGGTCCACCAACACTATCATATTAAAAACATCACGAGCTGATAACACTTCTAATCAAACACCTCAGAGAGACTCTTCATCCTCTCGAAAAGGACCCTCGTCATCTCGATCTTTTACTTTGTTGGTGGAATCATATGCATTTCTATCTTTAAACAAGATGTTGGAAGTTCACATGATCAAACTTCTCTCCCTATTAGAAATTTTGATGAAAGCCAAGAACAACCATTCTGGTATCGTGAAAATGAATTTTGTCATTATCATAGAAGCAAAGTTAAAGACATTGAATGATGTCAGATCTTCAAAAACCTCGTCCAAAAATTCATTGATAAAGGCGAGCTCATTCTGGATAACCCAAATTCTCCCCCAAATCAAGCTCTTGATGTTTTTAAACAACACTTTTCCAAATCACTCCCCAAACAATGACGCTTCAGGATCTCAAAAACCAAACACTCATACTATCAGCTTCATTTCTACTAAATTCTTCTTCTAATTCTGAATCATCCACAAATGCGTCGACTAAGTCGAAACTCTCCTCTGCTCCTTCAAATTCTGAGATCCTGCCATCCTCAGATGGTTCATCTTTGAGTCTTCCTTTATTAGAAATAGAGTCGTCTCCCTCTACCTCACCATCTGATCTTCCACCTATACCTAAGACAGTGTCATCTTCATCTATCTCGGCATCAAATATTCTTTCAATGCTTGAGTCATTTACATCCCTTCAAATTTCCACTACGGATACTTCTACTTCTATCGCTCCCATTTTCGCCACGACCATGCCTTTGGTTAATGTGCCCATAGTTGTACCAACTTCTATACCTTTGGAAGCATCCTCAATCTTAACCCTTCCCATCATTTTTCTACAGTAATTACATGACAAATACTACATTTGAAGTACCTTCCTCACAAGAGGCTACCTCTTCATTACCTATATCTCCCACCATCAGTGCTTCCTTTCCTATTAAGGAAACATCTAAAGAGTTAGCATTGACACCTGTACTTCTGACACCTAGACTCAGACATAAACAATTGGAGTTTAAACCTAAGGTTACATCTTTAGTATCATCTCCTTTACTTCCTCAAAAATGGTTACAATCACCTTATGCAGTTGAAGTTGTCACCATCCCTGAAAAGGGAAAACCAATATTTTGGACCATCAAGACTCTTGGTGCTTTCCCTCAAAAATCCCTCTTTGTGCCTCATAAAAGATTGGATTTATCCACTAAAAAGGTGTCTTCTTCTACAACACCATCTTCACCGGTGCCTCGTAAAGTGGATTTACCTATTAGAAAGGGGTCACCTCTTTTATCAGAACCATCATCTTCATCACCAAAAGCTAAGGTACCCTTTGTGCCTCCTATCAGATCTATTTTGGAAGCTCCTTCCCCATCTAAATCAGTCTTATTTAAATCGTCATATATTTCGGCCAAGCAGCCTTCTTCATCTCCGAAGACCAAAACACTTGTCATGTCTTCGTCATCTTCAAAATCTATCTTAGGAGCTCCTCCTCCACCAAAATCAATCTTTCCTCACTTGCTTCTGTATCAAGCACCTAAGGTTGATTTTCCCAATGTCCAGAAAAGTAAAACAATCCCTAAAAATATTTCCAAACTAGATATGCAGATTCTTTTACCTCAGCAATCTGTTAAGGCTAAAGAGGTGCCTTCATCATCTTTGTCCTCATCTTTGTCTACTGGATTCTATACTGAAATTATTCACCAAATTATCCAATCTTCATCTATATCTCTTCCTCTGATCAAACCTTATAATCCCAAAGAAGTAAAACCTTCCTGGTTCAACTCTGATTTGATATGTGCTTACCACCGCACTCCAGGTCATGACATCAAGGTATGTAAATCCCTTCAATCTATTGTTAACAGTCTCTTGGAAGAAAGTGATCTTCTTCTAGAAGAGGAGGAACACGTGTCTCCTATCATCCCAACTACATCTGAGCCTGAATGGTCTACTAATTTTACTCTGGATGATCTTCCATCTTCTCAAATCGACACAATTCATATTGCCACTAGAGCACAACAGTATGATAATCCATCATCTTCTACAACCTCTTTACCACGGGTCATCATTTCTGTGGCCCCTGAAGGAGTTCCTCCTTCCTCATTAGCCCCAAGACCTCAGATCTCTATTTGTGCTTCACCTCGGGCTCAGATTCCCATGTCAGTTGAGGAGAGTGTTATGAAACAACTCACCCATGCTCCAGTCAAAATGTCTCTTTTTTACCTCATTCAGTCATCTCCCTAGCATCGTGAGGCTCTGATCGATAATCTATGTAATATCACAGTGAATTTAGATGAGCCCCAACCTTTTAAGATGGTTGCCGGATTGAATAGATGGTCAACCACCATTTCCTTTGAGGATTCTGAAATTCCTCCCCTTTCTTTTGAGGATTTAGAGACTCCTCTCTTTATCACAGTTCAAATCAATAACACTACGTTAAAATGAACTATGATCGACAGTGGTGTTGCACTCAACATAATTTCCTCCCACACTTTTGAGAAGCTTAATTTACCAAACAACGTAGTGTCACCACCACCTTTTTCCCTTCGATCATTTAATGATCAGCTGGCAGTTACTTTAGGAAGTGTGGTCCTGCCTATTTGGGTAGGTAAGAAACTTCTTCATGAGATTTTTTACATTATTGAAGGGAAAATCCACTACAATATGATCCTCGTACTCTCCTGGATTCATATAATGCACTGCGTCCCATCAACCCTCCATCGATGCATAAAATATTAGTATGAGGGAAAAATCTATAATCATCTAGGAGATCCTTTCCCTTCCGCACAATGTGATATGACCACAGGGTCTGCCTCTCCAAAGGAGAATGATTGTTCTCCTGACGAGGCTTCATCAGATTCCATACTTGCAACAAAATTACCAGATTTACATAATCTAGAAGAAACATTGCAGTGTTTTTTGTTAGGAGAGCTTCCTCTTCTTTCTTTTAACGCCCATCTTAAACCTAATGAGTATGGTAGGCCAGAAAAACAACCTGAATATCAGCTAGGTCTTGGTTGCATCATCACCATTGGTATGCCCAATCAATAGAATATCATCTATGGTGGTCTTGATACACATCACTATCATTTGGATTCTCCTCCTAGGGCCAAACCCTATTCAGAAGGGTTTGATTGTCTACAAAATCCCGCGTTCACAAAAACTTATCTATATCGATGCGCATGGAAAGGCTTTGGCCTAGGAAAGTATGAACAAGGTGTGCATGACCTCGTGTCCATTCCAACTCTTAAACCACATCAAAAATTTGGTTTAGGGTTTAAACCTCTCTCAAAAGCCACCGTCACCATTCTCGATGAGCCTCTTTCCATTGAGGAACCATCTTCTCCCATCAGGTCGGAAGCATCACTTAATATGGATGACACCATTTCCATTCCACCTAAAATTTTTTTTTAGTCAATACCATTTCCTTAGGTCCACTGAGCTATAAGACTAATGGAAAATCCACTTCCATACCATTAGTCTTCCCTAAAATAGTTGGAGATGACTCTCCCACTATCAATACCATCCATTGTGCAGATGATGATTATGTCCTTACCTATCTAGGGGCAGAGGATTCTTATCTTCCTAAAACCATTCCTTTTGACACGTCTACGCTTCTCAACGAAGCCACTGTCGACCTTAATATAGGGACTTCTAAAGACCCTCGCATCATTAAGGTTGGCCAATTTCTTAATCCACAGGAGTTAGGAGACTTCACTGTCTTTCTTTCCCACCATCACCAAGCATTTTCTTGGTCATACGAAGATATGCCAGGCCTCGATCCTAATATCGTGGTCCACAATATCATTACTCTTCCAGACATCAAACCAGTTAAACAAAAATTACGTAAGATGCATCCTCGTGTAGCCCTCCTCGTTAAAGAAGAGTTGCAGCGCTTGCTTTCCTCCAACTTCATCCAACCCATTAACTATCCACAATGGGTTTCAAATGTAGTACCAGTAACCAAAGCTACTGGGAAAATTCAAATTTGCACCGACTTCCGGGATCTTAATCTTGCTTTTCTGAAAGATGATTTTCCTCTACCTAATATCGACCAACTCATGGATTTAACTGCAGGTCATGAGATGCTTTCTCTTATGGATGGTTTCTCTAGGTATAATAAAATTCTCATCACACCAGAGGACCAGCATAAGACTTCCTTCATAACTCCTTGGGGGAATTTTTGTTATCGCGTCATGCCCTTCGGTCTTAAGAACATAGGAGCAACTTATCAACGTGTAATGACCTACATATTCCATGATCTCTTACAAAAAAAAGTGGAATATTACATCGATGGCCTCCTCAGTAAGTCCAAACACTGTCAGGATCATCTTTTCATTCTTACACCTCTCTTTGAGAGACTCATTCATTTTTTCTTCACCTAAATCCATCTAAATGTGTGTTTGGCGTTCTCACTGGTAAATTCTTAGGATTTATCATTTCTATTAGGGGCATTGAAGTTGATCCCACAAAAATAAAGGCTATCCTCAAGATGCGTCCCCCTTCCTACTTAAAGCAGCTCCGTGTTCTTCAAGGATGCATTCAATCAGTGCGTCATTTTATCTCATATATTTTGGACCGTTGTCAACCTTTTCATCATCTCCTTTGTAAAAATTTTCATTTTAAATGGGATGAGCATTACCCAAAAGCCTTTGATGATATCGAAGCTTATCTTCTTTCTCCACCTGTGCTCATGCCTCCACGCGAAGGGGAGCCATTCTATCTTTATATTTCTATAACTGACCATGCTCTAGGATCCATGATCTCGCATTGGGATGCTAATGGTTAAAGACAGGCTGTCTATTATATCAGTTGCACTCTTTATGAGTATGAAACACACTATTCCGAAGCTGAAAAATTGTGTTGTGCTCTCTTCTTTGCAACTTCTAAACTTCATCATTACCTCCTTAATCACAAAACTTACATTTTTACAAGTGTCAATCCACTCAAGACAATGCATGCAAAACCTTATCACAATGATCGTATCACTCGTTGGCTCATGATCATGATAGAGTTTGACCTCGAGTTCATCTCACAAAAATCTATCAAGGGTCAGGTCATTGCGGATCAATTAGCTGATACTCCTCTTCTGGACACTCAAATCCCCCTTGCTCAATTCCTAGACGAGTACATCTAACAAATCAATTTCGGTCTATCTCCATTTAAAGTAAAACTCTTCTTTGATGGGTCCAAATGTCAGCAAGGGGGAGGTATAGGTTTCATCATGATTCCTCCTTGGGGTGCACCTATCCCTGTCGCACACAAGCTTAACTTTGAATGTACCAATAATATGGCTGAATATGAAGCTCTCATTTTAGGTCTTCAAAATGCCATTAATCTTGGCACTCACCATATCGACATCTTCGGTGACTCTGAACTCATCGTTAATCAAGTCACTGGTGTCTATCAGTGTAAAAATGATATCCTTCAAAAATATCACGATATCATTCTCTTTCAGCTTCAATCTTTTGATAAATTCACTATCCAAGCTATTCCTCACACTACAAACTAGTTCACATTTATAATGGATTCTTTAGCCTTGCTTATTCCACCTTTTACCAAAGACTCGTGACTTTATGTGGTTATTCAGTGTTTAGACCAACCATCTCATCTCAGGCAGTTGACTTCAATCAACGTCGTCACAACCAACACTCAAGATGAGTGGTATCAACACATTTTTTATTATCTATCCCATTCAGTGCTTCCTCAAGATCTGACTTCCAATGGCAAAAGATATTTTATCCTATGTGCTAATCGCTATACTATTCTGGGTAGAATCCTCTACAAACATGGTTTTGATGGTATTTTGCTTCGGTGCCTCAAAACCCCTGAATCATCTAAAGCCATTTAGGAAGTCCATGACGGTATCTGTGGTGGAAATTTTAGTGGCTTGGCCATTGCTAAACACATCTTACATTTAGGTTACTATTTTCCTTCTCTTAATCAAGACTGTTGCGAATACACTAAGAAATGTGTTAAGTGTCAACAGCATTCCAATCTTACACATATCCCTAGTCAGGCTTTGCAACCTGCAGTGGATTTGTGGCCTTTTTCACAATGGGGTCTTGATCTCATCGGTCTCATCAATCCCTGCTCTTCACAGCATCATCACTCTATCATTACTGCCATGGAATACTTCACTAAGTGGGTGGAAGCTATTCCTCTTTCATCAACCAAAGCTAAACCCATTGTTGATTTTGTCTATCAACACATCATTTTTCACTTTGGTGTTCCACACAAACTCATCATAGATAATGGTAAGTCTTTCAAAAACATCAATTTACATAACCTTTGTGACGCTTTCAATATCAAACTTATATTTTCTTCTCTATACTATCCCCAAGCTAATGGCCAGGTTGAGGCTTCCAATAAAACTTTGCATAATATCCTCGCAAAGGTAATTAGTCGAGCTAGTAGGGATTGACATTTACATACCCCTTTTACTCTCTGGGCTTATCAGACTAGAATTTGTACTCCTACTGGTGCTACTCTCTTCTCTCTCATTTATGGGTCTGAGGCGGTCCTTCCTTTAGAAGTCCAAATTCCATCTCTTTAAGTCTCTCTCAGATAATTTGTCTCTGATGAGGACTATCGTCAAAACCGTCTAGCGCAGCTTGAGTTTCCAGATGAGTGACATCTCAATGCTTTTGAGCATCATCAAGTCTATCTTGAGCATGTCAAACGTGCTTATAATAAGCATTTACAACACTATGACTTCAAGGTTGGTGATCTTGTTCTTAAAGAAAACCAAAATGTCACTACACTAGAGCGGAGTCAGCATGGTAAGTTTTCTCCTAACTGGATGGGTTTGTACATTGTCACTCATAAGTATGGGTCCAAGACTTATCACCTATCTTCCATGGATGGTGTACCTGAAATGGAACCTCTTAATGCTTTGCATCTAAGGCCCTTATACTGTTAAACTTTATCTTACATGATCTTAGTCTCAAAACAAATCTTTCATCCATCTACAACTAGTCACACATTTTGTAGTGATTCAAAACTATGTGGTACTCCACATTATGTCTTTTATACCTTAAATATGAGTACCACGGCTCTACTCATGGCATTTTCCTTATAGGTTTGTTCCTTCTCATGGTAGGAATACCTTAATCACTACTTCATCCACCTTAGATGTTCATCTTGATCAAAACAACTTTGGGGCATGAGTACGTGCTTATATATGTTTTCTTCCCCTCTATCTGATCCATCTAGTCTAAACTTAGCTTCTTCTAAAGCTAAAAAAAAATAGAGAGATGCTATCCTAGTCCCAAAAGATAGAATGATCCCTCGAAGGACATCTATCCATGCCTTATCAAATAAATAAAAAAGTGTAAACCATTCCCTTGAAGGATGGCTACCATCAAAATCAAAATATAGAAATCTCCCTTGAAGGATGACTGTTTATTTCATGGCATTTTTAGGCTTCTCGCATTGATCAACCTTTTGTAGTAACAAAATTTTCTCTATTGGCCAGTGTATTCACTTTTAAGCATCTATGAAAGACTTCCCGTATCGATCAGTCTTTCTATATGTAGAAAAATTCTCACATCGATCAGTTTACTTTTTATCAAAAGAAAAACATCATGAAACTATGATATAAGACCTGTTCGATCATATGGAGATCCTATTTTCCCCATATGGGCACGTATTTAATCCTTCATGTGTTCTGATGAGATGTATACTTATCTCTTGTCCTTATCTACCTCTTAGATCTATTTTGTGACTAACTAGTGTCAGGTTTATTTTATCCATGTTTATGGCCTTGTGTGCATTGTCTTTTGATTTACCATCAAGGTCTCTATTTATGGTCAGTTAGGGGCCTAACTTATCATTCTTTTTCCTATCTAGGTGTAGTTATTTTTATTTCTAAAAAGTGTAATATCATTACATCACTTTCTTTCTAAATAGACATTTCCCATGTTTATTTGTTGTTCAACTAGTTAAATTAACATTTAACATGTTAATTTACTCAGTCAAAGTCTATCATCTATGCTCATCTCATCAATCACATCTAAATATCATCAAAATTTAGGTATTAAAAAACACATGTGTATCCATATATTTATATCATTTTAAATTAACATCTAAAAAAAAGTATATTAATTTAAAATTAACCATTTATCCATGAAAAATCACATCTATAACATCTATCTATCAAAATCCAAATACAAGAGTCCAAGCACATAACACAAAAGGATGAAAATATATATATATATATATATACATATATGTCTGTACAAAAGAGTGAATGAATTCCAATCAAGCCATCTATATCATACATCAAAAATTCCTTCAAATTGAGGCTACATCAGTGTATCAATACAAAAATAACACATCTAAATTGTGAAGTCAGACAGGTAGAAAACACTTTCTCCTCCACCCACCTTTGGTTCAGGTTGTCTCTCCTGGACATCTCCTATAGAGCTAGAGATGCATGCTACCATGGCCGTACACCATCTTGATCTCTCCTGGTGCTTACACCCTCCGATGCACCACTAGCTGCGGATGTCGCTGATCTCCTCCTCACCTCGTAATGAGGCACATTGGGGGCATGCTGTGTTAGGGAATTTTCATAGTATCTCACCTCAGCAAGGAGAACCTAATAAGTGCTCAGACTCACCATGTCGAGTGCTCATAATTGCACTACTGTTGCAGGTGGTAGCCCTCCTGCTACTGCACCCTATGCCCCTAACTCTGAGGTGGTGCCTATATCACCGTATTTGGTCCTGAGGGCCTCACTATGTCTATGATAGTGATCTCTTTTCTGTATCATTATATCCCGCTCCTAATAAGTGGTATCTCTCTCCAGTAGTAATGCATCCATCTCCTCTATCAAATCCCTAATCTCCTCAAGGGTAGCCTGGTGTGTATGTGTCAAGGAAGCATGCTCTCCCTCCAGTATCTCTAGCGCTACAACTATTTCATCCTCATCTACATCTAAAAATGCTAGGAGGTGTCATGGTAGCTCTATGGGGTACCATGCCCCATAGCCATCATCTACTCCTACATCATCATCACTATCTATGGGAGGTGGGGCCTCCCTTAGTGAATCTGCTGAGACCAAAATCGGCAGGTCGGTCTCTATACTATCCCACCTATATGGCACATATGTGGTCGAGACGGTCTGTACCAAACCAAACTACCTCATCACCCATATAAACGAGACTCACTATAAAATCTATAGCCTATGGTCCCTGACCACCCTGCTCCATCTCATCTCCACCAGGTGAGCATCCTGACCGGCCCATGTCGGGTAGACCTGGTATGGTCTCCATATAAACTTCTCTAGTGTCAGAGTCCTGAATCACTCTATATACCACTCTATAGATCTCCCTATATCTCCTGGGGCCATATCAGCCCACTATCATCAGAATCCATACTCGAGGGCCCCCTTTGCTCCTGGCATCCATGGAAGCCCTGATGGCCTGATCACTGCTATATGCTTATATGCCTAGTAATGGAGCATAAAGATGACATTAATACCTATCCGTCTGCCTATGGTGTACATCCACAGATCATGATATATCTGTGCTAATAAGGAATCTATAAACATGAACACTTCCCTAAACTCTAGGATGTCACAGACACAGTCCAGTAAAAGTAGTGGAAATATTCCACCTCCTGAATCTAGTAGAGTGAAGTAGAAGATCGCCATATGAATCAATGCTATCAGTCTACTCCTAGCATCATCTTGTCTATGCTATGAGGCTATCCTCACCACCTCGGACACTATCTATGAATCATCTAACCTATCTCCATATAATCATCCCAGGGCCCTCTGCTTGCTCTTGTGGAGTGGTCTCTATCGGGTCCCCTGTAATCCGTAGCCTGAGGATCCTATAGATATTCTCGTGGGTGATGGTCATCTCACCCATCTTGAACCAGAACGTGCTCATCCTGTTGTCCCATCATTGTATCAAGGCTCGCATCAAATCCATGTCTCAGGGCACCCATCGGTAGTAATAGAAGCCCCCGAGCCCGGCTAGCTCCAGGTGACACCAATCATCATCTGTCACATCAGGAAGAATAGTCTCCAGAAGCTCATGAATAGCATCCTGCATGTGTAAGGCCTCTCGTGCCTACATCCACAAATGTAAAAAATAGTGTTAGCTTCTCATTTATTCAAATCGAAACATCAAAATCACATTTCTGTACTTTCTAAGTCTCATCTATCCAATCGGCACTGATTGAGTTCCAATCGATGTCAATCTAATCTAGTCAACATCGATCGTAAACCCAATTGGCGCCGATTGAACCTAATCGGTGCCAATTTTGTCAATCGATGCCGATTGAGATGCCGAGTGTCCAAGACACTCTACCCTCCCACTTATCCCCACTTTTCCTAAAAGCTAGCATTCTAGTATGCTATTGAACGATAAACACATACATGAAGCTAAAGTAGATCCACTTAGCCCAGGTCATGTCCTCTTCCACTTCTGACTGCTCCCAAAGGCTTCCATGCTGCTCAAATTCAATTTTTGACTCTTTCTAAATCAATCGTCATAGTGTAAATAAATCATTACCATTTCCCTTTCCCATATTTATAGGGTTTTAGGATGGTCAGCACCAATTTTTCTGGTCAACACCGATTAGTTTAGTCGATGTCAATTTAGTCTGATCGACGCTGATTGGTTACATTCTTGTATTTTCACATTATATTCTTCCAATGAGAATGTCTCTTCATCTTTTTTGCTAAAGCATTGATACTTGGCTTGTTTATATAATCATTATTATGATCTTAGTGTTACCTTTTGGCACATATTTTTGATGTTATCATCCATTTCGAGTCTGGTCCCTGTACATGGGTCACTCACATTTGTGACAGCTTAAGGATAGCGGGTCTGTAGGCACTAACGTCATCTCCTTCACAGACCATCTAGTTATCTGTACCAATATGTCACTCTTTGGTTGCTACTATTTTACAGTCCTCCTTCTACTCACGGGTCTTTAGCCACTAACTTCGTCTCATACAAAGACCATCTAGTCTACCCTATCAATGCGAGTTCCTTAGGTTGCTACCTTTTTTATTGTTTTCATGCGTCATCAATGATCAAATCTACTCCAGATATCTATCTGGGTGATGGATCATTGTATTCTTCCAATCATTTAATTGACATAATCTTTTTCAGTGTCATTCTAAACCAGGGCTGTGTCCTAGGCAATATGCAATGGAGTCTAGGAGAACCAATTATGCGTTGAGTTTGTTTGGGGGTTGCTTAGTTTTAGTGACTATTCTATAGAAGTGCAGTTAAAATCTACGGAAATTAAATGCAAGTCTATGGAATTCAACTATTTGCAATGAAATGGATTTCAACAACTAATCTTCTACTGTAAATTAAAATACGCACACACTTATTCTTAACAAATTAAATCACAATTGAATAACTGGAATTTTTAGTAGAAAGCAAGACTATTCATGAACTAGATTTGCATGGCAAAAGCATCTACTCTAAGTGAAAGTGGTAATGGAGAAAGAAGATATATTTAATCAAAGCATGCATGAAAAAAAAGATCATCAGTAAAACTAATGAAAACTGTATGTAGTAAAACTAATGACAACTGAATCGAAGGACTGTATGCATGTAAAACTCAAATTAACCTCGTATCTCCTCGGTTGAGTGGGCCCTTGCTCTTCCTTGGGATAGAGTATTCAACAACTTCTGATTCTCAAAATTCCGTAGCTTTCATTAACTTCAAAATGAGTTCATAACATATCAAAAACAAATCCAGAACAGTATGCAGATAATCTTCTTCGATAATCAAAAAGTGGTACTCAAGTTCTGAAGACAAAGTCTTCATATAGATAATGTTGGTTACAAGATCTGCCATATCAGGTGGCATAAAACACTATCCATCAAATATCAATTAAAAACTCATAGATTCCTATGGGCCGTTAGAGTCAAGCCCAAACTAATAGGTCAATTCGATGGAAACAGTCTTCAGCCGCATGCTTCGAACTTGGGCTTCTTATCCACCAGTAACTTCCATTATTCCCTGCACACATCATCACATTTGATCTCATAAAGGTAGTTAGTAGGAAGTTCATGGGATAAATGGTTTTCATAAATAATAGCAAGGAAAATGCATCAACCTACTAAGACATGACTACACAAAACATCCCCATATACTAATAAGTCATATCACAAAGAGTATTTTCGGTCTGAAGAAATGATATAAATGAGCCAAACAATGCACTCATCATTTTCCCCCTAACTTTACCTGTTGCATGTCCCAATGCAACTCATCTGTGCCCTGCTCTCCTGCCAAGTTGGTCAGCCATTTCATACTCCTTGAATTGATCAATGTATTGTTTTGTGGTATTCTTGCAGCCTTGAGTATTGGAGGTCATTTCCACCCAGGTAGTGAAACTTTCATGGGACTGTGCTGCATTGTTCTGACAAGTTATGAGAGGGCTCAAGAGGAGTGGTGGCCACACTTGGAGGCCTACCCATTCATCAGTGTATTGCTGGCTGGTTTTCTCTATAGTTTGTTTGATAATGGTGATGAGGGCATCACCCCTTCGCATGCTCCAGCTCAAATTCTAGGGAGAGAGGACCTCCCTACATTTTAAAGGTAGGCTTAAAGTATCCCATCTCCTATCGCAGGCTTGCCAAGAAGCCCCAAAATTCTCCTGACTATAATTTTCAAAATCAATAATACACTGAAGCAAAATCTAAGAAGTATTCACCCCGACCCCTGTCTGATAGTACAATGATCTAAGTTTTTCCACAAGGTGACATCTGTATGATGAGTTGGGTGAATGTAAAATCTGATGGACTAAGCAGTATTATTGAAACTGTCTGTTTGCTGCCTCCAAATTATCTGATTCCACAATACAGATTGAAAGGATTTAATTTGAAAATCCCCCCCACAAATAAGTTGATCAAGAAATTAGTGACATTGGTCACTATCATGTTATGTAGATAAAATTCACAGAGAAAATTTTGAATTTCCAGAGTGTTGTTCTTGTAGACTGATAAAAAACTAGGTCCATTGGGAATTTCATGAGGGGCTTGAGAACACAATTGAAATAACTACCAAGAATAAAATTATTCTTGGACATACATGTTGTAGACTGAGGAGGGTTTCCTACAGGACAATAGTTTGATGGCTAAAGGATAGACAAAGTCTAAGATAGATGTTAATTTTTGTTTTTCCTCTTCCAGAGATTCTTTTTCCTTTTTTAATTTTTGATTTTCTTTCCATAATTCCCTTTCTTGAAGGGACAACTGTTGGAAATTATTCAAGAGGGTAAGACCCTTATCATGTTGTCGCTTTAGAAAACTCACTTCAAGCTGCAGGGCAGCAATCTCCCGAATGTTTTCTACTGTCTTTTGTGTAAATTCAGCTTGTAATAAAAGGGTACATTCTTCCATACCTTGTAATTGATATTTTAGCAGTGTTATCTCCTCCATATAGTTATGAGAAGGTGCCACTTGGGTGTCAAGAATTTCTGGAGTTACAGTGTGAATTTTTATAGATGACGGAATAGTAGATGATGGAGTGGCCGGTTCATCCTCAGTATGCAACTCCTCCTAAATGTGGGCAGTGTCATCAGGCAAGGACTCCGATTAGAAACTACCTGTCTACAAAAATAAGCTAAGCCACTGGGACCGTAGTTTCTTGGAGGAAGATGGGGCCATGGGACACTTACCTTTTGAATCAGAAATGGACGGGAATGGTCCCTCAGGAGTACCAACCGTGTCGGCATGCTCAGGAACATCAACTACCTTTTCTTGACTATGTGAAGGGCCCAATGCAAGGGCAGACCGAGGTGGAGAAGAGAGACAAGATTTTAATTGCTTAGGCCTAGACCCTTTGCCACCAACATGTCCCTCGATCCTCCACTTTGGGTGAAATAAAACTTGGTGTGAACACAACAGATGAATCAAACCTAGGTGCTTAAGCATAGACTTTCCCCCACTAGACCGGTGTTTTTGGCATACCTTAATGATGGAGTCTGTGAGGTACTCTAGAAAATTTACCGAAAGGGCCTGGTTGACATGTCTCTTTTTAAGGTGAACGATCATTTTAAGTGCATCACCATCCAGAATAGAGGCCTGGTCATCACATATAAAATACCTATTGACCCATTTAGCAATCTCACCCCAGATTCCAGGAAAACTTTTCTGCTTAACACCCTTCTGGACACCCAATGGAGTCAGGATGACCTCCAGGAGTGCCTCTCCTTCATCGTGGAACTGAGAAATTAGAATTTGTAAAGGGGCATTCATCATAACCTTTAAACCAAAGTTTGGTAGGCCAAATAGGTCAGAAATTACCTGACTAGTAATTTCAACTCTTCGCCCACCAACTTGTGAGCATGTGGACTCAAAATTGTTAAAGAACTCTTACACAATGCTCTCATCAAAACCTTCAAATTGCTGAATGAAATCTAACCATCCGAAATCATGAAATACCTATGAAAGGGTGGCATTCCAGAGAAATGCATTAGGTGAAGCAGGTTCTGATGTCTTTCATGGTCCCATGCTGAGCTAAAAAGTAAGAAATACATGGTAGCGGAAAAACTAGAGCAGAGCATTTCTTCCACTTCCTATCGAGTGTTTGATAAAACCAGTCATGATTGATGTGCATACCACAATGGGAAGAAGTAGTTGCAGAGCATTAAATTTCAAATGACACCATATTCCTTGGGTAGTGCAACATCAAGCGAAGGTGACGGCGAAAAAATAGTGATGAGACTGGCCACCCGTGTGAGATTAAGATTTTTACGGTGGCACATATCCCATGGTTAAGGAGCATGCACCATCTATCCTGACATTGGAGAGTGCGACACATCAAAGCATGTGGATATTTATGAGCCATTACTCCTTTTATGCCATCATTCATAGAGCCAGATTTGGAAGAGATCCAAAATGATCAGAGCAATCATTTCATGATGGCATCATAATGAAAAATGACTACATGGGGAAATGTTTTGCATAGAAATATCATTAGCAAGTTAAATTCACTTACCCATGCTACATTTAGTCAGCCAATATCGGTAGATTCCTACACCTTGTAATTTGGGATGAAACATGATTAGCAGCAGTAGAAATAATGAAAATTCCTACATTTATTAGAAATTACTATAAAATATGCTAACTAAGGGAAGAAGATCAAATGAAGGACCATCTTCCTTTATTGAATTTGTAAAATATTAATTACTCCATGTGTGAGAGGCAAAGAGCCTCCTCAGCATGCATGTCTATTCGTAATAGAATGTCGTCAGTGAAAGTCTTCTTATCTAGTGGTTGGTGATAAACTCGGAGCCTGTGCCCATTTACCAGAAGAGTCTGTTTGTCTCCATCAATCGGTATCAATCAAATAGAGCCATTATCAAACACTTGATTTACCTGATAGGGACCTAATTAATGTGTACGCAAATTTCCTTTAAATTGTTGATAGCGGGAATCAAAGAGTAAAACCCACTATCCTTCATGAAATATCTTATTTTTAATGTGAGCATCATGCCAAGTTTTCTGTTGATGTTGTAGGATTTCGGTCTACTGCTATGCATCCATCCACATTTAATCTAATTCATTCAACTACAACACTCATTCATGCTGTGCTTCATCCAAATCGATCTCAACTTCCAACGCTATTCGCCAGGTGTGTAAATTGAACTCAACAGGTAACAGTGGCTTCTTCCCAAAGACCAACTCATAGGGAGAGAAACCAGTAGTTGTTTTCCAGGTCATGTTGTAGGCCCAGACGGCCTCAGGAAGCTTTGGTACCCAATTCTTTCTATCGGCATTGACCACCTTAGTTAGAATATTCTCGAGCTCTCGATTGGTTACCTCCACTTGCCCATTGGATTGGGGGTGATATGGTGATGATTTTTGGTTCCTGATTCTATAGATTCCTAAGAAAGCTTCAATCATATTTGAAACAAATTGAGGACCTTGATCAGATACAATAGCCCTTGGTGCTCCAAATGCAGCAATATCTGGTTGTAGAGAAAATCAGCAACAACATCTTCATTGGCAGATGCCAATGCTTGAACTTCAGCCCATTTGGTGACATAGTCCGTGCATACCAAGAGATACTCCTTCCCGAAAGATGGAGGATCAAATGGTCCAACAAAATCAATACCCCATTTCTCAAATGGTCCTAGAACCAACTAAGGGTTCAGAGGCATTTCTGTAGAAAGTGTAGGTTTTCCCATTCATTGGCATGCATCACACTGCCACACATACTTTTTGACAGTCTTATGGAGGGAAGGCCAATAGTACCCTGCTCCAAGGATCTTGTGAATTGTTCGTTTCACTGAATAATGTCCACCTCCTGGCTCATCATGACATGCTCGCAGTATGTCATGTACCTCATCCTCTCGAACACACCTTTGAAGAACCATGTCAGGACAACATTTAAATAAGAATCCGTCACACCATTTATATGTTGCACTATTTCTAACTAATCGCCATCTTTCCTTATTAGTAAAATAGGTAGGAAACTTCCTTGTTAAATAATTCATGAGATCAGTGAACTAGGGAGTCTTAGTGGAGATAGCAAACAAGTGTTCATCGGGAAATTGGTCTTGGAATTCTTCATCATCACCTGAAACATTTATTCTGGAAAGAAAGTCAGCAACAACATTAGATTTTCCAGGCTTATCTATAATAGTGAGATTGAATTCTTGCAACAAGAGTAACCAGTGAATGAGCCTTCCGCCAACCACTGGTTTGTTCATCAAATATTGAATGGCAGAGTGGTCAGTGTAAAATTTTTTTTTATATCCAGTGATGTAATGACAAAATTTATTCAAAGCATATACCACAGCCAAAAACTCTTTTTCCGTAGTAGTGTAATTCTTTTCCGTAGGAGTCATATTTTTGCTGATAAAATAAATTGCATACATATGATCTTCTGAGTCTTTTTGTCCAAGGACAATGCCCATGGCTATATTAGAAGCATCAGTGTGGATATGGAAAGGTTGTCCCCAGTCAGGGCCACATAAGACAGGGGTTGTTGTCAGCTTTTCTTTGATAGAATCAAATGCCTGTTGACACTGAGAAGACCATTCAAAAACACAATCTTTGGTTAGCAATGAAAACATTGGGGCAGCAATTTTGCTAAAATCTTTTATGAATCGGCGGTAATAACCTGCATGGCCAAGGAAACTTTTGATGTTAGTCTGATTAGCTAGTGTAGGTAATTGGGTGATGACTGATATATTTTTGGGATCCACCTTTATACCTTGGGCTGAAACATGGTGACCTAAGACAATTCCTTGATCAACCATCATTAGACATTTTTCATGACTCAGAGATAGTTGGTGTTGTTCACATCAACTGAGTAATTTCTCGAGATTATTCAAATATTCTTCAAAAGTGGATCCATGGACAATGAAATTATCCATATAAACCTCAACACAGTCATTAGCAAGATCTGCAAAAATGGCCAAGACAACCCTCTGAAATGTGGCAGGGGCATTACAAATCCAAAAAGGTAAGACTCTATAAGCGAATGTACCCCAAGGACACGTAACATTAGTCTTATCCTGATCAGAAGGGGCAATACTAATTTGATTATACCCACTAAACCCATCTAAGAAAGAGAAATATTTCTTACCAGCCAAATTGTCTAGGACTTGGTCAATGAAGGGCAGGGGAAAATAATCTTTCTTGGTGGCTTTGTTAAGTTCCCTGTAATCAACACATATTCACCACTTACCATTCTTCTTGGGAACAATAACTAATGGGGAAACCCACTGACTATCAGATATAGGATAGATGAAACCTACCTTTAGGAGCTTTTTGATCTCAGTTTTGACTATGTCTCTCAATGCTGGATTGATTCTTCATTGTGGTTGCCTTATAGGTTTGATGTCATCGGTGTAAATATGATGTGTACAGATGCTAGGATGAATTCCTTTCATATCAGTGTAATCCCAAGAAAAAGCATGAGAATTTTTCTTCAGAACCTCAAGCACCCTAGCTTCTTGATTGACCTCCAAGTCACTTCCTATAGTCAGCTCTCTACCCATACTGACAAGCACCTGCTTAGTATCATTTGCAAGAGCAAGCTCTATACTAGTGATAAAAGAATTCAATGGGAAAACATGGGGCTGAAGCATGTGCAGGATGGATATGTTATCAAAAGACAATAAACCTTAGTTAAAGGACAATAGAAATCAGGAACTAAATGTTTAGAATTATAAGCATAGAGTTTCCTACCAGACTCAGCAGAGGTAATGTCTAATGCTGATATGCCCAATTTCGTAGCAGCAATTATGATTTCCGTAGTTGCAGTGTCCTTAGAATCAGTTAGCACATAAGACTCTACAGCTTCCGTCATATGATTGTGAACTGTAATAGTGGCCAGAAAAGAAGAATTCAAAGAGTTAGCATCTAAATAATCCACCCATACCTGGTCACAATTGTTTGTATAAGGCTGGGAAGGAGGATATAATGAAATGTGTTTGGATTTTTTCCCATTTAGAATTGTCATGTTGCCTGACCTACAGTCAATGTAAGCAGCAACTGTAGCCAGCCAAGGTCTTCCTAAGATGACTGGATATCCCAACTTCCGAGCTTTAGGCTGTAAAACCATGAAATCAACTGGGTACTCCCATGATTCAATAGTGACCATTATATCTTCAACCACACCATCAGGTACAACAATGGATTGATCTGTTAACTGTAGAAAAGTGTTGGTTTTTTGAAGTCCTGTTAAGGATAGTAGGTTAAACATTTCTATTATGATGACATTAATAGCATCACCAAGATCCACAAAAACATTAGATATTGACTAGTTGTTTATACAAATAGTAATGACAGGTCTCCCAGGATCCCCATATTTTGGTGAGATGAGGGTGCCAACAACTAAATCAGCTAAATTCCCTTTGACTTTGAGAGTCTTTGGGTATTTCATTTTTCTTCCTGGTGTCTTTATACATTTTTTTCTAATGGTTTGGTTTAGTTCAGGGATGTCCCTTATTGCACGTAGCAGTGGAACCTCAATATGTACTTTTTTCAATTCCTGAACTAGTTTTGTTTCATCTGCAATCTGAGTGTCCTGTAATCACTCAGGAAAAGGGGCTGTAGTCGGTTTGGGTATTTGATCATCCTGTTTATTTGGCATTGGTGAAGAACCAGTGTTACCTTCAAGTTTTTCTTCCTTATTGGCATCATCAGGTAGTTCTGTGATAACAACAGGAGGGTTCAATATTTTTCCAGATCGTAATTGTAAATTACCAATAGTGTTAACCTGCATGGTGTTACCTACATCTGTGTCATCAATCAAAGTTGTCTGTTGATTTTTAGGATTGGATACTAGCTGAGATGGAAGTTGTGTTTGTGTTTCTTGTCCTTGATTTTGGTAGGCTTGAGGTGGAGGCATTAAAGCTTGTTGTGGCTGTTAGAACCTGTGTTGTTGATTATTGTTTTGTGGTGGTGCCCAAGACTAATTTTGGCTAAAATTTTGTTAAGGACCCCACTGCTGATTGTGCCAAGGAATACCTATGGGTGGTGGAGCCCAACTCGGCTAAGTGTAGGGATTTGTCCAAGGTGGTGGATATGGATAAGTCATCCAGTTTGAGTTTTCCCACTCAGGTTGTCCCCAAGAAGACTAAGAGGCCTGATTTGGCCATGGCATTCTCCAAGGATTATGAGTTGGTCTAGATGGGAACCCACCCTGATTTTTTGGTCTTTGGAAAAATATTAATTTAGCACTTGTTTGAGAGATGGCATTCAAACCTCCCTTTAATTGTGGTAGAAGTGTGCAATGTTTAGTGTCATGGTCAGTAACTTTGCAGATTAAGCACATATCTATGACATCCAAAGGACATTCTCTCAAGGGGTGTCTCTTTCAACATTTAGGGCAATACATGTCTAATGGTTCTTTAGCAGGGGTGGCTTTTGCCTTGATTCCATCTATGGTGGATGTTAATTGCAGCATAATGTTTGTTTTCATGTTGGCCATTTCTTCTAGAAGTGCAGAGGTACCCAAAGACTTGGATGTTTGTTTCCTTCTTATTCCTCCACGTGTTCTAGAATATCTTCTACATAGCTCGGTAATTTGTTCCATGGTAAGCTTATGCATGTCTCCACCTCCCATGAGATGGAGAGAATCCTTGGTTTCCTCATCCAGTCCTTTCAGAAAGACTATTTTAGTGATGTCTGCATGTAACTCATACCCACTACGTTTATGGAGAAAGAGGAATCTATCTAGATAATCCTCTAGATTCTCATCTTCCTTTTTCTGTATTTGGAAGAACTCCTCCTTCCTATCCCTTCCTCTACAATAGTCTTGGTATTTATCCAGGAAGGCTATTTCCATGGCTTCCTAGGAATTAATGGAGTGAGATGGTAACCCCATAAACCATCTCATAGCAGAATCTTTGAGAGTGGAGGGAAATAATTTGAGTTTTTGATTGTCAGTTTCGTAATCATATGTCTAGCACAGGATTTTAAATTCAAACAGAAACTGATCAAGGTCTTCTTTGGTCATTCCTCGAAAGAGGGGGAGGATGGATGGTGAGATGTTTTTCATGGGTGCATCCTCATCTACATTGAGGACAATGGGGTATGTAAATGTTCATCCTAAAGGTTGTTCTTCAGCATTCCCAAGATCCCCCATTGTAGAATGATGTGAAGAGGATACAAAATGCTCAGAAAAGGTTCTAGGCATGGAATTGGAATCTGTATCACTCTCAGTGTTTCTCTCTTGTGAAGTGTCTAAAGAGATTTGTTGAATATTACGTGCTATAAATCTCCCTTGGTTATCTCGTGACCTATGCATCTAGGTTGGTTGGTTTAAATCGAGGTCCGAGAGAACTACTGGTTTCCTATATGAACTCCATTAACACCCATAGCATATGGAATAAAATAATGGAGCTTATGGTTATGTGTCCCTAGTAATGGTGCCAAAAATGATGGGTTGTTGTATTCTTCCAATCATTTAACTGACATAATCTTTGTCAATGTCATTCTAAACTAGGGTTGTGTCCTAGGCAATATGCAATGGAGTCTAGGAGAACCAGTTATGCATTGAGTATGTTGGGGGGTTGCTTAGTTTTAGTGACTATTCTATGGAAGTGCAGTTAAAATCTATGGAAATTAAATGCAAGTCTACGGAATTCAACTATTTGCAATGAAATGGATTTCAACAACTAATCTTCTACTGTAAAGTAAAATACGCACACACTTATTCTTAACAAATTAAATCACAACTGAATAACTAGAATTTTTAGTAGAAAGCAAGACTATTCATGAACTAGATTTGCATAACAAAAGCATCTACTCTAAGAGAAAGTGGTAATGGAGAAAGAAGATATATTTAATCAAAGCATGCATGAAAAACTCATTATATGACAATTGCAGTAAAACTAATCGAAGGACTGTATGCATGTAAAAATCATCAAATGAAAACTGCAGTAAAACTAATCGAACGACTGTATGCATGTAAAACTCAAAGTAACCTCGTATCTCCTCGGTTGAGTGGGCCCTTGCTCTTCCTTGGGATAGAGTATTCAACAAATTCTGATTCTCAAAATGCAGTAGCTTTCATTAACTTTGAAATGAGTTCATAACATATCAAAAACAAATCCATAACAGTATGCAGATAATCTTCTTCGATAATCAAAAAGTGGTACTCAAGTTCTGAAGGCAAAGTCTTCATATAGATAATGTTGGTTACAAGATCCACCATATCATGCGGCATAAAACACTGTCCATCAAATATCAATTAAAAAATCATAGATTCCTACGGGATGTTAGATTCAAGCCCAAGCTAATAGGTCAATTTGATGGAAACAGTCTTCAGCCGCATGCTTTGAACTTAGGCTTCTTATCCACCAGTAACTTCCATTATTCCCTGCACACATCATCACATTTGATCTCATAAAGGTAGTTAGTAGGAAGTTCATGGGATAAATAGTTTTCATAAATAATAGCAAGGAAAATGCATCAACCTACTAAGACATGACTACACAAAACATCCCCATATACTAATAAGTCATATCACAAAGAGTATTTCTAGTTTGAAGAAATGATATAAATGAGCCAAAAAATGCACTCATCACTGGGGCATCCTTCATTCTCATCTACCTTTTTCAAAATCAGGATCGGTTGGTCTTTTGAGATTCATCCCATCCCTAAATTGAGGGGGATTACATTATCACTTTTCTTCCTTTCTTCCAACTCCTTGCTTTTGTCTTGCAACTTTACTTATCGCAAGTTACTCGAAAAAAAGGGGGAAAATGTAGACACCTAAAATTGGTTACCCAATTTAGTGTCCCCCACATTCGTTTACCTTCTCAGGTAACCTGGGGCACCTTTATATCACCACTTTTCCTTTAGGGTATTAATTAAATATCTAATTAAACATCTATCCTAAGTTTATTATATCCCATTGTATTTTACCCATGGATAATTAAATATTAATTATTTAATTATACTTTTTACATGTATCTTAACAACTTATCTACCCCATATCAATTTCTAACCTCCCATATCAATTCTATCCATCTATCCCCCTTATTTATCCTCTCCCTAAAACATGCAGTGGGATATTTCTTGTATTTGAGTCAGAAGGATAATACTCTTATCTTTCCAATTCATCCTTTTTGGCTATTTTGGGAATCTGTTCCCTGATCGGCACCGACTGGTGCTCGGTCGACATTGATTTTTTGAAACGGTACTGGTTATACCTCAGTTGGCACCGATTATAAATACAGGGCCAAAATATAGTTCTGGTTAACAAAAAAGAGAGACATAAAGCTTAAGCCTTGAGCCTTCAAATCGTTAATAGAAAGAAGAGAGAATTTTGTCCAAATCAATCCCTGAGAGGTGTACCATTACTCTACCCTTGTAACATCAACATTGTGAGGATTCCTCAACTTCTTGGTGACTCTGTTCCTACATCTAGCAAAGGTGAAACTTTGTCTGCATCTTTACAGCACCTGCAAGTGTTCACGATCCAGTCCTCATCAATCATTCATCAAGCTTTCTACAACTTGCCTCCAGTTGACGCTGACCCATTCCAGTCAAATATGATTTACCCTAATTGGTGCCGCTTAAAGAAATTGACACCAATCATAATCTAATCGATGCCGATCAACCTGCAGACAGGTGCTAAGTAAAGGTAACATAAGTCTAGCATTGTTTTCACAGTTTCCTGTGTTCTGTTTATATTATGTCTACTATTTACATTATGTCTTTTATTATTAATCAGAAAATCTAAAAATTTACCTACATATTTTATCATGTATGCTTCTTTCCTTAATTGAAAACGTGGACTGACATCCGCTGAGGAAGCTCATCGCTTCCCGAACCCACTTTTTGGGAAGTCCACCCAAATATCTTTTAACGTTGTCTTTTTATGCCAAGGATTTGTGCATCACAAGTTTCTCAGATCTACTTTGTAGGATTTCCCATGTGTGCCTGTCTTTTCTACATTGGATTTCCTACCATCTATGTCTTTGGATCTCGTCTTAACTATCAAGTATCGATTTCATTTGAGTTTTTTAGGACTTTTGTGTTTAGTTTGGTGCATTAACTTGTACAGGTAACAAGCGTGGAAATTCTTGATCTACAGATGGCATGTAGAACACACCAATGATAAAAAGACACACATGCCACACATTTTCTATCTTTAGAGGATCTAATCGAAGCATTTTTCATGGAGACGAGCTAAGAATAGGATTATCACTTTAGATAACTATAATAGGTCAATAGATAACACACTTACATGTGTGGCTATGCCTATAGATAGTGTGTGGCTATTAATATCATGCAACCTATTTTTGGGATAGATAAGTGGTGAAGGGAAAGTCCCCCACCCTATATATGTAGTGAATTATATGAGAGAGGGGATGAGAGATATATAGGTATACGCAGAGCGTAAGAGGTAAACATAAAGAGATATGTGCTAGATTATTGTATCAGATCCATGCGTGCATCGGCATAGAATAAAATTATTGTAAGGATCTTATATGTTTATTAATATATGGAATATATTGGCTGAATCTAAGTGTCATCCCTGTGTGTAATTTAGTAGTGCATGTTCTTGATTCAATCATGATTATTGTTTAAGCTTGTTCTTTTATAGATCTGAATATGGCATGCGATGTAGAATGATGGACTAATTATGGATCTATATGTTTATTCCTTCATCATGCTAACATCCTACTATAACAACCCTAAAGAGGGACCTGGTACCTTTGCGCACTTTGGGTGAGCACTTAGTCTAGGCTGAAATATGTGTCAGTGCGTTTAGGGTGTTATCTGGTAAATTCTAGGCTACATCAGTTACAGTGAAAGTGGTTAGTAGAGGTTGGGTAGATGGTATGGGTTGAAGTCGTATAGTTAAATTTGAGGTTATAGTAACTGGTGGAGGTATAGGTGGTAAGAAGTGCACAAGTGAGGATGAGGGTGCTTAGTTTTTGGGTGAATGAGGTGTAACGAAGGCTTGTGATGTAACAGTAGGTTGTTTAACTTTTAAATGGCCTTGGGTAGGAGACTATTTGATCATGGTTGATGGATGGGGCCCTAGGATGGATTGAAGGGGGGAAGGTGACAAAGGTGTGGTAGGTGAGACTGGTGTATATGGCCTAGAGGGTTGAGTTTTTCTTTTAGGCGAAGGGATAATGTTGGTATGGGCTTGGGAAGATTCAGCTAAGTCTAATTTGACATGTGGGTGAGTAAGGCTTAATGTCGGCATTACATCCAAAGTAGTGATGGGTCTAGCTATGAGTGAGGAGATAGGTGTGGGTAGGTTTTTAGGTTTGGGAATGGTTTTAGTTGTGGGTAGAGGTTTGGATGTAGGTAGAGATGATGAAGAAGAAGCTATTTCAATCGGCATGGTTAGTGTTGATCTAGTTGTTGAAAATACCTTTGGGTAGATCGTGAAAGTATACTTAGGCAACATTTACATTTGGGTCAAAAAGGGGATCCTGAGACTTCCCCAGAGCATAAAATTATCAACATAATCCAAGTAATTGGACAGTCGTGAAAAAAAATACTGTTGAAGAAGAAGATGGAGTTGGTTTCATGGAAACCCCTATAAAATATGTCTGTGAGACAGGAAATCGGCTAGCCTCAGAATCTATAGGTAACAAAGCTAAGATCATGTCAATGGGGTCTTGGGATGCTGGGGGAGAATTGTCCCCAATAGGAAGTGGCATGTGTGAAGAATCTCCTGTGGGTAGGAGAGATGGTAAATGGGGTAAGGTAGACTTCTCCCTTAGTGGAGGAGAAGGTGATGATGATTATCCTATGGATGGGAGAATTAAAAGTGTTGATTTTTTGGAAAGTTGTAAGGTAGATGGTAAAATGACATCGGTAGAAAGTGTGGGTTACTCCGTGAGAGTAGGGGGAGATGAGGGGGAATCCTCTGTGGGTGAAGGAGTAGAAGAGGTATGCTCCTCTGTGGGTAGAGGAGCTCGTGAAAAAATTTCCTCAATAGATGAAATAGGTGGGATTTGAGGAATGACCATTACGATATCAAAAACCATGTGAACTGCATAGACATTATTGTCCTTGATGATGTTTTATGGTTAGGTTATGAATTTTTAAAGATGTGAAAATTTTGATTTTTTGGTGTGTTCGAGTTATCCACAAAAAGGTCTCCATTATCTCTAATCTCTTGGACAATGTTCTTAAAATTTATGCAGTTACCGTCACTATGCCCTTTAACATGATGGTAATTGTAGTACTCATGTTATTTATACCATGCAAACATAAGATTGGAGGGATCAAAAATTGTATGAGGTTTTATGGGAGGAAGTGTAATGGCTCCAACTTTAAGAAGATTTTCCAAGACTAAAGAATATGGCTCTCTAATTGAAGTGTACTTCCTCTACTCCTGCCGGAGCTGAAAGGCCTGGATAAGGGAAAGATTGGAAGAAGGTTGGGCTTGATTAGAAAGATGAGATGGACCCACCTTGAGGACTACCATGTTGGATGATCATTTGGCTTTTGAATAGTTAATTTGAGGTTTTGAAGATGAAGAATAATCATTTGATTTGAACAGGGTTTTCTTGTTTCGTAATTGGATTTTATTTTCTTCAATGGCATGAATTTCAAGATTTCCTACCATGGTGAACACTTTGTCAAAGGTTTTGAAGGTTTGTACCTGTAGATTTGGTGAGATGTGTCTGGTACAAGCTGTAGTGAACAAATCAATAAGTTCAGTCTGAGGTAGTTGGAATGTTAATTGGTTGATAAGACTCCGCCATTGGGCAAAAAAATATGTAATAGATTTGTCTTCATACTGTCGGGTTGAATAGAGATCACTCATGGTGATTTTTTGTGATAGCACTGATTGAAAAATGGTCTAAGAAAGCTTGGGCAACTTGCTTAAAGGAATAAATGGAATGTCTAGGTAGTCCATTATACCAATCCAATGTTGGCCCTGTCAAAGACATTGGGAAGGTTTGTAGGAGAAAAGTGTCATTGTGGGTGATTAGGTAGCACCCATGTTTGAATGACTGCAAGTGTTGTTGTGGGATTTATTTACGATTGAAGTCATTTAATTTAGGAATTTCCCAATGCAGAGGGTAGAGATGAATGGGAATAGATGGATGGATGGGTTCGTTATAGATTTCATCATAAGTTAAAAAATTATAGGATCCAAAAACAGATGCTTCTAAGGTCTACATATTTTCCATCATCATCTTAATGAGGTTTTTGGTAGTTTGTGATGAATGGGTGCCCCCTGCAGAAAAAGAGGGTTGATGCTGAATGTATGAGTTTGGTGGTATGCTAGTGTATGGTAGTGCTAAGTATGAGAACTGCGTGGGAGGAATAGATGTAGGTGACACATATCTAGAATAAGTGATAGATGAGGTTGGGGGTTGTTGGTAGTATGTGTAAGTGGGTGGGGTAGTCATAACAACTCTAGTGGTCATTGGGGATAAGGACTGCAGGATAGAAAGGAAGAGGTTTTGGAAAGGGGTGTAAGTTGCTGACACTGGAGGTGATTACGATGCAATAGGTATATGTGAGGTAGTGGGTGTAGATGGGGCTATACTTAAGGTGGTTTTCGGAGGGACAACTGACATCACGTGTGCGATAGATGACATAGACATTGTAGTTATAGTAGTTGTGGGAGACCTAGCTAAGACACCACATGTGGTAAAGTGGACGATGATAGCATTGAGATGGTGCTAGATGATGTAGAGGTGGGGGAAAGAGAAGCAGGGATAGATAGACTACCAGGAATCCTGGGTAGAAGAATGAGTAAGGTAGTACTGGAGGGAAATGAGATTTTGGTCAAGAAGTGTTGTGAACTCCTCGTTGCTAGTATTAATGGCAATAGGCTAAGTTGGATCCATGGGTGATAAGATAGAAGGGGGTGATGGGCTAGGTGGAAGTAGCTGAAGGCTGACGTGAAGCATAAGAGTGTTGGATTGACTGCGAGTCAACACCATGTGAGTTAGCATATACTAGATGAATTGTACTTTACAAGTGATACATAATAATAGGGCTGGAAAATAATTGATTATGAGAGGTGAACTAGCAGGTGCTTTGATTAAAAATCAAAATAAAAGGACCGACACCAGTCAGGCCAATTGATGTTGATTTTTGGGTGACCGATGATGATCACAGTAATCGATGCTGGTTACTATGGGAAAGCAACATTTTGAGCAAGTGAGACATAAACTAAGGAAATTAAACTATGGAAGCTATATTCAGTCACTAATATTAGAATGTAGAGGATATGGTGATGTGTAAATATTTAAAACAGAGAAGAAGATGAGATGAGTGCTCTTTGGGAAAACTGACCAAAAGCACAGGGAACAAACACCGTTTAGATAAACCGGTGATGGTAAGATGTAAACCGATGATGGTCTTTTGACCGATGCCAGTTACTGTGAAATCTATAAAATGAAGACAAATTTATTTTTATGAATTAAAGTTGAATGTAACACTAACCTAGAAGTTTGAATATGGTAAAAAATGATTTCTGACACACTTAGAAATAATTAGAATACACCAACTATGATGATGAGTGTGAAATGAAGAAGGAAGTGAAGAAACGTGACCTCACAACTCAAAACACAAGTCAAGAAAAAAACGTAATCCTATAAGTGAATTTAGTGTGTTTAGCTCATGATATTTAAAGACTGACCAGTGAATTTAGAACACATTTTTTGGTTGGGAAGGCTTCCTACGAAGAAGCAAATTCTAAAGGTGATGTTTTAGGTTATGTTTTGGTAGAGGTAGGCCTTTCTCTGATGGGTGACTAGATAGAGATAACCAGCTGGGTACCCACTATCAATCCTCTAATTGTGTGATTTTTGACAGTCTCTTTTAGGTAAGATGTTGTTTAATAAGATGTGTAAATTCCAATTTGTGCATTATGGAAAAGAGAGATAAGAGATAATGTGATTTCTACGATTTATTCATGTCAACCATCAGCTAGGCATGACTTCCAGCATATAGGTTGCCCTTAGTTTTAATGTGAGATACAATGTAAAAAATTAGAATTCCATGCAAGTGTTTTAAACCGAAATTCAAAATGTGATATTCAATGTAGCAAGTGATGAACAGGAAGAGGGATGTTCTTTCACTAATGCAATGCTAATGAAATAAAGACGTATTCTTTTTAAAGCATGAAAAACATGATTGATTTTTGACAATAAAAAGAAGGGGAAGATTTTCAAAAGGGAAAAAAACACACAACTTTCACCTAGGAAGGAATAAAATATAAAAGAACCCCTGATGGGTCCCACTGGGCATACCAAAATGTTTCACCATTTTCTTTATGGATTTGATGAAATAGATAAGGTGATACGCCAAGGAGGAATACGTGTTGTAATGTTTAGTTTGAGGTTGTATGTGTGTTCCGACTTCTTGATCAAATGATGATTGTGGTAGCTTCCTTTTGGCTAGGTGGAACTACCAGAGATACAAAACAAGACCACAAAAGAGAGTTAAACAATATATGTTGGTGGGATGTCTAGCATGTGCTAGATCTGGGAAGTATGATACTTCCTTAATGGATGTCAACCCACTATTTAATAAAACTTAATGCAAGAGATAGCGTAAATAAATAAAATATTACTGCAGTTGATATGATTTAGGTATCTCATTCAAGTAAAATAATAAAATCTAATCTAACAGGCTAGCTTATGATCAGATATAGAAGCTGGGTAGGTGGTTGAGGTGTTGGAATAGGTTAGGGTCAAGTTCTGGGTGAGTTTGGGTGAGTTGGTTAAAGGTATTAGGTTACAGTCCTAGGTAGAATTACCAGTCATAGAGACCGACGTTGGTGAGGTATGACCAATGATGGTCAAGAGGGAACCGATGAATGTTAAGGCGGGATGGTAGAAACTCAATAAAATGGGTGTTTCACCTGATTCTAGATCATTTCTTCGAATGTTGATGAAAAAAATAAGGGTAAAGGGATACGAGGAACACCCATTGAAATGCTAGTTGTAGGTTGTTTGGTGTGTATGAATTTTGGATCCACATCTGATCATGAGATCTTCCTTTTTGCTTGTAGGAACTACCTAAAATGGAAAACAAGACCACCAAATAAAAGTTAAACAATATATGCAGTGGACCGCCTAGCGTATACTAGATTCAGGAAGTATGATACTTCCTAGATGGCTATCAATCCACTGTTTAAAACAAATTATTGCTAACAATAAAGAAAACCCTACTGTAGTTAAAATTATTTAGGTATCTCATTCATCTACAATAAGAAAATTCATTCACAATAGGCTAAGCTATGATTGAATCTGAAGGTCAAGGTCATAGTCAAGGTATTGATACTAGTCAAGGTGAGGTTTTAGGCTATTTTGGGTATTTGGTGGAGATTTTAGGCTCTGTTCTTAGTTTCTAGTCAAAAACACAGAGACCGACGTTGGTCTAGTGTGACTGATGTCAGTTTAGGTTAATTGACGATGGTTTTGGGTAACCAGTGATGGTATGGTCGGGGTACAGGAAACTCAATAAAAAATTGGCAAGGTGATATATCTGAGGCTAGATAAAAATGAAAGGGAAATGAAAAGGTTTGTGTGGGTCTAGAGTATGCACATGAATGATTAAAATCCAGATATGGGTAGTTCAAGGTTGTGGGTAAAGAGATGGTCAAGTTTGCATGGAGGTAAAATGGTGGGGGAATGGAAGTGGGAGTAGAAACTAATAACAAAAGTAAAATGATCTACTCAAATGATAATGAACTAGTGCAGGTTAACAAAACTTACTGTTTGTATGAGCTTGATGTCTGGTTAGCAACGGTGGGTTATTAAATGGAAAGAACTCAATGTGGTGTTGGCACTTCCCCAGATGCTCCTGTGAAGGAAAATGGCTCTGTGGTTGCTTCAAGTGTTGGCTATGGATGTTCTGATGCATGTACTAATGCTGGTTCTACTTGCATGTAGCTCTGGTTTCATCACTTGTTCTCAGAAGATGTCTCTAACCTCTTAGAAATGTGCCAACCATGAAATAAGTTTGTTTTGGGGGTTAAATGGTAACTAACAGTGGTTCCAGATTAACTGGTGGTGGTTTAGGGTAACCATTGTCGGTTAAGGTGGGATTCCCTAGGTTTACTAAACTAGGCAGATGCCCTTGATTTTCTAGGATATCATTCATTTTCTTCGCGAATTCAAAAGGAAACATCCTTCCAACATGTGGGAATGTGGTTAGAGGGAATGTAGGCTTTAATTTTTAGGGTTTGGGTAGGTCTTAGTTAGTTATGGCAACATACTAAGAATAGGTCTTAGGGTGAGGTGGCCAAGTGAGGTGGATGTGTGGGTATTATCCAATTAAGATATTTAAATAATAAATATTGTGAGGATGAATTAATTTAATTAAATTAACTAAATTAATATTAGAGTGGGATGAAAGGGACCATGGTTAGGTGAATGTGTTCAAGGTGTGTATTTAACGAGGGACCAAGGGGAGTGTGACCTAATTTTAGTGTCTACATTTTTCCCCTTTTTGTTGTGTAGCTTGTATTGGTAAGTGACACTAACAAAAAAAATATGTGGTTGCCCCATATGTGGGTAAAAGGTGATCCCCCTCAAACCAGGAACTGATGAGGTAACATGTGGAATTAGTAAGTGGTTTGATAAAAGGTGAATCTGATGAAGAAGAAGTGGGGTAATGGGTAAAAAGGGAAAAAGGTCCACTTGAGTAATCTAGGTAATGGGTCAGGGTCAAAGGTAGTAACAGTCAAACACACACACACACACACATAAACTGCAACACGGTACTAGGTTGAAGAGTAGACAAACTCTACATTGTCTAAGGTCGATAGGTTTATCCAAACGAGATTGAAGTGAGTTTGGTATCAAAGGTATAGGATATGGTCAGGAAAAACAACATAGGTCAGGTGCAGGAACATTTAGGTATGTTCCAATACACCAAGGGTAGGGTTCGGATAAACGGTCATGACAAGAGGCAAGGTAAGGTCAGTATGTTCATCAACACAGGTAACAATGTCATAAGGTATAACGAGCACATAAGGTCACAGGTCAAGAGTGATCCTTTAGGTCTAAGTATCTAGGTCACGACACAGGTAGGGCCGAGGTATGGGAAAAATAATGAGTCCTCGAAAGAGGACGAGGTGAGGTAGTAAATGATAAGGTCAAGAAGATCAAGTGAAGTGTCCCAGTGAGGTGTGGGTGAGGTGAAAAAAGGATTTAGGTCAAAAATTGGGGGTAAGGGGTAGGAAAAGGACTAAGCAGCTATATCGATGATGGTTAAAACAAACCGATGTTGGTCAAAGTGGACTGACCATGGTAAGCTAGGAAACAAGACCGATGTCGGTCAAGGCAAAACCATCGCCGGTCAGGTCGGGTAGCTTATAAAAATAAAAATTGACGTATTTTTCAACTCATTTATTTTTTAGAGAATTGAGAAAATGACAAGAGAGAGAGAGAGAGAAAAGGTGGGAAGTGATAGAGTGAGACTGAGGGTTGAGTTGGCGAGCCACGTGGTTAGTGAGAGTTGGTTGATAGGTGGATCCATGAGCTAGGTTGTATCAATTTGATTGGATTGAGTGATTGGAGAATGAGCAGCCATTTATTGATGACAGAGGCAGGACAGAGATCAGGGGACCACCAGTAAATCAGCTAGAGGTGCCACCACACAGATGGCAGCGCAATGAGGTAGGATTTAATCCCACTTGTTTTATTGGTTAGGTTGAATTAAAGGTAAGGTGCGTAAAAATGGTTTTGTTCTTTTTGTGGGGGGGAAGAAATTTTGAATTATGTGAGGGACATCAAGTAAAATAGGAATAGGGAGGGAGGGTATTGGGTGAGGAAGGGGTGAGGAAGGGTGTAGGGGTGATGTGGGTAGGATTAGGTGGGTAAAAGGGAGCAAAAGGGAATTTAAAGGGAAAATGGGGGTTTGGGCATCATGGGTTGTTGACATGATAGTGACCGGCATCAGTTGGAGGGTAGTCAGAGTCAATGCTAGTGTTCCAGTATCTGTCACAAAGCAGGTGACCTGTGTTGGTTGAAGAGGGGTCGGGGTCAGTTAGGGGTAACTGGCACCTGTCAGAATTGGAGGAAAAGGGGGCCAAAAGGTGTCTGAGTTTGGGTGGGTGAGGTAAGGAGGGGTAAAAGAAGTGGGTTTGGTGAAAATCATAACCTAGGTAAGGGGTAAAAATAGGTAAGGGTGGAGTTGTTAGGAAAAATGTATAGATATGTAGGAAAAAGGTAAGGTAGGGGAGTGGGTCAAAATGGAAGTAGGTCAGGGGTCAGGGTGTGTGGTTTAATAGGTGAGGTGTTATTAGGTCAGGTAGGTTTAGGGTAGGTAGGTCAGTAAGGTAGGGTTGGGTTGGGTAAGTAGGGAGGTACATGGGATAAACGAATAAGTAGAAAAGAAAAAAGAGGTAGGATAATGGGTATGGGTATGGGTGAATGTAGATATGGTCATGTTTTAATAATGTGATTGTTTTGTTAGATGCAGGTGAGAGACTGGCTAAGGATGTGAGACATGGTGCCACCCCTGCTCGTGACAGTTCAAGGAACATTGAAAATCGAGGAGTTGTAGCATGTTGAGGAGGTGGGCCTGAGTGGGGTTTGACGCTACCAGTATGCAGTCCAAAAGTTGAGTCTAATGGTCGCCCTCATCGATAGATGGGATTCCATGACCAACATGTTCCACCTACCAACGAGTGAGATGACAGTCACCCTGGAGGACATGTTTAGGAGTTGATGCTGATGGTATTTGGGGAGGGGATGGCAGAGCTGAATTTCCACAGTGCCAGCCTGAGCTATGGAAAGATGTACCTATCCTGTCCATAGGAGACGAGTCTAGTATTATTACTAATGGAGGTGGTATGTTGTTTTGCACTACCAGATGTAAAGTGTGGGAGATTCCCATGATCATTGATGGGAGTGTTACATGACATGATGATGATGAGGACATGCTTATCCTGGGTGCCAACATTCCTGGTATAGCTATAGAGAGCTATGGGCATATGGGTGGCTCCGCAGGTTTATTTTGTGTTGTATTTTCATTCTACACTACTGGGCCTATAAGCACATTGTCTATGTGTGTCTAGTGGGTATGCCTTGAGAAGATGCATTTGAGATGGTTTTTGTGCACGTGGAGTACAGGTGATGGGTTCATGTTATAGGAGAGTGGCGATCAGACAGGGCTACAATGATGTAGCGTATTACCGGCAGCTATTGGAGGGATTGTCCAAGGTAGATATTATATGGAGACCGTATGTGGGTTATCTCTCATACAGATAGATGGCTGAGTAGTTAGTTGGCCTTCTGATAATCATATGAATAGAGGGGTGCCATGTAGGAGAGCATGAGATGATCCTCGTGGATAGGGTCTGACGGGAGTTTGGGTTACGACAAGATATACCACCACCCTTCCCACAGTACCAAAGGGATGATGTTGAGAGACCACTACCACTTCCATAGCTTAAAGTAACTATAGGGGAGGAGGAGCAGGTGATACACCAGTGGATTGATGATGTCGGAGTGAAAGATAGATATAGACAGTGGTGGGTGGCCCATCTACGAGCAGTAGCTCCCAGGCCCAAGCAACTAGATTTAGCCACCACCATTATGTAGAGAGACACCCTACAGGGGCAGGTGGCAACCATAATTACCCTACTAGAGATGGTACAGGGGCAGCTAGCATCATCAGAGACAGAGGTGGCCACATTGCATGTGCAGTTGGCCAGTCTACAAGCCCAGATGGCATAGGGTGGAGATGGAGAGGTTGATGATGAGCATGTAGCTGCCCTACAGGAACATGTTATAGGTTTGTAGGGCCAGTTGGCCACGACATAGGCACATATTCAAATATTACAGGTACAGGTATAGGCACAGGGTGCGAGGCCGATGACACCTCCACAGGCATTGGGACAGGGTCCCAATTCACAGGCAGGGGCGGGATGGGGTCCTATAGGATAGGTAAAGGGGTTGAGGCCTATGGAGCCACCATATACAATACCCCTATCTAGGTTACGAGATGCCTTAGGTGAGGCCAAATATTACTAGGATCAGATGATAGCAGTTGGGATAGATTTTCTATCTTATGGAGAGTACAGGGCAGAATAGGCCTCGAGTGAGAGGACTAGATCCCAGACTCACAACGTGAAGAGCACAGGGGGGCATAGAGCTCCAAGACAGGATCAGGGAGAGGCCACCAGCTCATGGAGACTTGTTCTAGGTGATGTGCCAACAGGGGACTGACCACGACCTATGACAGGTAGTGAGATGTTATCAGGCCGTCAAACAGGAGTTGAGGAGGAGACAGGAGAGACTGACATAGAGGATGTCTGGTAGGATGATGTGTGATGCCCATCCTTGTATTTTTAGGTATTTTAGTCATTTTTTGATATATACTAGCTTGCGTACTGAAGACAGTGAAGATGTATGAGAGTTTTGTATATTTTTGAGCATATACTGGTCTGCACGCCGAAGATGGTGAGGCTGTATATGAGAGTGTTGAGAGATTGGATTATATACACTGACCTGCATGCCAAAGAAATTTTATAGTTATGTATATGGATACACATATTTGGATAATTTATTTATAGAGATGATGATGATTATAGTCATTATGTGTTTGTGTTGATATCATGTGATTATTATGCATAGATAGATTCATGGTAGGTGTGTTAGGCATGGATTGATTCAAGTCATGGTTTTAAGCATGATGGAGTTAGGTCGTGGTTTAGGCATGGATCAAGTCAGGTTGTAGGCATGGATTGAGTCAGGTCATAAGCATGGTTGAGTCAGGTTGTGGTCTAGGCATGGATTGAGTTAGGTTTTAGGCATGGTGGAGTCTAAATTGATTGAGGTTTTAACTCATTAATTTGTATAATGAATGATGATATGGGTTATGTTTAAGATGTTTTATAGTAACTGTAGACACTAAAATTATGTCACACTCCCCTTTCATCCCTCAACATATAAACACCCTTTATTACATTTACCTAGCCATGACCCCCTTCACCCCACTAATATTAATTTAATTAATTTAATTAAATTAATGCATTATCCTCACTATATTCATTATTTAAATAATATCTACACATATAGTTCACTTAGACACACCAAGCCAACTCAACCTAAGACCTATTCTTAGATATTTCCCATAACTAACTCAGAATTACCCAAACCCTAAAAATCAATGCCTACATTCCCTCTAACCACATTCCCGCATACTCACAAGAGGCTCCGAGTCTAATCTGTGGGATAGTGACATGAGATCCAAGGAAATCAGGAAGATCTCTGTAGTTTAGTAAACCTAGTAAATCCCACCTTGACTGACGTTGGTTACCCCTAACCATCGTTAGTTAAGTTGGACCGCTGTCGGTTACCCCTTTTAACCCAAAAAAACCTTATTCTCAAGGTTGGAGGTTAGAACTTGGAAGTTGGAAAAACTTTGGGAGAAATTTGACGAGAAAGAACACATCTCAGAGAGATAACCCATCTTCAAAGAGAAAATTCTAGTGAAAAATCACATCCAAGGAAGGAGATTGAGCATCTTCTCTTGCACAGCCATCCCAACCATTATCTGATCCAACCAAGTAAAGAGGAGTGTGCATACAACCCATGCAGAAGCTTTTCTTCAGTTGGTGATTATTTGCAGCCTTCCAACCCATCATCAGCACCTCCATCCTTCACACACAGGCCCTTAGGAATGGAATCCAAGTAAGTACAACATCATACTTTCCTGGTTATTTCATTTCATCATTATTTTATCATGCATTGTTTATCTTGCTCCCTATTCACCTTCTCCAACAGTCTCACCTCAATATACCCATAAAAACCTCACAAAATCCCACTCCTGTCACCCAATACATCATCCTAACCAACCCAAAATCCTTTGTGTAACCACAAAGGAGACCCCAGCCTATTCTGTGACATTTCTAGATCTCACAATAACCGACACTGGTTATACCTAACCACCGTTGGTCACCCCTGACCGACACTGGTCTCTGTGTTTTCTCACACATCCCTGAATAGAGACCTACCCACCTAATTTTATCTCATCTTCATTTACGTGTGACCTACCCGATACCTTTATCAGACCTGTAGAACCCAAAACCAATCATTTGACCTTTGGATTCTATTCTAGCTTATCCTGTTAGATTAGATCTATTTTCTTATTGTGTTTTAAGTGAGATACCTAAATCATTATAAAATAACAATAGGATTTACTTTGTTTACAACATTAATTTTTTAAAACAGTGGACTGATAGCCATCTAGGAAATATCATACTTCCTAGATCTAGCTTACGCTAGGCAGTTCACTTCCCATATTGTTTAATTCCTTCTGGTGGTCTTATTTCATTATAGGTAGTTCCTCCTAGCCAAAAGGAAGCTCTCATGATTAGCTATGGATTCGAAAGTCATACGCGCGCAATAACCCATCAACCAACACTTGAACATGTATTCCTCCTCCACCCGTTACCCTATTTGTTTCATCAACATTTAAAAGAAACAATCTAAGAAAAAGGTGAAACATTTTGGCACACCTGGTGGGACCCATCTGGGGTTCCTTGCATTTCATTCATTCCTATGAAAAAATTGTGTATTTGTTTCCCTTCTAAAAATCATACACACTAATTTTCTTCCCTGGTACTCCACTTCTTCTTTCTATTTTTCTCTAGAGGAAAATTTTCTTTTGGTGTGATTAAAAAGAATCATTTCTTCATGTTTTCTGCATTGTAGTGAAGCAACATCCCTCTTCCTTTTCATCTTATTGTGTCATCCAATTTCACATTTTCAATTTGGGTTTAAAAAAATTGCATTCCATTCTGATTTATTGCATTAGATCACATTAATTGAGGCCAAACTATACGTTAGAAGTCATGACCAATTGATGGTTGACAAACAAATCATAGAAAATCACTTCTATCCTTTTCTCTTTCTTTGATTCTTACCAAACAACAAAAAAATTCAAAATACATACATTCTTAAACAACATCCTACCTGGAAGAAGCTGTAGGTGATCACATGATCATGACATAGTGGGCACCTAGCTCACTGCTCTATCGATTCATACTTCAGAGTGAAGCCCACCCCCACCATAACATACCTGAAACCTCACCTTTTAGATCTCCTTATTTGTAGGAAGCCATCCTCACCAAAAAATCTATTTCATAATTCATGTTTCAGTCCCTAAATAGCATAAGCTAAACAAACATAATAGAAAAGGGCACTCTTAGGATCACATTTTCTTAGTGTTTCTGCTTGGCTTGCGTTTTGAGGTGAAAGATCACGTTCATCACTTTTTTTTCATCCTTGCTCACTCCTCATCATAGCTGGTGTATTTCAGCTTCACCTAAGTGTGTCTGGGCCATATCATCATCATTCCTAGAATTCTAGGTCTGATTCCACATCAAATTTTAATTCACAACCACTTTCTTTCATCACTGTTTCAATTTCACAGTAACAGTCATCAGTTACCTCTGACCACCATCAGTTATACCCAACCGACATTGGTTCTAGGTTCTTTTGCTAACCTACTCAAAAGGACATATTACTTCACTTTCTTCCACTTTTCACTGTCTCTATCATTTTCATTTCTTCCCATTGACATTTTATACATCTTCAGATTTGGCATACCTATCAAATTTTACCTTCTGCCTCACTGTTTACTGGTTACCGCTGACTAACGTCAGTTTTCCGTAACCAACATCGGTTAGCCTTTTTCACATTCCATCCACCATTTGTTACTTCATCCATTTTTTATCACCAGATTCACCTATTCCTATTGTTCTCTATATCATTTACAGAGAAGTAGTCATACCTAATCAATACCGGTTCACATGGTGTTGACCCGAAGACAAACAAGTGCCTTCATGTTCCACACCAATTTCCAACCACTCCCACCTAATCCTTCACCACATTTTATTTCATCACCAGCCATGGATCCCATCCAGCCTACTACTATCGCTACTGAAGATGAGGAGTTCGCATGACTCCTTGACCAAAACCCTGCCACCTCGATGTTTTACCTCTCCCACTCGTCAACTTGAGATGCCTCAGGTCAATTGATATATGACATGCCCATATCTATCCCCCTAACTCTCGTACCCACTCCTACATCAGCCCCATCTTGCTCCGTGCTACCCGCATCCACGTTACCCCTAGTCATTTCATAGTTAGGTTTTATGTCTGTTATGACTGTCACGTATGTTACCTCTATGGCACCTATCACATCCACCATACCCTCGAAGACTACCCCAAACACAACCTCATCTTCTCCTCATGTCTCACACATACCTGTAGCTACATTCCCACCTCCAATGTCAGTGACTCCTACCCCATTTCAGAATGTGGTTCTTTCCATTCCACAATCATTAGCCCCTATTACCACTAGGGTTTCCATGACCCTTCCACCTCCATATACATACTATCAGTAGCCTCCCATTTCATCCATTATTTCCTCTGGGTACATACCCCCTGTTTCAATGCCTTCTTCTCAATTAACCTACATGAAAGCTCCATACACTGGAGTGACATCCATTTTATATGTCAAAACCAACCCTCTCATGCTAGAGGAGGCATCGAATCATCGCAACCTACCAACGACCTAATCAAATTGATGTTGGACAAGATGTAGACATTAGAGGCATTGGTTTCCATCTCTTGCAACACTCTCACCTATGACAAGATTTGCAACGAGCCCATCCACCCAACATTCCTATTTTCCCATACCCCGTGCATTGGGAAATGCCTAAATTCAATCATTTCAATAGAAAAGAAGACCCGCAACAACATTTGTAGACGTTCAAACATGGGTGTTATCTGATTTCTCACGATGATGCCTTACTCTTGAGAACCTTTCCCATGTCCCTCACTAGACCTACATTAGATTGGTATAGTGGGTTACCTAGATACTCTATATTCTCATTGAATCAGGTAGCCCAAGCCTTCTTGGATCATTTCTCTATCAATACCATCAAGAAGGTGACCATGACGGATCTATACGAAACATGTCAGTATGAGGACAAATCTATTACATATTTTGTCACTCGTTGGCATAGCCTGATCAATCAACTCACCTTCCAACTGCCACAAATGGAACTCATTGAGCTCTTCACATGGGATTGTGCCAGACATATCTCATTGACCTTACAGGTCCAAACCTTCTAAACATTTGATGAAGCATTCACTATGGCACGAAAGTTAGAGATTTGGGATGTCGAAGAGAATAAAATCCAATTATGAAATAAGAATTTAGCATTCAAGTCGAATGAAACCTCTTATTCTTCCAAACCACCAACCAATTATTCAAAGGCTAAGGATACCACTAACGTAGTGGTATTCAAGGCCGGCCTAGTTCATCTGTCCAATCAGGCTACACCCTCATCTAATCTATATCATGTTCATGCTTTTCGATTCAGACAAGAGCATTTAAAATATACCCCAATTGGGGAACCTTACTCTTCTGTTTTAGAAAAGCTTATCAAAGATGGGACCATCACCCTTCCACCCATAAAACCACACACTGGTTTTGACGTTGCTCACCCCATGCCCGCATGGTATAAAGAGCATGATTTTTGTAACTATCACTGAGTGAAGGGTCATAGTGATGGTAACTACATCACTTTCAAGAATATTGTCCAAGAAATTATCTAGAAAGGTGAGTTAACTGTGGATAATCCCAATGCCACCCCTAACCAAAATCTACAAATCTTTAAGAAACCATTTCCCAACCATGCCCCTTCATCTAATCAAACCGTTGAGACATCCACTCACGATACCCATACCCATGAGGTTCACACTATCTTTAACGAGGTACATGTCACCTCTCAATTACCTCACATCCCTTCCATAGAGGAAATCTTAGCCCAAAATCCTCCTTCCACATTAGAACCAAACTCCATTGTTCCTTCACCAATAGAGAAACACCTTTCATCTCCTTCATCACCAATGGAGGAGTCTTCCACTAACATCAAGCCCCTCTCACCCCTAGTTTCACCAATTAGAGAGCCTTTACCTACCGTACCTCCTCCACCCATAGAGAAGCTCCCATCACCTCCTCCACCCAAAGAGGAGCACCCATTATCTCCTCCACTCACAGAGGAGCACCCATTACCTCCTCCACCCACAAAGGAGCACCTATCCATTCCTCCACTTATAGAGGAGCTCTCATCATCTCTTCTACCCATCATAGACCCAGTTGAGATACCTTTGCCTCTTAGCGAGCATTCTCCATTAGCTACCCAAAATCCAACAGACCTACTTTCAGCTCTCTTACCCAAAGTAGCTAATGCTAGCCAATTCCCCGACTCTAAGATATATTTTACGAGAATTACCATTAGGTCCTCACCAACTCCACTCATAGACATCTCATTCTCACATTTGGCCGATCACTTAGATTATGTGGATAGGGCTTCACTTTGGGAGTTCCTTTTACTCCCTATCTCAACACAAATGTAGATATACCTTGCTGATACCTCCACTATCTACCCTAACACATTTTGACCCATCAAACCAAATACAACTACTGGTGTCACAACCCCTTCCATGATACCAGTTAGCACTCACACTACACCCTTACCCATAACCCGACCTATATCCAAACCCAAACCTATACCCACAACATTTACCTCCACTAAACCTATTACCACTTTAGGGGTCACCACGACCTCCAGCCTTACTCATCCACCTATTAAACTAGATTTAGCTACATCCTCCAATGTTAATACCACACCTACTCCAACACCCAAACCAAAGAAACAAACTCATCAACCTCATACCCTAACCGCACCAATCACACTCGCACTTGTCTCGTCCGCCTTAAGACCTCAGTTGCCCAACATGGTTAAGCACCCTTCACCCATCCATAAATGAATAACACAACAACCCATTCCTTCCTCATAAACATCTAACCTACCTAGGCACCCAACAAGACTTAAACCCACACCTATAGTCTCTTTAACACCAATACCTCCAATACCTTCAGTGGTTGCTTCACTACCCACTACACTTAAGTCATTGTCCCTCACACCTTAAGTATGACCCACGTCATCTACCTTCACAACACCCTCGTTATCCCCATGGGTAGCTCACCCTCTTCCTCCATTTACTTTTCCTTCTAGACCTCATACACCCACATCACCTTTACCCAAGAAGGTGCAACCCAAAAACAAAACCCCACTACCCCACAACAAGGTAGTCAAAACAACCCCACACCCTCCTACCTGTCCATCTACTCTACCCCTACCCAAACGAACCCGACTGATACCTTAAACCATAGCAACACCTAAACCCATAGCTCAACCCATTCCTAATCTTCCAAAAAAAGTTCCCCGACAACCAACCACACCTACACCCAAACCCACATTCACTTCCCATTATGATCCACTAGCAGGGTCCTATGCTAAAATTTTAACCAACCTCCTCGAGACTTCTGTTATCACATTACCACTACTCCGACCTTATGACCTCCTCAAACCCAAGCCAAAAGACTTTGATGATACTAAAATTTGTGCATACCATCGTGTTCCAGGGCATGATGTGGAGAACTGCAAGGCCTTGAAAACCATCCTTATCTAATTATGTCCACCAGAAACCAACTTTGACGATGATAACCTTCTCAACAAGGATCCTGCTTCACCAACACCCATTCCCACACTGCCCACTCAACAAACACAACCTCCACCCTCATAGCTCCTAGAGCCACACCAAAAATTTGAAATTAACATGGTTCGCATAAGAGAACTTACCACGCCACCACCTAAATGTCGTTGCACCTAGCTGACCTCACAAGGATTTTCTCCTCTAGTAGGTTTTTTCCCTTCATGTCATTATTCCACTCACCCTACACCTTCTCCATTTTTCAACTTCCCTCGAATCAACATGATACACATCACTACATGTGCATAGAAGGGAAAAGAAAAGGCAGCTGACCCACCAACCAATCCTATACCCAACATACCATTTGCACCCATACCTAAAATCACTATCCGTGGCCCCACGTACCCCATTTATAATGGCGTAACACATTGCACCATGCTTAAAAACTACACCAATATCCCCTAAAAATTTCCTTATACGACCTCATCCAAACCTTAGAATCCCATCGTCAATCTCTCATGGAGGTTCTTCAATCTATTGAGGTTTTACCTAATGAACCTACACCTGTAGCCTCCATTATCACACCCCATCATGTGGCCTCTCTCACAAAATTAACACCTTCATCCTCACCTCCCCTTATTCACCAAGTGGCCTCCCTTAGCTTCTTAGAGGAGGATATCGCGCCACACGAAAATGATGACCCAGACCCAACCCTCTTCATCTCTATCCACATTGATGACATATGGGTACATTGTGTGATGATTGCTGGAGGTGCTAGCATTAACATCATTTCATCCCATGCATTTTCTCAAATGCGCATACTTGATAATTACATGCATAAACATCCAATAATGTTACATTCATTCAATGAAGCTATCACCTCCACACTAGGCAATTTCATCCTTCACGTTCGTGTGGGCCCCCACACTATTCCAGAATTGTTTTACGTTTTGGAGGGGGAATTCCAATATAACTTTTTGCTTGGTAGACCCTGGATCTGTGTCATGGGTTGCATTCCTTCCACTTTGCATCATTGTGTAAAGTTTGAACATGAAGGACACACTTATACCATTCCATCTGACCCATCACCTTTCAAAAAATGCAACATACTTTACTGACCCAATGACGTGCTCATACCTATCAAGCAGTCTACTTCCGCAGCCAATACTGCTTCACCTACACCTCCACCTACTAGTACAACCACTGCTTTTATTGCACATACCTCCTCCATTCCTACCGTTGTTATAACCTCCACGGCTAACCCATTAGATTCCCAATCCATTAACTCCACCTCCACATCGACCTCTGACACATCATCCATACCAGCTACCTACATACCAACCATTGATCCCTTGGAAGGTGTTTTTCAACACCTCGCTCTGGGGGAGTACCGCCTATATAGTGTTAACACATTCCTTACTCTGCATGATTATGGAATCCTTCACCAACACCCTCACTATAATCACTGTATAAGAGAACACCTCCTTTATGGTCCTCCTCAACTTCGTACTATTCTAACCTATGGGGGACTTGATACTACCACTTACACACCTGAACCACCATCACAAACCTACCCATTTTCCACTAACTTCCAATCACTTACCAATCACCATTTCACCCACACCTTCCTGCTCCACTATGTGTGGAAGGGTTTTGGTTTTGGATTTTATGAGCAAGGCCACCATACCGTTATTCCATGTATAACCCACAAACATAATTACCGTAGTGGTATCAGCTTCCCCAAACCTCCTACCAAACAGGCCCACATTGAACTCATTGAGGACCCTAGCCCTTCTCCACCTTCATAACCACCCTCACCAATGGAGTCGATAGATCTTGACGCTATCCCTCCTAATTTTTTTTTCATAAACACCATTAAATTGGGGACTTTGAATTATCAATGCGAAGGTGAGGCCCCTTCCACTCTCCCATTCCTGTATCCCAAGATGATCGATGATGACACACCTACCATCAACGTCATTCAATGTCAGGATGATGAATCCATACTCACCTACCTTGGTACAGAAGATCATATATTCATCAGTCATTACCCTTTGAGACACAAACCATGTTGAATGAATCGACTATCGATATCAACATTTATACTTAGGACAACCCACACATCCTAAAGATTAGACAATATTTAAATGTTGATGAACAGGAAGCCATCACTTCGTTTCTTTGAGATCATAACCATGCTTTTTCTTGGTCTTATGCAGACATGCCCGGTATTGACCCCACCATATTGGTCTATAATATTGTAACTGTACCTGATGCCATACCTATCAAACAAAAGATGAGGAAAATGCACCCTCGTATTGCTCTTCATGTCAAAGAAGAACTTTAGTGCCTTCTTTCGGTTTCCTTCATCTTACCCATTGATTATCCTCGTTGGATTTCTAACATTGTCCCTATTACTAAAGCAACAGGGGGACTCCGCATTTGCACGGACTTCCGTGACCTCAACCTTGCCTACCCAAAAAATGACTTTCCCTTACCTGGTATTGATCAACTAGTTGACCTCACCACTGGTCATGAGATGCTCTCACTCATGGATGGCTTCTTAGGCTATAACCAAATATTGCTTACCTTAAAAGATCAGCAAAAGATTGCATTCATTACCCCTTTAGGAACATTTTGCTATCGAGTCATGCCTTTTGGCCTTAAAAATGCTAGTACTACATATCAACGTGGTATGACTTACATCTTCCATGATATCATGCATCGCATATTCAAAGATTACGTCTCTTGGCCAAATCTAAATGTTGCGCTGAGCACCTTGCCGTCCTCAAAACCATCTTTGATCGCCTCATTAAATATTGTGTCCACATTCAACCTAAAAAGTGCATCTTCGCTATTCTCTCAGGAAAACTCTTGGGATTTATTGTTTCTCTCCATGGTATAGAATTTGACCCTGCTAAAGTCAAGGCCATTCCAGAAATATAACCTCAAACAACTCCGTAGTTTGTAAGGTAAATTACAGTCCATTCACTGTTTCATTTCACAATTATCTGATCGGTGTCAACCATTTCATCATCTACTTAGGAAGGATGTCTCCTTTAAATGGGATGATGATTGTCATAAATATTTTGAGCCCCTAACACAATATCTTCTGCAACCACCCATACTCACTCCACCTAAATACTATCAATTGTTTTATCTATACATATCAAATACCGATCATTCCTTGGGAGCCATGCTCACTCATCGCAATGAACAACATAGGGAGTAGGTGGTTTATTACATAAGCCATACTATTTTGGACTATAAAACCCGATACAACCATCTAGAAAAACTTTTCTTAGCCTTAGTTTTCATTGCCACGAAACTCTGCCATTACCTATTCAACCACAAAACCTATGTCATGACCAACACTGATCCTTACACTTGATGTACACCAAACCTTATCAAAATCAGAGTGCCTCACGATGGCTTATGCTTTTAGCTGATATTGACCTTGAATTCATTCACCAAAAGTCCATCAAGGGCTAGGCTATCACCGACCAACTGGATGATGCACCTATTTCCAAGGACCAACCCTCTAATTTTGACTTTCCCAATGAGTCAATTGCTACTCTTTCCCTGGATGAACCCCCTTACCAAATGACACTATTCTTCGATGGTTCCAAGTGTCAGTGTGGGGGTGGGGCTGGTGTTATCCTCATTCCTCTAGATGGAGAACCCATGCCTTTGTCTTTCAAATTAGACTTTGAATGCACCAACAATATTGTCAAGTATGAAGTGCTCGTACTAGGTCTCCAAGCCTCCTATGCCCTAGATGTCAAATCAATCCACATCTTTGGTGATTCACAATTGGTCATAAACCAAGTCAATGGTATGTACTAATGTCGTAATGAGATACTTCAAAAGAATAAACATCATGTAGACATACTTTTGACCACCTTTGATCGTTATACCCTTCAAACCATCCCACGTTCAACCAAAAAATTTACAGATACCATGGTCTATGTAGCTTCCTAAATACTCACTTCCCCTACCGATTCCAAAATATTTGTCACTGTATAATGCCTCCATTCACCTTCTTATTTACCTCACGATGTTTACTCAATCGGAAATGACACCCTTGACCCGAGTGACCTTTGGTATAAAAAATACTTTGACTACCTCTCCCTCTCCATCTTACCTCCTGATCTCACCCGTAATGGACAATGTGTCTTCCTTAAAAGGTCTCCCATTTTGTTATCCTAGGGGGACTCCTCTATAAGCTCAACTTTGATGGTAATCTCTTACGATGCCTCACAAGTTTTGAAATTCCTTATACCATTAAGGAGGTTCATGATGGCATATGTGGAGGTCACTTTAGTGGCCTTGCTGTTGCTAAGCGTATTCTTCACCTAGGCTATTACTGGCCGACCCTTAACCATGATTTTTGTGACTATGTCAAACACTGTCTGAAATCTCAAAAACATTCCAACCTTCATCATACGCCTAGTCATGCCTTACAGGTCGGTCATGACCTTTGGCCCTTCTCTCAATGGGGTTTGGATCTTGTCAAAGAAATCAATCCCCATTCTTCCCAACGCCATCAATGGATCATACCTACTACAAAAAATGGGTGGAAGCCACACCACTCATCTCCACAAAAGCTAAGAAAATATATGAGTTCATTAACCATCACATCATTTGTCACTTTGGCATCCCTCATCACCTCATCATTGATAATGGACAATAATTCAAAAACAAAACACTACAAAAAATTTGTGATGCCTTCGGCATTCAGCTTAGTTTCTCATCACATTATTACCCACAAACCAACAGCCAAGCCGAATTCACTAACAAAATTCTCATGAAAGTGGTTAATGATACTGGGAAGGATTGGTATATGCACATTCCTTTTTCTGTATGGCCATACCGCACTAGTATTCGCACTTCCACTGCGGTCACACCCTTTTCTCTTGTCTACGGTACAGAGGTTGTTCTACCTCCCGAAGTCAAAATCCCCTCACTCCACATTTCTTTCCATGACATGCTTACTAATGATGAATTTCTTCAGGACCACATAGAATAACTAGAGTTATTAAATGAACATCGTCTTAACGCTCTGGATCACCTAGAAGTTTACCAATAATGTATCAAACATGCTTATGAAAAATGTGTTCATGAACGAACCTTCCAAGTTGGTGACCTTGTCTTGAAAGAAAATAAACATGTAACCAAAGAAGAAAATAGTAAACGGGGAAAATTTGCTCCTAATTGGCTTAGACCATACATCGTAACTCATACCTATAGATTGGGTGCCTATCATTTTTCCTCAATTGAGGGTAAACCTGAACCTAAACCCCTTAACTGATCAGAGGATCATTTTCAAAAGTTCCCTACACATCACTAAATGGTGTTAGTGCAGAATATCATCTCGAGAGCTTTCCAACGACTGTGAGAACGCAAAAAATGGACATCGGGAGTTCTAGATATGTTCGGTCAAATTTCGGTCAATGGGAAAGTCAACTATGGTCAACTGGTCAATATTTGGACCAATCGCACTGTGATACGTGGCTTGCCAACACTCGTCGAATTCACTCGATTTGCCTATCGGGAAGCGACAAGTGGACTATAGGATTATTTCTATTCCACATTGCATGGGTCGAAATAATATTATTTTGGTAATGCCACTTCTCAAATGCCCTATATATATATATATATATATATATATATATATATATATTGATGTTTAATACATTAATATTAAACCATGTATTGCTGACCACGTGGGTGGTGAAGCGGTTGTTGGGAGGCATTAAGCCCAGCCACGTGGAAGAAGGTGAGTGAAGCGGTGTTGGAGGGGCCTAAGCCCATGCGTGGAGGAGTCCACGTGAGGTAAGGCTTTATCTCCCACCGCCTAACCTTAGCAAATGCGGCCCTTATGGGATATTTAACCCATTTCAAATATATGCCGCTCCACATGCCGCGCTAAAGGGGATTCTTATCCCTTAACAAATTCAAATGCCGCTCATTTGGGAATTAATCCATTTCAACATGTAAGCCGCTCCAATGGGGAAACTAATCCCATTTTATATGTAAATCGGCCCTATTTGGGAATTTAATCCCAAATTTCATGTACGGGTAAGGATAGGTTAAAAATAGCCTAAGGACGATATTAAGTGCATATTTTAAGGGGCCCTATTTTTGTATAAATAGGGGACCCATTCTATTGTTGTGGACACACACGGGTGTAACACATTACACACATTGGTGAAAGACATTGGACACTGATCCCGAGCTTATTATTTGTTAAGCTTATTTGCGGGATGTGTCGACAAGTATTGTCTATTGGCCTATTATTTTAGGCAATATTAGATGGAATATTTGTGATTGGGAGTAAATTGTAAACTACCCAATAGGCCCATAGCGCCACACCAAGTACTTGTAAATTCTGGATTGTCGACCGGAGTGCTAGCTTCGCATTATTTGCGTCGGGAAGGCCGATCACAGCCGAAGGAGCTTGTGCATCAGGAAGGTGGAAGTCGGGTGCTATTTTTCACCCTTGTCATCTGAAGAACTGGTGTACTGGTAGGCAAGTAAAATTCCATTAGGTTTTCTTGTGAAAGTACTATTGTAACTTACAAGTTTTGACTAGTGGAACGGTTCGACCACGAACCCGGAGACGTAGGCAATTTCCGAACTCCGTAATCAATCTGTGTGCAATTGTCATTTTCGTCTTGCATTTATTTTAAATTGGTTACTTAAAAGGAGTAAATTATCGGCAAATAATTAAAGCCTATAAGGGTCCGAGATCAGGTCATAATAATCTGATTATTTTCGGATCATGTTTGGTATCGAAGTCTTGGAAAAGGCTTAGCATCATGTATCGGAGGAGTTGAGGTCTACAGAGACTTAGCATCGTACATCGGAGGCTCGAAGTCTTGAAAAAGGCTTAGCATCATGTATCAGAGGCGTTGAGGTCTACAGAGACTTAGCATCGTACATCGGAGGCTCGAAGTCTTGGAAAAGGCTTAGCATCATGTATCGGAGGCGTTGAGGTCTACAGAGACTTAGCATCGTACATCGGAGGCTCGAAGTCTTGGAGAAGGCTTAGCATCATGTATCAGAGGCGTTTAGGTCTACAGAGACTTAGCATCGTGCATCGGAGGCTCGAGGTCTTGAAAGAGGCTTAGCATCATGTATCAGAGGCATTGAGGTCTGTAATAGACTTAGCATCATGCATCGGAGGATCAAGGTCTTGAAAGAGGCTTAGCATCATACATTGGATGCGTTGAGGTCTGTAAAGGGACAAGGCATTGTCCATCATTGACATCGGATCAATCAAAGCTCTACGTAACATGGAGTTCCTTCGAACCAGTTCGGATTCTGTGGAATCAACTCGGAGTTAGGAGCTGTGTTATAGAGTAAAAGAAGATCCTTGTTGTCAGATATCAAGAAGCTTAGCACCGCACAGAAGGAGTGTTGAGGTTTCATTCAGAAACTTAGCACCAAAAAGCGGAGGCGTGGAGGTTTTCTTCGGATATCAGAGTGACGCAGCGGAAGCATCGTGGACCCATAACCCACAGGTCCCACGGAGCAGAGTTGTCGAAGTGAGAAGGTTGGAGGAGAAGACACAGGGGTCTACTACAATAGCACTTCTGAGGTGGCAGAAGAGTTTTCACATTCAGGACAGTATGGAAGCTTTTCGGGACAAAAAGCTTTTCTCAGTGGGGAGGTGTGATCAGGGGATCATTTTCAAAAGTTCCCTAAACATCTCTAAATGGTGTCAGTACAGAATATCATCTCGAGAGCTTTCCAACGACTGCGACAAACGGACATCGGGAGCTCTAGATATGTTCGGTCAAATTTCGGTCAACGGGAAAGTCAACTATGGTCTACTGGTCAATATTTGGACCAATCGCACTGTGATACGTGGCTTGCCAACACTCGTTGAATTCGCTCGATTTGCCTATCGGGAAGCGACAAGTGGACTACAGGATTATTTCTATTCCACATTGCATGGGTCGAAATAATATTATTTTGGTAATGCCACTTCTCAAATGCCACAATATATATATATATATATTAATGTTTAATACATTAATATTAAACCATGTATTGCTGACCACGTGGGTGGTGAAGCGGTTGTTGGGAGGCATTAAGCCCTGCCACGTGGAAGAAGGTGAGTGAAGCGGTGTTGGAGGGGCCTAAGCCCATGCGTGGAGGAGTCCATGTGAGGTAAGGCTTTATCTCCCACCGCCTAACCTTAGCAAATGCGGCCCTTATGGGATATTTAACCCATTTCAAATATATGCCGCTCCACATGCCGCGCCAAAGGGGATTCTTATCCCTTAACAAATTCAAATGCCACTCATTTGGGAATTAATCCCATTTCAACGTGTAAGCCGCTCCAATGGGGAAACTAATCCCATTTTATATGCAAATCGGCCCTATTTGGGAATTTAATCCCAAATTTCATGTACGGGTAAGGCTAGGTTAAAAATAGCCTAAGGATGATATTAAGTGCATATTTTAAGGGGCCCTATTTTTTGTATAAATAGGGGACCCATTCTATTGTTGTGGACACACATGGGTGTAACACATTACACACATTGGTGAAAGACATTGGACACCGATCCCGAGCTTATTATTTGTTAAGCTTATTTGCGGGATGTGTCAACAAGTATTGTCTATTGGCCTATTATTTTAGGCAATATTAGATGGAATATTTGTGATTGGGAGTAAATTGTAAACTACCCAATAGGCCCATAGCGCCACACCAAGTACTTGTAAATTCTGGATTGTCGACCGGGAGTGCTAGCTTCGCATTATTTGCGTCAGGAAGTCCGATCACAGCCGAAGGTGATTGTGCATCAGGAAGGTGGAAGTCGGGTGCTATTTTTCACCCTTTTCGTCCGAAGAACTGGTGTACTGGTAGGCAAGTAAAATTCCATTAGGTTTTCTTGTGAAAGTACTATTGTAACTTACAAGTTTTGACTAGTGGAACGGTTCGACCACGAACCCGGAGACGTAGGCAATTGCCAAACTCCGTAATCAATCTGTGTGCAATTTTCGTTTTCGTCTTGCATTTATTTTGAATTGGTTACTTAAAAGGAGTAAATTATCGGCAAATAATTAAAGCCTATAAGGGTCCGAGATCAGGTCGTAATAATCTGATTATTTTCGGATCATTAACGCATTGCATCTTTGACCATTATTTGTTGACTCATTGTCCTACCTCACCCTTTTTCTCTTTACAGCTTGTCCCTTTAGTGCTATCCAATTCATACACCTCCTTAACGATTAAACAAGAATCATGTGAGTACCCATCAATTGTTTTCTTCTCTTGAATAGGTGTACCACAACACTACACATAGCATGATTCTCATAGATACCTATCTTTAGATGAGATACCATGGTCATTCCACCCTTCCTTTTGAATAAGAGTCCTATCCTTCAGCTTGGTCTTGTCCATGATTTCAAAGACCTCCAATGGGACCAAACTCCTTGAGTCAAACTTATAATAAAAAATATGACTCCCTCAAAAGGACATCTTCCTCTCGACCAAATTGCTACTATAAATAGATTGGTCCCTCGAAGGACAACTATGTGAAGCTTTTGAAAAAAAATGAGAGAAACCAAAGCTTTCCGCATCGATCAGCTTCACAAAGACCTTAAGGAGTACCATATTATTTATCCCATATAGACTTCCCGTATCAATCATTCTATCAAAACAAAAAACCTTTTAGTTACGGACTTGCCCATTATGACCTCAGACCTCTTGCCCACAAGACCTATCACTCAAAACATATACAATTAACTACCTTTCACCCACCTTACCATTTCCACTCTCATTTCTTGAATTTCCTCAAGGGACATCCTAGAATTTATACATTTGGTGATCTTGTGACTACTTTCACTGTGGAACCATTAATCATGTAATGCCTTTTGGGTCTTGTGTTCATCGCTCCCCTCCAAGGTATGATCTACTCGGTATGATCCTACCCAATCAGGTGGATTTATTGCCCCCCTTTTATCTTTTAACCATCTTTGTTTATTTTTTTATTACCTTATACAGGAATTGGTCCTCGACTCTTACCTTTGGGGTAGCCCTCCCCTTTCATCATAATCACCTTAACCTACATCCTTTTACCTATAATTTACCCATATCTATTACATCTAAAACACCTACATGTCCATAAACCTACCAACTCATTTTCATATTCTTCCCTAGCTCATGGGAGAACTACATCGGCCGGAGGTTCCTTTTCATCGGGACTATTTAGGTAGCACTCCGAGGGCATGGGTCCCTTAGAGGTTAGCTTAGCCATTCTCTACCCTAATCAATTCATCAACCATGCCTAACTCACCATTTACATCACATTTCACTTAGTTCCCCTTTTATATACAAAATTGGAAATTAAGCCACATACATAACAATTTGCTACATATTTTATACATTTATTACGCTTACCATTTCTCTATCATCACCATGCATAGATTATATAAAATTTCCCATATGACCCATAGTATCATTCATTGCAAACAAAAATGAATCATAAACTAACCTAACTTACCCATGCCTATAACTTGACTCAATCCATGCCTATAACCTGACTCATCCATGCCTACCAAACCTAACTCAACCATGCCTATAACCTAACTCGATCCATGCCTACATTGACTTGACTCCATCATGCCTAACTCACCTAATTTCCATCCATATCAAAGTAACACATCCATATCTCATATAACACAAGCTATAAACCAATATCTCATAAACACATTAACGCATCACAAAATACCATGAATCTCATCATATAAATCAATAATTATGTATCTCAAAATACATGCCTTTCTCATCATGGACATCATCTCAAAAATGTCAGTACGCAGGCTGATATACAATACAAAATGTCATCGGCATGCAGGTCGGTCTCATATATACACAAAAGTATGAATGAATCAATACAAAAATATTCAGCACGTAGGCTAGTATATTCTCACAATATACAAAAATCACTCGTACATCCTCACTGTCTTCGGAACGTAGGCTATTATGTGATAAAAATACAACTATCTTCGGCACACAGGCCAGCATATATATCAAATAATCACTAATATACATCAAAACTCAAGTGGCTGCATATCAGACATCTCACCAGATGTCCTCCATCTTTGTGTCACTTGCACCCTCAGCCTTCTGTGTCCTTGCTGGCACATCACCTAGATTTAGTCACCGTACACTGGTGGCCTCACCCTGATCGGGCCTCAGAGCTCGCTAACCTCCTGTGCTCTCCACATTATGTGTGCGAGATCTCGTCCTCTCACTAGACGCCTGTTATGCCCTGTACTCTTTGTAAAAGAGGAAGTCTATCCTAGCTGCCATGAGCTTTTCCTACAAGTACCTTGCCTCACCTAGGTCATCCCATACCCTAGATATAGGCATGGTCTATGGTGGTCCCATATGTCTCGACCCCTATATCTGCCCTGTGCCACCCTGTGGATTGGGACCAACTCCCTATGCCTATAGTGGTGACCTCTGTCCCTGTGGCTGTGGTGATGCCCCCTATCAATGTGCCTATATCTGGGCCTATAAGACCCTAATCTGTGCTTGGGTTCTGGCCAAATGGCCTTGTAATCCTACCACCTGAGCCTATAAGGCTGCCACCTGACCATCTCTATCTCCATCTCCTCCATCTCCTTCACCCTCTCTCTCTACCATCTGGGCCTATAGACTGGCCACTTATACTCGTAGCTCTGCTGCATCTACTTCTGACCCCTCTAGCTATGTCTGCAATATACCTATCTACGTGATCAACATCATTTCCTACCCCTGTAGGGTGTCTCTCTGCACTGTCACGGTAGCTAAATTTGGCTTCCCTAATCAAGGTGGTATGGCTCGTAAATGAGCTACCCACCACTACCTATACCTATCTATGCATCATGCGTCATCAATCCACCAATCCACTTGCTACTCCTCTCTTGTAGGTATTGTAGGCTATGGTAGAGGGAGAGGCCTCTCCATGTCATCTCTTCGATACTATGGGAAGGGCGAAGGAATATCCTATAAAAGCCTAAACTACCATGGACACTGTCTACCGAGATCATCTCATCCTCCCTGGCACGGCGACCCTATATCCACCTCTCTAGCTGGAGCTTAGCTAGTCTCCTCATGCATGTACATATATGAGGGGAATCCCACATATGGCCTCCAGATAATGTCCCACTCTAGATAACCCCTTGTACAACTACCAAAAAATGGGCCGCATCATATGTCGGCCTATCTAACCTCCACTCTCCTGCCACCGGAACCCATCTCCTGTATCCCAACTGCACACATCTCGGTGGGAATGCATCTGCTTAGGGCATCCCTATATGTCAAACATAGACTATGTACTCGTAGGCCCAGTAGTGCAGCATAAATTTACAACACAGGCTAAACCTACGCAACCACCCATATGCCCATAGCTCTCTATATAGCTGCACCAAGAATGTTAGTGCCCAAGCAAACCATGTCTCATGTAACATCATATTGTGGAGCACCCCCATCAATGATCGGGGAAAGCATCCACCCTCTGCATCAGGTAGTGCATAGCAACACACCTACCTCCATTAAAAAAAACTACTAACCTCGTCTCATCCGGACAGGCTAGATACATCTCGCCATAGCTCAAACTAGTGACTATAAAAACTCAGCTCCACCGCCCCCTCACCAAATATAGTCCTGAATCAGCTCCTCTGAGGCGTTGGAGGAGATAGAGTATGCCTGGGCCCCCAATATGGGTAACCTCAAAATCCGGAACACATCCTCCAAGGTGATAGTCATCTCACCTGTCAGAAGGTGGAATGTGTTAGTCGTGGAGTCCCATCTATCGATGAGTGTGAACTTCAAACTAGGATACCGAACAACATGTCAGTAGTGTTGAATATGACTTAAGCCCACTGCCTCCATGTGATGCAGCTCCAAAAGGCTCGCTAGGCCACTCAATGTCACTAATAGTGGTAAAAACATGTCTCGCATATGTAACTGTGATCTCCCCTGCATCTAATTCAAAGCACAACATTAATCTACCTTTACCATGACCATATTCATCACTTATCATTACCCACCACCCTATTTTTACCCTACCCATCTCAACCACCTCACCTACATCTTTTTTTGGACCGTTGTGCCTAAAATCCCAACCGGTCCCGGTTCATCCTAATCGACTTCGGTCACCTATTTGACGACTGATACCGGTTCAACTTGACCGACCATGGTTACCATGTAACTAGCATCGATCACCTATTAGGTGACCGATCCCAGTTCTACCTGACCGATGCCAGCCAAGCTTGACCGACACCGGTCACTATCGTGGAAAAATCCACGACTTCCCAAACCCCCCTTTTTCTAAAACCCTCCCACCTATCCCTTTTACCCCACCTACACTAACCTACACTACCCCAAAACCCCTACCCACCCCCCTTATCCAATTTCCTACCTCCCCTCTTTTTTGCCCATTTTTCCCCCATACCTGATTTAACTTTTTTCCCACCCAAAAAATATAAACACCCTACAAATACCAATTATTACACCATCTACTATATCTAATTAACATTAAAGATTTAGGTGCTTACCTCGTCACGTTTCCACTATCTCAGTGGCACGTCTAACCACTGTGCTAGTGGTCTACCCGATCCCTCTCCCACCTCTGCCATCACTAACTATTTACCCTCACCCTCCAACCAATTAACTCTCTCACCCTGATCTCATGGACCTGCTACTCACCAACCCAACCACCATCTAATCACACTGCCAACTCACTGTCTTGTTTCCTCTGGACACTTTTCTCACTTTTCTCTCTTTTTTGTCATTTCTTCACTTCGTAATTCACAAATGAATAGTAAAAACATGGATTTTTTGTTTTTATACCAAACCCGACCTAACCATTGTCAGTTCCCCTAGACCAGCATCAGTCTCGTGCCCTACCTAACAGTCACTAGTTTTCCTATACCGACGTCGGTTATACATGACCACCATCAATCACCCTTACCTACACATTGCCCCTACTTTTTTGTTTTACCTGACCCTTTACCTTGCTCATTCACCCCATCCACCCTTTACCCAACCCATAACCTTACCTTTCCTGACCTCATTCTTTACTACCTCCATTTTTCCTCATTTGGGGATTCATTATTTTACCCCTACCTTGGCCTTACCCATGCCGTGACCTAGATATTTAGAATTGGACCATCACTAGTGACCTATGACCTCATGTGTTCACTAAACCTTGTGGCATTGTTACCTGTGTTGATTGACCTAATGACCTTACCTAGCCTATTTCCATGACCATTTATCCTGACCCTACCTTTGGTGTATCGGAACATACCTAAACATTCCTGCACCCAACCTACGTTGTGCTTCCTGACCTTATCCTATACCATGGATATCGGATTCACTTCAACCTTGTTTGGATAAACCTATCGACCTTAGACGATGTAGAGTTTGTCTGCTCTTCAACCTGGAAGCGTGTTGTAGTTTATATGTGTGCGTCCATTTGACTGTTGCTACCTTTGACCCTGACCCATTACCTAGATTTCCCGAGTAGACCTTTCACCTTTTTCTTTTTAACCCCCATGCCCACCTACCTTTTCCTCACATTTTCCTTTTATCAAACCACTCACCACTTTAGCCTACTACCTCGTCAGTTCATGGATTGAGGGGGATCACCTTCACCCACACATGGGGCAACCACATGTTATTTTTGTTAGCATCGCTTACCAATAAAAGCTACACAAAAAAGGGGAAAAATGTAGACACTAAAATTAGGTCACACTCCCATTTCATCCCTCAACATATAAGCACCCTTTATTACATTTACCTAGCCATAACCTCCTTCACCCCACTAATATTAATTTAATTGATTTAATTACATTAATGCATTATCCTCACTATATTCATTATTTAAATATCCTATTTAAATAATATCTACACATATAGCTCACTTAGAAACATCACCAAGCTAACTCAACCTAAGACATATTCTTAGCAAGTTCCCATGACTAACTAAGACTTACCCAAACCCTAAAAATCAATGCCTACATTCCCTCTAACCACATTCCCACATACTCACAAGAGGCTCTGAGTCTAATCTACAGGATAATGACATGAGATGCAAGGAAATCAATAGGATCTCCCTAGTTTAGTAAACCTAGGAAATCCTACCTTGACCGACATCGGTTACCTCTAACCATCGCCGGCTAAGCCGAGACCACTATCGGTTACCCCTTTTAACCCAAATCAACCTTATTCTCAAGGTTGGAGGTTGGAACTTGGAACTTGGAAAATACTTTGGGAGAAATTTGACAAGCAAGAACACAATCTTAGAGAGATAACCCATCTTCAGAGAGAAAATTCCAATGAAAACTCACATCCAAGGAAGGAGATTGAGCATATTCTCCTGCACAACCATCCCAGCCATGATCTGATTTAACCAAGCAAAGAGGAGTGTGCATGCAGCTCATGAAAAAGGTTTTCTTTAGTTGGTGATTACTTGTAGCCTTCCAACCCATCATCAGCACCTCCATCCTTCACACATAGACCCTTAGGAATGGAATCCAAGTAAGTACAAAATCATATTTTCTTGGTTATTTTATTTCATCATTATTTTATCATGCATTGTTTATCTTGCTTCCTATTAACCTTCTCTAACATTTTCACCTCAATATACCCATAAAAACCTCACAAAATCCCACTCCCATCACCTAATACATCGTCACGACCAACCCAAAATCCTTTATGCAACCACAAAGGAGACCCCAGCCTATTCTGTGACATTTTGAAATCTCACAGTAACTGACAGTGGTTATACCTAACCACCGTTGGTCACCCCTGACCGACACCGGTCTCTGTGTTTGCCCACACATCCCTGAACAGAGACCTACCCACCTAATTTTATCTCACCCTCATTTACCTGTGACCTACCTGAGACCTTTATTATACCTGCAGAACCCAAAACCAATCATTTGACCTTTGGATTCTATTCTAGCTTAGCCTGTTAGATTATATCTATTTTATTATTGTGTTTTAAGTGAGATACCTAAATCATTTTAAAATAAAAATAGGATTTACTTTGTTTACAACATTAATTTATTTAAAACAGTGGACTAACAACCATCTAGGAAGTATCATACTTCCTGGATCTAGCTTATGCTAGGCAGTTCATAGCCCATATTGTTTAATTCCTTCTGGTGGTCTTGTTTCATTACAGTTAGTTCCTCCTAGCCAAAAGGAAGCTCTCATGACCAGCTGTGGATTTAGAAGTCATATGCGTGCAACAACCCATCAACCAAAACTTGAACAGGTATTCCTCCTATGCCCGTTACCCTATCTGTTTCGTCAACATTTCAAAGAAACAATCTAAGAAAAGGGTGAAACAGTAACATGCATGATAATGGTAAAGAAAATCATAGACATAATAAATGTATGTTTGATGATGATAAAGGTGGAAATCAATTTATTGTTTAGTTGGTTTAATTTCCAATTTTTGATAGAAAAAGGAAACCAAGTAGGATAAATGTGATTCAGGAAAATAAAATATGAATGGGTTAGGGTAGAGAGTGACTGAGCTAACCTCCAAGGGCCCCATGCCCTCGGAGTGTTGCCTACATAGTCCTAGTGAAAAGGGACCTCAGGCCAATGTAGTTCTCCCATAAGCTAGGGAAGAATGTGAGGAGGTATGAGTATGGGTTGGTAGGTTATAAGCATGATTGAGTCTAGGTATTTTAGGTATGGGTGAGTTGTGGGAAAATTGGTATAGGTGATTTTGATTGTGGTGGAAGAAGAATATTACCCAAAGGTAAGCGTTGAGGAACAAGTCCTGTATAAGGTAATAAATATGCAATAAGGAAGGTTAAAAGATAAGAGGAGGCAAGAAAGCCACCTGATTGGTTAAGATCATAACGAGTAGGTCATACCTGAGATAGGTTGATGAATAGAAGACCCTAAAGAAATTATATGATTGATTGTTCGTAGGGTGAAAAGTAGTCACATGATCACCAAATGTCATGGTTCCAAGATGTCCCTTGAGGCGGTAGAAAATGAAAATGTGAATGGTGCAAGGGTGAAAATTGGTAGTTTATATGGTAGTAGGTATCATGCCTTTTGGCAAGAGATCCAAGGTCATAATGGGCAAGTCCATGACGAATTTTTTTTTAGTTGACTTGTATTTGAGATAAAATGATTGATGCAGGAAGTCTATATGGGATGAGGAAAGTAACTCCTTAAGGTCTTCATGAAGCTGATCGATGCAGGAAGCTTCAGATTCCTATCTATTTTTTATTAAGAGTTATACATAGTTTTCCTTCGAGGGAGAATTCTATTTATAGCAGCAATTGTAGAGAGAAATATGTCCTTTTGAGGGATTCATCTATTATTGGAAGTTGGACTCAGGGAGTTGGATCCCATGTGAGGGATTTTAATTCATGGATGAGACTAAGGTGAAGAATAGGATTCTTGTTCAGAAGGCAGGGTGAAATGACCATGGGATTTGATCTAAAAACAGATGAAAAGTATCCATGAAAATCATGCCATGTGCAGCATCGTGGTACACATATTTAAGAGAAGATAAAAAGTGACGAGTATGCACATGATTCTTGCTTAATCATTGGTGAGGTGTAAGAAGTGGATAGTGCTCAAGGGAGGAGCATGGAAAGAGACAGAAGATGAGGTAGGACGAAAATTCAATAGTAGAATGGTTGAAGATGAAAGGCATTAAGGGGCTCAGGTTTTAGTTTACCATCAAGTGAAGATAAAAAATAAGCACCTGATCCATAAGTATGAGTCACGATGTATGGTCCAATCTAATTAGTAGAAAATTTTCCCATTTTTCTACTTTGGTTATATGTTGATTTTATTTTAGGACAAGGTCACCGACTTGGAAGATTCATTCATGGACACATTTGTCATAGGCACGTTTGATACATTTTTGGTAAACTTGAAGGTGGTCAAGAGCATTAAGACAACGTTCGTCTAATAACTCAAGTTGTGTTAAATGGTCCTGATGAAAGTCATCATCATTAAGCATGTCATGGAGATAAATGTGGAGTGAGGGAATCTCGACTTCAAGAGGTAGAACATAGCCTCTGTACTGTAGACTAGAGAAAAAGGTGTGGTAGTAGTGGAAGTATGGATACTAGTGCGGTATGCCCACAGGGTGAAAGGAATGTGTGTATGCCAGTTCTTCCCAGTATCATTAGCCACTTTCATGAGAATTTTGTTCAGGTTTTTGTTAGTGGATTTGGCTTGGCCATTGGATTGTGGGTAATTAGGTGACAAGAAACTTAGTTGAATGCCAAAGGCATCATAAAGTTTCCGCAAGGTTTTATTCTTGAATTATTTTCTGTTATCAGTGATGAGACGATGAGGAACACCAAAGTGAAAAATGATGTGATGATTGATTAACTATATATTTTCTTTGCTTTCATGGAGATGAGTGGTATGGCTTCAACCCATTTTATTTAGTATTTGGTAGCGGTGATGATCCATTAATAGCACTGGGAAGAATGGGGATTGATCTCTCTGACAAGATCCAAACCCCATTGAGATAAGGTAAGGCATGACTAGGTGTATGATGAAGGTTGGAATGTTTTTGAAATTTTACATAATGCTTAACATAGTTGTAACAATCATGGTTAAGGGTTGGCTAGTAATATCCTAGGTGAAGAATATGCTTAGCAACAATAAGGCCACTGAAGTGACCTCCACATAAGCCATCATGAACTTCCTTGATGGTATAAGGAATTTCATAACTCATGAGGTAATGTCAGAGAATACCATCGAATCCATGCTTATAGAGGAGGCCACCCATGATGACGTAACAAGATACCTTTTTAAAGAAGGCACATTTCCCATTACGGGTGAGGTCAGGAGGCAAGACGAAGAGAGAAAGATAATCAGAGTATTGTTTATACCAAAGGTCACTCAGGTTATTGGTAGTGGTTCCAATAGAGTAAACTTTGTGAGGTAAATAAGAGGGTGATTGGAGTCTTTGTATGGTGAAAAATATTTTAGAATGGACAAGTGAAGTGGGTATTTGATAAGCCAAGAAGGCCATGGTATCTATAAATTTGTTAGTTGAATGGGGGATGGTTTGAAGGTCATAACGGTCAAAGGTGGTCAAAAGTATGTCCACATGATGTTTATACTTTTGAAGTGTCTCATTACAGCATTGGTATATACCATTTACTTTGTTTACGACCAATTGAGAATCACCAAATATGTTGATGGACTTGACATCCAAGGCATAGGCAGCTTGGAGACCTAATACGAGAGCTTTGTATTTGACAATATTGTTTTTATAATCAAAATTGAGTTTGAAAGACAAAGGCATGGGCTCACCATCAAGAGGAATGAGAATAATGTTAGCCCCACCCCCACACTAACATTTAGAAACATTGAAGAAGAGTGTCATTTGGTAAGTGGGTTCGTCCAGGGAAAGGGTAGCAATTGACTCATCTAGGAAGTCAAAGTTAGAGGATTGTTCCCCGGAAATAGGTGCGTCGGTCAATTGGTGAGTGATATCTTGGCCCTTGATGGAATTTTTATGGATTAACTCGAGGTCAAGGTCAGTGAGAAGCGTAAGCCAGTGTGCAGCACATTGATATTGGTAATATTTAGCATACATGAAGTGTAAGGGGTCAGTGTTGGTCACAACATAGGTTTTGTGGTTGAGTAAGTAGTGGTGGATTTTGGTGGAAATGAAAACTAAGGCTAAGTAAATTTTTTTGGCATGGGTATATTGGGTTTCATAGTCTAAAAGAGTATAGCTTATGTAATAAACCACTTGCTCCTTGTGTTGTTCATTGTGATGAGAAAGCATGGCCCCCAAGGAGTGATCGGTAGCTGAGATATATAGGTAGAAGGGTTGATCATCTTTAGGTGGAATGAGTACGAGTGGTTGGAGAAGGTATTTTTTTAAGGCCTCAAAAGCCTTGTGGTAATCATTATCCCATTTAAAGGAGACATCCTTCTTGAGAATATGATGAAATGGTTGACACCAATCAGAAAATTGTGACATGAAACGATGAATAGACTGTAACTTACCTTGCAGGATATGGAGTTGCCTAAGATTAGTGGGTGGAGGCATCTCAAGAATAGCCTTGACTTTAGCAGGGTAAAATTCTATACCATGTCAAGAAATGATAAATCCCAGGAGCTTTCTTCAGAGAACCACAAAGACACACTTCTTGGGTTGAAGGCAAACACAGTATTTAATAAGGCAGTCAAAGATGGTCTTTAGGATGGCGAGGTGCTCGAAGCGGTGTCTAGATTTAGAAAGGAAATCATCCATGTAATCTTCCAATATATGATGTATGATGTCATGGAAGATGTAATTCATAGCCTGCTAATATGTGGCACCAACATTTTTAAGGCTAAAAGGCATGACTCGATAGCATAAGGTCCCCTAAGGGGTGATGAATGTGGTTTTATGTTGATCCTCTAGGGTAAGTAAGATTTTATTATAACTCAAGAAGCCATCCATGAGTGATAGCATCTCATGGCCAGCAATAAGGTCAACCAGTTGGTCAATACCGGGTAGAGGGAAGTCATCTTTTGGGAAAGCTAGGTTGAGGTCATGGAAATCTGTGTAAATATAAATTCCCCCTATCACCTTAATGACAGGGATAATGTTAGAAATCCAACAAGGATAATCAATGGGTAAGATGAAGGAAATGGAAAGAAGTTGCTGAAGTTCTTCTCTAATGAGAAGGGCAATGTGAGAGTGTATTTTCCTTAGCTTTTGTTTTATGGGCTTAGCATCGAGAATGGTTATGATATTGTGGACCACTATGGTGGGGTCAATACCAGGCATATCTGCATAAGACCAAGTGAAAATGTGGTTATGGTTTTTAAGAAAAGAAATGATAGATTCATATTCAATAACATTTAAAGATTATCTAATCTTTAGGATGTGCAGGTCATCCTGAGTATGAATTTTGATTTCAATAGTTGATTTGTTCAAAATTGTTTTTGTCTCAGATGGCAATGACCAATGAATATATGAGTCTTTAGTACCAAGGTAGGTGAGTATAGATTCATCATCTTGACATTGAATGATGTTAATTGAAGGTGTATCGTCATCTATCATTTCATGACTCAGAAGGGCAGAGAAGAGGGAGACTTACCCTTGCATTGATAAGTCAGAGGCCTCAAGGAAATGGTGTTTATGAAAAAAAAAGTTAATAGGGATGGCTTCTGGATCCATCGACTCTGTCAGTGAAGGTGGTGATGAATATGGAGCAGGTGAAGAAGGTGGAGAAGGGTTAATGTCCTCAATGAGTTCAATATGGGCCTTTTTGGTAGGTGGTTAAGCAAAGTTGATACCACTATGGTCATTATGCTTATGGGTAGTACATGGAATAACAGTATGGTGGCCTTGCTCGTAAAATCAAAAACCAAAACCCTTCCATGCACATCAGTGCAGGAAGGTGTGGGAAAAATTTCAATTGATGAGTGACTAGAATTCAGTGGAAAATGGGTAGGTTGGTGAAGGGGATTCAGGTGTGTAAGTGGTAGTATATAGTCCCCCATAGGTGAGATTAGTACAAAGGTGGGGAGGACCATAATAGAGGATCTCTCCTATATGATGATCATAATGAGGGTGTTGGTGAAGGCTTCTGTACTCTTATGGAGTAAGGAATGTGTTGACACTATATAAGTCATACTCCCCCAGAGTGAGGCATTGAAAAATTCCTTCCAGGGGATCGATGGTTGGTATGTGGGTAGCTAGAATGGATGATGTGTCAGAGGTCAAATCAAAGGTGGAGCTAACGGATGGGGAGGCTGACGGTTCAGCCGTGGAGTTTTTTGCAGCAATAGGAATGGAGGAGGTGTGTGTGGTTGAGGTAGCGGTTACACTGGTGAGTGTAGGTTGAGGTGAGGAGGCAGTGGTTGTGGAGATAGATTCTTTAATGGGTATAAGCATGTCATTGGGTTAGTAAAGCATGTTGTAAGTTTTGAAAGGTGATGGGTTAGCTGGAATGGTATAGGTGTGTCCTTCATGCTCAAACTTTACACAACGATGCAAAGTGGAAGGAACAAAACCCATAACATGAATCCAGGGTCTACTAAGCAACAGGTTATATTGAAATTCCCCCTCTAAGATGTAAAATAACTTTGGAATAGTGCAGGGGCCCACACGAACATGGAGGATGATAGTGCTAAGTGTAGAGGTTATAGCGTCATTGATTGAATGAAACATGACGTGATGTTTTTTACATGTAATTGTTACGTATGCACATTTGAGCTAATGCATGGGAAGGGATTATATTAATGCTAGCACCCCCATCAATCATAAAATGTTGTACATGTATATCATCGATGTGGATAGAGATGAAGAGAGATGGATCAGGTTCATCGGTTTGGTGCGGTGCAATCTCTTCATCTGAAAAGCTAAGGGAGGCCACTTGGTGAGTAGGTGAAGGTGTAGATGAAGATGGTAATTTGGTGAGAGAGGATATATGATGGGGTGTAATAATGGATGCCACGGGTGTAGGGTCATTGGGTAAAACTTCAATAGATTGAAGAACCTCCATGAGAGCTTGATGATGGGGTTCCGAGGTTTGGATGAGGTCATATAGAGAAATTTTGAGGGGGGATTGGTGTAATTTTTTGAGCATGGTCCAATATGTAACCCCATTGGATATAGGATATGTGGAGCCATAGATAGTTATTTTAGGTGTGGGCACAGATGGTATGTTGGGTATATGATTTTTTGGTGGGTCGGTTGCTTTTTCCTTGCCTTTATCCTTCTAGGCACCGGTGGCAACATGGATCATGTTGATATGAGGTGGGTAGGTAGATGAAGTAAGTGATCCATGAAAGGTATAGTGATAAGAAGGGAAAAAACCAAGTGGCGGGAAGGAACCTTATGAGATGAGTTGGGCACACTGACATTTGGGTGGAGGTTTAGCAAGTTCTCTAATGTGAACCATGTTAATTTTGAATCTTAGGGGTGGCTCTAGGAGTTGTGGGGTAGGAAGTGAGGGAAGAACTATGGGAATGGGTGATGGTGAAATGGGGTCCTCATCGAGAAGGTCATCATCGTCAAAGTTTTCTTCAGGAGGACACAACTAGATAAGGATAGTTTTCAAAGCCTTGCAGTTCTCTATATCGTGTCTTGGCACACGATGGTAGGTGAAAATTTTGGTGTCATCAAACCATTTTGGTTTGGGTTTGAGAGGATCATAAGGTCTGAGTGGCAGTAATGTGAAGAAAAAAGTTTCAAGGAGGTTGGTTAAAATTTTGGCATAGGATCTTGCTAGTGGATCATAATGGGAAAGGAAAGTGGGTTTGGGTGTAGGTGCGGCTGATTGTAGAGAAATGTTCCTTGCATGAGGTAAAGTGGATCGAGCCACAGTTTCAAGTGCTGATGTGATCTTGGATGTTGGTCATTTTTTCTTAGGTAGGGGTATGGTATATGAACTAGTAAGAGATTATGTGGTTGGTTTGACCATCTTATCAGAGGGTAGTGGATTTTTGTCCTTAGGTTGTACCTTCTTGGGTAAAGGTGATACGGGGATCTAGAGGGAAAGGTGGATGGTGGAAGTGGGAACATTACCCATGGGGATAACAGAGGTGATGTGAAGGTAGATGGTGCAAGTTGTGCTGGAGGTGTGAGGGAAAGAGACTAAATTGTCATGGGTAGTGAAGGAATGATTGATGGTATTAGAGGTATGGGTGGTAAAGATGGTACAGATGTGGGTAGAAGTCATGGAAGGCACTTGGGTATGTTTGAGGTTTGTGATGGAGGAATGGGCTGATGTGTTTTTAGTTTACCGACAGGTGGAGGTTTCTTAACCGTGCTGGAAGGGCAAGGTTCTAAGATGGACAAAAAGGGTGAAGGTGTGATTGGTGAGGTTGGAGTATGAGATTTATGGGATTGGTTCTTCTATTTGGGTGTCAGATTAGGTTTTGTATTGGCCTTGGAGGATGTAGTTAAATCTAATTTGATGGGTGGATGAGTAAGGCTGGTGATTGGGATGACCCCTAAGGTAGTACTAGGTTTAGGTGAGGAAAATGATGTAGGTGTGGGCTTGGATGTAGATGCATGTTGGGTTATGGGTAGGGGTGTGGTTTGAGCCATGAGTGGTATCATGGTGGAATTTTTGATACTTGTAGTTGTGTTTGGTTTGATTAGCCAAAATATTTTTGGGTAGATAGTGGAAGTGTCAGCAAGTGACATCTACATTTATGTTGAGACAGGGAGCAGAAGATGCCCCTAAAGTAAGGCTCTATCCACATAATCCAAGTGATCAGATAGGCATGAAAATGAAACTATTATAGGTGAGGTTGATGAGGATCCAATGGAAATTCCCATAAAATGTGTCTTAGAGACAGGGAATTTTCCAGCTTTAGATTCCATGGGTAAGAGATCCGAAAGTAAGTCCACAAGATCTTGGGTAGCTGATGGAGAATGGTCACCTAGAGGCAAAGGTATCTCTACTGGGTCCTTGATAGGTGGAGGAGAAAATGGGTGCTCCTCTATGGGTGGAGGAGATGATTGGTGTTCCTTTGTGGGTGGAGGATATGAACAAGTATCTTCCATGGATTGGAGAATTATTGTGGGTGACGACTCTCTAGGTGGAGAAATCAAAGGTGAAGTAGTTTTGATGTTAACAAGAGTCTCCTTCATGGGTGGGAGAGGAGAGGAAGGGTGTCCCTTTGTGGGTGGAGGAGTAGGTGAAGTGGGTTTAAGTGTAGGGGGGACTTCAGGCTAAGATTTCCTCTATGGAAGGAATATGAGGTAATTGGGTAGCAACGGATGTGTCGTTGAAAATAGCATGGACCTCACGGGTATGGCTATCATGAGTTGAGGACTCTCCAGTTTGATTGGAAGAAGGGGCATGATTAGGAAAGGTTTTCTTGAAGATGTGTAGGTTTTGATTGGTAGGTGCATTAGGATTATCCACTATTAACTCACCTTTCTCAAGCATTTCTTGGAAAATGGTTTTGAAATTGATGCAATTGCCATCACGATGACCCTTTACTTGATGATAGTTATATAAGTAATGCTCTTTATACCATGCGGGTGTGGGGCGAGTAAGGTTAAAACCAGTGTGTGGTTTTATGGGAGGAAGGGTGATGGCCCCATATTTCATGAGATTTTCTAAGATATAAGAATAAGGTTCCCCAATTGGGGTGTATTTCCATTATTCCCATCTGAATTAAAAAGTCTGGATAGGAGAAAGTTTAGATGACAGACTAGCCTAATTTGATGGATGAGCTGGGCCAGCCTTGAGTACCACTGTGTTAGCAGTTCCCTTGGATTTTGAATAATTGTTCAATGGTTTTGAATCAGAAGAGGCATCATTTGATTTGAATGTTGAATTCTTATTGCGTAGTTAGATTTTCTTCTCTTCGATGGCCCGAATCTCTAGCTTTTGTGTTATGGGAATGCCTCATCGAAGGTTTGGAAATTATGGACCTACAGTGTAAGTAAGATATGTCTAGCATAATCCCACATGAAGAGTTCTATGAGTTCGGTTTGTGGTAGTTGGAATGTGATTTTATTGATCAAGTTACGCCAACTAGCAAAAAAATCTGTGATAGACTCGTTGTCATACTAAAGTGTAGAGTAGAGGTCAGTCATGGTAACCTTCTTAATGATATTAATGGATAAATGATCCAAGAAGAATTTATCTACTTGATTAAATGAGAATATATAGTGTCTAGGCAACCCACTATACCAATCTAATGCAGGCCCAGTCAGAGACATGGGAAAGGTCCTTAGAAGCAAAGCGTCATCATGGGTGATCAGATAACACCCATGTTTGAAAGATCACAAATGTTGTTGCAGGTCTTATTTGTTATTGAAATGGTTGAATTTAGGCATTTCCCAATGCATGGGATATGGATGGATAGGAATGGATGGGTGTATAGGCTCATTACAAATCTCATCATAGGTGAGAGTGTTGTGGGAGCCAGAAACCAATGCTTCCAATGTCTGCATCTTGTCCATCATTAACTTGATTAGGTTGTTGGTAGGTTGGGATGGTTAGGTGACTCTTGTAGTGTAAGAGGGTTGGTGTTGGGCATATGACAAGGGTGGCATTCTATCATATGATGTTGTCGTATAGGTAGATTGAGAAGGAGGGAATGAAATAGGGGGTACGCACCCAAAGTGAATGATAGATGAAATAGGAGGATGCTGATAGTACGCATATGAAGGTGGGAGGGTCGTGGTGAGCTTGGTGGAAATGGGGGCTAAGGTTTGTGGAAAGAAGACAACAACGTTTTGAAAAGGGGTAGGGGTCACCAACACCGGGGGGTGGTTGTGTAGCTATGGGTATATAGGAAATAATAGGTGTGGATGAGGTTATGTTTTGGGTGGTTGGCGAAGGTATAGTGGATGTGGTAGATGTGGTGGTCATAGTAGGTATGGGGTTGAACTGAGAAATGATTGGGGGTAAGGAAGATGCGGGTAACATGGAGCCAGAGGGGGTTGACAAAGAATTAGGAGTGAGTGTTGACGGGATAAATATGGGCATTCTGTATATCAACTGACCTGATGCATCTCAAGTGGATGAGTGGAAAAGATAAAATTGTAAGGTGGTAAGGTTTTGGTCAAGGGGTCATGCGAAGTCCTTGTCTCTTGTAACAATAGTGATAGGTTGGGTAGGATCCATGGGGGTGATAAAATAGAAGGTGGTGAAGGACTAGGTAGGAGTGGTTGATGAATGGCGTGGAATATGAGGGCATTTTCTTGGCTTTCAGGTCAGCACCATGTGAAAAATAACTGACGTGGCAGGACTGCTTTATGTAAATGATGTAGAAATACAACAAAGACAACATAAATAGGTAGTGGTAGGTGAATTGGAGTTAAAATTTCAGCTAAAAAATTACACAGGATAATCGATGCCGGTTAGGTTAAACTGACGCCAATCGTAGGTAACTGTGGTTGGTCACTGTGGAAAGTGGATAGTTGGTCAAAATAAGGTAAAAGGCTAATAATGTAGGATACTAATGGAATTACCAGGTCAGTGAATATGATGAGGGTGACAAAAACCCTGAATAACAAATAAGGTGAATAGGTGTCCTTTTGGGTAGGTTAACCAAAAGAATAGTAAACTGATGTCGGTTGGGTAAAACTGATGATGGTCACTGGACCAACACCGGTTACTTTTAAATTGAGACAACGATGAAGAAAATGTGGTTGTGAGTTAAAATTTGATGTGGAATCAAACCCATAATTCTAGGAATGATGAGAATATGGTCAAGGCACCCTCAGATGAAGCTAGAATACACCAAATATGATGAGGAGCATGTAAAGAGGAAATAAGAAAATTATAAATGAAATCCTCTCACCTCAAAATGCAAGCCAAGTAGAAACACTAAGAAAAATATGATTCTAAGAGTGTTTTTTCTATTATGTTTGTTTAGATTATGCCATTTAAGGATTGACTCATGAACTTTAGAATAGAATTTTTTGGTGAGGACGGCTTCCTACGAAGAAGGAGATCTACAAGGAGAGGTTTTAGGTATGTTATAGTGGGGCAGGCCATCCTCTAATGGGGTACTGGATAGAGATAACCAGTGGGGTGCCCACTGTGTCGTGATCATGTGATCACCTATAACTTCTTCTAGGTGAGATTTTGTTTAAGAATGTGTATATCTTTTAATTCTGTGATGTTTGGTAAGACTCAGAGAGAGAAAGAGAAAGGAATTTCTTTTCTATGATTCATTTGTTAACCATCATCTGGGCATGACTTCTAGCATATAGGTTGCCCTCAAATAATGTGAACTAATGCAAAGAAGCAAAATGATATGAAATGATTTTTAAACCCAAATTAAAATGTTGAATTTGATGACACACAAAGATGAAAATGAGAAGGGATGCTCTTTCACTAATACGATACCAATGAAAGGGAAGGAATTTTCTTTTTAAAGCACCAAAATACGATTGATTTCAGACAATAGAAGAAGAGAAGGTTCCAGGGGAGAAAATTTAATGTAAGAACTTTTAGAAAATAAATAAACATACAACCTTTTCACCTAGAAATGAAAGAATGTAAATAACCTTGAATTCATCCCACTGGGCATGCCAAAATGTTAAACCTGATTCTAGAGCATTTCTTCGAATGTTGACAAAACAAATAAGGGTAAAGGGCTAGGAGGAATACCTATTGATATGTTGGTTGTAGGTTGTTACACATGTATGACTTTTGGATCCACAACTGATCATGAGAGCTTCCTTTTTTCTTGGAGTAACTACCTGAAATGGAAATCAAGACCACCAAATAAAATTTAAACAATATATGCAGTAGACTGCCTAGTGTATACTAGATCCGGGAAGTGTGATATTTCCTAGATGGTTATCAATCCACGGTTTAAAACAAATTAATGCTAACAATAAAGAAAAACCTACTGTAGTTAAAATTATTTAGGTATCTCATTCATATATAATAAGCAAATTCGTTCATAACAAGCTAAGCTATGATTGAATCTGAAGGTCAAGGTTACAGTTAAGGTATTGGTACTAGTCAAGGTGAGGTTCTGGGATATTTTGGGTATTTGGTTGAGATTTTAGGCTTTGTTCTTGGTTTCTAGTCAAAAACATAGAGACCAATGTTGGTTTGGTATGACCGATGTTGGTTTAGGTTAACCGGTGATGGTTGTGGATAACCGGCGATGGTATGGTCGGGGTACAGGAAACTCAATAAAAACTTAGCAAGGTGATAGATCTAAGATTAGATAAAAATGAAAGGGAAATGACAAGGTTTGTGTGGGTCTATGGTATGCACATAAATGATTAAAATTCAGATATGGGAAGTTCAAGGGTGTGGGTAAAAGATGGTTAAGTTTTCATGGAGGTAAAATGGTGGGGGAATGGAAGTGGGAGTAGAAACTAATAACAAAAGTAAAAGGATCTGCTCAACTAATAATGAACCAGTGTAGGTTAACAAAACTTACCGTTTGTACGAGATTGATGTCTACTTGGAAATGGAAGGTGATCAAATGGAAAGAATTTGGTGTGGTGCTAGTGCTTCCCCGGATGCTCCCATGAAGGAAAATGGATTTGTGGTTACTTCAAGTGCTGGTTATGGATTCTCTGATGCATGTACTAATGCTGGTTCTACTTACATATAGCTCTGGTTTCATCACTTGTTCTCAGAAGATGTCTCTAAGCTCTCAGAAATGTGCCAACCATGAAATAAGGTTGTTTTTGGGGTTAAATGGTAACCAACGACGGTTTTGAATTAACTGGCAGCGGTTTAGGGTAACCGGCGTAAGTTAGGGTGGGATTCCATAGGTTTACTAAACTAGGTAGATCCCCTTGATTTTCTGAGATCTCGTTTGTTTGCTCCACAGATTAGAATGGAAACCTCCTTCCAACATGTGGGAATGTAGTTAGAGGGAATGTAGGCTTTGATTTTTTAGGGTTTGGGTAGGTCTTA